>OU342745.1:108272290-109472290 GCA_910589775.1 Avena eriantha
CTCTAGTGGATACATATGTGGTTTGTGGAAAGAACACACATGCAATGAACACTAGTGGATCCATATGTGGTTCATGAAAGGAACACACATGCAATAACATTGGTTGATCCATATGTGGTTTGTGACAAAAACACACATGCAATGCCATTGGGGTTGATCCATGTGGTTTGTGAAAAGAACAAACATGCAATGACTTTGGGTGTGGTTCATGAAAAGAACACACATCCCGTGACACTGGTGGATCCATGTGTGGTTTGTGAGAAGAACACACATGCAATGACACTGGGTGTGGTTCAAGAAAAGAACACACATGCAATGCCTCTAGCTGTGGTTCATGAAAAGAACACACATCCGGTGACACTAGGTGTGGTTCATGAAAAGAAAACACATCCAATGATACTGTTGGATCCTTATGTTGTTATTGAAAAGAACAGACATGCAATGACTCTGGCTGTGGTTCATGAAAAGAACACACACCCAGTGACACTGGTAGATCCATGTGTGGTTTGTGCGCAGAACACACATGCAATGACCTTGGTGTGGTTCATGAAAAGAAAACACATGCAATGACACTGGTGGATCCATGTGTGGTTTGTGGGAACAACACACGCGCAATGACTCTAGCTATGGTTCATGAAAAGAACACACATACACTGACACTGGTGGATACATATGTGGTTTGTGGAATAGAACATACATGCAATGACATTGGGTGTGGTTCATATGTGGTTTGTGGAAAGAACAGACATGCAATGACACTGGTGGATCCTTATGTGGTTTGTGGAAAGAACACACATGCAATGACATTTGCTGATCCATATGTTGTTTGTGAAAAGAACTCACATGCAATGACTCTGGTGGATCCATGTGTGGTTTGTGGGAAGAACACACATTCAATGCCATTGGTTGATCCATATGTGGCTTGTGGAAAGAACACACCTGCAATTACCCTAGTGGATACATATGTGGTTTCTAGAAAGAACACACATGCAATGAACACTGGTGGATTTATATGTAGTTCATGAAAGGAACACACATGCAATAACTTTGGTCTATCCATATGTGGTTTGTGACAAAAACACACATGCAATGCCATTGGGGTTGATCCATGTGGTTTGTGAAAAGAACAAACATGCAATGACTTTGGGTGTAGTTTGTGAGAAGAACACACATGCAATGACACTGGATGTGGTTCATGAAAACAACACACATCCAATGACACCGGTGGATCCATGTGTGGTTTGTGAGAAGAACAAACATGCAATGACTCTAGCTGTGGTTCATGAAAATAAAACACATGCAATGACACTGGTGGATCCATGTGTGGTTTGTGTGAAGCACACACATGCAATGACTCCAGATGTGGTTCATGAAAAGGACACACATGCAATGACACTGGTGGATCCATGTGTAGTTTGTGCGAAGAACACACATGCAATGACTCTAGATGCGGTTCATGAAAAGAACACACATGCAATGACACTGGTGGATCCATGTGGGTTTGTGAGAAGAATAGACATGCAATTACTCTAGCTGTGGTTCATGAATAGAACAGGCATCCCTATGTGGTTTGTGGAAAGAATAGACATGCAATGACTCTAGCTGTGGTTCATGAAAAGAACACACATCTAATGACTCTAGCTGTGGTTCATGAAAAGAACACACATCCAATGACACTAGGTGTGGTTCATGAAAAGAAAACACATCCAATAATACTGGTGGATCCTTATGTGGTTTGTGAAAAGAATAGACATGCAATGACTCTACGTGTGGTTCATGGAAAGAAAACACATCCGGTGACACTTGTGGATCCATGTGTGGTTTGTGGGAAGGACACACATGCAATGACTCTAGCTATGGTTCATGAAAAGAACACACATCCAGTAACACCGGGTGGATCCATGTGTGTTGTTTGTGAAAAGAACAGACATGCAATGACTCTGGGTTTGGTTCATGAAAAGAACACACATCCAATGACACTTATGGATCCATGTGTGATTTGTGAGAAGAACACACATGTAATGACACTGGGTGTGGTTCATGAAAAGAACACACATCCAATGACAATGGTGGATCCATGTGTGGTTTTTGGGAAGAACAGACATGCAATGACACTGGGTGTGGTTCATGAAAAGCACAAACATCCATATGTTGTTTGTGGAAAGAATAGGCATGTAGTGATTCTAGCTGTGGTTTGTGGAAAGAACATACATGCAATGACACTGGGTGTGGTTCATGAAAAGAACACACATGCAATGACTCTAGCTATGGTTCATGAAAAGAACACACATCTGGTGACACTAGGTGTGGTTCATGAAAAGAAAACACATCCAATGATATTGTTGGATCCTTACGTGGTTTGCGAAAAGAACAGACATGCAATGACTGTGGGTGTGGTTCATGAAAAGAACACACACCTAGTGACACTGGTAGATCCATGTGTGGTTTGTGGGAAGAACACACATGCAATGACACTTGGTGTGGTTCATGAAAAGAAAATACATGCAATGACACTGGTGGATCCATGTGTGGTTTGTGGGAAGAACACACGTGCAATGACTCTAGATATGGTTCATGAAAAGAACACACATCCACTGACACTGGTGGATACATATGTGGTTTGTGGAATAGAACATACATGCAATGACACTAGGTGTGGTTCATATGTGGTTTGTGGAAAGAACAGACATGCAATGACACTGGTGGATCCTTATGTGGTTTGTGGAAAGAACACACATGCAATGACATTTGCTGATCCATATGTTGTTTGTGAAAAGAACACACATGCAATGACTCTGGTGGATCCATGTGTGGTTTGTGGAAAGAACACACATGCAATGCCACTGGTCGATCCATATGTGGGTTCATGAAAAGAACACACATGCAATGCCATTGGTTGATCTATGTGTGGTTTATGAAAAGAACACACATGCAATGAACACTGGTGGATCCATATGTGGTTCATGATAAGAACACACATGCAATGGCATTGGTTGATCCATATGTGGTTTGTGAAAAGAACACACATGCAATACCATTCGTTGAACCATATGTAGTTTGTGAAAAGAACACACATGCAATGCCATTGGTTTATCCATATGTGGTTTGTGAAAAGAACACACATGGAATTCCATTGGTTGATCCATGTGTGGTTTGTGAAAAGAACACACATGCAATGCCATTGGTTGATCCATATGTGGCTTGTGGAAAGAACACACATGCAATTACTCTAGTGGATACATATGTGGTTTGTGGAAAGAACACACATGCAATGAACACTGGTGGATCCATATGTGGTTCATGAAAGGAACACACATGCAATAACATTGGTTGATCCATATGTGGTTTGTGACAAAAACACACATGTAATGCCATTGGGGTTGATCCATTTGGGTTGTGAAAAGAACAAACATGCAATGACTTTGGGTGTGGTTCATGAAAAGAACACATATCCAGTGACACTAGTGGATCCATGTGTGGTTTGTGAGAAGAACACACATGCAATGACACTGGGTGTGGTTCATGAAAAGAACAGACATGCAGTGACATTGGTGGATCCATGTGTGGTTTGTGAGAAGAACACACATGCAATGACATTGGGTGTGGTTCATGAAGATAAAACACATGCAAGGACACTGGTGGATCCATGTGTGGTTTGTGGGAAGAACACACATGCAATGACTCTAGCTGTGGTTCATGAAAAGAACACACATGCAATGACAAGTGGATCCATGTTTGGTTTGTGAGAAGAACACACATGCAATGCAACTGGGTGTGGTTCATGAAAAGAACAGACATGTAGTGACACTGGTGGATCCATGTGTTGTTTGCGGGAAGAACACACATGCAATGACACTGGGTGTGGTTCATGAAAATAAAACACATGCAATGACACTGGTGGATCCAAGTGTGGTTTGTGGGAAGAACACACATGCAATTACTCTAGCTGTGGTTCATGAAAAGAACACACATGCAATGACACTGGTGGATCCATGTGTGGTTTCTGAGAAGAACACACATGCAATGAAACTGGGTGTGGTCCATGAAAAGAACACACATCCAATGACACCGGTGGATCCATGTGTGGTTTGTGGGAAGAACAGACATGCAATGACTCTAGCTGTGGTTCATGAAAATAAAACACATCCAAGGACACTGGCGGATCCATCTGTTGTTTGTGGGAAGAACACACATGCAATGACTCTAGATGTGGTTCATGAAAAGAACACACATGCAGTGACACTAGTGGATCCATGTGTGGTTGGTGAGAAGAACACACATGCAATGACACTGGGTGTGGTGCATGAAAAGAACACACATCCAATGACACTGGTGGATCCATGTGTGCTTTGTGAGAAGAACAGACAAGCAATGACTCTTGGTGTGGTTCATGAATAGAACAGGCATCCATATGTGGTTTGTGGAAATAATAGACATGCAATGACTTTAGATGTGGTTCATGAAAAGAACACACATGCAATGACTCTAGTTGTGGTTATTGAAAAGAACACACATGCAATGCCATTGTTTGATCCATATGTGGCTTGTGGAAAGAAGACACATGCAATTACTCTAGTGGATACATATGTGGTTTGTGGAAAGAACACACGTGCAATGAACACTGGTGGATCCATATGTGGTTCATGACAGGGAACACACATGCAATGACATTGGTTGATCCATATGTGGTTTATGACTAAAACACAGATGCAATGCCATTGGGGTTGATCCATGTGGTTTGTGAAAAGAACAGACATGCAATGACTCTGGGTGTGGTTCATGAAAAGAAAACACATCCAATGATACTGGTTGATCCTTATGTGGTTTGTGAAAAGAACAGACATGCAATGACTCTGGGTGTGGTTCATGGAAAGAAAACACATCCAGTGACACTGGTGGATCCATGTGTGGTTTGTGGGAAGAACACATATGCAATGACACTGGGTGTGGTTCATGAAAAGAAAACACATGCAATGACACTTGTGGATACATGTGTGATTTGTGAGAAGAACATACATGCAATGAATCTGGGTGATCCATCTGTGGTTTATGAGAAGAACACACATGCAATAAACTCTAGTGGATCTATCTTGGCGTAATTTGATGTATGCCACGATGTATTTCATTGTACAAGACACTCACTTTCGATTTTTATACTACTCAGTTTTTCCCTTGGTTTTTTGGTACTACTCAGTTTTGCCCTTGGTTTTTTGATACTACTCAGTTTTTCCCTTGGTTCCCCCTCTCTCTTTCGTAGAAGCCCAAAGATGTGCTCACTCTGTCTGCTACGCCCTGATTGGTTGTCACAGTTGTCACGCGGATCGTGCGCACCAACCGTTGATCCTGTGTGATCCAACGATGATCGTTGCACACGTCGTGCCCTTCACAGTACATCGTGAGACAGAACGGACGTCTCCCTCAGCGTGAGACATCGCGAACGTCTCCCTCTACAAGAAGGAACACGATGTCGTCCATGGAAAAAGTCCTCGAGTGGTCATGTCACGTTTAATCTAGTCTGCAAAGGCTACTACTGCTACTACATCACATGCACAGAGCAATGGGGTCATCGAGTGCATAGTTATCGACGGGACGCTACAATTTATTGCCACTGTTAATAAGACATATCCCATTTTTACGCAGCGCTCTGAATCTCACTTCCAACTGGGCCCTACCGCTAGTAACTTCCATGAGTCAAGGGCCCTCCTCGAGTAGATCTAACGTTGCTAGAAATTGGTTCCACGCCACTTGCATGCAGTGGAATCGACGTCTGTCATGAGCGTGTTTTCAATGCAGCTATAAAGTGGAGATCGTGGCTGTTTAAAAAAAAAGGGAACCCAAAAAAAGCTGGAGATCATGGTAGCTCCCCGCCCACCACAAGTGTCCACTCGAGGAATACGAACTGTCTGGTGTTTATAAACCCGCTCGACCTTCTTCTTCCATCTGCTCCTGTCATTTTCCCCTAGTCTGTCTATTGGGTTCGGAGCATCGAAAACAAAAATTTTCCTACGATGGGAACTATACGCCAAGATCTATCTATTAGATACAAGCAACGGGTGGATACACATCCATAGAGAAATTACCCTCGAAGAAAACAAAGCTTTGTTAACGAGATGGAACTCGTGGATGATGTAGTCTTACACTTGCCGATCTCAAGATCGTGATGAAGTCCTTCAGGTCCAGCAGTTCTAGCACTATCAGGTCCAGCACCATCAAGTCCAGCACCGCAAAGTAGCGGTGCATCCGCGATCGCACACACGTTCGGTCCACCAAACAACCTCCGCCTCCTCGCTCCAGCGATGCAGCGGAAGCAGCAACTCCTTTCCAGATAAAGCCTCCGGGAACATGTATCTCGCTAATCCGAGACCATGGGGAATAACTAGAGGGAGAAGAGAACCTTCACAAGGAGGTGGGGCAAGAGGATAGGAGCCATGGGGCTCCTTTTATAGGGGAGGGGGCACAACCCCAAGTCCATGGCTGGCCGGCCATGATGGGTGCCCCCACCTCTCCCTCATTCATCTGGGTGGAGCTTCCACTAAGCCCACTCACATCAATTTCAACTCCACTCACTTTGCATTTAATGTCCACCAAATTAAATGCATTTTATCTTTAAATTAAACACTTTTATTTATTTTATCCAGAATTTTGTTAATTACTTTAATTAACAAACATTCACATAAAACTCCCTGCACCATTTCAATATCACATGCAGAACCAGTTTCAGCAATTTCACCCGAGACAATCCCGGTTTCCATCGAAATGGTTCTAGCGCTTTTGTAATCTTTATCTGAAACATATTTGCTGCTAAATGGTGTCGGTATCCCTTAAGTGTGTCACCCTATGATTCGCGAATAATGCAGACATGATCGAGACCCCTCTCGGATCAATAATCTGCATCGGGACCTAGAGATCCGTACTGACTCCCACATATTCAACAATGACTCTTGTGATCGTGTGAACTTTAATGTTGTAAATAAATCCCTTTGTCTCGTGATATATTACATGTCCGAGATTCGATCATCAGCATCCAAATACCTAGTTTGATCTCGTTACCGACATGCACTCTTTTCTCGTTCCAGTGATATAACATTCTAGTGATCACATCACTTGCTTGCAAGCTATCTTAATGTGATATCACCGAGAGGGCCCAGAGTATATCTATCAGTCATCGGGATTGAAAAATTCCACTCTTGATCCATGAGCCTCAACATAACACCTTCGGAGTATCTGAACCCACCTTTATAGTCACCCTTTTATGGTGTGACGTTTGATGTTATCAAGTTACTCTTCTGATGTT
This sequence comes from Avena eriantha, assembly GCA_910589775.1. Lineage (NCBI taxonomy): Eukaryota > Viridiplantae > Streptophyta > Magnoliopsida > Poales > Poaceae > Avena > Avena eriantha. The sequence continues at coordinate 108,279,585 of OU342745.1, forward strand.
AGCAATTAACATGATCTCATGGTCTAAGGACTAAGATTACTTTGTATGATGTTATAGCAATATAAACATAATGACTTTGATCGTAATGCTATACTTTGGATGAATGTTCATCACATCATTCCACCAATCTTGTGACCTCGTTATTAACAACATCCAATGTCTATGATCAGGAAACCTTGATCATCTTGTTAATCATCGAACTAGTTTATATGAGAGGCATTACTAGGAACTTTGTATTTTGTTTATTAAACACACATGTATTAATGTTTCCAATTAATACAATTATAGCATGCAAAATAAACATTTATCATAAACATGGAATAAGATAATAACCACTTTATTATTGCCTCTCGGGCATATTCCCTTCAGTCTCCCACTTGCACTAGAGTCAATAATCTAGTTTGGAAAACTTTGCGTATTGAACACCTATGGCTTTTTGGTGTTGCATATATGCGATTGCTAGTGCTTAACATAATCTCCGGATCTGACAGATTCAGGTCCGTGTGTATTTGCATGTCTTTGCGTCTCTACACATCATTCATTCTCAAATGAGATGGCATTGTATAAATTTGGTCCTTTGGTGTGAACTTTAGTTCTTTCGGGTTAAAATATGTTGATATTATTGTCATACAATATATCGTCATAGTATTAGCCCACTTTGAACCACACCTAGTTTGATAACAAACTTCTTAACACAAATGCCCTCCTTTGCTGCTACTATAGCAGTCATATACTTAGCTTTTTGTTGTAGTATCTATCATAATGTCTCAACTTTGGAACTCATCCAAATCCATCATGGAACATCCTTTCCACTACATTGTGCCTCCCATAGTCTAAATTGAGATAAATTTAATTTGTATCTTGTGACAAAACTAGTATCAATGTAACACTTTAGAATGAACTTCCTTTAACTATTTGTCACTTATACATGATATATTCTTAGTTCTTCCAAAGCTCATAAGGATATCTTTACTATCGTCCAATGATCATCTTATGAATCATTCTGGTATGTTCTCATAACATTAAGAGCATAGGACATATCTGGATATATACATATCATGGTATAATCGATCAAAATATTCATGTGATTTTACTCACCAAGTGTTGAAACACTTGAATCTTGATACAATCCTTTCCATGCAGCAAGAACCTTTCTTGGTGTTTCCATATTGAACCCTTTCAATATATCATATATGTATGTCTAGCATAACCATATTAGCACCTCAATCTATCCATATAGGCATTGATGCCAAATATTCTGGTTTTGCCCAAGCCTTTCATCGAAATCCCATTTTAATGAAATTCTTAACTTGTGTCAATACAATATACATCATTTCCAATCAACAATATGTACTCTGCATAATGTATTGGAAATTTGTCTCAGCGCTCCCACTTAATTTCTTGCAAATGCAAGCATCTTCATCATCTCCAATGAAATTAAACTCCTTTAACATTTTCATCATGGTGAAGATTCCAACTCCTCTATGCTCACTTCAACTATTGAAGTTTGCATGCCCTTTTAGCACCCTTTGAATTAACAAAACCCTTCGGACAGTGTTATATGTAGTGGTTGCTACACTAATTCGTCAAGACTAAATATCGATATGAAAGATCAAATCTTGTCATAGTTAACTCCTTGAACATTGCCGTAAAATTCTTTCCGACATGTCGACTATTTCATAGATGTTAAACATCCATGTCTATTTATTTATAGATCCAAACACGACCGACCGATAGGCTTCACACCTTTCCGGAGGGTCTTCCAAGTTCAGAAACTTCATTTCTCGTGTATGGATACTATCACGAATTCTATGACTACTAATCATTTTATGGAGTCAGGGTCCATCACCGCTTCTTTGCATGCAGTCAGTTCATCATTGTCAAAACAATAACAATTTCTGTTTCAAATCTTACTATTTGATTCTTACCGACCCACATGGTTCAATAGGAACTGTAATCTCCAAGATCACACCCTTTGTAATCACGGGAGCCATGAGCATTGTGGCCACCACCGGGACACTTTTTGGTGCTGCGCTACTTAGCACATATAGCTAAGGTTCAACAACCTTATCAAAGTTCTATTGTCCTCCCACTTAACTTTTCACGAAAAATTCCTTCTCAAGAAACTTGATGGTCCAAGCGACAAACTCTTTTGTCCTCGGTGTTATGGAGGAATTCCCAACAAATTCTTTGGGATAACCTACAAAGACATGATTATCCGACTTTGGTTGTAAACATTTTACTTACGCATAGCATACCAAAATTTAAGAAAATACAATTCAGGTTTTATCCCAAACCATAACTCATATGGTGTCCTTTCAATGGATCACGATGGTGCTCTTTTCAGTGTAAAAGTGGTAGTCTCTAAAGCTTTAATCCTTTAAACATAATGGAAGTTTTATAAATTACACCTTTGATCTTACCATGTCAAACAAGGTTTGATTTGATCTCTCGAACATACCATACTCCTGTGGTTTATCAGGAAATGCAAATTCATGGAACAATTCCTGAAATCTTAGGTGTTTTGCTAAACATGTAACTCAAAGATCTTCCTTTATTATCAAATCATAAACTCTTTTATTTTCTTGTTACAATGATTTTTCACTTCATCTTGAAAGTCTTTGAACAATTTTCAAATGTTTCAAACTTCTTCCTTATTAAGTAAATATATAGATATATTCACTCAAATTTCTGGAGAAAGCATATGAAGCAAAAAGACCGATCGCATATGGCTACACATAATGGACTATATACACCAACATGCATAATATCCAATAAGTTAGTCATCCATTCCTCTTTGGCCTATGGACGGAGTTTGAATTATCTCGAGGAAAGTTTCACAAGCGTCAATTGATCAAAATCAACAGACTCCAAAAATCCATCAACATGGAGTTTCTTCATGTTACTTTCCCATATAATTCAAACAGTGATGTCACTTCATAAGTGAGCTTCCAATCATTTGTCTTACGACATTTTAGCAATAATGTTTATGGATGTGATTTCTCCAACTATACTTGTAAAAGTTCATCCATCCTTTATGGAATACGGTAATTATTTGAACAACCATTGTTCTCGTAATACCGGAACAAAATAACAATTATTAAAACAAATCTTGAAGGCTAGGTTTGACGACAACGGAAACACAATAACACTTTATTTGTTTTTGATGAACATCTTCACTTATTCTCTTGCCAGTTACTTAGGTCGTTGCAGTTCATGAATTGTCTTGTTCTGTATGACACTTCACACCAACCAATTCGGTATCCAATACCGGTATCCAATACCTCAGAACCACATTGTTTAACAAGCAAGGAATACAACCATAACATGTATATCTTCTATATACAAAAGTTGGGCATCTCCAACCTTTTCTTTTCTACCAAATATTTTATAGATTCTCTTTCAACAATTCGTTTTCTTTTAAAAGAATCTATCAACATCAATAGTGGTGTCATTCACATGACACAAAGTACAAAGTGTATATAGTCAAATACTAATACCTTTGGACTTGCACTTTGAAGTGGATCACCATCATTAAATGTTTGGTGTTCTTTCAAAAATCCATTCTTTAGTAATCTATTAGTGTAGTAAACATTTTACTTACATCTTCTATTCAACCTTATCATGACAACTTTCATGATCAAGCTACTATAGCCTATAAGGAAGAATCACGATTATAATGTTAGTTCCCAAAACCTTTTTGGGAGATCCGGATGCCTAGCATCTCCATCCTTCACAAATTCTCATACAATATGAGAACATGTGTTTTACTAAATTATACTCTATCATAATGCAACCAAAAACATTGTTTCAGATATCACAATATGTTCCACACATGATGGTTTCTGAAACAATTTTTCAGCTCCTAGATAATCTTGATATCAAAACAACTTTTGAATATCAATAATCATGGAGGCAAACATGATACTTTAGATACTAACATTGGAATTCTTACTCTTGATTTAATACTACTTATTAAACTTTATGGAGTAAACAGAGTTTGCTGAAAGTTTGCAATAGGACTTCAAAATTTTAAATTGACATTCAAAACAATACGATACCAGTGCGTAAAGTAAATATCCAGAATTCTATGGTTCTATTATCTCAATTAAAACTAAGCATAAGGTAGTGAACAGATGCCAATGACTACAACAAATTATGCAAATTCACTTTGATTTAGTTTATGAAAAATTGAGTTCAAATAATCCAAATTAGAAATGAACTCCCACTCAAAACCAACATCCCTCGAGTTTTTTTGGTGATTACATGAACCAAATACACTAAACCAAGTATGATCATCATGTGAGTTGATGTAGCTTCAAAGGCGAACATCTATATGGGCATCATATCAACTATATGACTCATGCTTAACCTTTCGGTCCGTGTTCCGAGGCCATGCCTGTACATGCTAGGCTCGCCAAGTAAGAACCTTAGTACTCGCATGTGTAAAACTGTCTGACACCCATTGTGAAAGGTGTGAGTTAACGAGCCCAACTTTCTGATTCAAATATGACTTCTTTCCACTTTAAAAAATAGAGAAATCTCCGCTAGGCTAGTAGTGGGTAACCAACGTAGTGCCCCATTCGTTCCATGACATCCAATCAGTTCTCCTCGGATTCCAATCCAATCTCCCAATCAGTGAGAAATAGACGGTTGGATGAGATCTCGAATGTTGTTCCTACCTACTAAGGAATCCAAAGTGTACGTAGAAAAAGAGAGAGTTGGAAATGCATCGAGGAGAACTTACCTTCTGAGTCATATGAAAGCGCAGAGTAGAGTACACCCGATCATCACGTGATGTCTCAAAACACGATCCATAGAATGGTGCATACTTAAGGAAGAACACATTTTATATTGATATTGAAATGAGGGATCATCTTATAATGCTACTAAAACGCCAAACTAGCAATATAAGATGCAGACATCATATGTGTAAACTGGAACAATATGGTCCATGCATTTGACCACCATCATGTGCATCGTGGTATGATCTCTATCATTCCTTTGTGAGTAAGGCCAAGGTCTATGGAACTTACACGTTAAGTGTGTTGTAAGGGTATCTACCATACATCAACTTACCACATTACCATATCATGACACTAGCCCAGCAACAATTTAAACTAGACGCCTCTAATTTATCCATTGCAAGTTTTACGTGGCTTAGGGCCTTCAAAGATAAAACTAGTCTTACCTATGAACATGGAATCACAACGATGATAACTAATTTATTAGCAACTCGTTGTAAATCAGAGATTGACTATAGTAGGAGAGACAGACACCCGCTAGCCACTTATGCAAATCTATTTGCATGTCAGTCGTGGAACCGGTCTCATGTGCGAGGACATGTAAAGTTAGTCCGGGCCACTTCATCCCACTATGCCACCAATATCCAAAATACATAGAAGATTCAATAACATGATCATCATCTCCCACATATAAACATATGTGTACAACCCGTGCAAAGCACCTACACATAGATCTGGCTCTGATACCACTGTTGGGTTCGCAACATAGAAAACAAAAAAATTCCTAGGATGGGAACTATACGCCAAGATCTATCTACTAGACACAAGCAACGGGTGGATATACATACATAGAGAACTTACCCTTGAAGAAAACAAAGCTTTGTTAACGAGATGGAACTCGTGGATGATGTAGTCGTACACTTGCCGATCTCAAGATCGTGATGAAGTCCTTCAGGTCCAGCAGTTCCAGCACCATCAGGTCCAGCACCATCAAGTCCAGAACCGCAAAGTAGCGGTGCATCCGTGATCGCACACACGTTCGTTCCACCGAACAACCTCCGCCTCCTCGCTCCAGCGATGCAGCGGAAGCAGCAACTCCTTTCCAGATAAAGCCTCCGGGAACATGTATCTCGCTAATCCGAGACCATGGGGAATAACTAGAGGGAGAAGAGAACCTTCACAAGGAGGTGGGGCAAGAGGAGAGGAGCCATGGGGCTCCTTTTATAGGGGAGGGGGCACAACCCCAAGTCCATGGCTGGCCGGCCATGATGGGTGCCCCCACCTCTCCCTCATTCATCTGGGTGGAGCTTCCACTAAGCCCACTCACATCAATTTCAACTCCACTCACTTTGCATTTAATGTCCACCAAATTAAATGCATTTTATCTTTAAATAAAACACTTTTATTTATTTTATCCAGAATTTTGTTAATTACTTTAATTAACAAACATTCACATAAAACTCCCTGCACCATTTCAATATCCCATGCAGAACCAGTTTCAGCAATTTCACCAAAAATAATTCCGGTTTCCATCGAAATGATTCCAGAGCGTTCATAATCTTTATCTGAAACATATTTTCTCCTAAATGGTGTCGGTATCCCTTAAGTGTGTCACCCTACGGTTCGCAAATAATGCAGACATGATCGAGACCCTTCTCCGATCAATAATCAGCAGCGGGACCTGGAGATCCGTACTGACTCCCACATATTCAACGATGACTCTTGTGATCGTGTGAACCTTTAACGTCGTAACTAAATCCCTTTGTCTCGCGATATACTACATGTCCGAGATTCGATCATCGGCATCCAAATACCTAGTTTGTCTCGTTACCGACATGCACTCTTTTCTCGTTCCCATGATATAACATTCTAGTGATCACATCACTTGCTTGCAAGCTATCTTAATGTTATATCACCGAGAGGGTCCATAGTATATCTATCCGTCATCGGGATTGATAAATTCCACTCTTGATCCATGAGCCTCAACATAACACCTTCGGAGTATCTGAACCCACCTTTATAGTCACCCTTTTACGGTGTGACGTTTGATGTTATCAAGTTATTCTTCTGATGTTAGTGATTAACATGATCTCATGGTCTAAGGACTAAGATTACTTCGAATGATGTTATAGAAATATAAACATAATGACTTTGAACGTAATGCTATACTTCAGATGAATGTTCATCACATCATTCCACCAATGTTGTGACCTCGTTATTAACAACATCCAATGTCTATGATCAAGAAACCTTGATCATCTTGTTAATCAATGAGATAGTTTATATGAGAGGCATTACTAGGAACTTTGTATTTTGTTTATTAAACACACATGTATTAAAGTTTCCAATTAATACAATTATAGCATGCAAAATAAACATTTATCATAAACATGGAATAAGATAATGACCACTTTATTATTGCTTCTCGGGCATATTCCCTTCACTGTCTAGTCCCAAGACCCCAATCTGCACCTAATGCGCGCGCTGAAGCTCCCTCGCTTGGACTACCTCCTTCCCTAGGTGCGCCATGAACCGTACGCGTGGAGACAAGCCGAAGGTGAAGCCAGTTGAAGGTGCAGCAGTAGATGGCTCGGTCGTCACCAAGCAGGCGGAGTCATCTTCTCCGGGCACGAACGCCTCTCGTCGCAGCACCGTCGAGGGTTCGAGCTCATCCGTCCAGCCAATAGATGTCGTCGCCGAGCAACAGGTGGCCGACAATGTCGTGGTGCCAGCAGCAGATCTGGATGGGGGGCAGGCAGCAGGCGGTGGCAATCCGGTGCTCTACATCAATGACCCCATCGCCGTCCAAGAAATCTTCGATGCAATCGCGGAGAATGACGAGTTCGAGGAGGAGGTCCCTGATGAGGAGTCCGAGGTACTACATTGCTAGCTTCTCTAGTCACAGTCGCAGATTTCACTGTTCATACATAGGATTTGCTCAATCATGTACAGACTCTTTTGCTCTTGAAGTAGGATAGTAAATATATGGTTCGATCGGTCGATTGATGCATCTGCCATCTAGTCACAAAACCCCAATCCGTCTAGTCACAAAACCCCAATCTGCTCATCTGCCATCTAGTTGAGTTTGCTAGTTGAGTGTTGATTTCGATACACAACATGCCTATAACTTTACATTTCTATTCCTAACTGAGCCCTATGATTCAATTTTGCCCCAAAATAGTGCAATGGCATATGATGGTGTCGTTTTCTTAGGGATGGTTAGTGAACCTGAGGCACCAATGCACATAAACCATATATGTTATGTTGTTGGTATTTTGGTTCTGTGACTCCATCTCTGAAAAAAATGAAGTCCTAATTTTTTTCTCATATGGAACCTATATATATAACCTTTGTATAATTTTTGATCTATGAATGTGTCGTGTGATGCATATGTATATCCCTGAATATTGTTTTGTATGATTACATTTCAATTTCTTATTGTGGCCAATGATTCAAATTTTCCCCAAAGAGAGGCAGACACATTGGTGTCAGATTTTGTCAGGGATGAGTTAGCGAACCTAGGGCCATGTACAAGATCAATATAAGTTCTGCAATTGTTACTTGGTTCGCTTACGCCATCCCTGAAGAAACTTATGAGGCTGCAATCTTTATTCTACATTCATAGAACTATGATATTTGAATTATCTATTCTATGCATTCATAGTGTATAAGAATTACATTTCAGTTTGTCATCGAGGCAGATGATTTAAATTTGCCCCAAAAGAGTTCAAGGGGAGACACATATGATGGTGTCGTGTTTTAGGGATGGGTTGGTGAACCTAAGGCAGCAATGCACACAAACAATATAGGTTGTGCTGTTGGTACTTTGGTTCGCCAACTCCATCTCTGAAACAAATTATGAGGCCCTAGATTTATTCTCATATGGAACTACATATATGATCCTTGAATTGTTTCTGATCTTTTAATGATTCGTATGATGCATATGTATATGAATGGTTTTGATCATAAGTATTTTTAACATGTACCTGAAGATTAATTGTTTGGTTTTTTATTTATAATTACAATATTTAGGCTTGTGTTTGTACCTGACTATGTATATCCCTGAATATTATTTTGTACGATTACATTTCGATTTCTTATTGTGGCCAATGATTCAAATTTGTCCCAAAAGAGAGGCAGACACATTGGTGTCAGATTTTTTCAGGGATGAGTTAACGAACCTGGGGCGATGTATAAGAACAATATAGGTTGTGCAATTGTTACTAGGTTTTCCCACTCCATCCCTGAAGAAACTTATGAGGCCCCTAGATTTATTTTACATACACTCTGATGCAATTAATTGTCATTGTATTGAGATGAAATGATCTATGAACTGATCAAACTATTGTTGAGATGCTTTCTCTTTGATATCCACGTATATATTGTCTTACATATACATGTTGTTAATGCTTGAGTTGTAATACAATTCAATCATATGTATGAGTTCTAAGTTATGTTCTTAAAAATCAATAGGATGATGATGTGAAGTGGACGATAGAAAGGAATCCAGGGACAACAAGAGCCACTACATGCTGAGGTGGTTACGGTGTGGGCTAATCCGTTTCTACCGCAGGAGGCCTGTTTTGCCTATTCTATGGAAGAGCAATCAACGTGGACCTTGCCAGCATGATCTAGCACGTGGTGGGCATTGCCAGAGGCGGAGGCAGAAGGCATAGGCCGATTACCTTGGCGCGACACACAGTCTTCGGAAAATTCTTCCGAGATTATGTCAGGACTGGCATGTATCCCATCGACTAGGCTGTCCCTGCCTCCTGCTAATGCCCCTACCCTGCTAGGCGTCTTCGTGTCCCGGCCTCCTGCTTCCGCCCCTGCTTTTATTTTGTTTTAGTTAATTATTACCTATGTGTGGCATGTAAGACAATATATCCGTGGTGTCTCTGGTGAACCTTCTATATTAATCTACTCCTTTATATGGAGTGCCTTAAAATTTCTAGTGTTCAATTATATTACTGATCATGCTCATGCACACTACAAAATATTTCTAGTGCTCAATTATATTATAATTGTCAAGGAATACATCAACAAGTTAAATTGGTCAAAATTTTGTATTGAAGTAACTAAATGATCTCACATTGGCGGTGGACGTTGGCAGAAGCCGAAGGCATCAGCCGAAGACCTTGGAGCGGCACGCAGTCTTTAGCAAATTCCTTACAGGTTCAACAACGGGTTGCCGCCGCCCAGCTCCGAATTTACTTACAGGTCCAACATGGCAGAACTTGAGCTACCACAGAGACCTCGACAGAGGTGGTAGAATTGGTGCGGGTGCAACCACGGCGACGGTGAGCCTGGATTCTAGAGGAGGAAAATAGAATCGAGAATGGTCGACACGATGATAGATCTGACCGAGAACTGATTCTCGTCCCCAGACCGTGTCATGGGTGCGTCCATGGTGAGGGAGAGCTCCAACTCGGGATGGGGAGGAGAGCGGGATCAAGCGGGTTCGTCACGTCCCAGCTCTAGGCCATGGCCACAACCATAGATTGCCGCTCCGGGGAAGAAGAAGATGTGTAATGGATGCAGGCGCCAACGATGCAAGCCTACAGGGAGGAGAGCTGGGCCGAGTAGGTTTGTCCACGTCACAGCTCCGCGCCATGGCTGCGATGCCCCACAGATTGCCACTCTGGGGAAGAAGAAGACACGTAATGGATGCAGGCGCCAATGCTGCAAGCCTAATTGACACCTAAGTTGTTGGGTCCGCAACATAGAAAAAAAAAATTTCCTACGATGAGAACTATATGCCAAGATCTATCTACTAGATACAGAGCAACGGGTGGACATACATACATGGAGAACTTACCCTCGAAGACAATGAGTTTTGTTAACAAGTAGGAACTCGTGGTTGATGTAGTCGTATGCTTGTCGATCTCAAGATCGTGTGGAATTCCGAGCGCCGCAAATCAGCAGCGCACCGTCCTCGCACACATGTTCAAGATACCGCACAACCTCCACCTCCTCGCTCCAGTGAATCAGCGGAAGCAGCAACTCCTTCCAGAAGCAAGGCCACCGGGAAGATGTATCTCGCTAATCCAAGACCATGGGGGAATATCTAGAGGGAGAGAGATCCTTCACGAGGAGGTGTGTTTTGTGAGAGGGGAGAGGGGGGCTTTATATAGGAGGGAGAGAGACCCCTCCCCTCCCATAGACGGTGCATGAGGGGGGACTCCTCCCCTCCTTCATTCATGTGGTGAACCTCCACTCACATAAACATGGCCTCCACCCAAAATCCCACTCACATGTATTTAATTTCCACCAAATTACATGCAACTCTCAATTAATAAAACTCTTTTATTTATTTTATTCAGAATTTTCTTAATTACTTTAATTAACAAACATTCACATAAAACCCCCTGCAACATTTCAATATCACATGCAGAACCACTTTCTGCAATTTCACCCAAAACAATTCCGGTTTCTATCGAAACATTTCTTGCGCTTTGCAAACCTTTTGTCTGAAACATATGTGCTCCTAAATAGTGTCTGACAACCCTTAAGTGTGTCACCCTACGGTTCGCGAATAATGCAGACATGATTGAGACTACTCTCAGATCAATAATCAGAAGCGAGACTTGGAGATCCATACTAACTCCTGCACATTCAACGATGACTTCTGTGATCGTGAGAACCTTTAACGCTAGTAATTTTAATCCCTTTGTCTCATGATATAATACATGTCCGAGATTCGATCATCGGTATCTAAATACCTAGTTTGATCTCATTACCGACATGCACTCTTTTCTCGTTCCCGTGATATAACATTCTAGTGATCACATCACTTGCTTGCAAGCTATCTTAATGTGATATCACCGAGAGGTCCCAGAGTATATCTATCCGTCATCGGGATTGAAAAATTCCACTCTTCATCCATGAGCCTCAACATAACACCTTCATAGCACTGAACCCACCTTTATAGTCACCCTGTTACGGTGTGACATTTGATGTTATCAAGATAATCTTCTGGTGTTAGCAATTAACATGATCTCATGGTCTAAGGACTAAGACTACTTCGTACGATGTTATAGCAATATAAACATAATGACTTGATCGTAATGCTATACTTCGGATGAATGTTCATCACATCATTTCACAAATGTTGTGACCTTGTTATTAACAACATCCAATGTCCATGATCAGGAAACCTTGATCATCTTGTTAATCAACAAGCTAGTCTATAAGAGAGGAATAACCTGGAACCCTTTTTGTTTATTAAACACACATGTATTGATGTTTTCTATCAATACAATTATAGCATGCAAAATAAACATCTATCATATACAAGGAATACATAATAACAAATTTATTATTGCCTCTCAGGGCATATTTCCTTCAGTCTCCCACTTGCACTAGAGACAATAATCTAGTTTACATAGTGATAAATCTAACACCCATGGAGTTCTAGTGTTGATCATGTTTTCCCTAGGGAGAATCTTAGTCAATGGATCTGCTACATTCAGGTCCGTGTGCACTTTACAAATGTTTATATCTCCATCCTTGGCATGCTCGCGGATGGAGTGAAACCGGCGCTTAATATGTTTGGAATTCTTGGGAGACCTTGGTTCCTTGGCGTTGGCTATGGCTCCATTGTTGTCACAATAGATCACCATTGGGTCCAACGCACTAGGACACACACCTAGTTCCATTATGAACTCCTTCACCCAAACCGCTTCCTGCGCCGCTTCTGAAGCAGCAACATATTTCGTCTCCGTCGTTGATCCAGCCACCACAGGTTGTTTGGAACTCCTCCAACTAACTGCTGCTCCGTTCAAGAGAAATACATATCCGGATTGAGACTTAGAGTCATCCGAATCAGTGTCAAAACTAGCATCGACATAACACTTAGCGACTAGCTCTTCTTCACCTCCGTATATAAGAAACATATCCTTAGTTCTTCTCAAGTACTTAAGGATATTCTTGACCGCTATCCAGTGTTCCGAACCTGGATCAGATTGGTACCTGCTAGTCAAACTAATAGCATGTGCCACATCCGGTCTTGTACATAGCATGGCGTACATTATAGAGCCTATGGCCGAGGCATAGGGGATCTTATCCATTATCTCTCTTTCTTCTGCCGTAGCCGGACTTTGAGTCTTACTCAATGTCTTGCCTTGCAACATAGGTAAGAACCCCTTCTTACTTCCGTTCATATTAAACTTCTTTAATATCTTACCAAGGTATGTACTCTGCGATAGCCCAGTTAGGCGTCTTGATCTATTTCTATAGATTTTAATGCCTAATATATATGAAGCTTCACCAAGGTCCTTCATCGAAAATTTGCTGTTTAGATAACTTTTAACACTGTTTAAAAGATCTATATCATTTCCAGTCAATAATATGTCATCCACATATAATATTAGAAATGCCACATTGCTCCCACTCACTTTCTTATAAATACAAGCCTCTCCATATGTTTGGACAAATCCAAACACTTTGATCACCTCATCAAAGCGGAGATTCCAACTCCGGGATGCTTGCTTCAGTCCATAGAAGGATCGCTGAAGCTTGCATACCTTATCAGCACCCTTAGGATCGACAAAACCCTTAGGTTGCATCATATACAACTCTTCTTGAATATTAACATTGAGGAACGCAGTTTTGACATCCATCCGCCATATTTCATAATCCTAACCGACTTAATCATCGCTACGGGAGAGAATGTCTCATCGTAGTCAACTCCTTGAATTTGTCGAAACCCCTTTGCGACAAGTCGAGCCATATAGATGGTTACATTACCATCAGCATCAGTTTTTATTTTGAAAATCCATTTATTCTCAACGGCCTTTCGATCGTGAGGTAAGTCCACCAAGGTCCAAACCTGGTTTTCGTACATGGATTCCATCTCGGATTTCATGGCTTCTAGCCATTTGTTGGAATCAGGGCTCATCATCACTTCTTCATACGTTGCAGGGTCATCTATTTCATCAATCATGAAATTCATAATAGGATTGTCGTACAGTTCAGGAGCTACACGTGTCCTGCTTGACCTGCGAGGTTTGGTAGTGTCCTCTTTTGGAGTTTCATGATCAATATCATTAGCTCTCTCTTCATTAGGTGAAGTCAACTCCGAAACAACTTCCAGTGCTGCGCTACACACCATTTCATGAAGAGAAGGTTCAATAACCTCTTCGAGTTCTACCTTCCGACTACTCACACCTTTCGTGAGAAAATCCTTCTCAAGAAAGGATCCATTCTTGGCAACAAAGACCTTGCCCTCGGATTTGTGATAGAAGGTATACCCAATCGTTTCCTTAGGGTATCCTATGAAGACGCATTTCTCCGCTTTGGGTTCGAGTTTATCCGGTTGAAGTTTCTTCACATAAACATCGCATCCCCAAACTTTAAGAAATGACAGCTTAGGTTTGTTTCCAAACCATAATTCATACGGTGTCTTTTCAACGGACTTAGATGGTGCCCTATTTAAAGTGAATGCAGCGATTTCCAGTGCATAACCCCAAAATGACAGTGGCAAGTCCGTCAGAGACATCATAGATCGAACCATATCCAATAAAGTACGATTACGACGTTCTGACACACCATTACGTTGTGGTGTTCTGGCAGGTGTGAGTTGTGAAACAATTCAATAGTCTTTCATATGTGTGATAAACTCATAACTAAGATACTCTCCTCCACGGTCGGACCGTAGAAATTTGATCTTTCTGTTACGATGATTTTCAACTTCAGTCTGAAATTCCTTGAACTTTTCAAAGGTTTCAGACTTATGTTTCATCAAATAGATATACCCGTGTATACTCAAATTATCCGTGAAAGTAACAAAATAACGATATCCACCTCGCGCCGACACACTCATTGGTCCACACACATCAGTATGTATGATTTCCAATAAATCTGTCGCCCGTTCCATTGAACCGAAAAACGCCGTTCTAGTCATCTTGCCCATAAGGCATGGATCACATGTATCAAATGATTCAAAATCAAGTGATCCCAAAATTCCATTAGAATGGAGTTTCTTCATGCGTTTAACGCCAATATGACCTAGACGGCAGTGCCACATATATGCAGATATATCATTATCAAGCTTAATCCTTTAGCATCAACATTATGAATATGCGTAATACTACTATCGAGATCCAACAGAAATAAACCATTCAACACAGGTGCATGACCATAAAAGATATTATTCATATAAATTGAACAACCATTGTTTTCAGACTTAAACGAATAACCACTTTGCATCAAACACGATCTAGATACAATGTTGATGCTCAGTCCAGGCACCAAATAACAATTATTTAGGTTTATAACTAATCCCGACGGCATATGGAGAGGCAGCATTTCGACGGCGATCACATCAACTCTTGATCCATTGCCGACCCACATTGTGACCTCATCCCTTGCTAGTTGTCGCTTGTTCCATAGCCCCTAAACCGAGTTACATATATTAGCAACCGATCCCGTATCAAATACCCAAGTGCTACTGCGAGCACTAGTCAAGTACACATCAATAACATGTATATCACATATACCTTTGTTAGCCTTGCCGGCCTTCTTGTCCGCCAAATACTTGGTGCAGTTGCTCTTCCAGTGGCCAGTCCCCTTGCAATAGTAGCACTCGGTATCAGACTTAGGGCTAGCCCGAGGTTTATTTTCAGGTGCGGCAACAGATTTGCCGTCCTTCTTTCCCTTTTTCTTGAATTTCTTGTCCTTCTTGAAACCGGTGGTTTTATTGATCATCAACACTTGATGTTCCTTCCTAATCTCCACTTCTGCAGTCTTAAGCATTGACAGAATCTCGGGAAGAGACTTCTTCATTCCCTGCATATTATAGTTCATCACAAAGCTCTTGTAGCTAGGCGGCAGAGATTGGAGAACATGATGTATGCCTAAGTCAATGGGAATCGTTATTCCCAAGGACACAAGCTTATCAGTGTACCCAGACATTTTGAGTACGTGCTCACTAACGGAGTTGTTATCCTCCATCATGCAGCTAAAGAACTTTTCAGGAGCATTATAACTCTCTACGGCAGCATGGGTATCGAAAATCATTTTCAGTTCTCCCATGGTATCAATGGCATTGCCATTTTCAAAACGCTTTCGAAGTTCTGGCTCTAGCCCATACAGTATGCCGTAATAAACTAAGTTGTGGTCCTCCTGATGAGTTATATAGACGTTCTTTTCCTCATCAGGGGCATCAGGAAATGGTGGGGGCCTAGCGGCGCCTCTAGCACATATTGCTTTTGTGCAGCAGTGAGGAGAATCCTCAAAGTCATAGCGCAGTTGGTGAAGTTGCTACCATTTGCAGCAAGCTTCTCTTTCTCCATGAACACATTGAAATTAAAAGCAGGTGGTGCCATCTACAACAGAATTTGTAAAGTATATTTAGACTAAGTTTATGATAGATTGAGTTCAACTAATCCAAATTACTAATGAACTCCCACTCAAAAACGACATCCCTCGTGTCCTTTTGGTGATTACATGAACCAAATCCACTACACCAAGTCCGATTATCACGTGAGTCGGTGTAGCTTCAAAGGCGAGCATCTGTATGGGCATCATATCAACTATATGAATCATGCTTAACCTTTCAGTCCGTGTTTTGAGGCCATGTCTGTACATGCTAGGCTCGCCAAGTAAGAACCTTAGTATTTGCATGTGTAAAACTGTCTTACACCCGTTGTATGAAAGCGTAGAGTCGAAAACACCCGATCATCACGTGATGCCTCAAAACACAATCCACAAAACGGTGCATACTTAAGGAAGAACGCATTTATCTTGATATATACATGCGGGATCATCTTATAATGCTACCAAAAGCGCCAAACTAGCAATATAAGATGCTAACATCTAATGTGTGAAGTGAGATGATATGGTCCATGCATTTGATCTCTATCATTTGCATCGTGGTATGATCTTTATCATTCCTTTGTGTGTAAGGCCAAGGTCTATGGAACTTACACGTTAAGTGAGTTGTAAGAGTATCTATCATACATCTACTTACAACAATACAATATCAAGACACTGGCCCAACAACGATCTAAACTAGACGCCTCTAATTTATCAATTGCAAGGTTTACGTGGCTTAGGGCTTTCGGAGATAGAACTGTTCTTACCTACGAACATGAACCAAAATGAGGATAACCAAGTTATTAGAAACTCGTTGTAAATCATATATTGACTATAGTAGGAGACACAGACACTCGCTAGCCACTTATGCAAAACTAGTTGCATGTCAGTCGTGGAACCGGTCTCATGTACAATGACATGTAAGGTTGGTCCGGGCCGCTTCATCCCACTATGCCACCAATATCCAAAGTACATAGAAGCTGGAATAACATGATCATCATCGCCCACATATAAACATATGTGTACTACCTGTGCAAAGTACCTACGCATAGATCAGGCTCTGATGCCACTGTTGGGTCCGCAACATAGAAAACAAAAAATTTCCTACGATGAGAACTATATGCCAAGATATATCTACTAGACACCGAGCAACAGGTGGACATACATCCATGGAGAACTTACCCTCGCAAACAATGAGTTTTGTTAATGATTAGGAACTCGTGGTTGATGTAGTCGTATGCTTGCCGATCTCAAGATCGTGTGGAAGTCCGAGCGCCGCAAATCAGCAGCGCATCCTACCTTGCACACACGTTCAAGCTACCAGACAACCTCTAGCTCCTCTCTCCAGCGAATCAGCGGAAGCAGCAACTCCTTCTAGACGCAAGGCCACCGGGAACATGTATCTCGCTAATCCGAGACCATGGGGGAATACCTAGAGGGGGGAGAGATCCTTCACGAGGAGGTGTGTTTTGTGAGAGGGGAGAGGGGCGCTATATGTAGGAGGGAGGGAGACCCTCCCCTCCCATAGCCAACGCATGAGGGGGGTGACTCCTCCCCTCCTTCATTCATGTGGTGAACCTCCACTCACATAAACATGGCCTCCACCCAAAATACCACTCACATGTATTTAATTTCCACCAAATTAAATGCAACTCTCAATTTAATAAAAATCTTTTATTTATTTTATTCAGAATTTTGTTAATTACTTTAATTAACAAACATTCACATCAAACCCCTTGAAACATTTCAATATCACATGCAGAACCACTTTCTGCAATTTCACCCGAAACAATTCCGGTTTCTATCGAAACAATTCCTGTTTCTATAGAAACATTTCCTGCGCTTTGCAAACCTTTTGTCTGAAACATATGTGCTCCTAAATGGTGTCCGGTAACCCTTAAGTGTGTCACCCTATGTTTCGCGAATAATGCAGACATGATTGAGACTCTTCTCAGATCAATAATCAGAAGCGGGACCGGGAGATCCATAGTAACTCCTGCACATTCAACGTTGACTTCTGTGATCGTGAGAACCTTTAACGCTAGTAATTTTAATTCCTTTGTCTCATGATATAATACATGTCCGAGATTCGATCATAGGTATCTAAATACCTAGTTTGATCTCATTACTGACATGCACTCTTTTCTCGTTCCCGTGATATAATATTCTAGTGATCACATCACTTGCTTGCAAGCTATCTTAATGCGATATCACCGAGAGGTCCCAGAGTATATCTATCCGTCATCGGGATTGACAAATTCCACTCTTGATCCATGAGCCTCAACATAACACCTTCATAGCACTGAACCCACCTTTATAGTCACCTTGTTACGGTGTGACGTTTGATGTTATCAAGATACTCTTCCGGTGTTAGCAATTAACATGATCTCATGGTCTAAGGACTAAGAATACTTCGTACGATGTTATAGCAATATAAACATAATGACTTTATCGTAATGCTATACTTCGGATGAATGTTCATCACATCATTTCACAAATGTTGTGACCTTGTTATTAACAACATCCAATGTCCATGATCAGGAAACCTTGATCATCTCATTAATCAACAAGCTAGTCTATAAGAGAGGCATAACTAGGAACCCTTTTTGTTTATTAAACACACATGTATTGACGTTTCCTATCAATACAATTATAGCATGCAAAATAAACATCTATCATATACAAGGAATACATAATAACAACTTTATTATTGCCTCTTAGGGCATATTTCCTTCATAAGCGACGGGAGTGACATAACGGCGAGAATTGACAAGGGGGCCCAAATTGACGGCCGTTAGCTGATATTTTGTATTGAAACGTAAAGTTGAGTTCATGCCGAAAAAGATGCTTTGAGTATTTGGCACACCAACTATAGTCATCGCGGCTGATTTCAGGGAACTTGGGTACCGCGTTTCCTGGGCACCCCAACTTTCGGGCCGCAAAATGATATTCTTAGTTGAAGGTGTTGGGCCGGAAAATCCGGCCTCTGGCAGAAAATCCGGCCTAGGACTCCCAGTTTCTTCAGATGCTTGATGAACTTCAGGAGGTTGTTGTGTTGTTGTAGTAGTTTCTCCAGCAGGTGGAGCTTGTGGATCTTGTGAAGATGAGGGCTCTCCTTGGGTAGAGCATTATCCTTCCCAATCCGCCACAAGGGGTTCCTCAATGGAGAGGAAAAATCCCATGCCCATTCTTCTTATGGCATCTAGGGGTATTTCAACATCTGCATCACAAACATCAACTTGCCCCACATGGGAGCCATCATTTTCCTCGGACACCACACTACAAGATTCTACAACAGTTTTGTAGAGCTTATTGTAGACTCTGTAAGGGTGGGATTCAACATCGTAACCAACAAAGATACCTTCTAAGGCATTGGAATCAAATTTAGATAAACTAACTCCTTTAATGAGAAAGACACACTTACAACCGAACACCCGGAAGTATGAAATGTTGGGCTTGCTACCCGTAAGTATCTCCTAAGGGGTCTTGTCCAAGATTTTGTGGAGGTTTTGATGAATGACATGCGGTGGATATAGCTTCAGCCAAGGAATTGTCTGGTGACTTCAGTTCAGCCAACATAGACCTTGACACATCCATTAAAGTCCGGTATTTCCTCTCCGCTACACCATTTTGTTGAGGGGTGTACGCAGTGGAGTATTGGTGTCTTATCCTCTCTTCACTTAGGAATTCATTTAGAGTGTGGTTCTTGAACTCAGATCCGTTGTCGCTTCTAATAGCCAATATAGGGACATTGTGTTGATGCTGAATTTCATTTGCAAAGTCAATGACCGTTTGTTGAGTCTCACTTTTCAGCTTGAAGAAGTAGACCCATGTATATCTTGAGTAACCATCGACAATAACGAGAAAATATTTGTTCCCACCGAGACATGCATCAGATGGTGGACCAAAGATATCCACATGTAGGAGCTCCAAGAACCTTTTTCATGAAATAATTGTCTTACTTCGATGGGGAAAGTCATGCATTTTCCCTTCAACAAACGCCCTGCAAACATAATCTTTGGCAAAGGAAACATTTTATTTTAGTCCAAGAATGTGGCCATCCTTGTGAAGGATTTGCAAAGTTCTCATATTGACGTGGGCTAGACGGTGATGCCATAACCAACCCGCGTCAGCCTTTTCGAATAGACACATTGGACCCGCAGTGGTTTTCCCCGAAAAGTCAACCACATACAAGTCATTTTTGGCGTATCCAACGAACGTGACCTTTAGAGACTTTCTCCACAAGAGTACCACTAAATCGTCATCAATGAAAACTACAAAGCCCATCTTACCAAGGGCATGAATAGAAAGTAAATTGTAACCAAGGGTCTCAACAAGCATGACATCCACGAGTGAGATATCGTGAGCAACTACAACCTTGCGAAGATCCAATACCTTTGATTTCGATTTATCACCATAGGAGATGGTTATTTTATCATTATTAGGCCTCATCTCCGTGATGATCTCCTTGATTCCGGTCATATGACTTATGCAGCCACTATCGAGCATCCATTTAGAACCATCTGAAGCATAGCCCTACAAGAAAGTTACTTCTTGGTTCTAGGTACCCATTTTTCAATGGGTCCTTTCATGTTAGTTACAAGGGTCTTTGGGACCCAAATAGCCCAAGCAAGATAATTATCAAAAGGACCAACATAGCTAGCATCAACATCACCATAATAATCATGAAATAACTCATAATGAGGATTGTTAGACCCTACACAACTATAATAATCTGATTTGTCCTTCATGATGTTCTTTTCTGTAGTGCTTGTGTTTGCTTGAACACTCTTGGCCTAATTCTTCTTGGTCTTAGGGACACAACCAAGTCCTTCTTTTCCATTGTTTGTCCTTTGGTTATGAAGGATCTCATCTAGCATGTTGGGGATATGCCAAATGGGTATCACCATAGCATGTCTCTAATTCGGCTAACCCGGGTGGCCCATAGTTGGTAGCATGGCCCATGGCCTGCTGGGCAACCCAGTTAGACGGATCCAAAAGGCAAGCCCATGCCGGATGAAGGAAGGCTACGTAGGAGTCACTAACGTTCTTGGAGCCTTGGATTACTAGACACGAAGACTAGTTAGTATTATTCTAGGACTCTTTACCTTGTCTGGCAAGGTCCTTTCCCTGTAACCCTAGGTTCTGGTGCCTGTATAAGCTAGACATGTGGGAGCCTTTAGGGCACAACGTCAGATATGATACACAACACCCTCGCACAGCGAACCAATCTCTATGACTCGATGTATTTCCATTATAGTGATTTATAGTAGGAGTAGAGTTTTGCCATCATTGTGGGACTTGAACCTAGGTAAGCTATGTTACCTCGTACCTGCCAACTGTTCGCCTTACCCCACGTATCTAAACACGCTCTGTGAGGACCCCCTCCATGGTGTACTCATCGGCAATACCACGACAGTTGGCACCCACCGTGGGGAAAGAGTCGCTTCAAGCTCTACATTGGGCGAGGTCCAAGCTCTTTGCGGGGATCGGTGACACAGTGGCCATAGGGCGCGTCCTCTTCCCCAGCAACGTCTCGATCGTCCCTCCCGACGAATTCTGGGTCCCGGCGAAGACAAACCCTATGCGCTACTCCGTCGTCCCAGTCGGAGACATCCACATCTTCATCGGTGAAACTGACTCGGGTCCTAGCTCCCAGGAAGTCAGAAACTCGTCAAGGCCCGCACGGACCACCTACGGGCAAGATACGTTCACAGAAGAATCTGGGCCGTACCTCTCCCTGGAGTATGGTGGCTCAGATCGGGAAAATACAAGGCCCACCCAAACCTTTGTAACATCCCAAAATTTAATCCAGGTTATCAAGATCCAAATCACCCAATTTAGGTTTAACAAAAACTTTTTATTATTAAAATAAATAAGCATGCATGTGTGTGTTGCATTAAATAAGATTTTTTTAATTGCCATGATTGTTTGTTCTAATGGTTGTAAAATGACTCTAAGATGAATGCCACATCATCTAGATCATTCCCAAGCAAAATCCAAAGAAAAAGAAATCAAAAAGAGTTAATAATGGAAATGGTCACTTTTGCCATTTTAATCAACTAGGTCACTTTGGGTGTTCCTAGCACTCATTTTCAAACAGAAACAATTGTGGATCTTTGCACCCCTTGCTAGTACAAGTAATGATGTACCAAGGCCCACTTTGTGATCTTCCAAAAATATTCAAACTCTAAATTTAAAAGACATTTGAAAATGGAACCAAATGTATGTACCTAGATACCACTTTTTCAAAAACCATGAAAATGAATTCAATTTGACAAATCCTAGTAACCAGAGATGCTTAAGCATCTGACAAAAAACTCCACCAAAAATCATCTCAAAATTAAAAACTTGATTTCTTTCGGCCATTTTGTCAAACACTTTGTGTGCACAAATCAGATACAGATCAAAAACACCAGTGTGAGTAGTGTTTTGGCCAAACCTATCTCCCACATTGCAACCACAGCCTCCCCAGTGCACTTCCTATGCTTTTCTAGCCCGGCCAACCACTGTGCCCACGACCAAATGGTCATGGCCATTAAGACCGAGCACCTTGAGCACCCTCACTATTGACAGCGCGCCTCTAGCATCGCTAGCCCCACCCACCTTGCCCAACGTGTCGCCCATGCACCCCTCCCTCCTCCAGGCCAGCCCCAGCTCAAAGATAGAGAGAGGAGGAGCTAGGAACCACTGCGCCCAGAATGTGTCTGCCATGCCGACGCCGCCCGCAGTTCACGCGCTGTCCCCCGCTCAACCACACCTCGCCTCACTCTCGCCGCCCACATACACGACCACCACTATCCCAGGAAGCTAGCGGACACGCCCATTTCCTCGACTGTGCCCCGTAGTTGCCAGCCACCACAAAATTCGCCGTCGATAGAGGCAGCGTGCACGCAAAGCCGCTAGCTTCTCCCGACCGCAATTCACTACACGCGCACCTCAGTGACGACTGCCAGGGAACCGCCCACCGTCCTAGCCCACCGCCCAAGACTCTAGCTCACGGTGCCGTCATCTCCGACGAGCTCCGCCCATGACTCTCTGCACCCCTCGCCCCGCTATAAATAGAGCGCCTCCTAGCACCGTTTCCTCACACCATTCCCATCCACTCCCCCTCAGAAACCTCCCAGAGCCCCACCGGAGCTAGCCGCAGCCCGTAGCGCCCCAATTTCGCTGGAGTCAGCCGCGGAAGGAGGAGAAGGGCGCCAGTGATCCAGGCCATCTCCCGGGACGCTGCCGGTACCATGAGAACCACCGTCGTCGACTCGTCCATTTTCCCGCCTTGCCGGACTAGCTGGAGCCTCGGTACGCCCTCACTACACCCTCACCGACCATGCTAGGGTTCTTCCCCGTCGAGAACTGTTCCAGCGTGGACGATGGTTGTGAGCCGTTGATCCAGGATCTAATCCTGCGGCCACCGTTCCCCCATACCGGCCGGCAACCCCTGTCCCACTGACAGGTGGGTCCCTCACCTAAAACCAGCCCGGGCGCTGCATGGAGTAAAGTGGGCCGGCCCATTTATTTCCAGCGCGACCCATTTGATTCAAATAAATCCTTTTCCACTTTAGCTGAAATTTAGTTTTGTCCCTTAGTTCAAAAATCATTTCAGAAAGATCTACTAAACCAAATTGAGTGATTCCAATTTTGTTGGAAAGGAAATGAAAATCTCTATCCAAGACTGTTGGATTTAAATAAATTAGAGTTAGAGATCTCTCCTAGCAAAAATAACAATACAGAAGCTTTTTCACATTCAAACATTTTTCTAAAATCAACCATAATAGCTTTCGAGTTGTTTCCAACTCTCAAAAATCACATTTAACCATACCTATCTGAATATGTAATAATATTAAGGTTTGCATGCAGTGACTTTGGACTAGTACCAAAATAATGCTATATAGGCATTTCTAGTCACTTCAAATCATTAAATATTAAACTTAAACTTATTAAAATGTTATCCAACCTTTAAATCACATTCCCATGTGTTAGAATATGTGGTGATGACATGTTTCCATATGATCCCATATTTTAATTGGAGAATATTAAATCTTACTTAATTTCAATGAGTAGAAATTACTTTTCTCAAATAAAATGAATGAAACTAGTCATTAAACCTTGTGATGTTTGTGATGATACTAGATCATCCAATGTGTGCCTTAGTGTGCTAAATAAACTAGTTAAGTATTGTTTGGTGATTGTGTATTCCGTATGTATTTATAGACGATAGTACCGAACAAGTCTTCGGGGAGGAGGAGTTCTACCAAGAAGAGGAGGAAGAGAATTCCAACCACTTCACCAACCAAGGCAAGCTATTATTGGCAAGCTAACACGTGCAAGTATTATACTTAGCAAGACATCACTAGATGCAAGTTAACTCAAGCAAGATGCATTAGGCATGCTTGGTTATACATGTTGACTTATACCTACCCCAAGTTTTACTTACAAGCTTTACTTTCTTTTACTTTACCAAAGTTCTTTACCTTGTATATAGATAGCATAAAGAGTATAAAACTTGACCTACCTAGTTAGGTTTAGATGTCATTCTATGGCATGAGATTGATATTAGCATCCCACATTAGTGAACACTCTTAACTTAGTAGTTTAGAGCTAAACCAAAAACTTGATCATTTTAGATGGGAGTACTTGGTGAAAATGACTTGTGAAAACCTTGGAATGATGAGTCATTCTATTGAGATGTTTTGACATGTGTTGAGAAACACAAATGGTTTATGATGATGAAAAAGTTGAGGCATGAGCCTTAGCCTTTTTATAAAAAACTGATCGTTGGGTTCGGATGCGATACCATTCCAAATTTACCGTACAACCACAATACCTGAATTGGGTAAGGCTTAGCCGGAAGTTTATATGCATTAGTATTAGTTCCCTCGCGGGAGAGGTTTGAGCTGAGGCTACCTCTTAATGTTGTCCACCTATGTAGTGCCCAGGATGGCAGATGGCCATGGCTGGGAGGCCAAGCTCATAGGAGAGGTGCTTATACTAGAGTGTGTAAAGGAAAGGTTATGTTTGATTATATGCATACTAAGTATGATGATTCAGGGTTACCCCTGGCAGATGTATTGAATTTTGTGGTGAAAGTGTACCACCTCTGCAGAGTGTCAAACTATTTGAATAGCCGCGTCCGCGGTTATGGACAGTTGGAGTGGCCATACTATTCCGTTGTCAGATGTTTTCAAAATGACTTATGAAATGAATGGTGACATGACTTGACCACAACATGGTTGTGACTATGACAACTAAGTTCCCACTTAGGTGCTTTTCAACTTTATTTTATCTTTTGTTGTTTCTGAACTCAGCTTAGGTTTCAAACTTATAAACTTAGAGTTAACATTCCTACTAGAACTACCTTACCTGTTAGTGATAGTTTGCGAGTACTTAAAGAGTACTCATGGCTTTGTCCCTGGCTATTCCTGTGGCCTGACTAGGGGGAGGACTACCCTGAAGGAGGATAGCAGGACGGCTACGACAACTAGGATCATCTTCCATCATCAGCATTGCATGTGACACTGAAGATGGACCCCACCGCTACGCTATTTATTCCACTAGTTGTTTGTACTAAGACTGGATCATGAGATCCTTTATTTGTGTAAGACCTTATTATGGTTTCTAATGGATGATGTACTATGATACCAAATCTGTTATGTCTCACAAAAATGGTAATCCTGGGATTGCGATGTATGACATAACAGGCATCTAGGATTAAAAATCCGGGTGTTGACAACCGCCCCTGTGTAGGATATAAGGGTGGAAGGACCCCGCAAATACGCTTGGCTTCCCTATGCATTAGAGATGCGAAGGTCACACTTTTTAGGTGTAACACCCCAGCATTAGAGCTTAGAAATAAGCTGAGATAAGGTGTGTGCATTGCATTCATGCATAGAAAATCTGGATAATTTTCGCGCTTTTAAATAAAACTTGTCAAAGTGATTGAAGCTTCTCTTAACTTGGTGGAACTGAAGTAGATCATCAAGTTGACTGCGATAAGTTTCAATATGACCTTTGCGAAAACCTTATCTTTGGGTAATATAATTTGATCTAAGGGTAGATCAAATGTAATAAAACTAAGTTACAACACACTACTTAATAAGGAGTACTTGGTCTTCTAGAGATCATGACATGGTATTCCATACAACAACTTAAGGATGAATACTTAATTTTCTAAAGATTATATCAAGGTATTACTTACAACAAACCCTGAATACCAAGTTAAGTATATAACTTAAGTAAAGAAACTCTATAACTAAATCTTGATACACTTGCTTGCCATAGTTGTTCTTACCATGGGTATCATGGTAGTTCCTAAAAATTAACTCTTATCACTAATAGAGTAGAAAAGGAAGTCAAGCCAAGACCATTCATCTCATATCTTTGTTGCCATATTAGTAGGTGACATTCCTACTTAACCCACTCCTAGAGTTAATTGAGCATCATGGTTGAGTGATCAATTCTTGACCTAGCATATATTGACTTTCAGTTTTGACCTATTATATTAACTTTCTAAAGACCTTAAGTAAGTTAATAAGAAGAAGGAACTAGTTATGATAGAGTGTGTCATCATCAATGGAATGAGATCCTTAGTGGTCATCAAACCATTTGATGTTGGAGGAGTTAATTCACTCATGAGGTAACAAGAAGAAGTATTTAAAACCAAGAAGTAACTAATGATCATGGAGCTATGAGGAAGTTAGAAGTATTAGTGTATCCCATGATAATCTTGTTAAGCCAAGTAGATATAAATATGGAGCAAGCTTCCTTAACAAGATAAGTCTTATAGAGAGACTAGTACAAGTCTACTACTTAGTGGATAGATGATAGATCTTGATCAGAAAATTAGAAACCTAAGCTTAGCATGATTAAAGGATGGTGGTCATTATTCTCAAGTCACTTGAGAATAGATGACCAACTGATGAAGAAGAGTTGTGAGTATACCAGATTAGGCAAAACCTTAGTAAGCTGAATCATCTAGCTTGAACATGAGAAGTCAAGCTAGAGTTTGATGAAGTATGTAATACGAGTTGTATGGAGTAGTTGGAGGCATAGCAGTTTAACCAAGCTAATCGAAGAACAATCTTGTATTATGGAGAGTAGTACCATACCTCTTCCAGGGGATTGTTACCAAATGTGATATATAGAGAGATCTATAATCTTGCAAGCCTTGGAAGTAGTTGCAAGGTGGATTTAAAGGAGTTATTGGATGGAGTTAGAAGTAAGTGGATCAATGAAGTTAGCACTAATTAGATGAATGACTTCCTCAGAGGTAATTTAGAAATGGAAATCATATATACTTGGAGAAGAATGAGGGAGTAATGTTGATGTGGCATGACCATGTCATCATATGATGATTGATATAGTGGAGTTATATAGTTAACTTATTCATAAGGAAGTGATCTTTGTAAATAAGATGAAAGAGATTTATAGAGTATATTTAGGAAAGTAATTCCTTATCTAAAGTTAACCTTAGTGAGGTATTAAGGTAAGGATTCTTCGGAAACCCTAACCAAGATCATATCAAGCCATGATAGAACCATGTCTACCTCTTTGTCCAGAACCCTAGGATTAAGTTAGCAGTGGAACCAATTCCTAATTTTAAGCAGCCATTGGAAAAGGTATCTCCTAGTCAAATGAAACTTTTGAAAGATAATTGGAATGCTAGTTGAGGGTGTATTGATGAGAGCCTTGTCCATCTTATTGTCTTAAACCTTAATAAAGACCTAGTCTCAAATACCATCAAGATCACTATAGTGAGGCAATATCAATAGCTCACTATAAGTTGAGTTGCTACGCATGGCCACAAAACACGAAGGAAATTCACCCTAGCTCTTAATCTTATCCATATTAATTATAGAATATGAGTCTATTAAAACCTTCCTAAAACCCATGGTAGTTATTTGGAAATAAACATTTTCACTAATGATTGCTATTCATGTTTCTTTTCTTCACCAATGTTGTCCATGGTAATCGTAAACACTATAAATCAAGTAGGATTTGAATAAGAGAAATCACCAAATATGGAGAACCATGAAAATCAAATCATCATATTAAGAACCACAAGGGTTAATACCTTATAATTTATATTTATAATCCCTTTAGGAAGTTAAGCAATAATAAGATTCTATATATATAATTCACCATTTTAAATCCTTACCATTATAATTATTAAGTGAAAACAGAATTGTTTTTGTGAAATCTTATTTGAAGAAGCAACCATAAAACCCTAGTTGATAATTACTTTACTAAATAACAAAACCCTTCATATAATTATACATTTGGTAAACACAGCCAATAATGTAGACACAATTGACTACAATTAATGTTCATAAAATTCTCCATGTTTTACCAAAAATTCTAGATAATTAAACCCTTGTAGAAATCAAATTTGAAAGAATATAGTAAATAGAAACAGAAAAAAGGAAAAAAAAGACTGTCAGCGGAACCGGGCCGTAGCCCAGCAACCTTCACGCTATGTGTCGCTCACGTGCAGCCCCAGGAACAACTCGCTCGCTCTATAGCAGCCCGGTAGTGGCCTAGCCCAAATACCGTTTCAGACACGTCGTCGTCTTTGTCTCCATAAGAGGATCGAGCGAAGCGGCTCCTTGGAGGCTGCTGCACCGTCGCACACGCCAAGATCTGCGCTGTTGACGCCAAAGACGGGATAAGAATGCCACTGCGGCGTCCTATCGTCCTCATCCTCTCACTCACCAGCCCACACTCTCTCTTTATCTCTGTACCACGAGGGGGCGAAACCTTAGCTCGGTGGATCTCACTATCCTCGCCGTCTCCGACCACCCTAGGTCCAACGGAGGGCACGCTCGTGCTCTCTGTATACTTCTCGTTCTCCCTAGATAGGCCATGGAAGCCAGAGAGCCCTCAATCGAGCCAATCGAAACATCACCTCTGCTGCCAGTCACCGGCGATCACCTACGATTTCGAGCTCGCCTCCTCTCGCCGATGCCTCTACAAGCTTCCTGGTGAGTCTTTGGACCGAATGGTCTACTTTGATTCGTGTATCATGCGATGCATCATCGCCGCGTCGTGCGTTGTCGTCCTCTGCCCCAGAAGCTCGTCGGAGCTGAGGCTCCGGTGACCATTTCTGGGCGGTGTGACCACTATAGGAATCCCTATAATCTCTTGTTTCCAACACAGCAAACCGTGCGAGCAAGTACGCCATAGTTCGCCGTTGGCGACCTCGATCTGGCGGTGGCGAGCGTGCTTACGTCATAGTGATGTCACGCCCACGTCACCCCGGTTCCGTCAGCTCTGTTTGACTGGGTCCTTGCCTAGGTGGCAAGTGACGTGGCCCTGACCCCATGGGTCAGTGGCTGGGACTAGATTAGTCCGTGTATAAAAGGTTTTCTCTTTTTAATAATTAGATAAAACAATATAAGTTTAAAATAAAAATAAATTTCAGGAATTTAATAAAATGGTTAAATTTTAGAAATGCAATATCTTGTGTTTTATAATTCAAAAAAATATATGTAATATATCAAAATGTTCAGAAAAATAAACTCTAGAATATAAACCTATAATCATATTTTATTTTACAAATCAAATAAAATAATACTAATTATTTGTAATTATCATATTAAGGATAAACCTTAAATAAGTATATACTATTATTTAAAATTCATAAAAAATAAGTACCATATATAAAAATTCTTAGAAAAACAAAATAAAGACTTATAAATTTGTCTTATACATTTTTGTATCACTTAACTAATATTTATTATTTGTTAATTGTTTATAAAGTGATATTACAAAAACTATATTTTATTATTTAAAAATCACAAAAATATTTATAATATACCAAAATGATCAATAAAATAATATATACATGTTAAAAATATAATAATCCACTTTTGAATTAAATAAATGTTTAGTGCTTCAATAAACTTGAATTAAACTTATTTCCTTAATGGATAATTCATAAAAGAATATAAAATTGCTAATGCTTCTAATATTATCCATTAAAGGTATAATAATGGTGTTTATCTTAAGTAATGCTACTATGAAGTAAAAATAGTCTAAAACATCCTAAATACAATATTTGTTAAATTACTATTCACAAATAAGTGATTATTATTTTCCAAAGGGACTACATCAAATATAAAATCCTCAAGAATAATATTTTGAATTATTAAAACCTTTACTATTATTTCAATCACAAGTTAATAAGTATATTAAAAATCCTAAGATAATTCATAAGTAGTTAAGTAATGATGTTTTCATATTATGAATTATACCAATTCATTTGAAAGTAAATAAATAATTCTGTTCAACTATAATGTTAAGAAAATATGACTCAAATAGAAGTGTTACCACTCTTAATTAACCGTAAAGAAACATTATAGAGTGAACCAAGTTATAATAACATATAATGACCAAGATAGATAAGTCTCAAGTACTAGTGTAGTCCTTATTCAAACGAAGTAATTCTTTCTTCTTTGAGAATTATTACTAGAAAGAAAACCTAAGACTGTTAACTTATAGTTTAAATGCTTTTGTTTAGTTAAGTAAGATTTTTTTCAAAAGTTATTCATTTAAGAAACATTAAAAGTAATACTTGAACACTTCTTTAAAAGCTCTAATTGATTCTTAATCTTTCTTAAGAAATCTTTTAGTTATCATGCCCATTTGAGTGCTTTAGTATTGCATACTACTTGTTGTATTTACATATTGTTTCACACACACTCTCACAAGCCTTAACAAGAAGCACATGTGTAAAGCTGGTATCAAAGTGTAACACATTCCAAAGAACTCATCACAAACTCCAAACCCTAGATCAGATACAATTATTCTGGGGATTCACAACATTACATTACTTATGCATTATTGCATCTTTCTTCTTCAAACATTAGTCCTTATCGGACCAATGATGTTGTTTATAGAACTTGGATCTTCTAGTATCTCGAAGACCGTGAGTGCATAATCTTGCAATCATAAAAGGCAAGTTCACATCTTGCTCATGTGCTTTGATTATTTTCTATCAAATGTTTGTGACGCAAATGTTGTCATCACCTGCATTTCAAAAAGGTCAGAAAACACTATTTTCATAATAATATGATTATGGGTTATTTACCAAATGGTAATAATCTATTGATACAGTTCAAGTGGTAAAGGAACATAATATCTAGTACTTAACAACCAATGTCGCCAGTGATTCTAGCGCCATATATTACGCGTTAACCATGAGATTTGGAATGGGACAGAGAAGTCAGTTGTATCTTCTTCCTCTTTCATGCATCCGGATGGCCAGGTCGTGGCTATTATCCTCATAGCGTGCATTAATGGGTAATTCGTAGAGGATATGGGCATGGCTTACACCAAGGGGACATGCGGGGTTGCGAAGGGGGCAGTGATTGGCTTGGATCTTAGACTAGGCCCCATACCAAGGAAGTATGGACAATCTTATGACTTGGTTGTGCAACAAATCTAAGGTCTCTTGTGGGTAAAGTAATGCACCTCTGCAGAGTGTAAGAATTGTGACATGTTACTCCCTATTCCGGGAAGGAGCTACGAACGCGGCAGGAAAGGAACCCCATGAAGGTTATGGTCAACCTGTGAAGGCTGTCAGACATAGTTTTTAGAATAAAAGCAACCTTTGAAGAAATGTTTATGAGAACCTGAATTTCCTATGACCTATGGTCTGTGGCTATAGAGATAGTGCATCATACACTCCTTTTTAGTGAACTTGCTGAGTACGCTCGTACTCAACCGTACCTTCTTAACCCTTGCTAGGTTCTAAGACGTTGAAGCCGACGACAACATCAATTTCTGCTCAAGAAACCATCATAGGCAGCTCAAATCCTTCAATAATGTTAATGAAATCAACGTATACATCAACCAGAGTGAAGAAGTTCTTGATTAGATAGGAGTAGATACTCTAGCCATAACACCTACTTCTGTAGAGCATGACATTAGCAGCATTTGCAAGCCAATTAGTTCAGATGCTAGTCTTAGTAACTAGATAGTAATGAGTTGTTATTATGGTTCTTCTTTCTAAGGAGTTATTTCCTCCGCTTTAACCTAAAGTGTTCTCTGGATCTGTTGTAAAGAGTCGAGTTGTAATCTATAGTCATGTTTGGACCTGCTGTGTTTCTGTTGTACCATTCTAAGGGATGTAATAACAGTGATCGGTGTTTCAATTGTGTTATGTCAACGACTATAGTGTACTATATCATGCAGTGGTATGCTAGGTCACCGCAGTCGGTATCAGAGCATATGCTTTGACCTTAGGATTAAAACCCTTTTAGTTGCATGAACAAACCGCTATGGCTACCTTTATCGACGGCCTAGAGAAGGGGACTTTACTTCGGCATACGTTGAAGCGCAAGAAAGACAACAACAAGATCAACCTCAATGCAATGATCGCCATGGCTAGTGAATTCACCGCTGTTGATGACGACGCGTGCAGATTGTAGCCGGCGATAGCAATCCCTACCCCAGGCTAGAAAAAACAATAACAACGACGGAAGACTCCGCCTGAAGAGAAGCAAGAAGCCAGCATGGTCACCACAACGTTCGCTGGCAGAGGCGGAGGCGGACAACGTGGTCGTGGCTGGGGGCTAGCTATGGTCAGCAGAGGAGTGATTTTACACCCTCAGCACCCCGCATTCCCCAAACATACAAAGAGTACCGTGATATGCCATGTTTTGTCCACCTCGACGCAAATGGCAAAGCCACCCACACCAACCACCAATGCAAGTTTGTCAACAACCTCAAGCAATACCATGAGTCCGGCTACAAGCAAAGTCAAAAGAACAAACCCTGTGGAAAGGGCAAAGGGGAAGAATAAGGAGGAGAAGCCCAAGGATTCAAGTGATATGGACGAAGACGTAGAACCCAAGTCCGTCGACAAGGGCGAGGGCAAAGGGAAAAACTCATTCGAGAAGAAGTCCCAAGTGTACCACACTTTCCTTGGAACTCCCACCGTACGGGCCCACAAAACCTCTCTAAGGTTACTGATGGCTACCCTTCCTCCAGTTCCCCAGTACGTCAGGTGGTCGGAAATTCCAATCACTTGGGATAGGAAGGATCATCCATATCTTATCCCAACAGAGAATCAGTATGCCATGGTCATCAACACTTTGATTGATGGCACATAGTTCACCAAGTGCCTCGTGGACAGTGGAAGCAGCATCAACATTATGTACCTGGATACACTTCACAAGATGAACTTGACGGAGACCCAGCTAAGGAAGAGCAACACCGTGTTCCATGGCGTCATTCCTATCTGGCAAGAAAATTCCCTAGGCTGCATCACCCTTCCGGTCGCTTTTGGCGATGCCAACAATTACCGCGAATTAGGCATGACCTTTGAAGTGGTGCCCTCCAAAAGCATGTACCACGTCATTTTTGGATGAGACAAATTCCACTCCTTCCTCACAAGGTCATGCTTTGTCTACAACAAGCTCAAGATACCCAGACCAAACGGCATCATCACCATTGAGGGAAGCTTCACCAAGGCAAGGGAGTGCGAGCTCAGCAAAGCCTCCTTCGCCGAAGTGGTCCTCTACGGTGAAGAGTTCAAGGATATCCAAAGCCAGGTCGATGCCTCGGAGACGCCGGCTTCAAAGAAGCAAGTCACTGCTGCTGAACCCGCATTCAAGGCCGCCATCAAGACCAAGCAGGTGGAGCTTGTTGAAGTAGATTGCTTCAAGACCACCGCCATTGGCACGGACCTGGATCCAAAATAGGAAAGCCAACTCATTGAGTTCCTCCGTGAGAATAAGGACATCTTTTCCTGACAGTCTTCCGACATGAAAGGTGTACCTAGGGAACTTGCCGAGCAAAGCTTGAATATGAAAGATAGGGAGGTATATGCAAAGAGATAGCTAGGTTACTTAAGGATAGTTTTATTCGAGAAGTCATTCAAACCCATTGGGTGGAAAATCCTGTACTTGTCCCCAAAAAGGGAACCAATGAATTAAGAATGTGTGTTGATTACACCGGCTTGAACAAAGCGTGTCTGAAGGATCCGTTTGCTTTGCCTCGCATTGACCATGTCATTGACTCGACGGCTGGCTTGGAACTTTTGTGTTTTCTTGATGCATACTTAGGATACCACCAAATTAAAATGAAAAAGTCAGACCAATTGGCCACTTCGTTCACAACACCGTATGGCACGTACTGCTACGTTACAATGCCCTTTGGGCTGAAAAACACTGGTGCGACCTACCAGCGGACAATGGAGCATTGCTGACATGACCAGATAGGTCGCAACGTACATGCTTATGTGGATGATATCGCGGTGATGTCAAAGAAATCAAATGATCTCATCACCGACTTGCAGGAAACCTTTGACAATCTTCAGAAATACAACATGATGCTTAACCCTAAGAAGTGCGTCTTCGGGATACCATCCGGAAAATTGTTGGGCTTCATAATTTTGGACCGCAGAATTGAGGTCAACCCGGAGAAAATCAAAGCAATCCTAGACGTCAAACGCCCAACATGCTTCAAGGACATCCAGAGGCTCACTGGCTACATAGTAGTGTTAAGCCGGTTCATCGGCCAACTTGGAGAGAAGGCCTTTCCTCTCTACAAGTTGCTCAAGAAGGCGGACAAATTTGTATCAGCGGATGAAGCAGATGCAGCACTATAGGAGTTGAAGAGAATACTCTCCTTCGCACCAATACTTGCAGTACCAGAATAAAGGGAGCCCATGTTAGTATACATGGCGGCAACCAACCGGGTTATCAACATTGTCATCATGGTGGAACTCAAGGAGCCAACGCACGAATATGTAGTTCAACGACCAGGTTACTATGTAAGTGAGGTCTTGACAGAATCCAAGCAGCATTACCCGCACTACCAGAAAGTAGCTTATGGAGTTTTCCTTGCTTCACGGAAGCTAAGGCATTACTTCTAGGAGCACCCTATTACAGTAGTGAGCAAGGGTCTGCTGTCCGACATCATCAACAACAGCGACGCTATTGGGAGAGTGGCAAAGTGGGGCATTGAATTTGCCTCCTTTGAAATCACCTACAAGAGATGCGACGCTATAAAATCTCAAACATTGGTGAATTTTATTGCAGATTGGACAGAACTGCCAGAAGACACTCGTGTACCAGAGCCAGAATATTGGGTCATGCACTTTGACGGATCAAAGTTACTCAACGGCTCAGGGGATGGTGTATTACGATAATCACCAATAGGGGAGAAGTTCCAATACGTCCTGCAGATCTACTTCAATGCTACCAACAACATGGCGGAGTATGAGGCCCTCATTCATGGACTTCGGGTGACCAATGATATTGGCATCAAGCGCATAGTTTGTTGTGGAGATTCCAAGTTGGTTGCACAACAAGTGGATGGTACCTAGAACACACGGAACCCTATGATGGCAGCATATCGAGACAAAGTAGACAAAATAGCCAAGTGCTTCGATGGCTACAAAGTCAAGATCTCGGACAAATTTCAGGGTTGTTGCCCCATCGAGCTTTCTAATCGGTTTAGCTTCAATCCATTTTGTGAACTTGTCCACTTCTACTATCAAGTGTGTAAATCCACAAGGTGTTGTTTGCAAAGGCCCCACCATATCCAACCCCCAGACTACGGACAGCCAAGTTATTGGTATGGTTCGCAATTCTTTAGCTAGGACATTTGGTTGTCTTGCATAAAACTGACACCCAAGACATGTTTGCACCAACTTGTCGGCGTCCGCCTTGGTAGTTTACCAGTAGAATCCTTGTCGGAAGGCCTTGGCCACCAACGATTGGGGAGCGGCGTGATGCCCAGAATCTCCGAGATGTATTTTTCCAAGGATGTCAATACCTTGTTGCTGGGAGATGCATCATAAGAAAACTCCTATGGTACTTATTTTATATAGACATAGCCTGTTTCTCTATGTACTATTTTTCGTTTTTTGGCTATGTTGGCGGGAAAAGTTCCGTCTTGTAGATAATCCATGAACGGTTTCGTCCAAGCCAGAGAGGTCACTGTTACTGAATTAACGAATGAGTCCACTCTATCCAGGTTGTCGGGGTCTGCTTCCTTCACAGATGGTGTCCGTAAAGGCTCTAGGAAAACGCCTGGCGGAGTTGGTCGGCGAGCTGATCAAAGTTGAGCGTGCCAATGGACTAATTCTTCACGGAATCAAGCCATGCTTAGAGGCATCGCTACATAGAGCAGCTTGAGTCTGGGCGGAGGAATTACCATCTATATTGTGGAGTTTAAGGACAACACCCAACAGATCCACCGGCTAGACCCCTTTCTTCATGGTTTATGGAGTAGAAGCCGTCCTACCATCCGACATCCTCCATGATGCACCAAGGGCCGATGCCTACAAGGAGGATGACGCTGAAGAATCCAGACGCCTATATGTGGACCTACTCGAGGAAGAGCACGTGCTGGCATGCTAGAGATCCACCATCTACCAGCAGAAGCTATGTGGCTACCATAGTTGTCGTGTTAGGCATCGCTCGTTTAAAGAGGCGGATCTAGTGCTTAGACTCAAGAAGGAGAAATCACACAAACTATCCCCACCTTGGGAAGGACCGTTCGTCATAAGCACAACATTTCTCAATGGTTCCTATTACCTTGTCGATATGCGCTCGAGTTGAAAGATAGGCCAAAAAACCGCAAGCTCAAGCAACGTGACTCCGATGATGATTACCCGGAGACAGATCGGCCATGGAACTTAGCACAACTACGTCTCTTTTACACTTAGCATATTTTATATTATGTAATAAGTTTCTTGTATGATCAATGAAATAAAGCATTTGGTTCACTCATGATTTCTGAGTCTTTTACCTCCTTTAGTTATTCATTTTTGGATCATATAAACCCTTTATGCGCAAGTTTGCATTTGTACTTGTGAAAATTCCGCCTATGGGCGTTAGCTTAGGTTTTCTGGTCTACACGTTTTCTGAAGTTATTATGTGGATTCCGGAGTAGTGACTTCCTGACACTCAAAGCCGGCAATTTTGCTCTTAGGTTCTTCATGCTGCAATTAAGCATCATCGCCTGAGAGCATAGTTCTGTGTTGCAAGTCTTCCATCTCACGAAAGGTCAAGCATACGAACTAGAATAATGGATAAGCTAGCACTTGCTTAAAATAAATATACATGCTGGAAACAGATAAGTAGCAGGAAACTTGAGTACAAGTTTTTTCCACCTTACAAATTCATCATTTTTTCCTCATACACATTGCAGAGATACATTTAATACAAACATTGTTTTACCGCCCTGTTGTAGGGGAATTTGTGGCTGCATGATCAATAGGAGAGCCAACCTAGAGAGTTCGTCAAATTCAGAGGGTCCAGGGCTAGACTCAGAAGATGCCAGATCCTCATCCATCTCCTCAGAAGGCACGTAGACATCCGCCTTGACCATCTTGGCAAACTTGGTGTCGTAGCCGGCGAGGGAGTTCCAAATAGCATCACTATTGATCTCCTTTCCTTCCTCGTCAAACTTCGGCATGCCGGAGGTTACCAGATCAATGTCGGCGTTGTCATAGTGCGCCTTGACCAAGGACAAGGTCATTCTTGCACCATCCCGGACGCAAGAGGCTTTCCAGTCCTTGACTTTCTTAGGGGCTCGGCGCAGGATTTCTGAGTACTTGGCAGCTGATTCTACCGCCTTGATGTTGATGCCGCGGGGCTATGTTATCTCCTTGGCCTAGGCAATGGCGGTGTTGATGAAGTTGCCGGCAAGAATCATGTATTCTTTTGGATCCGGAGCACCTTCATCCATGTTGGATAAACCAATGGGGTTGTGTTTTCGTTAGAGACAAAAGATCATGAGTAAAATAATACAAGTATCCATCTTACAGAAATTGAGAAAGTCAGAGGAAGGTTACCAAAGATGCTTGTCTCTGCTTGCTTGCAGATCTCCACCAAGGTGTCATGCTCCTCTTGGAATTTCTTGTACA
The DNA here is from genome assembly GCA_910589775.1 of Avena eriantha. Lineage (NCBI taxonomy): Eukaryota > Viridiplantae > Streptophyta > Magnoliopsida > Poales > Poaceae > Avena > Avena eriantha. The sequence continues at coordinate 108,317,529 of OU342745.1, forward strand.
CCTCAAGGTTCCGATCATTCTGCTCTTTAGCAGCTTGGTTTTGACCTATGAGGCATTCAATCTCATCCTTCAGGCGCTGTATCTCGGTGTTAGCAAACTCTGGCATGGCCTTCAGCGCCTGCTCATGGCCCTTGACAGCTTCAGCCAGGTCCTTCTTCAAAAAATTATTTTCATTGTCAACCTCCTGGATATGCTTGGATAGCTTGACGATGATCTTGGCTTTGGAAATGGCCTCTATAAGATGGAGAATGGAGAGAATTATGAGCAGCTAGAGAAAATTGAGCCATGAGAAAAGTAAAGCGCTATTAAAAAGAAATAAACTCTAGCTATTTTTGATCTATTGCTTCAGGAAGGTTGTGTTACCCTATTCAAGGTCCAGTTCCTTCCGCAAGGTAGCAAACCTCTCATTGGCAGCAATCCTCCGGGTATTTTCATTCTTCAAAGAAGACAACATGCTTAGTTTCTCTAGAGCATCTAGTCAGAACTATTCGATTTCAAATAAATGCCCGGGGGCTATAGTATTAGATTTTAATCGACATGTGTTCTCTCTTAGAGTGTCCAGTCCAAATTATCATTCTAAACTAGAAACTCGGGGGCTACACTGGCAAATTCTACACTTAGTTCTCTGGAGCACTCAGGCCAAAAGACAATGGTTTTCTGCCTAAGAGATCGGGAGCTACAGTGGGATATATTACAAAGTAAGAGAAATAAGTCCAGAAATTTACAATGTCAATAACCTTCAGATTGTTGGCCAAATGAGCGCATGAGTCATGGAAGGTCCGTGCATTTTTATAAATAGCTTCTGCATGTTTGATGAGATCATCCAAGCACAACGTCGGAGGAGTCAAGACCAGAGGATTTGTTGAAGCCGGAGGCGTGGATGATGCCCTGGCCGCCTGCTGTGTGACGATGGCAGTCGATGGCTCAGAAGCTCCCTCCTTGTCCGTTGCTTTGGCTGCTTCCGCCTGCGCTCCCTCCATCACTTGCTTCCCTTTCTTGATGGCATCCTTAGTCAGAGCTTCAGCCATCTTAGAGTAAGTACTCTCCTGTGTTTCCTAGCCACCGGGCACAATATTTATGCCGGCAGGACCCGAGGCATCCGTCGATGGATCGATGTAAAACTCCACGACGGAGGTCTCGGGGATGACGGGGGATGAAGGCCCAGTGGGGCCTGAAACAGGCTTGGCGGCAGGAGTAGGAGGGGCAGTGGAAGGAGAGGACTTGGCGGCCATATCCTTGGTCAGCATATCACGAATATTTTTGGACCCTCCAACATCTTTGGAGATCGCTTCAGGCCAACACCAGATTTCTTCCTGAAACATACTCAGTATAAGTACAGGAATTGAATAGGTGCAACAAAAATTTAAGTCGGAGAATGACTGAACTTACACTACAGCAGACGACCTAGCTAAGGGGATGCTGGTAGACTTATTGTTCTCTTCCTCTAAGGCGGCAGTGGATTTCTTGGAGACTCCACTCTCCAATTTCTTCTTCTTGCCCTCGGCAGTAGCGTCAAAGGTGGAGATCTTCCGCTTTCGTGTTGCTGGAGTTGGATGATCCTTGGAGGCATCATCGTCGAACACCACCTAGATATCCTTCAGCTTGGGATCATAGACCTGGGAGGCCATCTGATCCGCCTCGAAGGTCGCTAGCTGTAAGACAGAGTGTTAGATTGGTGACTTCAAGACGGAAAAACCTTAGAGTATATATATAATTAGCAAAAAAGGAAACAGAAGCTACCTCTGGGCACTTGCCGCATTCGAACATGTCATAGATGATCTTGAAGCCACGCTTCCTGTCCTTCATCTTGACCATGTCCTTAAGCCGGAGCTTGATGGTGTCTTTGGAGAAGTTGTCCCGTGAAATTCGCATGGGCTGTTTTCTATCCTCGGAGTACATACACATCAGCTCGGCACGATGCTGCAGGGGTTAGATCCGCCTAGTGAACCAGCGCAATGCTAGGTCCAAGCCAGTCGGACCTCCATCTACGAGCCACTCGATCCACCTTACAGTGCGCTTGGCTTCTTCGTCGGATGTGAGGGAGGCTTGGGACCTCAAAGTGGGTGCTTTGGCGGCAGCTCCATCGATAAAGTCGAGATACGTTTCTAGACTGTTGGGCAGAGGAATGTCTGGGCTGTAAAAATATGTACGTTGCCAGTTCTTACAAGACTCGTGGCCCACGATGTCGGGGAAGCGCCGACTAGGCTGGATCTTAAAGCTAATTGTTCCACAAATCCGCAGTTCCTCCTTGGACTCTACAGACTCTCCCTTGGCGGTAAAAAAGTAGAGAAACAGATCTAACCTAGGTTTGATTCCTAGGTATCCTTCGCACAAAGCTATGAAGTTGCTAAGTATGAGGATGTTGTTGGGAGAGAGATTGTGGGGGAGTACCCAGAAATAATGAAGGACGTCTAGGAAGAAGTCGAAGACTGGTAGGCTTATGCCACGTACCAGCTAAGATTTGAGGTACACCTTCTCTCCGGCTTGGGGAGAAGGAGTCACCTCACCAGCCGATTCTAGCCGCAAGACCAAAACCTCCGTCATAGGGAGATACCCCTCGGCGATGAGTTATTGCAAATATTCAGTTGAAAGGTCTGAGCCCCTCCACATTCCCTTGTGGGAATCACCTTCTTCTTCTGCAGCATCTGGTGCTACCCGTCTTTGTTCACCGCCGGTGGTTTCCACCGTGGCGGAGGTAGGGACGATGACCCCCTCTGGTGGGATAGTCACTCCCTAGGATGGCTCTGTGGAAGCCTTGGGAGTCGTCGCAGTTGAGGGAGCAGTGATGCTAGAGGCCATTGCGCGGAGGAAGGAAGGTAGAGGGGGTAGGAAGCCGAAGGCGCAAGGAAGAATGCGGGTAAAAGTAAAAACCTAAACCGCAGTTAATATATATTGACCCATCGTCAATATTCCTGCAGAAATATCCAACGGACAAAGCATTGCCGACATGGAGATGAGCGTGCGTGGTAATTTCGCCATGTCATCCATCTTTGACGCTTTAACATTTCAGATTTTGTGTGCGTAAAAATAGCTAATGGTTAATTCACTGCCTTCTGTGAGTTCTGAGGTAGCATAGGCTGTAGCCTACGTCATCTTCTGACTGTTGTAGTGGAGAGGTCACATCTAAAGATTCCATCGAAGAGGAAGATATCCGGCTCTAGAAATGAAAACTCAAAGAATCTCCGGCTACATCACGAAGACAGAGAGGATTGCAGGGTTCTTTGAGAAGTCTTCGATATATTTCTTGATGGATTTCCGACATCATCTAGACGGAGCATTCAAGACCAATGGGTAAGACGGCGCAAGATCTCAAAGTCCTTTGGGGCCTACTGTTGGGGATATGCCAAATGGGTATCACCATAGAATGTCTCTAATTTGGCTAACCTAGGTGGCCCACAGTTGGTAGCATGGCCCATGGCCTACTAGGCGATCCAGTTAGACGGATCAAGAAGGGAGGCCCATGTCGGATGACGGAAGGCTACATAGGAGTCACCAACGTGCTCGGAGCCTTGGAGTACAAGACACGAAGACTAGTTAGTATCAGTGTAGAACTCATTACCTTGTCTGGCAAGGTCCTTTCCTTGTAACCCTAGGTTCTGGTGCCTTTATAAGCCAGACCTGTCGGAGCCTTTAGGGCACAATGTCAGATACGATACACAACACCCTCCCACAGCAAATTGATCTCTGTAACTCGGTGTATTGCCATTATAGTGATTTATAGCAGGAGTAGAGTTCCGCCACCGTTGTGGGACTTGAAGCTGGGTAAGTTGTGTTACCTCGTACCCGCCAACTCTCCACCTTACCCCACGTCTCTAAACACGCTCTGTGAGGACCCCTCCATGGCCTACTCCTTGGCAATACCACGACACAGAACTTCCTTACCTTTGGGAAAGGATAACTTGGCAAGTTCATCTTTCAACCTAGCATTTTCTTCAAGGACTTCTTCATGTCCACATGTTGGTGTGGAGGTGCTAGGAACATCATACTTGTTCAATCGAGTTGGAGCTGATCATGAGACTCATTTAGAATAGAGTGTTCACTCTCCAATGCCTTGTGGGGAATGTCAAGTTCCTCTAATTTCTCGGAGAGTCTAGCACGAGAAGCCCCAAAATCAATCTTCTCCTTCTTTAATTTATTTACCTTGGCAATTGTATTATCACGTTCTTTTAAGAGCTTGGCCACAACCTCGTCATGTGACTCCTCAATTGACTCAAGTCTCTCCCCTAGAGAGACTCGAATCTCTTCTTCTTCTTCAAGAGTATTCTTCAAAGATGCAATTTACATTTCATCCTCTCTTTCAATTTTGCCATTTTCTTCGAGGAGTGCTTCAGAGTGAGCGAGTTGACTCATAAGAGCCTCAAAATGCATTTTGTGCTCCCCTTGCAAGTTCGTAAAAAAATAATCTAAATCAATAACTTCTTCCTTAACTTTAAGACTAGTTTGATCATCCATGTCATCATGCATAGTAGTCTTAGGAAAGGAATTGATAGAAGGTGATACCTCGGAACCTCTTGCCATAAGGCAAGTGACGTTCTTGTTGATGACATTTTCATTGGGAGAATCAAAGAGAGATGTGGGTGTAGATGTGGTAGCTATTGCAGACACCTCTTGTGAGCTATCATCATCCTCTTCGTCTTCACTAGCAGATGAATATTCCTCTTGTGCTACCAAAAAAATCTTCGGTTGCTTCTCATAGGGAGCATTTTTCTTGACAATTGGTTTCTTGCGAGGTGCCTTTGAGTTTTCCTTGAGGATGAGCCTGCCCCCATTATATTATCTACTTTGATAGGGACACTCAATCACAAAGTGTAAACGATCACCACAATTGTAACAAGTTCTTAGTTTTGGGCCATTTTCCTTTCGCCCATTTGAACCATTCTTGCGCTCAAGTTCAGATTTTACTTTAGTTGGGTCCTTCCAAAAGTTTCTTGTGTAGAAGGCCATGTACTCACCATGAGAACACTTGACCTCCTTGGGACAACTCGGGGAAATGGTGTCAAAACCCCCTCTCATCTTCATCTTGTTCAATAACATTGGACTTCTGTTTGGGATATGCTAAATGGGTATCATCATAGCATGTCTCTAATCCGGCTAACCTAGGTGGCCACTATTGGTAGCAAGGCCTATGGCTTGCTGGGCGGCCCAGTTAGATGGATCCAGAAGGGAGGCCCATGCCGGATTATGGAAGGCTACACAGGAGTAACCGAAGTACTCAGAGCCGTGGAGTGCAAGACACGAAAGAATAGTTTGTATTAGTGTAGGACTCTTTACCTTGTCCGGCAAGGTCATTTCCCAGTAACCCTAGGTTCTGGTGCCTTCATAAACCGGACCTGTGAAAGCCTTTAGAAAACAACACACAACGATTCATAACACCCTTGCACAGCGAACCAATCTCTATAACTCGGCGTATTGCCATTATAGTGATTTATAGTAGGAGTAGAGTTTTGCCACCGTTGTGGGACTTGAACCTGGGTAAACTGTGTTACCTCGTACCAGCCAACTCTCCGCCTTACCCCACGTCTCTAAACATGCACTGTGAGGACCCCTCCATGGCGTACTCGTCGGCAATACCACGAAAGTTGGCGCCCACCCTGGGGCAAGAGGCGATTTGAGCTCTACAACGGGAGAGGTCCAAGATCTTCGCGGGAATCAGAGACACCGTAGCCATCGGACACGTTCTCTTCTCTAGAAACATCCCGATCATCCCTCCAGATGAGTTCTGGGTGCTGGCGAAGACGAACCCTATGCGATGCTCCATCATCCTATTCGGAGACATCCAGATATTCATTAGCGAAACTCACTCGGGTCCTAGCTCCTAGGAAGTCTGAAACTCGTCAAGGCCCACACGGACCGCCTACGGGCAGGATACGTTCCTGGAAGAATCTGGGACATACCTCTCTCTAGAGTATGGTGGCTCAAATTAGGAAAATTCAAGGCCCACCCAAACCGCCCCTGTGCAGGTTATATAGGTGGAAGGACCCCACAAATCCGCTTGGCTTCCCCAAGCATCAGAGATGCGAAGGTCACACTTTGTTGGCGTCATCACCATCTTTGATTTGGCCAGATGCGTTTAAAAGGATGGAGAACCTCCCTGCGAATACCTTGCCAGATGGATGAGGGTGAGGGAAACCCTAGAGGGTGACCACGCCGACAAACTCGTCTACCACTTCGTGGAAGGGGTCACGCCCGAAACACTCCTCTGGCATACCCTCCGGAGACGGCAGGCCACAGGACCTGTCACCCTTGGCGAGATGGTCGCAATTGTCAATGAATATGCGGATGCCGAGGAGAACACCCAAGCCATGCCTGGGACTGAAGCCGAAGGAAACAGCAAAAATGACCCGCCTCCGTCACCCTCCACATCTGTCGTCAATAACATCGAAGCCAACTCCGACTCTGTCCTTGACGGGCTATACGCCGACATCAATATGGATGGTGGAGGCTCAAATGCTAATTCGGAGGAATACGATGTTGTTATGAGGGAGATCGAGCAGGAGATCACGAAGGAGGAGCATGCCGAGAAGGAAAAAACATCCCACCAGGTGCTAGTCGCCATTGGGAGTGTGATGGAAGAAGATGGGCATGAACCGGAGCGTGAGAGAGCTCCGCCCACACCTGCGGTTACCAGAGCAGCAACAACCAAGAAAGCCACTGAGCCTCTGGCTCTGGCCAAGGCCATGCCTTCTGCGGTTATCCGCCCGCAGAAGGCACAGGAACTCACCACGACACCTAGTACTGCCAAGCAGTCAAATCAGCCGCCACTGCCACCGTCAACATCTGCAGCTGGCAACCCATCAGTTACTCCTGCCGAGGCGATCTATGGTGCACTCCTCGTTGAGCCCATTATAGTCGCCCATATCCGGAGCGTTACAGAGCTTGATGAGAAGCGTGCAACAATCCTAGCAGAGGACAAGTGCATCGCGGAGCAGGGCACTAAGCTCGACAGAGACATGACCAAGGTGCAGCAATCTCTCAAGGAGGCAAGGGCTATGGAGGCTAAATACAAGCAGTTGCTACTGAAGCACAAAGCAAAGAAAGCCCCGGCTCATGTCGTCGAAGACCCCGGCATTCTGCGCCAGTTGGGATATGGCGGATCCAAGCCAGCAAAAGCCACCCCATACATTGATTCAGAGGGGAGGTAAGTAATGCCAACTCCCGCCCTCAACATTGCCGTCGCCAAGACCCTTCTGGAGCAGGACAGGTCGCCAGAAGCAGTTGCTCAGGTGTACGACCTCGTTGCCAAGGCATGCAAGCAATAGGAGAAGGCTACCTCACAGAGGCTTGAGTCCAACCCGGAGCTTTGCCAGTCAACCCCGAATAGCCGCAGAAGGCCAAGATCTCCTCGTGACGGGGGATCCCACACAGGCTCTATGGAGCAAAGACGAAGGGATCCATGCAACATGGCTGATGCCATACCCATATCCTATGGTCACGGAGAAAAGGCTCGCCCTTGTTGGTCGCCGCCTCCACAACCATCCCGGTGTCATGACGAACCACAGTCATACCATTGTACAAGCATGCCACCGCCTAGGCATCCCCAGGTCAGTATCGTTATACGCAACCAGGGCAAACAGCCTCGGCATGCTGAAGAGCGCAGCGACATTGAAGGACACAGGAGAAAATCCTACAAGGAAGCACCACGTCCGACAAGCAACCATGACAAGCGTGAGGAATCACATGGAGGGAACAAAAAGAAGGCTTACCCACCGCCTCCACCGCCACCGTCGCCACCCAGCAGCCATCGTGGTGGAGGGTATGGCGGATCTCATAAATTGCACCACAACTCCCCTCCCCATGACGGAAAAGGGAAGCAACCAGAGCCGTACGACGCACGCTCATGGCTAGGCAAGATCCAAGAAGCATGGGAGCTCCCATACCTTGGGCCATGTTGTTTTGGACTAGTAATACGGGCCACAACCTACCCTTAGGGCCTCCGGATACACAAGACTATCAAGACCTATGACGCCACTGCCAGGCCAGTTACATGGTTGCAGGACTACAGCGATACGATCCACACCACAGGGGAAACCCTAATGTCGCCATCAAGTACCTCCCACTTATGCTCACTGGTATCGCCCAACAATGGATTGACGACTTGCCGGAGAAATCTATATGAAACTGGTTGGACATGCATGAAGCGTTCACCAAAAACTTCGAGGGTACGTACAAATGTCCCTGCACTGTCGCAGACCTACAGTGGTGCGTAGAAGAAAAGGATGAAACCTCTCGTGCCTACCTCTCTCGCTGGCTGGATATGAAAAATTCCTGCACAGGAGTGCACGAACAAACAGCTATGGCCACCTCCATCGATGGTCTGGACAAGGGAACTTTGCTCTGGCATACGTTGAAGCGCAAGCAAGACAACAATGAGCTCAACCTCAATGCAATGATCGCCATGGCTAGCGAGTGTGCCGCTGCTGATGACGACGCACGTGGATCGTTGCCGGCAATAGCAATCCCTACCCAGGCGAAAAAGAACAACAATAACAAGCGGAAGACTCCGCCCGAAGTGAAGAAAACAACCGACATGGTCGCCACAACATTCATTGGAAGAGGCGGAGGGGGACAACATGGTCATGGCCGAGGGGCTAGCCATGGTCGGCAGAGGAGTGATTCTACACCCTCAGCACTACGTGTTCCCCAAACATACGAAGAGTACCGCGATATGCCATGTTTCATCGACCTCATCGCAAATGGCAAAGCCACCCACACCAACCGCCAATTCAAGTTTGTCAATGACCCTAAGGAAGACCCTGAGTCGGGCAACAAGCGACGGAAAGGGCAAAGGGAAGAAGGAGGAGGAGTCCAAGGATTCAAGTGACATGGATGAAGACATGGAACCCAAGTCCGCCGACAAGGGCGTGGGCAGGAAAAAAACCTTCGAGAAGAAGGCTCCAGTTTACCACACTTTCCTTGGCAGTCCCACCGTCCGGGCCTAAAAAACCTCTCTGAGGATACTGATGGCTACCCTTCCTCCGGAGTACGTCAGGTGGTTAGAGATTCCAATCACTTGGGGTAGGAAGGATCATCCAGATCTTATCCCAACAGAGAACCAGTATGCCATGGTCATCAACCCTTTGATTAACGGTGCAGAGTTCACCAAGTGCCTCGTGGACAGTGGAAGCAGCATCAACATCATGTACTTGGATACACTGCACAAGATGAACTTGACAGAGACACAGCTAAGGGGGAGCAACACCGTGTTCCATGGCGTTGTCTATGGCTGACAAGCTAATTCCCTGGGTTGCAGCACCCTTACGGTTGCTTTTGGCGATGTCAACAATTACCACCAAGAACGCATGACCTTCGAAGTGGTGCCCTTCAAGAGCGTGTACCATGTCATCTTCGGACGCGACATCTTCCACTCCTTCCTTGCAATGCCATACTTTTTCTACAACAAACTCAAGATACCCAGACCAAATGGCATCATCATCGCTGACGGAAGCTTCACCAAGCCACGGGAGTGCAAGCTCAGCGAAGCCGCCTTTGCTAAAGCCGTCCTCTATGGTGAGGAGTTCAAGGAGATCCAGAGCCAGGTCGATGCCTCGGAGATGCCGGCTTCAAAGAAGTAGATCACTGCCACTGAACCCGCATTCAAGGCCGCCATCAAGACCAAGCAGGTGTAGCTTGTTGAACGAGATTCCTCTAAGACCACCACCATTGGCACGGACCTGGATCCGAAATAAGAAAGCGTGCTCGTCTAGTTCCTCAGTGAGAATAGGGACATCTTCGCCTAGCAACCTGCTGACATGAAGGGTGTACCTAGGGAACTTGCCGAGCACAGCTTGAATATTGATCCTAATGCTAAACCGGTGAAATAACCTCTACGATGCTTCGGTGATTAAAGACGAAGGGCTATAGGCAAAGAAATAGCTATGTTACTTATGGCTGGCTTTATCCGAGAAGTTATTCACACCCAATGGGTGGGAAATCCTGTACTTGTCCCCCAAATGGAAACCAATGAATTAAGAATGTGCGTTGATTACACTGGCTTGAACAAAGGGTGTCGAAAGGATATGTTTTCTTTCCCTCGCATTGACCAAGTCATTGACTCGACGGCTGCCTCGGAACTTCTGTGTTATATCGATGCCTACTCAGGTTACCACCAAATCTGGATGCGAAAGTCGGACCAATTGGCCACTTTGTTCACCACACCATACGGCACGTACTGCTATGTCACAATGCCCTTTGGGCTGAAAAACGCTGGTGCTACTTACCAGGGGATAATGCAACAATACCTACATGACCAAATAGGTTGCAATGTACATGCTTATGTCAAAGAAATCAAACTCTCTTATCGCCAACTTGCAGGAAACCTTCGACAATCTCCGGAAATACAACATCATGCTTAACCCCAAGAAGTGTGTCTTCGGGGTCCCATCAGGAAAGCTGCTAGGCTTCATTATTTCGCACCACGGAATCGAGGTCGACCGGGAGAAAATCAAGGCCATCCTTGACATCAAACGCCCAACGTGCCTGAAGGACATATAGAGGCTCGCAGGCTACATAGCAGCAGTAATCCGGTTCATCACCCGACTTGGAGAGAAGGCTATGCCGCTCTACAAGTTGCTCAAGAAGGAAGACAAATTCATATGGACAGACGAGGTTGACGCAACACTTCAGGAGTTGAAGAGAATACTCTCCCCTGCACCAATACTTCCAGCACCGGTATCAAGGGGGCCTGTGTTAGTTTACATGGCAGCAACCAACTGAGTAATCAACATCGTCATCGTGGTGGAGCGCAAGGAGCCAACACACAAATATGGAGTTCAGCGACCAGTTTACTATGTAAGTGAGGTCTTGATGGAACCCAAGCAACATTATCCGCACTACCAGAAGATAGCTTACGGAGTTTTCCTTGCCTCACGAAAGCTAAGGCATTACTTCCAAGAGCACCCCATCACAGTAGTGAGCAAAGCTCAACTGTCCGACATTGTCAACAACAACGACGGTACAGGAAGAGTGGAAAAGTGGGGCATTGAACTTGCCGCCTTTGAAATTACCTACAAGAGACACGATGCTATCAAGTCACAAGTATTGGCGGATTTTATTGCAAATTGGACAGAATTGCCAGAAGACACTCCTATGCTAGAGCCAGAATATTGGGTCATGCACTTTGACGGATCAAAGATACTCAATGGCTCAGGGGCTGGTGTATTACTACAATCACCAATAGGGGAGAAGCTGCAATACATCCTGCACATCCACTTCAACGTTACCAACAACATGGCGGCATATGAGGCCCTCATTCACGGACTACGAGTAGCCAAGGATATTGGCTTCAAGAGCATAGTTTGTTGTGGAGATTCCAACTTGGTTTCCCAGCAAGTAGCTGGCACCGGGAACGCGTGGAACCCTATGATGGTGGCATATCGAGACAAAGTAGACGAGATTTCCAAGTGCTTCGATGGCTACGAAGTTAAGTACGTCAAATGGGAGTAAAATGAGGTAGCAGATCTCTGATCAAAGCTTGGATCGTCTCGCCAACCTATTCTGCCAGGTGTTTTCATAGAGCATTTACGAACACCATCCGTGAAGGGTGAGCTCTCTGGCTTGGACGAAACCATTCATGGACTATCTACAATACGGAACTTTGCCTTCCGACGAAGTCGAAAGCCGATAAATAGTACGAAGAGAAAAAGGCTACATCATCATTGATGAATAGCTATACAAAAGAAGTACCATAGGAGTTTTTCTTCGATGCGTCTCCCAGAAGAAAGATATTGATATCCTTAGAGAGATACATCTTGGAGATTGCGGGCATCACGTCGCTCCCCGATCGTTGGTGGCTAAGGCCTTCCGACACGGATTCTACTGGTTAACTGCGGAGGCGGACGCCGACAAGTTGGTACAAACATGTCTTGGGTGTCAGTTCTATGCAAGACAACCAAGTGTTCCAGTTGAAGAATTGTGAACCATACCAATAACTTGGTCGTTTGTAGTCTGGGGCTGGACATGGTGGGACCTTTGTAGATAGCACCTTGTGGATTTACACACTTGCTACTGTCAGGAAAAGGGCAGTAGATAAGTTCACAAAATGGATTGAAGCTAAACCCATTAGAAAGCTTAATGGGGCAACAACCCTAAAATTTGTCCGAGATCTAGTGGCGAGATTTGGTCTCCCACATAACATCATCATCGACAATGGCAGAAATTTGTCTCTCAGAGAAGTTGAGGACTACTGTCATGAAAAGGGCATCTGCCTTGACCTAGCATATGTGGCACACCCACAGTCTAATGGACAAGTTGAATGGGCCAATGGACTAACTCCACACGGAATCAAGCCATGCTTAGAGGCACCGCTACACAGAGCAGCTAGAGCATGGACGGAGGAATTACCATCTATATTGTGAAGTTTAAGTACTACACCCAACAGATCCACCGGCTTGACTCCGTTCTTCATGGTTTATGGAGAAGAAGCCGTCCTACCATCCAACATCCTCCACGATGCACCAAGAGTTGCCTCCTACGAGCAAGATGACGCTGAAGAATATAGACACCTATTTGTGGACCTACTCGAGGAAGAGCATGTCTTGACATGCCAGAGATCTGCCATCTACCAACAGAAGCTACATGGCTACCATAGTCTACGTGTTAAGAATCGCTCGTTTAAAGAAGGGGATCTGGTGCTTAGACTCAAGAAAGAGAAATCACACAAACTATCCCCGCCTTGGGAAGGACCATTCGTCATAAGCAAAGCATTGTTAAATGGTTCCTATTACCTCTTCAATATTTGTGAGTTGAAAGATAGGCCTAAAATCGCAAGCGCAAGAAACGGGACTCCGATGATGACTACCCGGAGACATATCAGCCATGGAACATATTATAGCTACGTCCCTTTTACACTTAGCATATATTATATTATGTAATAAATTTCTTTTATGATCAATGAAATAAAGAATTTGGTTCACTCATATTCTCTGAGTCTTTTACCTCCTTTAGATGTTCATCTTTGGATCATATAAACCCTTTATGCGCAAGTTTGCATTTGCACTTGTGAAAAATCCGCCTATGGGCGTTAGCTTAAGTTTTCTGGTCTACACGTTTTCTGAAGTTTTTATGTGGATTTCGGAGTAGTGACTTCTCGGCACTCAAAGTCGGCGATTTTGATCTTAGGTTCTTGACGGTGCTATTAAGAATCATCACCTAAGAGCATAGTTTTGTGCTACGAGTCTTCCGTCTCACGAAAGGTCAAGCATACGAACTAGAATAATGGATAAGCTAGCACTTGCTTAAAAAATATATACATGCTGGAAACAGATAAGTAGCAGGAAACTTGAATACAAGTTTTTTTGCTTTACAAACACATAAGTTTTTCCACATACATACTTCAGAGATACATTTGATACAAATATTGTTTTTATGGCTCGTCTACAAGGGACTTCGTGGTGGCATCATCAGCAATAGGAGAGCATGGCCAGGAAAGCTCATCAAACTCAGAAGGAGAAGAGATGGACTCGGAAGATGCCACGTCCTAATCTAGTATCTCGGTAGGCACGAAGACATCCGCCTTGACCATCTTGGTAACTCTGGTGTCATAGCCGGCGAGGGAGTTCCAAATAGCATCTCTATTAATTTCTTTTCCTCCTCGTCCATCTTGGGCATGTCAGAGGTCACCAGATCAATGTCGGTGTCATCGTAATGTGCTTTGACCAAGGACAGGGTCATCCTTGCACCAGCCCGGACGCAAGAGGCTTTCTAGTCCTTGACTTTCTCGGGGGCTCGGCGCAGGATTTCCGAGTACTTGGCTGCTGAGTCTGCCACCTTGATGTTTATCCCTAAAGGTTGGGCTATCTCCTTGGCATGCGCAATGGCGGTGCTGACGAAGTTGCCAGCAAGAATCATGCATTCCTTGGGATCTGGAGCACCTTCACCCAAGTTGGTCAAGCCAATGGGAGCTATGGTTTGGATAAGATACAAGGACCATGAGCATAAATACATCAAGTATTTGTCCAAAGTACAGAATTGATCGAGATGGAGGAAACATACCAAAGATGCTAGACTCAGCTTGCTTGCATGTCTCCGCCAAGATGCCATGCTCATCTTGAAGTTTCCTGTACACCTCAAGGCTCCGAGAGTTTTGCTCTTGGGCAGCTTGGTTTTTCTCCTTGAGGTGCTCAATTTCTTCCTTCAGACGCTGCATCTCGGTGTCCGCAGACTCCTGCATGACCTTCATCACCTCCTCGTGCCCCTTCACTACCTCAGCCAGGTCTTTCTTCAAGATATTGTTTTTACTGTCAAGCTCTTGAATATGCTTTGATTTCTCGGCAATGCCCTTGGCCTTAGAAATAAGTTCTGTAAGACGGCAAAATAAGAATAGTATGTGAACATGGAAGAAATTGACTATGAGAAAATAGCAAGGAAAAACTCGGAGGAAAATAGACTCTTGTTATTCACGATCGGTTCCTTCAGAAAAGTTGTTTTACCCTTTTCAGAAAAGTCTTCCTCCGGGCATTCTCATTCTATGTAAGCAAAAGCATTTTGTTTCTCTTAGAAGCTTCTAGCTGGAACTATTTTAGTTTCATCTAGAAGCTCGAGGGCTACACTATGATATTTTGATGTATGGTAAGTTCTTCTAGAGCATATAGAGTCAGAACTTTGCTAAAGTTTTAATTAGAAGCTCGGGGGCTTCAGGATTAAATTTCAAACACAAGTATGCTATTCTTAGAACATCTAGCCAGAACTTTTTAAGTTTTACCTAGACGCTCGGGGGCTAAACTATCAAGTTTTGCTCTTAGTTCTTTGGAGCACTCAGGCCAATAACTATTGATTATCCACCTAAGATCTCGGGGACTACATAGGGATATGTTATGCGATAAAAGATCAAGTTTAAAGACTTACAATGGCAATGACTTTAAGATTGTTGGCCAGATTGGCATATGCAGTATGGAAAACACCGACATTATGATACACGGCATCCACCTTCTTGATAAGGTCATCTAGGCACAATGACGGAGGAGTTGTAGCTAGAGGAGTTGATGAAGCTAGAGGCATGGATGAATGCCATGGTCGCCTGCTGCGTGATAATGGAAGTAGATGGACCAGTGGCTCCTGCCTTATCCATTGGTACAGCCGCCTCCGCCTCTGCTCCCTCCATTACTTGTTTCCCTTTCTCGGTGGCATCCCTAGCTGGAGCTTCAGCCACTTTTCGAGGAAGTACTGTCCTGTGTCGCGTGTCCACTAGGAGCGACGTCCATCCCGGCAGAGTCTGAGACATCAAAGATTGGATTGATATTTGTCTCCATGGTGGACACCTCAAGACGGACGGGGGACGAAGGCCTAGTGGGACCAGCAGTAGGTTTGGCGGCAGGAGTTGGAGGCGCAGTAGCGGGAGAGGGCTTGGCAGCCACATCCTTGGTTAGCATATCATGAATGTTTTTTGACCCTCCAGCATCTCTAGAGGATCGCTTCAGGCTAACACCGGCTTTCCTCCTGAAATGTACAAAGTATAAGTACAGGGGTTAAATAGGGTGCAAGCTAGAGTACAAGCCGGAGAATGAATACACTCACCCCACGGTAGGAGCCTTAGTTAGGGGATGCCGGTGGATCTCTTCTTCTCCGCCTCTAAGGCGGAGGTGGATCGTCTGGAGAATACACTCTTTGATTTCTTCTTGTTGGCCCCAACAACAGTGTTAGAGGTGGAGCTCTTCCGCTTTCGCGATGCCGGAGCTAGGTGATCCTTGGGGTTGTCATCATAGGACACCACCTGGATATCCTTCAGCTTGGGATCATAGACTTGGGAGGCCATCTGATCCTCCGCCAAGGTCGCCAGCTGGAAGACAAAAGGTGTGTTAGATTGATAACCTCAAGACGGAAAAAACTTAGAGCATATGTAATGAGCAACAAAGGAAACATAAGCTGTTGGGGATATACTTTCCGGGTATCCTCACTGTGCCTCACTGACCAGGGTGGCTCACTTTGGGTTAGAATTTTGCTTCCTGGGCAACCCAGTCAGCGAGAAGAACGGAGTCTAGTCCGGCTACGGGGAGGCCCAGATGACTTACCGACATAGGCTTGTAGTGTTACTTGTAGTTCAAGATGTACTCTGTAACTGACTCTTAGTCATAGCCGGATAGGTCTCTCCTGTAAACCCTAGCCCGGATATCTATATAAGCCATCCTAGGACAAGCCTTTAGGGCACCCCACAATAGTCTATAGTCTCAACTCGCACAGGCAAAACCCTTGTAATCTATATTCCGGCTCTGTCATATTACTGGATTGATAGTAGGAGTAGTTGATAGCTGTGAGATTCGACACATTTTTATGGCTTTTATTGATGGTTTTCTCCCAGATTTGATCGTTTTCTGGCTTTACCTAACGCTAATACTTCAGTAGCAAAGAAAACTTGTATTTTAATGTGTGTTTCAGGTTCTGGATCTCAAAAGAAGGATTTAACTAGAGCAATACAATATTCTGGAGAAAACAAGCAAGTCCCACTTTGGAAGCACACGAGGGGAGCTCATAGACGGTTTAATGACCAACTATACGGCGGGAATGACTGTATAGTTCCCACCGTATAGTTTCCGCCGCCTCTGTGTTGTCAAAAGGGGCAACTTCCATGAAGGGATGGGGGATGAAAACACAACACAGCAGCCGCCACACCATCCGTAAGGGAGAAAGAAGGGATCCGGAGAAGAACGAGAAGACGTTCTTCATCTTGCTCCACGATCTTTGACCTCCTAGCGAATACACCTCCCTAGCCACTACTTGTACTTGAGAGAGAGAGGGATCTCCACCTTGCAAGACTAGGGTTTGAGATTGTTTCTTCCCATCGTGAATTGTGTTGGATATTTTTCTATTCTTATTGTGGATCTCCACGGTAATACCAAGACGAATTCCCTTTATTTGATTATATTGATGATCCGTTCTTCTCTCATGTGTGAGTAATTCCCTTGGGCGTGGGAGATGTAGGGGATTGGTGAGATGTGATGTGCCTTCATATATTTTTCCATTAGTATTCTGATAGATTCTAATTACTATATTATGTGTGGGATGCTTAATGCTTGTTGTCCAATTAAGCGCCCAGACAACATCATACCTTATTCTACATAGAAAAGATCTTGCTCGCTAGTGGACCGGCGACCCCTGGGTGATACAGGGATATCAATGCAAAGCTAGTTGACTCGAGGATAACGAGTAACCACTGTGCTTATTGCATTAGTCTGATCCAAGGAGCTTAATCTCAAAGCGACCTGAAGGGTCTTAATCGTCTAGTGTCTGACCAAGGTTTTCGTAGCAGGCTAGTAGGATTATTAAAGTTGGGATGAAATCTACCAAGAGGAGTTCTGGCTAATTACGGGTTGCTCGCCTACACATATATTTATAAGATTATAATTGTTACATTCATACTCTTGCACCTGGCACATTCACTATCACCATGAAGTGAATTTCCCCGTGCCTTCTTTCACCATCTGAAACCAACAAATAAACAAAGTCATTCTTTACTTTTATGCATTTTTATTTCTGAAGTTTACATTATAGTTCTATTTAAATCTATCGCATTTAATCAAAAACCCATTCTTATTTTAACGCTTGCAGTCAATTCACTCGAAGACCTGTGACAACTTCAGGTGTGACACAGACTTCACCAATAAACACTTACATTTGGGCTCCATGTGGGATCGATATCTGAACTTTGAAACTAGCTACTTACGATATGTGCACTTGCAGACATCAGTAGGATCCGTCCAAAGCTGGTGGATTCCAACCTGGGTAAACTTGTGTGCTCACCATCCCGGAACACCGTACGTCTCACACCCCTCTCTTCCGCACGCCTCAAGGACCCCCTCATGGCGTACTTGTCATCAATCAGACAACAGTTGGCGCCCACCGTGGGGAAAGTGAGCTTCGGATCTGCGTTCTGAGCAGAATCTACAAGAATCAGAATCGGCGAAACCATCGTTGTCGGTCGCGTCCTCTATGCCAGCGACATCCCTCTCATTGTTCTCGACGAGACCTAGATTCCCGCTAGGGAGGTCGTGACTACCTACACCATCATGTCTTTCGGTGATATCGATGTTTACATCGGTTTTGCTGAACTTGCCCCACCCACCCCAGCGGTGATGATAGAGGCAGAAGAAGTTTCGGGGTCCACTTTGTCTGCGGGGGTGTCAGAGTTCTAGATCCTGGAAAACCCTGAACCCACCCAGCTCGCACCCACCGCGGAGATAGTGGATAAAGCTGAGCCTGAATCAGATCTTGTGGTGCAAGCCAAATCTGGTGTGGATCTCCCTAGGGAGGCCGAATCCCAGACCGATCTGCCCGTCGAGGTCGAAATCCAGGAAGAGCAAGACAGCAACTTTGGTTCCGGCTCTTCCAACACCAGAACAGATCAACCTTTCCCGAGGCATACGTTGAGGCACATAATGCTGCAAGGCGCAAGCGTGCATGAGGTTCTTGAGACTATCAGACGTTTTGAGGAAGCCCACGAGGAAAGCCGCAACTACCTCAGAACGCACGCGTTGCACTTTGTCAGATATGTTGGATCCGGATTCGGCTCTACCAATGCTGGAGACAACGAAGACTCGGTGTTGGAGGCGGTCGGAATAAACACCGACATACCGGCATCGTCAGATGATTCAATAACGTTGGTAGATTTCCAAAAGTTCTCCGTGGAATATGAAGTGGAGTTCAACTCCAAAGCTGCAGAGAAGGAGAAGCCATGGAAGAAGGATCCGGAGAAAACTCTCCCAACGCGCAGGATGACATGGATCTCGGAGACAATCCCAACGTCCAAATGTCTGAAAGTACCGATCAGAGCTTGACTCCAATGGACCCAAAGCCATCTTTGCTACCGGCGTTGCCAAGAAGGCAAAGAAGAAGAAGAAGAACAAGACCTCGGCAAAAAAATCCTCCAGCAGAGGAAGTGGTTGCCGGAGAATACGAAGAAGACTCGGATGGAGTCCTAATCTCGGACGAGCCAAAGGAAACTCCGGTGGATGGATACATGGTTACCGTTAGTGCCTGTAAACTCATCGATGATGCATTAACTACGCCAATCCCTACTGTTGCAGAACTTACATCTGCAGAATTGGAAGAAAGGGCACAAGCCCTAGAAGCGTGTCATCAAGTACTCCTGGATGAGGCTACCAACCTTATGGAAGAGAAGAAGCGCATTGCATCTGTGGGATAGTTCAACTCCCTACAGCATCAGAAGACCCGGAACAGCCAGGTGCGGGCTAACAAAAATCCGGAAGTCCTCAATACCCTCTTTGAGGGAATTGACACCGTCAAGGGAGAAACTCGGCTGGATAGCAAGGGAGATCTGGTGTATGGAATGCCAGTGGAAAACACTGTTGCGGCTCAAGATACCCTGGCGAACAACCCAAACCTCGATCAGGTTTGGTTGGGCGTAAAGCTACTTACCAAGGGTCTAGAGCAACAAAAGGCCGCGAAATCTGGAAGCGGAAAACTGGTCTCCAAGTCCGACCAATGTTGCACGGATCGGGCTTGGGATGATATTAGGCCCCGACAGGACTCAGCACAACATCACCGTCCTGACCGTCAGGAAGACAACTATTCAAGAACCGGGTCTTCAGGGGAACGACACAGAACCACATGTGACTGGAGTAATGTTGCCCTAGCCGCAGAGCGAGACACAATTACAGCACTGGTTCCGAGACACCCTCCCCGGCGAGAGTCGAACAATCGCAGGGAAGACGATAAAGAGCAACGTCGGGAGGAGGACCGACAAAGGATGCCACCTCCTAGACATACAATCCATCCGGTTGAACCTCACCACAATGGGGGAAACGACGGAGAAGGAACGACGGACACCATGCTGAGTCAAGCCGGCAGGGGGCTCGTCGTAATGAAGACCCTCCTCGGAACCGGAATAATGACACTCCGGAGGAAGGTCGGCATTCAGCCAGAAACAATCCACCTACACCACCCTCTACACCAAGTAGCCATCATAACGGCTCTTGAGGAGGCCAAGGAGGGCGTCATGGCGGAGGAGGTGGTGGCAGAAGTAGAAGTCCGGTCCATGGCACCGCAGCCACAGCAAACAACCAAGACGGTGTTCCCTGTCAACAAGCGACACGAGACATCGGATCAACTCTAACATAGAGGAACGGTGCTACGAGAACAACGATATATACGTGGGTCCAAAATGCTTTGGACCATGGATTCGACAAACACACTTGCCGGAAGGTTTGCTACCTCAAGACACATCCAAGCCTATGACGGTGTGGCCCAGCCAAATACTTGGCTCCAGGACTTTTTCCAGGCTTGATGCATCGCCAAAGACAGAAATAGCTTGGTCGCAACCTGGTATCTCCCACTTATGTTGAGGAAGACGACATGATTCTGGCTTAATGAACTTCTAGAGAACACCTTTCACAATTGGTATGACATGCAAAGCACGTTCTTTCAGAATTTTGAAGGCACATATCGGAGGCCCTGCATGGTTGGATACCTATAGCGTTGCACCTAGAAAGCCAGAGAAACTTGCTAAGATTATCTCGGATGATGGATCGACACGAAGAACTCCTACGATGGGGTAAATGATCAAACTACGATTGAAGCTTTCATTTCAGGCCTCCCAATTGGTCTACTACATCACCGTTTGAAGTGTGACAATGTCACTGATCTGGGAGAGATGATAGAAATGGCAAACAATTATGTAGATGCTAATGATGATGCGGAAGGACTACTGAATGTTCTGGTTGTACCACAGTAGGCAAAACAGCCGAAGCAACAAGCTCAGAAGCGCAAGAACACCTCAGAAGAAAATCCCAATACGGAGACTGCATTTCTCACTGCTACTTTCTGGTCTAGAGGATGAGGAGGGCGCGGAGGCAGCCGCGGACGCAGTCGTGGGACGTCAAGAGTCTAGGGTAGAGGAGACCGATAACCTGGCAAAACCTACTCCTGGGCCGACATTGCCAACAATCCGTGTGTGCATCACTTAGATGCCAACGAGGGATTGTCCCCCACAAATGTCGAGTGTCATTTCAATGACGATTCTGCTAGCTATAGAGCTAAGCGGAAGAAGGGAAAGAAGAATCCCGAAAAAGAAAAAGAGACCAAGGAAGATTCCCACATGGAGGAAGCAGAGCCTTCAAATTCCAAGTCAGATGGAAAGAAGAACTTCCCAAAAAAGAAAAACACTTATGTCACTTTCCTTAGGTCTCAACCAGCTAAGTTCAAGAAAGCAGTCTTGCACGAGCTCAACGCAACTGTTTAGGCTGTCCCTCAATACTTGGACTAGTCGGAACTGACAATCACCTTTGACCGTGTTGATCATCCGCCTAAGTTGCACAGGCGAGGAAAATACACATTAGTCGTCAATCCACTTATTGACGGCTATGGGTTCTCCAAGACTCTTATGGACGGCGACAGCAGCATCAACATCCTCTACATCGAAACGCAGTCGGATGAGGATCTCGAAAACTCAGCTAAATCATAGCTCTGTGATCTTTCACGGAGTTATGCCAGGAAGACAAGCAAATTCCCTGGGAGAGATCACTTTGGACGTTACCTTTGGAACTCCAAAGAATTACCGGATAGAAGCACTTTCCTTCGAAGTGGTCCCGTTCAAGAGCACATACCACGCTATATTTGGACATTTGGCTTACTAGATTTCATGGCTCGTCCGGGTTACATTTATAATATGATCAAAATTCCAGGTCCAAAGGGCGTGAGCACCATCAGGGGAGACCCGAAGAAAGCACGAGAGTGCAAGGACGGAAATGCCGCCTTTGCTAAAGCCGTACTGCACACCCAAGAGTACCAGGAGATCAAGAAGACCATCAACCCATCCGAGATGCCCGCGACAAAGAAGGAGGTGACAAAACCGACTCCAGAGTTCAAGGCATCAGAAGAGACAAAGACGACACCGTTGAAGGATGATGACCCTTCCGAGGTGACCCACATAGTTGTAGGTTTAGATAGCGCATAGGAAAGCGTGCTCGTCAAGTTCCTCCAAGCAAATCAAGGCATCTTCGCATGGCAGCCATATGACATGACCGGAGTACCTAGGGAACTTGTCGAGCACTCTCTAAATGTACACCCAAATTCTAAACATTTCAAATAGTCCTGATGATGTTTCGGTGATGAAAAGAGAACAACAATAGCTAAAGAACTAGCCCGACTCGAGTTAGCCGGATTCATAGAAGAGGTCATCCACACTAAGTGGTCGGCCAATCCTATAATGGTCCCTAAAAAGGACACCACTGAATTTAAGGATGTGTGTTGATTATACTGGCTTGAACAAGGCTTGTCCGAAAGATCCGTTTGTCCTGCCTAGAATTGATCAAGTCATAGATTCTACGGCAGGCTCGGAACTCCTATGATTTCTCGACACATATTCCTGTTATCACCAAATCTGGATGAAGGAATCAGACAAAGTCAAAACTTCATTCATAACCCCCTTCGGAACCTTCTGTTTCGTTACGATGCCCTTTGGGCTCAAGAATGCAGGAGCTACGTACCAGCGCACTATGCAGCGTTGCCTCCATGATCAAATCGGTCGCAATATATATGCAAATGTGGATGACATAGCGGTGATGTCCAAAAAGAAGGAAACCTTAGTTTCAGACTTGGAGGAAACATTCGCCAATTTACGAAAATACAACATACTGCTTAACCTGAAGAAGCGTTTCTTCGGAATACTAGCCGGAAAATTGTTAGGTTTCATCGTGTCTCGGAGGCATAGAGGTGAACCGAGAAAAAATCAAGGCTATACTCAATATTTTCAGGCCGACTCACCTGAAGGATGTTCAGAGACTAACTAGTTGCATTGCTGCAGTCAGTCGGTTTGTAAGCCGGCTCGATGAAAGAGCCGCACCACTTTACAAGCTCCTGAAAAAGACCAAAAAGTTCGTTTGGACTGACGAACCTGAAGATGCACTACAAGACTTGAAAGCAGTACTCTCATCTACTCCTATCCTTGCAGCACCAGAACCTCGTGAACCGATGTTGCTCTATCCCGCTGCAACAAACAGAGTCATCAGTTTCGTCATGGTGGTGGAGAGACCAGAGGAAAAACAGGAACACCTGGTGCACCGTCCGACTTACTACCTCAGTGAAGTCCTAACTGAATCAAAGCAGCGGTATCCGCACTATCAAAAGCTGGCTTACAGGTTGTTGTTCACATCCTAGAAGTTATGGCATTACTTTCAGGAACATCAAATTACCGTGGTGACCACAACTCCCATGAGAGACATAATTAATAACAACGATGCTACAGAAAGTGTCACAAAGTGGGGAATAGAGCTTTCAGCTTTCGACATTGAGTAAAAACTTGTACATCAATCAAATCCCAAATCCTCACTGACTTTGTCGTTGATTGGACAGAGACAACGGAAAATATGACCCTCCCAGAGTTGGAATACTGGACCTTGCATTTCGACGGGTCTAAGGCGCTCAGGGGCTCGGAGGCTAGCGTGGTGCTCAAATCACCCCAAGGAGATAAGCTTTTCTATGTTTTCTAGATCCACTTCATAGCAACAAACAACATTGCCGAATATGAAGCACTACTGCATGGAATCCGGATCGCTAAGGATGTCGGCATCTGAAGACTTATGTGTTATGGAGATTTGGATCTTGTTGCTCAACAAGTGTCGGATATCTGTAATGCAAATAAACACATGGCATCATATAAGGCTGTCGTGGATGAACTATCTAAATCATTCAAAGGGTTTGAGGTTCAACACATCCCTTGAACAGAAAATGAGGAAGCAGATGCATTGTCTCGAATAGGCTCTACACAGAAAAAGGTCCCGGATGGCGCTTTTCTAGAGCACCTCAAAGTTCCCTCTAAAAGGATTAGATGAGGAATATCCGACCAAATCCGACTCACCTTTATTGGCAGTTTTGGCTGTAATTCTCAGTTGGACCCAACCATACGTTGATTTCTTGGTAGATGGAAAATTACCCGAAGACGAGGTTCTAAGCCGGCATATCGTCCGACGAGCAAAAACCTATACAATAATAAATAGTGAGGTTTGTAAGAAGAGTGTATCTGGGGTCTTTCAGCGCTGCATATCTCCAGAAGAAGGAGTGGAAATCTTACGAGAGATCCACGAAGGCAAATGCGGCCATCATGCTGCAGCCATATCTTTAGTGGAAAAAGCTTTTAGGCATGGATTTTTCTGGCTTACAGCCAAGGAAGATGTCGAATGGCTGGTCAAGACATGGAAAGGCTGCCAAAAGTACGCCAAACAAGCTCATGTTCTGGCTGATCAGCTAAGAACAATACCTATAACATGGCCTTTTGCGATCTAGGGGCTTGACATGGTAGGACCGTTTAAACGGGCTCCAAGTGGATTTACTCACCTCTTAGTGATGGTGGATAAATTCACAAAATGGATTGAGGCTAAACCCGTCACAAGTTGTGATGGAGCAACAACTAGAAGATTTGTCGAGGATGTTATAATCCGATACGGTTATCCGCATAGTATTATCACAGACAACGGGAGCAATTTTTCTATGGGAGAACTTGCCGAGTTCTGTGACGAACAAAATATCTGGCTTGACATTGCGTCAGTCGCACATCCACAAGCTAATGGACAAGTTGAAAGAGCAAATCGTTTAATCCTACAAGGCCTCAAACCAAGACTCGAAACACCACTTTGTCGTGCTGTGGGGGATTGGGCAGATGAACTACCATCTGTAATATGGAGCTTGTGAACAACTCCGAACAAGTCAACTAGATACACACATTTCTTCCTTGTCTATGGCATAGAAGGTGCTCTTCCTAGTGATTTAATTCATACTTCTCCCCGAATTGCTAGGTATATTGAAGAGGATGCCGAAATTTCTCGACAAAATGATCTCGATTTAATCGAAGAAGTTTGCGTCATTGCTGAAATGAGATCAACAGCCTATCAGCAGAAGTTACACAAGTATCATAGCCAGAGAGTTAGAAATCGGTCTTTCAATAAAGGCGATTTGGTTCTCCGGCTTGTGCAGAAAAGAAAGCACAAACTTTCCCCAATATGGTAAGGGCCATTTTTAGTTAGCCGAGTGTTGTACAATGGTTCTTACTATCTAATTGATATGCGGCCAATCAAAGAAAGACCTGCTACTAAGAAAAAAAGAGCTGGAGGCAGTACAGACCCGGAAGAATTAGACAGGCCGTGGAATATTGCTCAGCTACGTCCCTTTTATTCTTAAAAAATTTATTTCTTTGTAATCATATATGTGTACATGTTCAATCAGAAGTAAAGTATTAGTTGCCTCACTTTTTCTAAGAAGTTTTATATTACCATCTTATTTCTGAATGATCATGTCACAGTCGAAAATCCCAGAATACTTGAAAGTATTTTATGCTCATGTTTGTTCTAGTTAAGATTTCCGATTCTAAAAATGCTACCTTCGAATATAAGTCTAAATTTTCTAGTTTATACTTGGCTATTTATCTTATTGCTGAATGCGGGCATTTTCTGAGTAGTGAATTGTTGGTACTGGAAGTCGGCTTTGTTTCTGAGTTTAAACTGGTTTAGCAATTGAGCTCTGTTGCTCGGCAAAGTTTCCGTGTTGAAAGTTGGCCGGCTCACGAAAGGGACGAGGCGGAAAGCTAGATAAGCGATAAGTATAGGCAAAATAAAAAGTGCTTATGTAAACATTTCAGGCACAGCAAAAATAATGCCAAAAGTGCTAAATAGAAGCATCAAATCTTAGTACTAGCAAAATATTATACTACTTATTACAATCTGATTGTTTCAGAATAACACATTGTTTGTTCTGATGCTCTACAATGCAGGAGGAGAGGTAGGAGCTGCTGGCTCACTGGAGACATCGCCTTCAACTTGATATCTTTCCAAGACGTGCAAATCTGATTTGGTTTGCTCATCGTTGGAAACTTCAGTTGTTCCTTCGGGAGGCGGAGGAGGCATCTCCACGCGAGTGAAGAATGGAGTGTCATAGCTGGTCAGATCAGCTAAGTGACATCCATATCCAACGTAGGAGTCCATGATAGCCGTGATATGTTGCTCCTTGCCGTCTTCATCCAGAGTCGAATAACCTCTGGTTACTTGCCAGATATCCATGCTTCCATGGTGGCTCATAACCATGGTAAGGGCATTATGTGTTGTGGTTCGCGCATAGGACATGTTCTAGTCCTAGATGAGCTGGGGCATCCCTTCGCCTTATCTTGCACTTCAAAGGCGGACATTTTGTTCATGTTCAGGACTTTGAGAACTTTGCCAATATCCTCCAATGATTGGCGGAAATTGTGAAGCAAATCACCGACTTCTGAAAGCCGACTGGTGTGAGACTCGATGGAGGAAGAATCCAGCAAGTTCAGAGGACCTACGTATATAAAGCAAAGGTCAGAGAAATATATCCAAACTCAGAGTCAGAAGAACGAAAAGTCAGAAGAGAGGAAACATACCGAAGATGACATCGTCAACTTTGGTCTCCTCCGCCCTAAGGCTCTAGAGTTCAGCCCGAAGTGCTTCGGTGATGTCCTTTTCTCTGAACAACTCATCATTGAGATCCGAGATTCTCTGATCCTGGATGGCGATCTTTTGATCACGCTCTTCTATGGCCATGTTAGACGACTCAAGAACGCTAGCAATGCTGCGCTCATGATCCGTCTTTAGTTTATTTAGCTCCCACCGTAAGTCGGCGTTCTCCACCTCCAGGGTCTTGAAGTTCTCGGCCTCTTCAATCATTTTACATGACTGTTTGACTAGTTCTGCAAACCAAATATAACAGTTGAATAGGAAATTCGACTATGAAAGCAAAAAATAACAAGGTTAAGGACTAAAATGATTACCTTCAGCCTCATCCTTTGATACCTTCAATTGAGCATTTTCAAGTCAGAGAAGTCTGCTCTCTCTCTGCTTATTGCAAATATTCCTTAATAATTCCTGGTTATTAGCATTAACTTTTTGTAAGTCAGAATAATACCCAGAGTTAGAAGTCTACTGAAGACTCGGGCTAATATTTTTACTAATATCAGCACGAGCCTTGGGGGATACACTAGTTCGTTCTTTGGCATCCTATAAAACCATAAATCCCGATTGTCTATCGAACTTCATGCTTGGATGCTAGAAGATATGATACGAAATAAAGTAAAAAAGTGAGTTGGAATTCCGACTTACATGTTGTTGATGAGTAAGCTTGCTTAGGCTCATGTTCACTTCAGTGCCAACCTTCTCGGCGAGGGTCAACGGGATTATTGGTGGTGGCAGAGCCACGCCGGCCTTCAGCTTTTCGTTGCAAACACGAACTTGTTCAAGAAGCTTAGAGTACTTGACGTCCTCGGCTTCTTGTGCCTCTTCCTCGACGGTGATGTTCCGGCTCACCAGGCATTGCTGAGCCAGCCTTTGTATCCCTTCTATAGTTTTCCGAGTAATGCCAAGTTTGGCAATACCCAGATTGCTGAGAAGGTTATCGGCGAAAACTTCTGCCGAGGGATCATTACCCTATATGGGTTCACCCTTATCAAGTGCCGAGTCACCCATGGTGACGTCGGTCTACGAGCCGAGGATCGCTGGCTCAGATTTTTGAGCCGGATCTTCCGCAATAGACAGAGATGGAGTAATCTCCGGCATTGTAGAAGGCTGTGGGGCAGGAGTCGGAGGCGCTGTGGCAGGAGAAGTCAAATTTAACTTTGACTGGCGCAGGGGATTTGACGAGCCTCCTTTCCCCTTGCCCTTGGTGACCTGTTTAGCTCTGAGGAGGTAATAGAACAAAGATCGTTACACTTTAGAAAGAATGAGAAATAAAATACAGAGACCTTGTGAGGAAAGTTACCTCTTGACAATGGGCACTTCCTTTGTGCCAATGGAAACTGTCAGAGTCTTACGCTTTCGGGTAAGAGTCTCCAGCAATGGAACCAGTTCTCCATCATTTTAAGAAAGCTCAGGAGGATATCCCTCATGTAGCACTCCGGGTATAACCACTACTAGAAAATCGCTTGGTGTTTTTGTTTGTGCATCATTATGACCGCATGCTCATGTCATCATGTCACATTGCATTTGAGCATCATCATGTCATCATGCATATTTTTTCAAAAACTATTTTATAAAAGCCTCTCTTTGTTTTCCAAATAACCACTCTTTAGTCAAATACAAAACCCGGTTGTCCTGAATATTTTGTTTGCCTAAAAACTAACTACTATAGTCTTATAATTAAATAAATAAAGCTTATATAATTTTTGGGAGACAGCCAGCCAGGCCCAAAAGCCCAACCGGCCACCTCCATCCTAAAACTTGACCAAACCCGAGACCTGAAGGGAATATGCCCGAGACGCAATAATAAAGTGGTTATTATCTTATTCCATGTTTATGATAAATGTTTATTTTACATGCTATAATTGTATTGATCGGAAATGTCAATACATGTGTGTTTAATAAAAATATAAAAGGTTCCTAGTTATGCCGCTCTTATAGACTAGCTCGTTGATTAACAAGATGATCAAGGTTTCCTGATCATGGACATTGGATGTTGTTAATAACGAGGTCACAACATTGGTGGAATGATGTGATGAACATTCATCCGAAGTATATCATTACGATCAAAGTCATTATGTTTATATTTCTATAACATCATATGCAGTAATCTTTATCCTTAGACCATGAGATCATGTTAATTGCTAACATCGGAAGAGTATCTTGATAACATCAAACGTCACACCGTAACAGGTTGACTATAAAGATGGGTTCATTGCTACGAAGGTGTTATGTTGAGGCTCAAGGATCAAGAGTGGAATTTGTCAATCCTGATGACATATAGATATACTCTGGACCCTCTCAGTGATATCACATTGAAATAGCTTGCAAGCAAGTGATGTGATCACTAGAATGTTATATCAGGGGAACGAGAAAAGAGTGCATGTCGATAACGAGATCAAACTAGGTATGGAGATACCGATGATCGAATCTCGGACATGTAATATATCGCGAGACAAAGGGATTTAGTTACTAGCGTTAAAGGTTCTCACGATCACAGAAGTCATCGTTGAATGTGTAGGAGTCAGTACGGATCTCCAGGTCCCGCTGCTGATTATTGATCGGAGAGGGGTCTCGATCCTATCTACATTATTCGCGAACCGTAGGGTGACACACTTAAGAGTTACCGGACACCATTTTGGAGCACATGTGTTTCAAACAAAAGAATTGCAAAGCGCAGGACTTGTTTCGATAGAAACCGAAAATTGTTTCGGGTGAAATTGCAGAAAGTGGTTCTGCATGTGATATTGAAATATTGCAAGGGGTTTTATGTGAATGTTTGTTCATTAAAGTAATTAACAAAATTCTGAATAAAATCAATAAAAGAGTTTTATTAAATGAGAGAGCATTAAATTTGGAGAAATTTAATGCATTTAAAGTGGAGACTTTAAAAGGGAATGTGAAGAGGCATTTTAATGTGGAGGGTTTACCACCACATGAATGGAAGAGGTGAAGAGACACCTCCTCCATGCGCCGGCCATGAAGGAGGGCAGCCCCCTCCTCCTATAAAAGGCCCCCTCTTCCTCCTTCATCCACACACCTCCTTGTGAAGGATCTCTCTCCCCCTCTAGAATTATTCCCCCATGGTCTCGGATTAGCGAGATACATGTTCCCGGTGGCATTTCGTCTGGAAGGAGTTGTTGCTTCCGCTGGATCGCTGGAGCGAGGAGGTGGAGGTTGTCCGGTGGCTTGAACGTGTGTGCGAGTATGGATGCGCTGCTGAGTTGCGGCGCTCGGACTTCCTCACGATCTTGAGATCGGCAAGTGTACGACTACATCAACCACGAGTTACTACTCGTTAACAAAACTCGTTGTCTTCGAGGGTATGTTCTCGTTGGATGTATGTCCACCCGTTGCTTTGTACCTAGTAGATAGATCTTGGGGTGTAGTTCACATCGTAGGAAATTTTTTGTTTTCTATGCTGCGGACCCAACAAGACCTACCCTAGCCGCCGCCGCCACACAACGCGCGCCCGTGCGCAGCATCCCACCTCACCGCCATTGTGCACACGCACCCGCATGTGATCGAGCCAACCGCACACCGCGCGATGCTCGTTGCTTGTTCCCGGTCCCACCTCGCCTCACGAACCCACCCCGCGCGCACCCTGCGATCCCCACATAACCCTGCCTCTCCTCGATCCCGACCCCTTCACCATCGTAAGAGCAAGTAAAATAAGTCCTAGTCAGCTCACTATAAGAATTAAAATACTATTTCCTTACCTAGTTGGAAGAGAGAGAAGAGGAGAGAGAAGAAGAGTTGGCTCTAATGCAAGAGCCAGTTCTAGTACGTGGTCCTAGGCACTTTGAGAGAGTGAATGGTGGGTCATGTAATGCTAAAGTAGAATATTTTTGTAGCTCATTATTGTACATGTTAGCTCTAAGTTGACTATAGATGACATGTCACTTGGCTTATAGCCAACAGCTGGCTATACTATTTTCCTTGCTCTAACCGAGCCCCGTCGCCTCCCTCGCGATCCATTCGACCCCGCGCAGCGCCTCCTCTAGCACGAGCAAGCTCGCTGGCTGCCACCGCCCTCAATCGGCGCCTCCCCTACGCCAACCTTCCCTTCGCCCAGGACGGAGCTCCACCGCCCCCTCCCTGTTCCCGGCCTCCCTCCTCCACAGGAAGCACCCCGCACATCGCCGTACTCGACGCCAGCGAGGCCATCTCCGCCTCCACCGCGACCTTCCATCCATCCACGACGTCTCCCTCTCTCTCAGCCCCTCAGAGGCGACGTGGCTGCCTTGCTCGACCGCATCGTGCCTGCGAGCCCGCCATTGACCCGCTGCAGCACGTCCCGTGCGCCACCGTGACGCCGTGCTCTAGCCCTACCACCGCTCGCGCGGCACCGCCAAGCCCGCTGCGGCCCTTCCCGACTCTACCTCGCGCGCGCATGCTATCGGCCATTGGCCTCCTCCGTGGTGCAAGCTGCTACTTGTCCCCATACGTGTCTGTGACCATGTGGTGCCCCCTCGTGTTCTCTGCAGCTGTTCAAGGCCCTAATGTTGTCTCCATGCGGCCAGTGCATGTTGATTCTCGCGTCTACATATGTGGGGTGGTATCGTGGCTCCGTAAACCTTCGGCAAGGTGGTACCAAGGTGTTGTTCCAGCGGCCAAAACCTCCCGATGAAATAAGTAGAAGTTGGACAAGATCGCCGATATCAACGATAAGATCCGCGACATGGGACATCAAGAACTCCGTCACGGGACTCCAAGACCTTCTTCAGGGAAGCTAAGTTCGCCGAGACCCGATCCCGGAGCCCGAAGACCGATCCCGCCGACCCCAAGACCGAACCCCATCGAACCCCAGTGAACACCAAGATCGTCGATCCGATATGTGACCCTATCTTAACCCGCCCTATTTTTATAATATGCGATATACTTGTGCATATTAAATCTACTAGCTGAATGCCCGTGCGTTGCTACATGTATTCATTTTTTGTGTCGTGGTCTTTTTGAATTTTTTTAATATCAGCATCCACATAACATGTTTGTTATATGAGCGTAGCACTGCAGATGCGAGATGAACATGCCTGAGACTACAGACGCTCCATGGAGCTTGCATCGGCATGCATTGTCAGTTGAGATCCTCAGACGGTTGCGCGGGCCTACAAGTTAGAAATGCATCTAATCTAAGAGTTCATAAGATATCATTATTCTCTTTAATAAACTTTTCTCTCGTGTAGAGTACTATCCGAAACAATATGGGACAGAAGGATTCAAACCTCCGAGTAAAACCCGCTGCCTTACCACTTGGCCACGCCCCATTTCGGGTGGCTGATACTACTAGAAGAATTCCTCTTTGGCTGATAGGTCAGGGACGGAGCTGCCTTAGGATTGGGGTCAGTTGACCCCAATGAAAAATGGAAAATCTTCACTCATTAGAACTAAGTAATACTTATTTTTATAGAACTAAGTAATACTTATTTTTATAGAATGACCCTAGTTTAATTGAGAAAATATAGGCATGACCCTATTGATATTTTTTCCTAGCTTCGTCACTGCCTAGAACAAGCCAACTCGCCTTCACATCGAGACGAGATAGTACACGGTAAACTGAGGGTGGCGTAATGGAGCCTGGGCTACACTAAGCCCTTTAGTTTTTTTTTGAAATTTTGGAAAATTCAAATTTGAAGATTCGAAAAAATAGGAAAAAAATATGTGCATGTAGAGCATGATATCACTACGTGTGTGCCAAAAATCGAGTGAAAATACATTGTATTTCAGGCGAAGCGAAAAAGGAAAAATACATTGTATTTCAGGCTCAGATCTGGAGCATGAACAGTACACATACAAAATGCATCAAATTTTGACTTTTTTGCTGCTCCTGAAATACAATAAATTTGAGATTGAAACTTTTCAGATGTGTGGTGCGTGACCATGGCTACACGCCGACATTTTTTCTGCATTTTTTAAAAACTTTTTGAAAATTTTAAAGTTGGGCCAAGTGGGAATGGATGGACATGACTTAAAGCTCAGTGTAATCCGGCCTCCAATCGGGGCATTCGACGGTAAACTCACCTTTACTTGAAGAAGCTATAAGGACTAGAGGGGTTCAGCTTGATATGGCTGGTTAAAGCGCTTCAGAGATTTATCTTTGCTCGATGGTTCCTAGCACATTTGGATGCATCCACCGTCTGCACACACGACAAAGCTAGAATAACGCATTTATAGAGATTGAGGAAAGGTCTGGCATATAAGAAAACATCACGTTAGATGCTGATGGCAGTGGGATTTTCCTTGGATGTACTACATTTGAGTGTTGTTTCTTCTTCTCCCTGTCAAGATTTAATTTCCTCCAATTGTCCACTGATCTTCATTTGTATATCTGGAGATGGACTTGAAATTAAACCTATCCCTCCCTTTCGCATGTTCTTTTTGCTTCCTTCCTACTACCTCCATTTCAAAATATAAGATGTTTAGTTTTGTGAAGTTAATGTATCTAGACCCTTTTTAGTACGTAGGTTTAGAGAGGTTCGGAGTGAACCTACACACTAAAAATAGATCTAGATTTATTATCTTCACGAAGCTAAAACATCTTATATTTTGAAACAGAGGGAGTACTATTTTAGCTCACGAATACAGAGGATTTAGAATAACACAGATTACATTCTAATAAAAAGGTGTTGCAACAAAAATAACAACTCATAGCTTGATTTTATCTATAAAGTCGTTCCTCCAGAACTATCCTAGTTCCTAATTCAACTAAAGTTCTGTGAGTGTATATTCCTTTAAGCAGTCTGCCTTCAAGGCCAGTCAACACTGACCAAAAAGAGTGACATTGATCTCTTTACAGTCCAGAAGCTCAGCATATGACTTATGCTGCTACACTAAATTCAACCCTGGGCATCTCAAACGTCCAATAAAAACAAATGGAGGCCAACGATATCATTATTAATGACAAGAACGGTCCTTCAAGAACAATTCATGAGAAGAATAGGATACAAGAATAATGCAACATACAGCTGAAACACTGATAGAGATACAATTGTTAGGCCTTCACAGCAGGAACAGCTGGTGACCAAATACAAGAAAACTTCCTTTTTTGTGTGTGTACATGAGAGCTCCAACATAAATTGGTAACGCTCTCACGTTTACCACTGATATCACCTAGTGTGTGTCTGCCTCAGTTAACTCCGAATTAACATTATACATGGTGTGTGCAGATCATAAGGGGCTCTGCTGTTTTACACGAAGATGTCTGATTTGATCGCACGGCGAGGGTCACCAGCCAGCCACGGTAGGTCGCTAAGTCGCATCCTCTCCGTCGCGCGCATGAGCTCGACTGCAACCACCATGCAGCCAGACACAACAGCTCAACACAGGCAAGAAGCCACGCTCGACCAAAGCGTTAGAGAGAAGGTCAGCCGCTCGCTTGCGTCAAAGCCCAGTAGCGGAGCCCAGGGTCCCTGCGGGGATCGATGTTAGTGGCCGCGCGAAGGCTACCTGTTGTGGGCGGTGGCTGACGGCCGGCGACCGAACTCGGCAACGGCGGCGGTGCAGCAATCCCTGGCGGCAGCGGCGCTCCAATCCCATGGCGGAAACCAGCGGCACCTGAGATGGCCATGTACGCTATCCCACCCTCGACACAAGAAACAGACGGAGAAAGAGAACGGAATTTTTTTCCTTGACTTGCGGTGGCAGCAATGGTAATATATTCCAACACTCAGGTAGAATCGGAAAACAAAAAACGGAACCAAAAAAGAACAGACGATGACATATATAAAAAATTAAACAACTGAGCATTGCATGAAAAAACACCAAACCAATTGCTTATATCAATGAAAAAATACCATGTTACTTTCTTCTGAAAGCTAAAAGTACATAAGATGGCTGATGCAATTTGCAACCTGCACTATTAGAAATAGAGCAGGAGCCTTGTCTTCTCGTAGTAGCTATGCATTTTGTTAAAGAGAAACATGCCTGGTTCAAAAAAATGACATCAAGCCAGCATGCATAGATCATCCATTTGCATTGTCTCTCTGCCATGTTGTGAGATCAAACGTACAAGAGGAATAGAAGAAAAGCATGCTTCTAGCTTGAGAAAACATAGTTGAGAAGCTGAGCGAGGGCGGACATGCTTAGCTGTTTGCTATCGTGGAGTGGATACTTGGGAAGTACTCCCTCCGTTTCAAAATATAAGATGTTTTAGTTTTATGAAAAAAGTGTATCTAGACACTTTAACCTAGATGAACATAGACGCTAAAAGAGATCTAGATACACTTTATTCACAAAGCTAAAACATCTTATATTATGAAACGGAGGGAGTAGCTGTTAAGTAGTATACCAATTTCTAAAGTGACCGGTGCATTTCACACCGCGAGCGCCATGGGATTTTTCTAGCTAGTTCACGGATCCCACTGCGACGACCGCCACCGCCGTGATGCGAGGGCCACGTCCATCCCCGGCGCCTGGCACCGATGGTGCTCATCATGGCCACCAGCCCCAACAACGGCGCATGGGAGGAACAGGGAGGGTGGGGTGCCAAAGCTTCAAGCCTTACCTTCCTGGCATACTTGTGGATCCACCTCCCCAGGTACAGCCCCCAGTAATACACACACCAAGAGCACGATGATCAGCGTCATAGACGTGGTCTTGAATCTCTCTCCTTGCATCTTCCGAAAAGCACCAGCGCATTCCGATGCCGACTATGCCTCATGGCTGCGGTGATCCTCCCTATGTCCGAACATTCGCGCTGCAGCGCCATGCAGCGGCTGAGCATGCGTACCCATGAAACAGCGTGGTGTACAAGACATGTCCTCCGCGCCGGTGATTCTGTCGAACATCTGATGGGCGTGTGCCAGATGGGCGTACCTAGCGGGCGGAGGGCCACACATGCCTATGGCCTTCAATGAGGAGGTGGGGTTGCATCAGAATCAGAAGGCGGCGCCTTCTTCTTGGCTAGCGGCACTGACTTCTTCTTCCAGGCCATCTTGGCCCAAGGAGGTGGAGGGCCATACAATGACCTCCTGGAGCAGCTTCGGGCATGAGATACAGAGAGTGCAAGGAGGGAGAGGGTCGAGAGGACATAGGAGACGGTAAGGAACTTGACTCGTTCAGCAAGAATCATCGTCGACGGTTGGTGGTGGGGTGTGCCGTCAGAGAGAGTCGTCGGCCGCGGGCGAAGCCTCCTCTACCCTTCCCCTCCCTCGTGGCTGCCCATCCCCCGCAATCCTCCTTCCTTCAGGCGGGCGATGCAGCGACTCTTCGTCGGGCGGCGGCGCCTCGACAAAGTTGGTGCCTTTGGGCATGGGATGAAGGGGCTGGGGCGACCGATGGTTCCTGCCAAGAACGTTGCGGCATGGTACCGAGAGGCCGTGTGTCTTGGGCCCTTTTTTTGACCGCTTTCACTTTAGCGGTGGCAGTCCATGTAATATTCCGATCTTACAGGGGCAAAAGCGGAAGAAAAAAATTAGAATGAAATACTGGTACGACTAACCTACTGTAAGACATATTATAGATAGATAGATAGATAGATAGATAATAGATAGGGCATACTCATAAATAAATATGGAGTGTATATGCAAGCTATTTTATCTTGTCCCAACTCCATTTAAATTGGCGTAGCGAATCGATGCCATGTTTGTCTTGTTAAAACAACATTTAAATTGCGGGGTATCTAAACAACATAAACCATCTAATTAATTGTCGGGACCCCGGTTCCGCTTAATATTGCCTAGTTGCATTGCATCTTTGCCCTGTCATGCATCATGCCCAATCTTCTGCTGTAGTATTAAATAGTGCATCCGGTGTTTCTTTTAGTGTTTTGTTTTTTCACGGATTAGACCGCTGAGTTGATGTGAGTACCGACAAGTTCTTCAGATAATGTATCTTCGACAATGTTTCCCAGGCGAGCATTCTCCCCCTTTCTATCTATTTTGTTTTTGTAGTTTTTATTTCCTCCTGTTGATCTATTGCTATCCATGTTGCGATGCTTTAGTTTCCGTGCACCATTTGTATTCCTTGCAGCCTCTGTATTTCCTTGGACACACCCTATTGCCTATTGTTTGATAGACAGTCGGCCTTGCGAGTCGTAGTTGCTTGCTCACGTGCTGCTTCACGTCGTTGTCGTTCCACCGTTGATGGATGGTTGGCACATGCTTAATGGTGGAGATGCTTAATGGTGGAGATGATCATGGCTTTCATTATAACTTGTTAATTAAAATGCTGAAAATAGATATAATGTAGAGGCACCGGTGGGTAATAGTTAGTATTTGGTTTTTAACCGCCCACTTGTGTCCACCTAGGACCCGAGTTCTTGACACATGTTCCGAGATCGAGCGCGCTAACCACATGTGGGTGTGTGGGCACCCCATCGGCTTACTATCTGATTTAAAAGTACTGTGTTGGGGACCACAAAGTAGTTTGGGGCATTATTACTATCCTATTCTTATGCCATGCTTTACTATTTTAATTACGATTGTGCGTGGAGCACCTGTACTTTTTAGGAATGCGGAATGTTTTCGCGGTATCGACAAGCCCAGTCACACTTTCGGGTTTCCAGTCGTTTACAGCCATTGTCGCAAACCCTAGGTCCGTCTCGGAGACCGACCAACTTTGTTATGGGTAGCTTAGTGGGGTGGCCCCCATGTACTTTCTTTGGGTCTGGGAAATGTCGTGTCCGAGGCCTCGTTGAATACCATTGGGTGTATGTTCAGGCTCTTGCTCATATTCGGATCTGACAACAAGGGTTGAAGTGTGTGTGGATACTTTGGTGCACCCCTGCAGGGTTAAATATTTTTGAAAAGCCATGTCCGCGGTTATGGACGACTTGGAGCACAATTTCTCGATCATAGACAACTATAACTAAAGATTTGCTGTTATAATTTGACTTGTATCTGATATGACTAGTAAGTTGGATAACCACTATGGAAAGAATGAATAAAATTGCCAATCATGTGAGTTTCCTCGGAATGACTTCCTCATTTGGTCTCAAGGGGGAAATACCAGGATGGGTATGCTTAGTATTAGTATCAGGTTGGTTCCAAATATGTCTTTCTTATCCCTCTCTAATAGCCGCAGTTATATCAAGTCTTTATAGGTTATATAGTGCATGCTTCGCTGCCGTTTCAGTCCACCATATATATAGGCGAGAGCCGCCGAATTCTACACTCGCTGTGTATTGGCCTCAGTACCGACCTCTCCCTTTTTCCTCTGCCCTTTGTCGGTAACCCTTTTGTTTTAACAGGTATAAGTTCAATGTCGTTAGCAGGGATACCCTTCCGGCTTGGCCTGGGCAGGGTTATGGACGCCATTGGTTATTCTTCAGGGCTCTTAGCCCCATTTGCATCTTATCCATACTCGGATGTTGTATCGTTTTCAAGGTGATTTGGATCTTTGTACTATATATCTGTATTCTTGACTCATGGAGTTGTTGTTGTATATATATGTTTCTGTGGGTTCCATCGTGGACTATTGTGTTATGGTATTACTTTGTTTTCCACCCGCACACAAGTGTCTGGTGGGCACCTTGGAATCGTTTCTATGCGGGTTTGGCGGGAATCGCTAAAATCTACATAGCACCGATTCGAGGGTGTTGCACCTCAAGAGGAGCAAGCTCCGACTCAGGGAGGTCAGCAAGCTGAAAAGAAGAAATATCTTAGTATTGCAAAAAGACACAACGATGTATAGATGAACACATAATTCGAGTGATTGCTGGAAAACTTACTGGTGTCACAGGATCGTCAGCCGTATGCATGTCCAAGGACAGCTCCGGGATCTTCCTCTAGATCCGCTCCCTTATTAACCATTTGATTTGGGACTCATACCTTTCCCTAATAAAGTCTGGAGCAGATCTGGAGAGAGTCCGTCTTGCTCTTGGTGATGGAGTTCATAAACTGGTCGCCATGATGTTGGAGAGGCTGAATCTGGCGTGCCAGCCAGCAGTGGACCAAATCGGATCCGTTCAGACCCTTGTGCTTCATCAAATATTCGATCCGCCTCTTAGCAAGAACCAAATCATCAGTGAGAGCCGGGGGGATCCGCATCCCAAGACTCTTGGGGCGTGGCAGCACCATCAACGAAAACCGGCAAAGCTGTTGCTTTGCTGGGAGCCGGTCTATCCTTATGATAAAAGAACATGGACGGCCACTATTTCACCGACTCGCTAGCCTTAATCCTAGGATAGACTTGATCTCTCCTAACAGAAAAGCAAAGAGTTCTGGTAATGCAAGGATTACTGACGGTGATAGAATTTCTCCGGGTATGGAAGTAATACCGGAAAAGACTAATACTTGGCCTAATACCGAGATACCCCTCACACAAAGAGGCATAAGCACTCGTCTCTAAAAGAGAGTTTGGGAGGAGATGGTGGAGTTGCACTCCGTGATGATCTATGACCTCAGAAAATAAATCTAAGGGAGGAAAGCTCAAACCTCTGTCGAGATGGGTGCCTAAATGCACTCGCTCGTCGGCGTTCGGGGGTGGGGATGGTTAGTCCAAAGCCGCTCTGCTAGTCGCCGGCGTGGAGGAGGCTTTCCTTCTCGACGACCCAGAGCTTGACATCGTCGAAGACGCAGGGGATCCAGACCCCACGAAACTTCTCTTTCTCCACCGCATGAGATGTCGCCACCGTCGCCGCCGTGGTAGAAGATGAAGCCTCAGCCATTTTTCTGGGCGTTGGTGACCTAGGATGGGCGGCGCTGTGGGATTTGGGGGAGGCAGAAGAGCTATTTCGCAGGAATCATCGAGAGGAAGGAGAAAGCAGTGGTGCTGGTAAAGAGGAAGGAAGAGATCTTGACCCCTTATATCCTTTACATGCGCCAAAATTCGTGCAAAATAAAAAGTAACCGTGCCACGCGTCGTGGAAGGAGCTGGGTAACCTCCTCGCAAGGATTACGCCGCCTCGATCTCCGCGCACGCATTAAAATGACGCTACGGTTCCACGAAAGTCGGACCCACCAACGGTCATGCTGATAGGAATGTCTGTCAGTGACGTGACTTGACCTTGGATGATGTCAGGTTACGTCAAAGGCCAAGTTCCGGCTTAGTTTGAATTTCAAGCTGGAAACCCGAATAATGTACTCATAGGTCTGACTTATTTTAAGACCTAGATCCTATCCTTTCTTTTGAAGTTTCAGGAACCCTTCAAGATTCTACAAGCCGAAGATGGATCAAGCTAGATGATGATGAAATCCTACTCTGGATCTTGGAGGCTTCTAGGGGCTGCTGTTGGTGATATACTTTCCGGGTATCCTCATTGTGCCTCACTGACCAGGGTGTCCCACTTCGGGTTAGAGTTTTGCTTCACGGGTGGCCCAATCAGGGAGAAGAGATGGAGTCCAGTCCAGCTACGGGAAGGCCCAGAAGACTTACCGACATAGGCCTGTAGTGTTACTTGTAGTTCAAGATGTACTATGTAACCGACTCTTAGTCGTAGCCGGATAGGTCTCTCCTTTGAACCCTAGGCTGTATATCTATATAAGCCGTTCTATGACAAGCCTTTAGGGCACCCCACAATAGTCTACAATATCAACTCGCACAGGAGAAACCCTTGTAATCCATATTACGGCTCTGCCATATTACTGGATTGCTAGCAGGAGTAGGATCCGTCCAAAGCCGGTAGATTCAAACCTGGGTAAACTTGTGTGCTCACCGTCCCGGAACACCGTATGGCTCACACCCCTCTCTTGCACACGCCTCGAGGACCCCCTCATGGCGTACTTGTCATCAATCCGACGATAGAAGCTACCTCTGGCATTTTCCGCATTCAAACATGTCATAGGTGATTTTGAAGCCACGCTTCATGTCCCTCACCTTGAGCATGTCCTTCAACTGGAGCTTGATGGTGTTGTTGGAGAAGTTATCCCGCGAAATTTGCATGGGATACTTTATATCCTTAGAGTACATGCACATCAGCTCGGTGTGGTGATGTAGAGGCTGGATCCTCTTAGTGAACCAGCACATGGCTTGGTCCAAGCCCGTCATACCTCCGTCTATGAGCCATTAGATCTGCCTTACGGCGTGATTGGCTTCCTCATCGGACAGAAGGGAGGCCGGGGACCTCCAGGTGGGTGCTTCGGCGGCAGCTCCATCGACGAAGTTGGGGTATGTCTCAAGATGGTCAGGCAGAGGAATGTCTAGGCCATAGAAGTATGTGCGCTGCCAGTTCTTGCAAGATTCATGACCCATGATGTCGAGGAAGCGCCGGCTAGGCCGTATCTTAAAGTTAATTGTTCCGCATATCCGCAGCAGATCCTTGGATCCTACGGACTCTCTCTTAATGGTGAAAAAGTAAATAAATAGATTTAACCTAGGCTTTATTCCAAGGTATCCTTCGCACAGGGAAATGAAG
The DNA here is from genome assembly GCA_910589775.1 of Avena eriantha. NCBI lineage: Eukaryota > Viridiplantae > Streptophyta > Magnoliopsida > Poales > Poaceae > Avena > Avena eriantha. Next base: position 108,358,227 of record OU342745.1, read on the forward strand.
TTGCTAAGTACGAGGATGTTGTTGGGAGAGAGGTTGTGGGGAAGTACCCGAAAGTAGCGAAGGACATCCAGGAAGAAGTCAGAGGCTAGCAGGCTTACGCCACGTAGTAGTTGGGCTTTGAGGTATACCTTCTCTCGGGCTTGGGGAGAACAGGTGACCTCGCTAGCCGGCGCCGGCCACTAGACCAAACTCTCCACCACGGGGAGATACCCCTCGGCGATGAGTTCTTGCAGATCCTCGGCGGAGAGGCCGGAGCCCTTCCACACTCCTTTGTGGGAGTCATTGTCCTCTTCAGCAGCTTCTGGAGCCGCTTGTCCTTGGTCGTCGCCGGTGGTTTCCACCTTGGAAGTGACAAGAACGATAACCTGCTCCGGTGGGACCATCACTGCCTGGGATGGCTCCGTTGTAGCCTCGAGAGTCGCCGCCGTCGAAGGAGCGGAGCTGTTAGAGGCTGTTGCGTAGCTGGGAGTAGATGGAGAAATGGGGAAGCTCTGGCTCGGGTTTTTTGATGAGGAGCTCGAACGGCCGTGCAGCTGGAGGAAGACGAAGACACAGGGGAGAATGCGGGTAAAATAAAATAATCTAGCTGCAGTAAAAATATATAGGCCTGGCGTCAAGATTCGTGTAGAAGGATCCTATCGGAGTGTTGCCGACGTGGAGATGAGCGTGCGCGGTAATTTCACCACGTCCTCCGTCTTTTTCACTTTACCGTTTCAGATTACGCACACATAAAAAATAGCTAATGATTAATTCCCTGCCTTCTGTGAGTTTCGAGGTAGCGTAGGCTGTACCCTACGTCATCCTCCTAACAGTTGTAGAGATTCACGTCTAAAGATTCCATCGAAGGCGGAAAATGTCCGCCTCTATAAATGAATACTCAAGGAATCTCCGTCTACATGGTGAAGCTGGAGAGGATTGCAGGGTTCTTTGGGAGACCTTTGAAATATTGCTTGATGGATTTCCAACATCATATAGACGGAGCATTCAAGATCAATAAGCAAGACGGCGCAAGATTTCAAAGTCCTCTCGGGGCTACGGTTGGGTATATGCTAAATGGGTATCATCATAGCATGTCTCTAATCCGGCTAACCCCGGTCGCCCACAGTTGGTAGCAAGGACTATGGCCTGATGGGTGGCCCAGTTAGAAGGATCCAGAAGGGAGGACCATGCCGGATTAAGGAAGGCTATGCAGGAGTCACCGATGTACTCAGAGTCGTGGAGTGCAAGACACGAAAGACTAGTTCGTATTAGTGTAGGACTCTTTACCTTGTCCGGCAAGGTCGCCTTTATAAACCAGACCTACGAGAGCCTTTAAGAAACAACACACAACTATTCATAACACCCTCACACATTGAACCAATCTCTGTAACTCGGCGTATTGCCATTATAGTGATTTATAGCAGGAGTAGAGTTCCACCACGGTTGTGGGACTTGAACCTGGGTAAACTATGTTACCTCATACCCGCCAACTCTACGCCTTACCCCACGTCTCTAAACACGCACTGTGAGGACCCCTCCATGGCTTACTCGTTGGCAATACCACGACAACTTCAATGCAACATTCATGCCTTTTTGCATTCCAATTGCATGGGCACGAGCATCTTTGGCGTTCTTTGCCGCAACTTTGAATGCAGCCATTTCTTGCATGACTTCGTTGAAAGTCATTTGAGGATATTTGTGACAACCTTGTAAGCTCTTCAAATCAGTGGGCTCAAATGGCATAAGAGCACTCACATACTTCCGTTTGCTCCACGCATCATCAATATGTGTGACACCATGCTTTCTAAATGTAGTGGCGATGCCTTTGAGCATTCTATACATGTCTTTGTGGTCCTCACCATCCAACATATAGAACCCTTCGGCTTCATTTCTTAGATCATCATACCTATTTCTTCTCATGCTCTCATTTCCAATGAATAGGTCAGTGAGTGCATCCAAAGCTTCTTTTGCGGTGTTGAAGTGTTCAATATGTGGCCTATCCTTGGGACCCACGCCAAGCTGAATCAAGTGGAGAGCGGTTGCATTGAGTTGGCTGTGCACGACTTCTCTTCTTGTCAAATTTGTGAAATCTCCAATGAGGAGGCCATCTTCAATAATCCTCCAAAGCTCAATTGATGAACTGCACACATGAGATTTCATTAAGAATTCCCATTGATTAAATGAAGATGCAGTAAGCTTGGGTGGATCACCCCTATTGTTTATATGAGGGTGAGGGATTGTTGGGTCAGGAGAATATAAGTGAGAGACCTCACTATAGTCCTCCTTAACACTTCCCTTTTTGGAGGAGGAGCCATTATTTTATCACTCACCAACTCCTCTTCCTTGGAGGTAGTATTAGCTTTCTCCTTAGAGAGCAGAGTGGTAGCCTCCGAGGTAGATGGAGGTGGGGCTGTAGATGGAGAGAGACGAGCAATCATTTGATGCATCTCTTCCATTTTGGTCTCGATGGATTTTAACAAGGTTGTTTCCAACATCGTGAGATCATCCGTTGTGACCTTGTCCACATCCTCACTCCCATCTCCCTTAGTACCCATACTTCTCTTAGGAGGTTAAGCCCGAATAAAGAGCCAAGGCTTTGATACCAAATGAAATGGATCGTATGTGCACCTAGAGGGGGTTAATAGGTGCTACTCCAAATTTTAATACTTCTTCAATTTTAGGCTCGACACAAAGGTAAATTCTCTAGATATGCAACTATGAAGAATTTCCCTATATGTAAAACTAACTACTAAGCGAGTAAAGGAGAGTAAGAGTGAGGAGCGAGGAAAGCATAGTGGAGCACACGGAGACACATGATTTGTTTTACCGTAGTTCCTTCCTTGTTAAAGGAAGTACGTCTGCGTTAGAGGGGTGGGTGGTACTAAGACCACCACGCCATAATAGGCCTCACCCTGTTCTCTGATGGATCTTGCCACCGAAGGCCGGATCCACCTTTCCACTATTGGTACCCTTCGAGGCGGGAACCAGTGCCTTTACAAAACTAGTAGGGCATAGATCCACAACAGAATTGGAGGATCCCATGATGATAACAAGCTGTCACAAGAACAAGTAATATCAACAACCAAAACACAAGATCTAGATATTCACACGAAATACTAGACCGAGGATCCTCCAAGTGAATGGAGGGTAAGTGATGCGCTTGATTGGTGTTGTCAAAGATTGAAGCCTGCTCCTTCGATTCCCCAAAGATTGGAGCCTTCGGGTGGTTGAAGGGAGAGATTTCCGTTGAGAGCTTAAAGAACAGAACATCACTTTTTCAAATGAATCAAGAGTTCTGACAGGAGGATCAATTGGGGGTATTTATACCCCCTACCAAAACTCGGCCGTTGGAGATTTTTGGGGCTGGATTATCCGGCCGGGACAAAGCTCCGCCCCGAAGTCGGATTTTCCGGGGGAAAATCCGCCCGATACCGCATGACGTGCCTTGGCTGCCTTTGTAAATATCCTAGGGGTCGATTATCAGCCCCCTTTGGGGGTGGATTATCTAGCCCGGGCAAAAACTCTAGCCCTGGTCGGACAATCTGAAGGATAGTCCACCCCCATACCGCATGACACGCCTTGTCCACCTTTGTCGATTGAGCTAGGGCGGATAATCTGGCCCTTGACAGGGACGGATAATCCCCCAAACCTGTTTTGGCTGCTTTTTATATGAGCACATATCTGCAGCACTTAACACACATCAAATCTTCCTTGGTATTGTTATCTAACACACAAAACTATAGGGATTAAGAAATGTTCTTTCAACAGTGGTGATGGCCATGTGACGGTTTTGTCATGGGTTCTGCTGGTGGCGATGACTAGTGGTGGTGGCGGTGCTATCTGTGGGGTGGTGCCTCCCACCTGATATGAATCTGTGGCTTCAGCCATACCAAGGTCTAGCCATGGCATTCTCCGAGGGCCTTATGTTCGTCGGCTCCCTCAGGTTGAACGGGAGGGGGGCGATGTTGTTGCAGCCTAGCAACACCCAAGCCATGGCAACCCTGAACATGCCATCAAGCATGGGCTTGTTGTGGAACATGCGGTTCTTTGATTGAATGATATTACCATTGGAAACATCCTTCAACTAGCCCTCCACATAAGCAACGTCCAGCAAATAAACATGTTGGGCATCAGAGATATGGCGGTCATCAAAGGCAAAGGAGATGAAGTCATCGGCTGAGCCTCCGAGACTCTTAGTTACCGTGGTGATGGCGTCGAGCTCGGATAGTGTCGAGGCACTGCCGACAGCGGCGGGCGTGCAAGAGATGGAGGGGATGCTTGCTGCCATGGTGTCAGCTGGCATATGCTCCATTGTCCCCTCAGGTGCATTAGGACGAAGCACCGGCTGTGCCACCATGTTGTTGGGTGGCGTCATCACCGGTGCGACTAGTTGCGCCACCCTGTTTGTAGCCGAGGTCATCACTATTGCGAAGGTCGGTTGCCTCGTGGCGTCTGCGGGCGGGGTCACCAATGTGAACCACGCCGGTATCTGGTTGGTCGTGTTGTTGCCGGTCAAGCTGGGCAGATGTATCGGCCCCTGTTGACCTTCCAGGTTCTAATCATCAAGCCCATCCAACAAGGAAGGAACGATCTCTATTATCTTCTGTCCCACTCGGTCATTGATCAGCTGCAGCATATTATGCATTCTTCTCTTGAGCTCTTCAAGCTCGCATCGTTCCTCGGCCTCCTTATGGATCTTTTTCTCCCTTCTAGCATTAGCATCCTATTTTTAGTAGTCCCTCATTTTCGTGGTCGTGCCAAGGCCAGACACACGGACACCTGATGTTAGTGGCTTCCCCTTCTCCGTCTTCTTTAAAAGGTTCATCGCCCTGTTAAAAGGACTCTCCCACAGCTCCGTCGACCCCTAGGAGGAGCCCACAACTGCCAATAATTCATCATTCTATAGAAGGAAGAGGTGAACATGTTTACAAATTTGCCTTCATTATTAATTATAATGCAAGAAACTTGAGATCCACGCGGGGTAAATTCCTTACCAGATGTTCCTCGAATTTCTTCACATCCTCATCCTTCATTACTGGGTGTAGATAATAGCCAACCTGAACAAAGTTCCTCGTCTGCAGGTCCTTGAATTTGTGCCACAGGTTTTCTTTACCCATACTTCTAAGCTCGATGTCCTCCTTGTCCCAAATGGGCTTTACTCCTATGTAACTGCCGCTTCTGAGACGATGGTTGCCTATGTTCTATTCCCACGTCTTCTTCCCCCATGCAGTCCACCATATGCCTAATTCATAAGCCACCATCTCCTTGAAAATGTTAAGCTCTTCTTTGTCAAGCCTCGGCTCCTGCTTCTTGATCTCCTCGTAGCTTTTGTCCTTGTCAATCCTTTTCTTCACCCAGGTTCTCCAGCTGCTCAAGGTGGTGCTCATATTCATGAGGGCTAACTGGTTGGCCTTATTCCCTTTGAGATTTACATTGTCGAACAGATTTGGGAACTTGTATAGTTGGTGAGGCTTCTAGATGAGGGGATCAGCTAGATGCGCTTGCTTAGGTGCCCTTAGGTTTCCCATGTCGGGGATATGCTAAATGGGTATCACCATTACATGTCTCTAATCCGGCTAATCCGGGTGGCCCATAGTTGGTAGTAAGGCCTATGGCCTACTAGGTGTCCCAGTTAGATGAATCAAGAAGGAAGGCTCGTGTCAGAAGAGGGAAGACTATGGTGTAGTCACCGACCAACCAGACCCTTGGAGTACAAGACACACATACTAGTTAGTATTAGTGTATGACTTTGTAACCTGTCTGGCGAGGACCTTTCCCTATAATATTCGGTTCTGGTGCCTTTATAAGGTGGACCTGTGGGAGCCTTTAGGGCAACAATCTCGTACATAAGTTCATAGAACGTCACAACCTCGCAAAGTGAACCTGACATAGGTATGCCCTATAGGAACCTACTATTGGCCTACCTGGTGTGGCTCAACGGAAGGCTCACTTGACAACCTGCCAAGGCCCACGAAGCCCAAGACAGTCCGGGTGGTATGAAGCCCACATGGACACGGACTCCCAAACGCACAAGACAAGTAAATCTTAATACTAGAGTTTGAATCTAACTTGTAACCAAATTTATTGGTACCTGAGACCTAGACTCCCCATATATAAAGGCTAGGAGGGTCCAACAAGAAGGAAAGAACACAACAGATCAAGACAACACCCGTAGCCTACACATACGTTAGATCCAATATGCGCAACCACCGCCATCGGTGACCTTATAATTTTTTGGATCATCATCAATCAAGAGTAGACAAGCATGAGTAATGTTTTCCCTTTGGGGGCCTAAACCTAGGTAAACATCGTGTCCCGCGTTGCTTGTCTATTAGCCGAATGAGATCTCCAGTGCACCCCTCGTTTTCTAAACCCAAGTCCATAACAATGGGCATTAATGAGTTAACCCCTCGTCAATTGGCATCGTCTGTGGAAACTAGGAGTGCTGATGTTGTGATCTTTACGGTCACATCACCAATAATCTACGACTCCCCCGCATCGGAGAACTACATCTTCTTCAGCTTCTTCAACTTCATCGTCCACTCGCCGGATACACGCCCGACCATTGACTCCCTCAACGATGGAGTCAACAAGACGATCGATGATCTGCACTTTCAAGTCAACAAGACCGGCACTCTCCGTCTCTCGGACCAGATCCGTTCGGTTCCGGAGGAGTCGACATCACCATCGCTTACACCATCAGTAAAAACAAAATATTTTGGGTTCTTCAATTCCTACATGGCGTCATGGATGATCTGATCCGCGACGCTACATCGATGCCAAACGGGCATGAGCAACACTGCTTCTATGGCAACCGATCTACAGAGAATCTACTCCATTACTCGATTCACGTGTGAGACAGCACGCGACCATCAGGTGACATGTTGAAGGATGGCACCCACGTTGCGTGTGACCAGGAGTCAGACGTACAAATAAGAATCAATAGCATCTATGTATCCACGCTCAACGGTCGGAAGAAAGAAAAGAAAAAACAGGCGCTAGATATGGAATCCACTATGCCATGTTACATGCAAGTGTCCCGCATGGGACTCCACGTTTCCATGGGCCTGCACGACTACAGGATATGGGCAGCAGCGCATGCAAAAAAAGGGGGCACATGTTACGTGGATATTCATATGTGGTCTTGTGCTTATACATGGCGTGTTGTGGACAAATCTTCATATACGTAAATTTGCCTATGTGGCCACTGCAACCATCATCGAGCAGAGATCACGGGAGAGCAATGATCGGTCTTTGAAGATCAGTGTCACGAACGAACACCTGGGATAATCAAGTTACGACGTACGGTCTGCTGGAACGGAGAACGTCGACATCCAGTTGTGTGTTCAACATATGGTTTTCCGTTCGTGGCGAGCACGAGCCGAGATCTACGCATCAACTACGCCCGCTACATCGCCTCCAACCTCAGTAACCTGCTGGTCGCATCGGCTCTCGCGACCTGCCGGACACATCGACTTCTGTCCGTCATGGCAACCCGCCACTGCGTCAACTCCGTGCGCCCCATCGACTACGCTCTGGGGCTGAGTCGATATGTCCGTTGTGTCAACTCTGTCCGACCGACCAGTCGCATCGGCGTCCGCAACCGCGACCCGCCGGTCACATCGGCTTCCGCGATTCCATCAACCTGGACCACACGTCCGATGTGTTGAGTCTACCGTGCTGACTCTACACTCGGGGTTGTGGCGACTCTACCGTGTGACCCGCTTCATTCTTTGGCTACGGTGACCCCAAGGCTTCTTTGACGACCTGCTACAGTCTTCGACTACGGTGACCTCCTACGATCTTCGATTCTACCAAACTGCTCCTACTATCGGCTTCGGCCACCCGCTACCGCGTCGACTCTGGTCTGCTGCATCGTCTCTCGAACATTGCCTCGATTGCATTGACCACATCGACTCTACACTCGGGGGCTCCACCGACTCCGCCACAAGACCCGCTGTCGCCTTTTGCTGAGTGACCCGCTATGGTCTTCAGCTGCAGCGACCCGCTGCCTGTCTTCAACTTCAGTGAATCGAGGGCTCCTTCGGTTGCGGCGACCCACTGCCTTCATCGGCTTCATCATCCTACTACTGCATTGATTTGTCCACGACAACTACCAATAGAGCTAAGTTCTATACCTAGAGCCGAATTCCTTCTTACTTTAATCGCACTCGACACACTCAGGGGCTTGTCAACACCCGGATTTTTAATCCAGATGCCTGTTATGTCATACATCGCGATCTCAGGATTACCATTTTTGCGAGACATAACAGATTGGATATCACAGTACATCATCCATTACAAACCATAATAAGGTCTTACACGAATAAAGGATCTCATGATCCAGTCTTAATACAACAAGCAGCGGAATAATAAGCGTAGCGGTGGGGTCCATCTTCAGTGGCATAGGCAATACTGACGATGGAAGATAGTCCTAGTTATCATAGCCGTCCCACTGTCCTTCATCTTGGTAATCTCTTTCATAGTCTGGCCATAGGAATAGCCACGGACAAAAGCCATGAGTACTCTTTAAGTACTCGCAAACTATCCCTAACAAGTAAGATAGTACTAGTGGGAAATGCTAACTCTAAGTTTATTTGTAAAGTTAAGTTTGAAACCTAAGCTGAGTTCTGAAACAAAGAAAGATAAAATAAAGTTCTAGAATCACTTAAACTGGGAAGCTAGTGTCATAGTCACAACCCTATTGTGGTCAAGTCAAGATTCATCATTCATTTCACAAGTCATTTTAAAAACATTTGACAACGAAACAGTATGGCCACTCCAACTGTCCATAACCGCGGACGTGGCTATTCGAATAGTTTGACACTCAGCAGAGGTGGTACACTTTCACCACAAGATTCGATACATCTGTCAGGGATAACCCTGAATCATCATACTTAGTATGCAGATAATCAAACATAACCTTTCCTTTACACACCCTAGTATAAGCACCTCTCCTATGAGCATGGCCTCCCAACCATGACCATTTGTCATATTGGGCACTACATAGGTGGACAACATGGAGAGGTAGCCTCGGCTCAAACCTCTCCTGCGAGGGAACTAATACTAATGCATATAAACTTCCGGCTAAGCCTTACCCAATTCAGGTATTGTGGTTGTACGGTAAACATATAAATGGTATCGCATCCGAATCCAACCATCAGTTTTGTAAAAGGGCTAAGGCTCATGCCTCAACATTTTGATCAGCATAAACCATTTGTGTTTCTCAACACATGTCAAAACATCTCAATAGAATGACTCATCATTCCAAGGTTTTCACAATTCATTTTCACCAAGTGTTCCCATCTAAAGTGACTCAAGTTTTGATTTAGCTCTAAGCTACTAAGTTAAGAGTGTTCACTAAGGTGGGATGCTAATCTTATTCTCATGCCATAGAATGACATCTAAGGTTATCTAGATAGGTCATGTTTTATACTTTTTATGCTACCTTCAAACAGTAAGGGACTTTGGTAAAGTAAAGAAAGTAAAAGCTTGAAAATAAAACTTGGAGTAGGTATAAGTTCAAAATGGTATAACCAAAGCATGCCTAATGCCTTTGCTTAGGTTATCTAGCTTGCAAGGGTTAGCTTTCATTGTTAATGGTGGCTTGATAGTATAATACTTGCAAGTGTTAGCTTGCCAATAATAGCTTGCTCAGTTTACTTGAAGTGGTAGGCTTGCCTTGGTTGGTGTAGTGGTAGAAGTTTTCTTCCTCCTCCTCTTGGTAGAACTCCTCCTCGAATGCTTGGTCGGTACTATCTTATATAAATACATACGGGATACACAATCACCAAACAATACTTAACTACGACTTAGCACACTAAGGCACACATTTGATGATCTATTATCATCACAAGCATCACAAGATTTTATTAACTAGCTTCATTCTTTTTATTTAAGAAAAGTAATTTCTACTCATTGAAATTAACTAAGATTTAATATTCTCCAATTAAAATATGGGATCATGTGGACACATGTCATCACCACATATTCTAACATATGGGAATGTGATTTAAAGGATGGATCACATTTTAATAAGTTTAAGTTTAATATTTAATGATTTAAAGTGACTAGAAATGCCTATATAGCACTAATTTGGTACTAGTCCAAAGTCACTGCATCTAAACCTTAATATTATTACATATTCAGATAGGTATGGTTAACTATGATTTTTGAGAGTTGGAATCAACTCAAAAGCTATTATGGTTGATTTTATAAAAATGTTTGAATGTGCAAATGCTTCTGTCTTGTTATTTTTACTAGGAGAGATCTATAACTCTAAAAGAATTAAATCCAACGGGCTTAGATAGATATTTTCAGAAGCTTTCCAACAAAATTGGAATCACTCAATTTGGTTCAGTAAATCTTACTGAATTGATTTTTGAACCAGGGGGCAGAAATGGTTTTAAGTCTAAATAGGAAAACACCTATTTGAATTTGTGGGCTAGCACGGGAAAACTAACGGGCCGGCCCAGTGACGCTCAGTGGTGCAGAGGGCGGCTGACAGGTTAGTCCCGCTTGTCAGTGAGACTTAAAAACCCGAAACGGTATCAAGCGATCTGGGCCACACGATTAGAACGCGGATCAACGGCTCACAGTCGTCGTTGACGACGGACTCGTCGCCGGTGAGACCGAACCCTAAACGGACGGTGGGGGTCTACTGGGGACGTACCAGGGGTCAAGCTATTGTGGCGGGGGCTCAGGCGAGGTCGCGGCAGGGGCTGAGGTGGACGAAATCGACTGGGACTTCTCCTCCTCTACAACGGCTACCTCTGGTGCAATTCCGGCGAACGGCGGCTCGAGCGGCTCTGGAGAGAGAGGGGAAATGGTCTATGGAGAGAGGAGAGTGGAATGGTGTGAAGAGATGGTGCTAGGGTGCCCTCCTTATATAGGCTCGACGGTGAGACCTGGAGGTGTGGGCGGAGCTCGTCGGTGACGATGGCACAGGGGGCTATCAGCGTGGGTGAGGTAGGCGGACGGTGGGTGGTTCCCTGGCGGTCAGCTACGGCGCAATGGCGTGGCTATGGGCGGTGGCATTTGGTCGGGAGTGTCGCACGCTCTGGGAGACAGAGGCGGTGCTCGACGGTGATCACGACGACTGTGGGTTGTGCGGCGGTGCACGGCTGTGTCTGGTGGGTTGCTGGGGTCGAGGCGGAGCGGCGTGCGGGATTTGGTGTCGAGGCACGGTCTGCTGCGTGCTGGCGGCAATCGCGCTCTGGCGCCCTTTGGATGCGCAGAGAGAAAGGGCGGCTAGGCTAGGGAGTGGTCCAGGGGCTGGGGTTGATCGAGGGGTGGACCGTGGGCGGTGGTAGGGTGGCGCCCAACTTCCTGGAGCGGCGGAGAGGGGCTGGCGGTCTCCTGCGCCTTGTGCACACTTGGCCGGCGAGCATGGCATCGGGGCGGCATGGCATTGGCGCCAGAGGCTAGGGATAGAGGTGGGTTTCGTCTGGTTGGGCCTGGGGGAGACAAGGATGATCAATGCAACCCAAATGGCTCGACAAGATTAGTTCCAAAACAGTAATAGTTAGGCCATAATGATTCTGCTAACAAGGTGTTCGATCAAATGGCCGCATGAACAAAATATTTGAATTTTGAGCTGATTTTTGGTGGAGTGATGTAACTTATGCTTAAGCATCTAGGTTTGCTTGGGATTTAAAAATGGTGTACATTTGAGTGGTTTTTGAATTAATGTGATCTTGATACATACACTAGATTCAATTTTCAAATGTCATTTAAATTTAGTGTTTGAAAGTTTTTGGGATGAAACAAAGTGGGCCTTGGCACATCACTACTTGTACTAGCAAGGGGTGCAAAGAACCACAATTGTTTCTGTTAATATTTGAGGTCTAGGAATAGCCAAAGTAGGCTAGGTGGTTAAAATGGCAAAAGTGACCATTTGCTTATTTTATTATTTTTGATTTGTTTTTCTTTGGGATTTGCTTGGGGATGATCTAGATGATGTTTAATTCACCTTAGAATCATTTTACAACCAATGGATCACTCAAACATGGCAATTCAAAACAACTCCTAATTTAAAAGCACACACATATGAATGCTTAATGATTTTAAATGGAAAAGTTTTTGTTAACCCTAAATTGGGTAGATTTGATCTTGATTAACCTTGGATTAAGTTTTGGGATGTTACAAATCTTCCCCCCGTTAAACAAAATTTCATCCCGAGATTTAAGAAAGAAAACTAGGAACTAAAGAGATCTGGGAACTTCGTCCTAATGTGATCTTCTCGCTCCCAAGTGGCTTCTTCTTCGGTATGGTTGCTCCATTGAATCTTGAGAAATTTGATAGTCCGGGTCCTGGTAGTTCTGTAAGCTTCTTTCAAGATACGGATGGGCACTTCATGATACGTCAGATCCTTGTTGATATCAACAGATCGGTGATTGATGTTGTTGAAAACTTCGGTCTTCTCTGGCACTTCCAAGCATTTGCGAAGTAACGAGATATGGAACACATTGTGGATGGCAGACATCTCTTCTGGCAGTTCTGGTTGATAAGATACTTCTCCTCGACGATTCAGAATCTTGAAGGGTCCGATATATCTGGGGGCTAACTTTCCTTTCAGACTAAAGCGTTGTGTTCCCTTCAATGGCGAAACCCTTAGATATACAAAATCTCCGACATTGAAAGTGAGGTCTCTCCTTCTCTTGTCAGAATAACTCTTTTGTATGGATTGGGTGGCCTTGAGGTGCTCACGGACTTTGTGAATGTTTTCTTCGGCTTCTCGGAGAATGTCAGGTCCAAAAATCTAGCTCTCTCCTACTTGTGACCAATTCAAAGGTATGCGACACTTTCTTCCGTATAGGAACTCAAGTGGTGCCATTTGCATACTGGCTTGATAACTGTTGTTGTATGAGAATTCTGTGAAAGGCAAGCAGTCTTCCCATTTTGGTCCGTACTCTAACACACAAGCTCTCAACATATCCTCTAGGATTTGGTTGACTCTTTCAGTCCGCCCATCGGCTTGCGGGTGATAAGCGGTGTTGAAATTCAACTTGGTTCCTAATCCTTCTTGGACTTTCTGCCAAAATCTCGAGGTAAATTGGGTTCCTCGATCTGATACTATGGTCTTGGGGGTTCCATGCGGACTAACAATTCTAGCAATATACAACTCTGCTAGCTTCGAACTCAGGTAGGTTGTCTTGACATGTATAAAGTGAGCTACCTAGGACAGTCTATCAACGATGACCCATATTGAGTCATTTCCTCTACTAGAAGTAGGCAAACCGGTGATAAAGTCCATTCCGACGGAATCCCATTTCCATTTCAGAATTTGCAATGGTTGAAACAGTCCTGCAGGTCTCTGATGTTCTACTTTGACTCTTTGACAGATGTCACACTTGGCGATGTAGCTTTCAATTTCTCTCTTCATCTTGTGCCACCAAAATTGCTCTTTCAAATCCTGATACATCTTTGTTCCTTCGGGGTGGATAGAATAAAGAGTATCATGAGCTTCCTGCATGATAAATTGCTTCATCTCTGAATCTGCTGGCACACAGATACAGCCTTTGTACCATAGAACTCCTTCCTCATCTTCAGTGAATCTAGGTACCTTTCCTGTACCAATTCGATGTTTGATTCCGTCGATACTTTCATTTCCCTTCTAGGCTTCCTTGATTTGGCTAATCAAAGTGGGTTGAAGTTCAATGCTAGCTAGAAATCCTTGGCTAACTAGCTCAGTCCAAAACTGCTCCAACTCCTCATACAAACTGGGTTGCCTCTCCTTAATCATAGTGTTTAGCCTACAAGGCAATCTGCTAAGAGCATCCGCTACCACATTGGCTTTGCCGGGGTGATAGTGAATGTCAAGGTCATAATCCTTGATTAACTCTATCCATCTCCTTTGCCTCATATTCAGCTCCTTCTGAGTGAAAATATACTTCAAGCTCTTATGATCTGAGTATATCTCACAGCGATTTCCCTTAAGATAATGACGCCATGTCTTTAATGCCAACACTATGACTGCTAATTCAAGATCATGGGTCGGATAGTTCTGCTCATGCTGCTTTAGTTGTCGAGACAGATATGCGATAACTTTGCCTTCTTGCATCAATACACATCCGAGACCAATCTTGGATGCATCACAATATACATCAAACGGCTTCTTGATATCTGGCATGATCAATATTGGGGCTGAAATCAATCTCTTTTTCAGTTCTTGGAAACTGGCTTCACCATTTGTCCTTCTTCAACAATTGGGTCATGGGTCTGGCGATGCTCGAAAATCCTTCTACGAACTTGCGGAAATATCCCGTTAATCCGAGAAATGCACGGACTTGGGTTTGAGTGGTTGGGGTTTCCCATGTTTTTTGTTTGCTTGGTTTTCTTAGTTTTCTGAATAAATTGATTGGACCCCCTCTTTCACACTTTGGTTTGCAAATAGTTTGGTATGGTTTGGAAAAGAGTGAGAAAGTTCATGCTTATGTGGTAAAAAGAGCTTGTTCTTGACTGTGGCCTATGCTCTGTCATGCTATGCTTGATATTGTTTTGGCTTTATGCTTAGTATTCTTTTCTGTAGCATGACTTGTTATAAACAATTGAGATTGCTTAATGTGCCTTGGATGAATAATGCGTTGTTTTAGCATATTAAAGCATAGTATAGTGGTATTCTCCTTTGATGCTTTATTTGGGTTGACTTGCCGCATGCTCACACCATGTTATGACTATCTCAAGTCACCATAGCTTTTATGATCCTTTAGTTTTAAACTTTTAGTATCACTTTATGCTTTGATCAATGATGTTTTGTCGCTCTGCATGATTATGGCCATTATTGCTCTCTTAGTTTGTTGCTCCCAGTCTTTTGCTAGCCTCCACAACCAAGTATGAGTTCCACTCATGCATCCAACTCCCTAAACCAAGTTATTCCAAAGAGTCCGCCATACCTACCTACTAGCTTATGCTATTCCAAATATATTCATGCTTTTGTTTACCTTCCAAATTAAACTTGTTATGAGAAAACTAGTGATTAAAGCTCTCACGAACTTGATGGCACACTTTACTTTTTTTGCATCTAATAAACTTGAACCACTGGGTCCTTCTTTGTTGCGTATATGCTTGCGCTTTATAAGTTGAAATTAGCAGAACCATGTATAATGGGGAACACTTTCAACATTGCACTTTTACTTTGTACCTCGTTGATATCATGTTCTTTTGCTTACGGATCCCGATAGTGTGAAATAAAAGTGGAACTTGTAAGATCATGGAGTTTGTATGTGTGTTAGAGAAACGCCTGGGCCGCTAGCCTAAGCCATGCCTAATCATGGTGGAAACTTGCAGCATCACCATAATGAGCACTCTATGAAGAATCCTCAATAAAAACCTATGCAAATAGCAAATAAAAAGATCGATGAGATGCTCATTGTCTGCTTGCCTTGTCATTTTGATTATGGGATAGCTCCTGTATCATGTGCAAGGGGTACCCCGTTGGCGGTTCTTTATGATATACATGTACTTACAATGACAAGAGCGTACTCGTGACTAAAGTTGAGTATCATGAGGATCGGTCTTCGTAAGTAAGGGCATGAGATTTCGGTTTATAACTTGTCAAGCATATCCTCTTAGTTGTGTCACTTTAACCTTAATTACCTTAAAGATGCTTATGATAGGGGCAATGAGAGATGAAAGCTATAAGTACCATAATTTTTGGAAGCTCTTTATGGGACTTGAATCCCTACTTCCTTTTATGAAGGCCTTTCTTCCACCATTATATTGAGTCTCCACCTTCTAACTTTATGCACTTACTTTGAGAGCATAGTGGTCATTCTTAGTTCTATGTGCATTGTCCCAAGACTAGTTGATTGATGCATAACTTGATATTGCTTGTTTTAAACTATTTGTATCTAGTCACTCTTATGAACTTTGAAGGTGTCCTATGCATTTATGTTTTGCTACTGTATGAGGGACAAGCTGAATACTATTGTGCTATGTTTTCTTTATGTGAAACAAACAAACGTCTTGCAAAGCATTGTTATTCAGGAATGTTTTGTTTGTGCCTTTTCATGTTGCATCATAGTTTCTTTGTCTTATTGCTAGAACTTTGTCTTTCATGTTATGATTGAAGTACTATGATCCTAGCTTTGAATGTTTTACAAATACTTTGATCAAGTCTTTGATGGTGCATGTCACCTCAAAAATTATTCTTTCTTTTTATCACTTACCTACTCGAGGACGAGCAGGAGTTAAGCTTGGGGATGTTGATACATTGCAAATGTATCTATAATTTTTGATGTTCCATGCTTGGTTTTATCCACTTTCGCGTGTTTCGTCCATGCTTTGGAGTACTTTTCATATGATTTCTTAGACTAACCTATTAACAAGAGCCACAGTGCCAGCTGCCTGTTTTCTGCTGTTTTTGGTTCCAGGAAAGTCAGAAAATGAATAATCTCAGAATTGGACAGGACAAAAGCCAAAGTGCCTATTTTTCCGGAAGTCATCATATGCCAGAGTACGAGACGGAGAGGGGCCAGGGGCCACCACACCACCTAGCCGTGCGGCCCAGCCTGGCCCGCGCCAGGGGGTGGTCTGGCCGCCTCTGGCACCCCCTCGGCCTCCCCTTCCGCCTATAAGAGGCCCTCAGGACGAAAACCTAAGTACCCGATCAAAAATCCACGAAAGAGTTTGTAGCCGCGGACATCTCCATCCCTAGATCGGGGGGGATCTGAATCTCTTCCCGGCACCCTGCCGGAGAGGGGAATTCACCCCGGAGGCCTTCTTCATCACCATGCAAGCCTCCGGTGTGATGCATGAGTAGTTCATCCTTGGAATACGGATCCATGAAGTAGCTAGATGGCTGGTTCTCCTCCTTTGTGCTTTCATGTCTAGATCTTATGAGCTCCGTTCATGATCAAGATCATCTATTTGTAATTCTGCATGTTGTGTTTGCGGGGATCCGATGGATATTGAGATGCTATTTCAGATTGATTATTGATTCTATCATGTCTTTGTTATTTGTGATTTTGCATGCTTTCCGTTGTTAGTAGCTATCTTGGCCAAGTAGGTGCTAGCAACTCCAAGATTTAGTATTTATGCTCGATAGTGGGTTCATGCCTCTGGTAATCTGGGGAAGTGACGGAAATCTCTAAGGTACTAGATGTGTTGTTGCTACTAGGTAGAAAACAACAATCCTTTGTTCATAGAACAATCATATTGTTAACTTTACACGCAATTCGTAAAGCAATAATCTGTTGCTTGCAACTTAATACTGGAGGGGGTTCGGATGATAACCTGAAGGTGGATTATTAGTCATAGATGCAGTTGGATGGCGGTCTATGTATAATGTTGTAATGCCCAATCAAGTTCCAAAGGAGTCAAGATGATTAGTATATGCATGTATTTCTTTCTCGGTGTTTGTCAATTGCCCCGTTGTAATTTGTTAACCCAGCATGTTATCTATATTAAGGAGAGCCACCTCTAGTGAACTATGGATCCTGGTCCTTTTCTTTACATACAATCTATAAACTGTTACTGCTTTGTGTTTACTTTCTACAAACTATTACTTCTTTCCATTCGATACGTTTAATCCTTTGTTTTCAGCAAAACACGGTGAGATTGACAACCTCACCGCATGTTGGGGACAGAGTTCTATGGTTGTGTTGTGCAGGTCTCCACGTTGCTGCTGGCACCAGTAGTGCGCCCTGCCAAGGCTCAGCTAGCAACACCTTTGGGGTGTTTCCTTGCTCCTACTGGTTCGATTAAACCTTGGTTTCATAATTGAGGGAAACTTGCTGCTGTGCTCATCATACCTTCCTCTTGGGGTTCCCAACGAGCTCTACATCAACCACGAGCCATCATCTAGGAATCCTACTTCTTTCAGCCAAAACTCACATTGGCTGAACTTGGCATATAGCTGATGCTCTCTCAGGGTTTCTAGGATGATTCTCAGATGTTGCTCATGCGCTTCTTCTGACTTGGAGTAGATAAGGATATCGTCGATAAACACAACGACAAACTTATCTAGGAAATTCATAAAGATCTTATTCATGAGATTCATGAAATAAGCAGGGGCACTGTTTAATCCAAAAGACATGACCGTATACTCGTATAATCCGTAGCGAGTAGTAAAGGCTGTCTTTGGAATATTCGTTGCACGAATCTTAAGTTGGTGATAACCAGTCCTAAGATCAATCTTTGAGAATACCTGGGCACGAGTCAACTGATCAAATAGATCTTCTATCTTTGGCAAAGGGCACTTGTTTTTGATGGTGACGTCATTCAGTTTTCTGTAATCGGTGCACAAACGGTTGCCTCCATCTTTCTTGTCGATGAATAATACTGGCGATCTCCATGGCGATGCGCTTGGTTGAATCAAGCATGTTGCTAACATAGCATCCAACTGCTTCTTCAACTCTACTAACTCTGAGGGGTTCATGCTATAGGGTCTCTGGCTATGGGTCCGGTTCCGGGATTAGTTCAATAATGAACTCAATATCCCTATCCGGGGGCATACCTGGCAATTCATCTAGGAATACGTCGGGGTATTCACAGACTACTCTGACTTGGTGTATGGTGGGTAGGGTTAGACTCTTGTTGCATTTGAATTGACGGGGTAAGGTTTCAGATAGATGCTCTACTGAGACTCCAGAGCTACTGGTCATGGTGATGGCTTTCTTGGGATAGTCTATCAATCCTTTATACTTTGACATCCAATCCATTCCTAGTACTACTTCCAAACCTTTGGTTCCAAGTACTATAAGATTGGCATAAAAATCTATTCCATGTATTCTGATAGGCACAACTTTGCAAATTTTTCTAGCTTTTGAGTTGAACCGGGGATTTGAACTATCATAACATGCTTCAGGTTGGTTGGGTGAATATTACTAGTGCATGCAAATTCTTCAGTGACAAATGAGTGTGATGCTCCGGAATCAAACAACACTCTTGCTAAAACTGAGTTGACAGAAAAACATTCCCAGCACTATATCTAGCACTTCTTGGGCTTCTTTGGCGTTCATGTGGAAGAGACGGCCGTTGCGGTTGTGAGGGTTCCCTAGGGCAAATCTTCTTCCTGGTTGAACACGACGCTGCTGTTGAGCTAGGGCATTCACATTGGGAGTGGCGGCAGTCTTCTTGGGGCACTCATTGGAATAGTGACCCTTCACTCCACACTCAAAACAAGTGATCTAAGACTTGTCTTTAGCTGCGATGGGCACACCATTGCTTCCAGTTCTGGGTGCAGTGTTGTTGTTGTTGTTGTTGTGGTTGTTGCTCTTGGGAGGTGCATGGTTGAAATTGCTGGTGTTGCCAGGGTTGTTGTTGTTTCCTCCGGACTTCACATTGCCTCCGCTACGGTTGCGGTAGCTTGGGCGAGACATTGGGGGTCGGTTGTTTCTTGGTGCATACCCTGCAGACGGGTTGGGACAGTACTTCTGGTGACTGTTGGATCCAGCTTGGTGCATCATACGACGTTTGCGGTTGTCGTTTTCCTGGTTAATGTTCCCTTCCATCTGAATGGCAGAGTCGACTAGCTCTTCGAGATCCTCGAAGCGGATGTTGACGAGGACAGTCTGCATCTCATCATGCAGCTCGTTTAGGAATCTCTCCTTCTTCTTGGCCTCCGTGTTGATCTCATCAGGTGCATACCTGGCAAGTGACAGGAATCTATCACGGTACTCCACTACAGTCATTCTGCCTTGCTTCAGTTCTCTAAATTCATCCCTCATTCTGGTGACTAGGCCCTACAACACGTGGGTGCGGCTGAACTTGATTTTGAAGGCTTCCCATGTCATCACTTGACCATGGTTCATCAGGCGGATGCTGTTCCACCAGGCTCTTGCATCTCCTGCCAAGTAGTGGGTGGCAAAGAGAACTTTCTCGTTGTCATCAACTCTGGCAACTTCCAGATTGTTCTCCATTGTCTATAACCAGTCATCAGCATCTAATGGGTTCTCCGAAGTGCTAAAGATTGGGGGATTGGTAGCTTGGATCCTTGATGATCCTGATTTCCATGCCCTTGGTTGTTTTGGGCCATCTGGGCTATCTGCTGCAGTGTTGCGAAGTTGTCCTGGCGCTCTGCCCTGCTTGCTTCACATTCTGCAACTAACATTTGCATAATCTGCAGCATTGGGTCCTGCGATGAGCTGTGCCCTCTGGGGTTTCCACGAGTCATCTGAAGATTGAGATAGATAAAGGGGTAAGAGGGAAAGTTCTAAGGTTCATGGTTTTGGTTTCAAAGATAAAACTTTGAGTTTGACTCAGGTTTTGCAACTAACTTCATTTCATTCATTCAAACAAGCACACGATACAAACACACACCACACATCAAAGGAAAACAGATGGTTTTAAGAACCATTCTGCAAGCTATGATACAATGGGACCGATACTCCTCATGCTACGATAGTTCTCTAGTGCATCTACTCATCATCGATGAAGTTGGAGTCTTCATCGTTGGTGTGGAAGTCCACGACATCCTCCTCCAGAAAGTCATCATCATTGCTGAGGTAAGAGTCCATATCTCCCTGGATGTCTTCACCTTCCTATTCTTCCTCCTTGGCTGCAAGTTGAGCTTCTTGCTCCTTGATGGTCTTCTCTAGGTCGGCCACCTTCTTGCGAAGACGGTCGATGGTGCGATCCTTATTTTCGCGCTGGTGGCGAAGAGACTGACGGTCCTTGACAAGCAGTGAGAAAGTCTAGGCCTTCTGGGCGGGAATGGCAAGGTTGTGGTTGGAGAACTCCCTAGCATTGTCCAATTCCTTCTGGCGGTCGTACATTAGGAAGTCAAGGTTCTCCACTTGACACTTCAACTCCGGGTGACTTGGCATCTCCATTGGCATTCCCACGAATTCATGCCTTGCATAGTGAAAAAAGCGGGTTCCTTGGATTTGGTTGACACTCAGGGCACACAGACATGCGAGAGCTTCATGCATTGCCCTGGATAATCCATCTAGCTAGTTGTTCTCTCTTATGGAGAACTGGATTCTCCCTAACGTTGGTGCTTCTATACTTCCTCGAAGATCAATGGTGACTAGCCATTGTAAATATCCTCCTGGGGATCCAAGAAGTTGAGCTCCCAGAAACTCCGGATGTGGGCGTCCCAAGAGCTCAAACAGTGAATCTAGATCCCTCTCAATGATCAGTTGGCCTCCAATGCCCAACTAGCAGAACTTGCTGAACTGAGTCTCCAACTTCAAGAATTAGGGATGAGGAAGTTAGTGAAGTGATCAAGTGTGTCAAATTTTATGTAGTAGTGTAAGTATTTGAGGAACATGAATTTTTGAGAAAGAATGAATTGCCAAGGGTAAGAGAGGAAATAGTTTTTCATAAATACTCACTTTGGTTTTGAAATTAAGTTTTTGTTCGGATGTCCATTCTAACTAGGGTCTCCTATAGTCAGGATGACTCTGATACCAAGTTGTCATCACCCGGATTTTTAATCCCAGGATTACCATTTTTGCGAGACATAACAAATTTGATATCATAGTACATCATCCATTACAAACCATAATAAGATCTTACATGAATGAAGGATCTCATGATCCAGTCTTAATAAAACAAGCAACGGAATAGATAAGCGTAGCGGTGGGGTCCATCTTCAGTGGCACAGGCAATGCTGATGATGGAAGATAGTCCTAGTTATCATAGCCGTCCTGTTGTCCTTCATCTTGGTAATCTCCTTCATAGTCTGGCCATAGGAATAGCTAGGGACAAAATCCATGAGTACTCTTTAAGTACTCGTAAACTATCCCTAACAAGTAAGATAGTACTAGTGGGAAATTCTAACTCTAAGTTTATTTGTAAAGTTAAGTTTAAAACCTAAGCTGAGTTCTGAAACAAAGAAAGATAAAATAAAGTTCTAGAATCACTTAAACTGGGAAGCTAGTGTCATAGTCACAACCCTATTGTGGTCAAGTCAAGATTCATCATTCATTTCATAAGTCATTTTAAAAACATCTAACAATGAAACAATATGGCCACTCCAACCTTCCATAACCACGGACGCGGCTATTTGAATAGTTTGACACTCTGCAGAGGTGGTACACTTTCACCACAAGATTCGATACATCTGTCAGGGATAACCCTGAATCATCATACTTAGTATGCAGATAATCAAACATAACCTTTCCTTTACACACGCTAGTATAAGCACCTCTCCTATGAGCATGGCCTCCCAACCATGACCATCTGTCATCTTGGGCACTACATAGGTGGACAACATCGAGAGGTAGCCTCAGCTCAAACCTCTCCCACGAGGGAACTAATACTAATGCATATAAACTTCCGGCTAAGCCTTACCCAATTAAGGTATTGTGGTTGTACGGTAAACATTGGAATGGAATCCAATCATCAGTTTTGTAAAAGGGCTAAGTCTCATGCCTCAACATTTTCATCAGCATAAACCATTTGTGTTTCTCAACACATGTCAAAGCATCTCAATAGAATGACTCATCATTCCAAGGTTTTCACAATTCATTTTCACCAAGTGTTCCCATCTAAAGTGACTCAAGTTTTGATTTAGCTCTAAGCTACTAAGTTAAGAGTGTTCACTAAGGTGGGATGCTAATCTCAATCTCATGCCATAGAATGACATCTAAGGTTATCTAGATAGGTCAAGTTTTATACTTTTATGCTACCTTCAAACAAGTAAGGGACTTTGGTAAAGTAAAAAAAGTAAAAGCTTGAAAATAAAACTTGGAGTAGGTATAAGTTCAAAATGGTATAACCAAAGCATGCCTAATGCCTTTGCTTAGGTTATCTAGCTTGCAAGGGTTAGCTTTCATTGTTAATGGTGGCTTGATAGTATAATACTTGCAAGTGTTAGCTTGCCAATAATAGCTTGCTCATTTTACTTGAAGTGCTAGGCTTGCCTTGGTTGGTGTAGTGGTTGAAGTTTTCTTCCTTCTCCTCTTGGTAGAACTCCTCCTCCTCGAACGCTTGGTCGGTACTATCTTCTATAAATATATACGGGATACACAATCACCAAAAAATACTTAACTAGTCTACTTAGCACACTAAGGCACACATTTGATGATCTATTATCATCACAAGCATCACAAGGTTTTATTAACTAGCTTCATTCTTTTTATTTAAGAAAAGGAATTTCTACTCATTGAAATTAACTAAGATTTAATATTCTCCAATTAAAATATGGGATCATGTGGACACATGTCATCACCACATATTCTAACATATGGGAATGTGATTTAAAGGTTGGATCACATTTTAATAAGTTTAAGTTTAATATTTAATGATTTAAAGTGACTAGAAATGCCTATATAGCACTAATTTGGTACTAGTCCAAAGTCACTGCATGTAACCCTTAATATTATTACATATTCAGATAGGTGTGGTTAACTGTGATTTTTGAGAGTTGGAATCAACTCAAAACCTATTATGGTTGATTTAATAAAAATGTTTGAATGTGCAAATGTTCTGTCTTGTTATTTTTACTAGGAGAGATCTCTAACTCTAAAAGAATTAAATCCAATGGGCTAGGATAGATCTTTTTAGAAGCTTTCCAACAAAATTGGAATCAATCAATTTGCTTCAGTAAATCTTCTTGAATTGATTTTTGAACTAGGGGGCAGAAATGGTTTTAAATCTAAATAGGAAAACACCTATTTGAATTTGTGGGCTAGCGCGGGAAAGCTAACGGGCCGGCCTAGTGACGCTCAGCAGCGCAGAGGGCAGCTGACAGGTTGGTCCCGCTTGTCAGCGAGACTTAAAACCCCAAACGGTATCAAGCGATATGGGCCACACGATTAGAACACGGATCAACGGATCACAGTCATCGTCGACGACGGACTCATCGCCGGCGAGACCGAACCCTAAACGGACGGTGGGGGTCTACTGGGGACGTACCGGGCTCCAGCTAGTGTGGCTAGGTGGGCAATCGAACTAGACGGTGACGGTGGGCTCAGGCGAGGTCGCGGCAGGGGCTGAGGTGGATGAAATCGACGGGGACTTCTCCTCCTCTGCAGCGGCTACCTCCTGTATAATTCTGGCGAACAGCGGCTCGAGCGGCTCCAGCGAGAGAGGGGAAATGGCCAGTGAAGAAAGGGGAGTGGAATGGTGTGAAGAGATGGTGCTGGGTTGGCCTCCTTATATAGGCTCGACGGTGAGACCGAGAGGTGTGGGAGGAGCTCGTCGGTGACGACGACACAGGGGACTATCGGCGTGGGTGAGGTAGGCAGACGGTGGGCGGTTCCCTGGCGGTCAGCTACCGCGCAATGGCGCGGCTAGGGGCGGTGGTATTTGGTCGGGAGCGTCGCGTGCTCTAGGAGACAGAGGCGGTGCTCGACGGTGATCACGACAACTGTGGGTCGCGCGGCAGTGCACGGCCGTGTCTGGTGGGTTGTTGGGGTCGAGGCGGAGCGGCGTGCGGGATTTGGTGCCGAGGCGCGGTCTGCTGCGTGTTGGCGGTGATCGCGCTCTGGTTGTGCACAGAGAGAAAGGGCGGCGAGGCTGGGGAGTGGTCCAGGGGCTGGGGTTGATCGAGGGGTGGACCGTGGGCGGCTGTAGGGTGGCGCCTAACTTCCTGGAGCAGCGGAGAGGGGCTGGCGGTTTCCTGCGCCTTGTGCACACTTGGCCGGCGAGCATGGCGTCGGGGCGGCATGGCACTGGCACCAGAGGCTAGGGATAGAGGTGGGTTTGGTCTGGTTGGGCCTGGGGCAGACAAGGATGATCAATGCAACTCAAATGGCTCGACAAGATTAGTTCCAAAACAATAATAGTTAGGCCATAATGATTCTACTAACAAGGTGTTCGATTAAATGGCCGCATGAACTAAATATTTGAATTTTGAGCTGATTTTTGGTGGAGTGATGTAACTTATGCTTAAGCATCTAGGTTTTCTTGGGATTTAAAAATGGAGTTCATTTGAGTGGTTTTTGAATTAATGTGATCTTGATACATACACTAGATTCAATTTTCAAATGTCATTTAAATTTAGTGTTTGAAAGGTTTTGGGATGAAACAAAGTGGGCCTTGGCACATCACTACTTGTACTAGAAAGGGGTTCAAAGAACCACAATTGTTTCTGTTAAGATTTGAGTTCTAGGAATAGCCAAAGTAGGCTATGTGATTAAAATGGCAAAAGTGACAATTTGCTTATTTTATTTTTATTGATTTGTTTTTCTTTGGGATTTTCTTGGGGATGATCTAGATGATGTTTAATTCACCTTAGAATCATTTTACAACCAATGGATCACTCAACATGGCAATTCAAAACAACTCCTAATTTAAATGCACACACATATGAATGCTTAATTATTTTAAATGGAAAAGTTTTTGTTAACCCTAAATTGGGTAGATTTGATCTTGATTAACCTTGGATTAAGTTTTGGGATGTTATCGGGCTGTGCCTCTTCAAGTAACCTAATATGCCATTGACTCCACGCAGTCGAGAACCTCATATGCGACAGCCTGAATAGCTGATTCTGCCTGATCATTGAATCCTTGAACTCCGGGAACCTTGGCAAGGTACTGAGAATAAGGGTAATTAGTCTAACGAAAATTCCTAGCATACGGTGCAAAAGTATCAATTCGATTGGCACCAAAAAAATTTATAACAAGCTGAAAGGCAAATATTTCTTTACAAGATATATATACTTCACAATTTTTTTGCATTTTCTACAGCTTGCAAGGACAGTGACTAGATCGAGCTATTCTATAGGGTCCTCACACAGGAGTCAACAAACAACTAGTTATGACATACACTCAAAGCCTGAATCGAGTGCCTCCTCGGATGGTTTCATTGCTTAATGCTAGAAAGATGTGACCCTGGTTATGCACCCGACAGAAGCACCCTGGCCGCACACCCAACAAAAGTGGCTGCGTCGACTCCATCCACAACGTCGAGTCCTTTCGGATAAACACCACACGAGTCCACCCCATGTCAAGTCCTTCCGGCTAAATGTTCCACGACTCTACCCCGCGTCGAGTCCTTCCAGCTAAATGTCGCATGACTACGCCACGTCGGCTCTAACTGCATCATCGACTCTTGGCTCCTTATTTGTGAGACGCTGACACGATGCACTTCTGGGTCAATGGCTTCTCCTCACATGATTGTCGACTACGTCTAGAAAATACAAGACACGAATCTCCGCCCGAGTCTACGACTCTGTTAGACACTCATGGGCTACTCCAAACTGGAGCGTTGGTCGCGCACATACAAGATCTTCGAGTGGCAGGCTCCAATTCATCATTCAAATCTATGACTCGAATGAGGACTCGTGGGCTAATCCCATAGGGAGCGCTAGTCGCTCATTTGAAAAAATGCGGGCATTGATGGCATTTGCAAGATCATCTGAAGCACTTCCGTATTATTGTGTCTACACAACTGACGACTACAAGTCTCTTCTTGATACTATGACTCGAATAGACACTCAGGGGCTACTCCCATTGGGAGCGCTGGCTGCACACCCTATAGAAAACAAAAAATTCACATTATGGTCCATTGTGTCAACTACGTCCACAATGTGGACACGCTTACAGCAACCGAACTCATTGGCGACTCCGCCAACTTACACCATTGTAAAGCTTAGAGACAATGTCTCCCTAGCCACCCGAAACACCTCCGTGGTGATAAACATTCGAATGCTGTATCTACGATGTAAAGATAAGACCTACATATACAATCTGATGGCCTGGCAATCGCATCTGCTACGCTCTACCAGATAAATACTGTCTCCACGACATGAAGAAAATCCCAACAGACGCATTGGGTGCATACTTATCAACTGGAGTTCGGCTTAGTAAGGCCTCCGCGGCATGAGTCGAACTATGCCAGCAATTTCCAAATTCGAGTCCGGGGACTTGAGTTTTAGTAGGTGATGTTCTTTTTGCCACAGAGAAATTAACTGGTCCCGATCTGTCAAGCGCACCAGGCACGTTTACCATCATCCCTATGGACTGTTACAAATCTGGCTGACCCCATGAACTTCTGGGTGAGTTCTTAGCACTCGACACTACTGTCGACTCTGGCATCCTAATGCAAGATTCAAGATAAACTAAAGTCTCTACCCGAATCTATGATTCAGATGGACACTTGGCGGCTACTGACATCGGTATGCCCTATATGCACCTACTATGGGCCTACCTGGTGTGGCTCAATGGAAGGATCACTTGACAACCTGCCAAGGTCCACGAAACCCAAGAAAGATTGGGTGGTATGAAGCCCATATGGACACAGATTCCCAAACACACAAGACAAGGAAATCTCAATACTAGAGTTTGAATCTAACTTGTAACCAAGTCGTATTGGTACCTGAGACCTAGCATCCCCATATATAAAGGCTAGGAGGGTCCAACGAGAAGGAGAGAACACAACAGATCTAGATAACACCTGTAGCATACGCATACGCCAGATCTAATCTGCGCATCCACTGCCATCGGCGACCTTGTAATCCTTCGGATCATCATGAATCAAGAGCAGACAAGCAGGAGTATGGTTTTTCCTCTGAGGGCCTAAACCTGGGTAAACATCATGTCCCGCATTTCTTGTCTGTTAGCCAAACGAGATCTCTAGTGCACCCCTCTTCCACTAAACCCAAGTCCATAACAATAGGCATTGATGAGTTAACCCCTCGTTAGAACCGATCTCCGTAACTCGGTATATTTCCATTATAGTGATTTATAGCAGGAGTAGGGTTCCGCCACTGTCATGGGACATGAACCGGGGTAAGCTATGTTGCCTCATACCCGCCAACTGACTGCCTTCCCCTACCTCTCTAAACATGCTCTATGAGGACCCTCCATATCATACTTGTCGGCAATACCATGACATCTCGTGTTGATCGAGATGGTGTCCTGGACGATGCACCTGATTTTTATGACGTACCCTTTGACAATATCTTCATGCGCCAAGGGTATGCCAGTAGTGCTCACTTCGGTAAAATCCCCTCGAATGGTGCCGAGCACTGGAGGTTGCCGATCCTTCCTTTGCTTCTTGGCTTTATCATGTTGGCTACCGCCATCCTCACGTTCGCCGCCAGTAGTCTCACCCTCGGTGCCACTAGCGATGGTGGCATCATCCTTACCACCACCACTATCACTGGTTTTGTCAGCGGCATCCTCGTCTTGCTCTAGGTCATACATCTCATCGTCACCCTTGTTGTCCTAACATTCCGACCTTGCTATATCCTCCCACTCCATGTCCTGGTTAAGCTCCCAGAACTCCTTGTTACTCTCCCAGGCTTCTTCTAAGTCGTTTCTAGGCCAAGATGTGGCGTCCCCGTCATTGTTGTGTCCGGTCGACATGGTAGTACTACATACAAAGATGCAACTAGTAAGTACAAAAATCCACAGAAAAAATATGGCATGACCTTTGCTAATTTATTGACCTAGGGGTGCCCATTTTTCGCCAAAACAAAAATGAATCAACATTTTGGCGAAAATGGGCAACTCAAATAAATTCCCTGCACAAACAATGCCTACATAGGCACAACCATATCTTCACAACCATTAAAGGGTTGAAATTCTCAAAACCCTTAATGGTTTGAAATCCTGCATCTCATACACATACACAGAGGAGAAGCACTTCACATGAGGCTACCATTTTAATAAAATATGCACATTACTTTTGGTAGCAAGATATTCATATTACTTTATACAACAAAATATACACATTACTTTAGACATCCTATCAAAACCATAATTTCTCAACCATAATTTATTGGTTATCTCAACCAGAATTTACTGTAGTGCATATTAGTTTAGTGCTATCTCAACCAGAATTTACTGGTTATGTTTCCTATCAAAACCATAAGTCCCGATCAAAAGTACTACAACTAGTGAAGTGCATCACCATTCTGTTCTTATGAGCTCTTCCTAGTGTAATCCTGCACAAATGATTAAGGGAATTGTTCATTCTTTAAAAAATGATCATATAAAACCATTGCATATTCATTAGGTGGAGTCATATAAAACTAGTGCATTTTGTAAAAAATGGTCATATAAAACCATTGCAAAGAACAATCATTAATTCATTAACCCTAGCTACTGTGACCAAAACATGGATCATAAAAAGGACATAGGCACATTGCACCTTGGATCAAAAGTGAATTTCTGCATCATTTGAAGCTCTTTATATGTACCCGATAAGCGAAATCATAAAAGCTTGAGTCGATATGGTAAGGACTAAGTTAAAGGAACAAAAACCAGAGTACACTAAATTAAGGAACTGAAATACATTGATATAGCAATGTGGTGGTGCATAAAAAAACATAGACATCTTGATTCTTGTAGTCGCTTCACACCAAAATGCAACGTCATTGCTCATGTTCAACCTCTGAACCTGAAACACGGGAACCTAAACTAGTAGGCAAGCATAAATGTTCTTTGCATGTCTCTGTACTCTATTGATTACTCTCATCCGTGGGCTTAAGACTCCAAACTTCCGATAGCAAAATCTACCAGCATACTGCATATTCCCATTTCAGAATAAATAGGCTAGCGATTACACACCCTATAAAACTGACGCTCTACCTCCAACCTATGGCGCTCGCTAATCCGTGTACAAGAACCCTAGCTACTATGGACCATACTGTAAGCAATGAACCCTAGATATTGCAATAACCCTAGCTACTGCAAACAATGAACCCTAGCTACTGCAAGCAATGAACTCAAGCATCTCTCAAAGGAGATCCCCTAACCCACTGACTAAAATCAATGAATAGAGGGAGGATAGGGTAGGATAGGGGAGGATAGGTCAGGCTCACATCCACGAGGAAAATTGTAACGGGCGATGGCTCCACGGGGCGGGGCTTATACACAGAGCGGCGATGGGATAGGGTGGATCCACAAGGCGGCAGGGAAGGGCAGCTCCATGGGGCAGCAATGGTGGCGAGGATCGAAGAAGTAGGGGTCGGGATCGAAAAGGGGAATAAGAATGGGGAACACGGTCGGTCGCCCTTTTTTCTCTATGTATAGAATATCTGTGGCGCACCCCTCAGAGGTGCGCCACGGATAAGTTGTCTCTCATTAGTGAGGTTCCATACTGGCAAAGGTTGTATAGCTATCCAAGGTGCATCCTCATGTGGTGCACCATTGATAAGTTATTTGTGGCGGATGACATAGAGATGCACCACGGATACTCGTGCCAGTTAGTACAAACATTCCACACACTATGTGGTGACAACAATGCCAAACATCCATAGTGGTAGCTGCCACATCCTTAACTTAAACCTAGGGCAGCCAGGTTCGAATCCTGGTTGTCTCAGTTTTTTTTTATCTAAAATATATTTTACTTACTTTATATGTTTAAACATATATTTTTGATATTATAATTTTCAATACAAGAAAAAATATTTTGGATATTATAATTTGCAAGAACAAGTATTTTGGATAGTATAATTTGCAAGAACAAGTATTTTGGATATTATAATTTGCAAGAACAAATATTTTGGATATTATAATTTGCAAGAACAAATATTTTGGATATTATGATTTGCAAGAACACCAACTAAGTAACACACAAATATTATAATAATCTTGTCGAATGCATTCACACACAGACAGTGCTAGCGCACAATCTTCTTGCCCTTCTTTGTCGTGATTGAATATTTTACTCGAGAATCTGTTGACTTCTTCTCGTGAACGGACAACCTTCAGCCAGTAGGGTGGTCCTGCTTCTTCTTGTCGAAGTATTAGGTATTTCAACGTCCTCTTGCATCCCCAGGTCGTCATACTTGTTGAAGTCTTTCTTGTTGGATACTCCGTCCATTCCGATGATGCTCCTTTTGCCCCTTATCACGATAACACGGCTAGGCTTTGCTGGGTTGGTAACGAAAAAGCATTGGTCCACATGGCTAGCCAATACCCACAGCTCATTTTTAGCATTGACATTCGTGCTGATAGTTATTGATTTGGCTTCGGGTATAACCATGGTTGTGAAATACCGATCTTATTTTTCGATGTTCTTAGTCCAGCTGACATGGAGCATTGGCACATTTTCTGCATAGTAGTGGAGCTTCTATATCTCCTCGATCCTTCCGTAGTATCTTTCCTTGATGGTAGTCGACTCACTGGTGAAGCATTCCATAGTTAGTCCTAAGTTCTAAAATTTGTTGTTCTTGTCATTTTCCTCGATGTAGAATGTGTAGTTGTCGATGGCGTATGCGTGATAGGCCCTAAGGTTGTGCACGGGGCCCTGTGATAAGGTGAATATGAGTTTCTCCTCTTCCGTACGAGGACTCTACGGGGGTTTTAGTAGCTTCTCCTTGGACCACTGTGTGAAGCTAGAGTTGTGCTCTCTGATTTATCCCTTTGTCCTCGTCCATCCCAGGTTGTTGTACTTCTTCTCGATAAATCTTTTGTGCTCTGTGCACAAAGGGTTGGCCAATTCTATGTGTTTTAGCGCAACTTGGTTTTCCCTGCTAAAGTCAGCGCGTCGACCAGTGTGGTCAACATGCATTTTGCTGTGACCACATCCAGCGAGCTTCCCGAGGTGCCTATTTTATCCTAGCACACCAATAGGGTCCTCGGTGGTGCCTATATAATTCTAGCATAGAGAGAAGTACTCCTAGGTAAGAAATCCCTTAGCTATGCTTGCATGTGGATGGGACCTGTTGCGGACAAAGCCTTTGATGATTCCATTTATCCTTTCAAACGACATCATGTTGTGAATGAATGTCGACCCAAGATGGATGATATCATCCACGACATGGACAAACTGA
Source organism: Avena eriantha (assembly GCA_910589775.1). Lineage (NCBI taxonomy): Eukaryota > Viridiplantae > Streptophyta > Magnoliopsida > Poales > Poaceae > Avena > Avena eriantha. The sequence goes on from OU342745.1 coordinate 108,389,825, forward strand.
TGCACCATGGTGTCAAAGAATGTGGGCGGGAAGTAAATCTCAATCTCACATAGTATCACCAAGATCTCTTCATGTAGCCTTGCGAGCTGCTGGACGTCGATCGACATACGAGAGATGATATCGAAAGAGTTACAGAGGCCAAACAACGTCTCATAGATGTGCTTGTCCATTATCCCTCGGATCACGACAAAAAGTATCTAAGTCATCAGCATGTGATAGTCATGAGACCCGCTAAATCTATACTTTACTACATCTATATATCTGCTTATCTTCCCCAAGTAGCCGTAGGGAACTTTCACTCCTAGGAGGTACTTGATAAACTGCTCGATCTCCTGCTGACTTAGAATGAAGCGGGAAGGGGTCAGTAATAGTCTTACTTCTTGGCCCTTTTACCCCTACGGCGACCTTTGGTCTACTTTGTATCATCATCATCATCGTCAGGGCATCCTCCCTGAAGATCTTCCCTAATGCCTAGATGTTTCAGGTCGCTTCTGGCTTTCGGCCCATCTTTAGTCCTCTCCGACATGTTGAGCAGGGTGCCAACCAGACTCTTGCACACAGTCTTCATGATGTGCATGACATCAAGGCTATGGGGCATGTGGAAGATCTTCTGGTACAACAGGTCCTAGAAAATAGACCTTGATTTCCATACATTCAGCAGCGGTTTCGGCCTCTTCCGTTTATTTCTTAGCGCAAGGTACTATTTCCAATTTTTCAACAAATCTTTGATTTCTTTTCCGCTCCTTGGACATGGTACCATTTCATGCTTTGCTTTACCATAGTACAGATCTCCACATTTTCTCTACGGGCCATCTTTACGAAGCCACCTTCAAGTCCCTGGGTACACGGTTTTCAAAGACCCGGGATCCTTTTATAGTTGGAGATGTGATGTATGATCCATGCACTTGACACATGCATTGTGTCCGTGTTTCAAGTGGCAGGAGACATATGCATAACCAGGATTGTCTTGCACTATCCAAGAAATGAAGCTCTCAAAGGAAAATATTCTTCTGAAACAACATCCCACGTATTGGCTGGTGTCTCCCGCAACGTGGCTAGCTCCACTTTTAATAGCCCGAGATACAGATGGATGTTGATACCTAGTTGTTTTGGCCCCTGAATTAGAATACTCATTTGTATGTACCTCCTTTTCATGCACAACCAGGGGTTGTACGACCATACAAACATGGGCCAAATGTCATGTGCTACTTTGGTTGCCATACAAATTTAGTCCATCGGTGCTCATACCTAGCCTGATGTTCCTTGGATCATGCCTAAAAAATAGGAACTCGATGTCTAGTGCATTCCAATGGCAATCATCTGAAGGATGTGTCAACATCTTCTCCTTATCCAGATCATCTTCGGGCTTCTTCCTTTTCGCGTGCCAGTTCTTGAGTAGTGCTTCCTTAGGGTCTATGAAATACCACTGCAAATGAGGAGTTATCGGAAAGTACCATACCACTTTTTGAGGAGCTTTCTCCCCTCTCTTGTATCGTGCATGGCCACACAGCGGACATGTGGTTCTTTTTGCGTACTCATTCCAATAAATGATGCAATCATTCAAGCATGCATGTTATTTATCATGCGGTAGATCAAGAGGGCACACGATTCTTTGCCTCCTCGATACTTGTTGGACAAGTATTCCCCTTGGGGAGACGATCGTGCCAGAATCTAGTCATATCGTTGAACCTTGTGTCGGTCCATTTGTATTTCGCCTTCAACTCTAGAGCCTTGAGCGTTACATTCAAGTGAGTATCCTCAGAACGGCATCCTTCATATAAAGGAGTATTCCAATCTATATCTAGTTACGCCAACTTGGCTTTCTCTCTGGAAGTAGCTTTGGCATTGCTCGTATCCTTGAGGAGCAGTTATTGAACATGGGGGTCCTGCATGCAGCTTCCGTGTCTCCGCGTATTCTCCATAATATACCCCGACATCTCCTTCTTGATGATCATGTCCGGCATCTCCTTCATGATGATCATGTCTGGTATCTCCTTCGTGATGATCATGTCCAGGATCTCCTTCGTGATGACACCTGCCCTCCCCATTGTTGGCTTGTCGCCCTTCCGCATTTCCTACTGTCCCAGCATTAATGTCCCCATCATCTTCATCACTAATCCAACGAATAAATCCATGCATGAAACCATGCACGGTCAGGTGGTTCTACAATACTCCGGAATAAGGGTCCATTAATCTCATAAGTTTGCATTTGCGACACGGACATCTTATCTGGATCCAATTGTTCTGAATCATTTTGGACGTCGTGCCTTTAAAATATCTAGCCATGAGGCTTTCGCTCATCTTGATGACCATGATCGCATGCTGGTATAGAGAAATAGAATATTTTAGAACATGCACACACATCCATGCATGGTCGCTAGAAAAATTCGACATGACCTTTCCTAGAAATAGGACATAAGCGTAGTGCAGAAAATTTCCCGAAACAAAAATGAATCAACATTTCGGCAAACATGCATACACCACGCCAGAGCAACACCACAAACTTCATCATATACACAAACATGCACACAACACGCAACAACATCTCGATCGCCCATTCAACCACAAGCTTCATCGCATACACAACCATGCATACACCACGCGTCTCTAACACAACCACAAGCTTCATCGCCTACACAAACATGCATGTCCTTCCATGCATCTACTCACCTAGTAAACAATGGAGTAGGAAAAAAGAAAATTGGTGGTTTAGTAGATCTACAAGTTAGAGAGTCTTCCTTTTACAAATCTACCATCCAAAATAGCTTTAGAAAAATGAGTGAAATCATAGGAGAAATGAGATGGGGAGGAGGAAGGGGAAGACCAGATCTAGTCTTAGGCTAGGAGGGAAAGTGAGTGGAGGTAGGTGGGGAAAGTTCACTAAGTGGAGGTGGTGGAAAATATAGATGGTGGTCAATCTATTAGTAGTGCATGGTTGTGTGATGCGCCACAGATAACCGCACTACCCATGGAGCATCACTATGCCATGTGCCATGGATACGTGACCCACCATCTATATTTGCCACTTATGGATGGTACTGCACTATCCGCGGTGCATGCTACCGCGGTGCGCCACAGATAACCCAACTAGCCGTGGCGCACCACGCTATCATGCGACACGAATAAGCCAGGGGCCATCCATAAGTGGCAACTATGGATGCCCCAGGCTTATGGCGCATGGTAGTTTGGTGCACCACAAATAGTTGAGTTATCTGCGGCCTATGTGTCGTAGGTGCGCCATAGGTATTTATCTATGGCGCATGCACTTACCCATGTGCCACTAGGTATTAAACCCATGGATAACCATTTTCCTAGTAGTTCCCTGCCCGGCAGCAGCAGGCGGAGCCTGCGGCTACGGGGCGGGAACCTGTGGGTGCCCTCCAATGGGTGGGGATTTCTCAGGCCCATTCCCTAGTCCCTAGTGGGATAGGGAGTGAGCACGGGTGGTCTCTAGGCACTGCCTGGAAGCCTCCTCGGGATCTTGCACCTCTTCTCTCCAAGCCGCAAACTCTGCCATCCCTGGCATTGGGGATACCGGAACAAGACCGAGATAGCGGCCATGGCCTCTTGCCAGGTGTGGTTCCTTGTGAGCTGAGAAGTGGTTCGTGCACTGTTTCCAGGCGCTGCACAGTGGACTTCGTGCTACAGGCCCACGGGGAACACCCCACGCCACAACTACGCGGGGCCTCCTGTGGGGGGACCGCCCCCAGCTTGAATGACAATGGGCGCGTCGTTGTTTGTGCCCGCGAGATGCTCCGCTTGCCTAACGACCCCTCATGCTCCTCCAGGAGGCACATTCCCACTGGTGGCGCCTCCCACGTCACCAGGACGATTGCTCCCACCGGCAGCACCTCATGCGCCACCAGGTAGGAGGCCATCGGGGGTAGCACCGACTGCGCCACCTAGATGTCCTTCTTCGCATGTTGACGTGCCTTCCGTAGCCAGTCCCCAGGCTAGCACCACGGGAGATAGATATGGCTGGTTAGACGCGCCAGGCACAGGTTGAGGCTGAGCGTTATGGTCGCCCGCAGCATTCGCCTTCTGTGCATGCCACTCAGCACCGTGTTTGTGGCTAGGGTTGGGTCGCGGGACCGAGTGTGCGTATCGAGAGTATCCGCGGTGTCCACGCTCATCCTAGTGGCTCCATTTTCTCTCCTGGGTGCCATGCCTGATGCTAGCAAAGATGATGCCGATGATGCCAATGCCGTCATTGATGAAGACGATGTAACATCCCAAAACTTCAATCCAAGGTTATTAAGATCCAAATCATCAAAATTAGGGTTAACAAAAACTTTTCCAATTAAAAATATTCAAGCATTCATATGTGTGTGCATTTAATTAGGAGCAGTGTTTGGACCAGTGTTTGGACCAAATTGGTCTCCCATTTTGCAACCAAATTCAAGCATCCCAAAATAGCGGCTCTAAACACTATTTGGAGCAGTGTTTGGATCAAATTGGTCTCCCATTTTGCAACCACAGCTACCCAGTGCACTCCCCTACCCCTCTCTAGCCCGGCCACCCACTATGCCATGACCAAATGGTCATGGCCATTAAGGCCGAGCACCATTTTGGGCACCCCACCAGCGATAGCATGCCAGAGCCGCCGCCAGCGTCATCCACCATGTCTAGGAGGTTGCCTGTGGTCCACCTCCACCGCCCAACCAGCCCTAGCCCGAGGACAGCGATAGGAGCAGCCAGGAACCGCCGCGCCCGGAGACTATCGGCCATGCCGACGCCGCCCGTGGAGCGCGCACGGTCCCCGCTCGACCAGACCACGCCTAGCTCTAGCCGCCCGCCTACACGATCCCCACCGGCCTAGGAAGCTAACGGACACGCCCATTCCACCGAACGTGCCCCGTAGTCGCCGGCTGCCGCGAAACTCGCCGTCGGCAGAGACTTAGTGCGCGCAGCCCCACTCACCTCACCCGACCACAAACCACTGCACACTCACCACCATGACACTCGCCAGGGCATCGCCCACTGTCCTAGCGCACCACCCACACCCCTAGCTCGCTGTGCCGTCGTCACCGGCGAGCACCGCCCATGCTCCTCTGCCGCCTCGCCAAGCCTATAAATAGAGGCCTCCCTAGCACCGTTTCCTCACACCACTCCACTCCCCTCTCCTCACTGACCCTTCCCCACCTCTAGCCGGAACAAGCCGCCATCCGCAGCGCCGGAATTTCACCGGAGTCTGCTGCGGAAGGAGGAGGAGGGCGCCGTTGATCAAGGCCACCTCTCGGGACGCCGCAGGTACCAGGAGGATCGCCGTCGTCTACCAGTTCGTTTGCCCGCCTCGCCGCAGTAGCTGGAGCCCTGGTATTCCCTCACCGTACGCCCACCGAGCCGCTAGGTTTAGCCCTCGCCGACGACATGTTCGTCGTCGACAACGAGCCCCAGCCGTCGATCTATGTTCTAATCGCACGGTCCACATCGCCCCGTACCGCTTCGCGTGGAAAGAGCCAATGACATGTGGACCCCCCTGTCAGCTATTCTCTGTGCCGCGGAACGCCACTAGGCCGGCCCATTTTCTTTCCCGCGCTAGCCCAATAATTCAAATCTAGATTTTTCTAATTTAGTTTTAACCTAGTTATGTCCCTTAGTTTAAAAATCAATTCAGAGAGATTTACAAATCCAAATGGAGCGATTCCAATTTTGTTAGAAAGCTACTAAAAAGATCTATCCAACCCGTTGGAATTAATTCATTTAGAGTTAGAGATCTCTCCTAGTAAAAATAACAAAATAGAAGCATTTGCACATTGCAACATTTTTATAAAATCAACCATGTTAGATTTTGAGTTGATTCCAACTCTCGAAAATCACATTTCACCATACCTACCTGAATATGTAATAATATTAAGGTTTGCATGTAGTGAATTTGGACTAGTACCAAAATAAAGCTATATTGGCATTTCTAGTCACTTTAAATCACTAATTATTAAACTTAAACTTATTAAAATGTGATCCAACCTTTCAATCACATTCCCACATGTTGGAATATGTGGTGATGACATGTGTCCACATGATCCCATATTTTAAGTGGTGAATATTAAATCTTGGCTATTTTCAATGAGTAGAAATTACTTTTCTAAAATAAAAAGAATAAACCTAGTTAATAAAACTTGTGATACTTGTGATCATAATAGATCATCAAATGTATGCCTTAGAGTGCTAATTAGACTAGTTAAGTATTGTTTCGTGATTGTGTACTCCGTATGTATTTATAGACGATAGTACCGACCAAGCTTTCGAGGAGGAGGAGTTATATCAAGAGGAAGAAGAAAACTTCAACCACTGCACTACCCAAGGCAAGCCATCATTAACAATGCAATCTAACCCTTACAAGCTAGATAACCTAAGACAAGGCATTAAGCATGCTTGGGTGATATCATTTGGATTTAGACCTAGTCCAAGATTTAATTCGAAGCTTTACTTCTTTACTTTACCAAAGTGCTTTACTTGTTTTGAAGGTAGCATAAAAAGTATAAAACTTGACCTATCTAGATAACTTTAGATGTCATTCTATGGCATGAGATTGATCCCATCTTTCCACCTTAGTGAACACTCTCAACTTAGTAGATTAGAGCTATATAAAAACTTGAGTCACTTTTAGATGGGAATACTTGGTGAAAATGAATTGTGAAAACCTTAGAATGATGAGTCATTCTATTGAGATGTTTTGACATGTGTTGAGAAACACAAATAGTTTATGACGATGAAAATGTTGAAGCATGAGCCTTGACCCTTTTATAAAACTGATGGTTGGATTCGGATGCGTTAACCATTCCAAATTTACCGTACAACCACAATACCTAAATTGGGTAAGGCTTAGCCGGAAGTTTATATGCAGTAGTATTAGTTCCCTCGCGGGAGAAGTTTGAGCTGAGGCTACCTCTCAATGTTGTCCACCTATGCAGTGCCCAAGATGACAGATGGTCATGGTTGGGAGGCCATGATCATAGGAGAGGTGCTTATACTAGGGTGTGCAAAGGAAAGGTTATGTTTGATTATCTGCGTACTAAGTATGATGATTCAGGGTTATCCCTGACAGATGTATCGAATCTTGTGGTGAAAGTGTACCACCTCTGCAGAGTGTCAAACTATTCGAATAGCCACGTCCGCGGTTATGGACAGTTGGAGTGGCCATACTATTTCGTCGTCAGATGTTTTCCAAATGACTTATCAAATGAATATGAAGTTGACTTGACCACAACAGGGTTGTGACAATGACACTAGCTTACCAACTTAAGTGATTCTAGAAATTTTTTTTATCTTTCTTTGTTTCTGAACTTAGCTTAGGTTTCAAACTTAACTTTAAAGTTGAACTTAGAGTTAGCACTTTACCTTAGTACTATCCTACTTGTTAGTGGTAGTTTGCGAGTACTTAAAGAGTACTCATGGCTTTTGTCCCTGGCTTTTCCTATGGCCAGACTATGAAGGAAACTACCAAGATGACGGTCAGCAGGACGGCTATGATAACTAGGACTATCTCCCTTCGTTAGCATTGCCTGTGCCTCTGAAGATGGACCCCACCGCTAGGCTTATTATTTATTCTGCTGTTGGTTGTATTAAGACTGGATCATGAGATCCTTTATTTGTGTAAGACCTTATCTACGGTTTGTAATGGATGATGTACTATGATATCCTATCTGTTATGTCTCGCAAAAATGGTAATCCTGGGATTGCGAGGTATGGCATAACAGGCATATGGGATTAAAAATCCGGGTGTTGACAAGTTGGTATCAGAGCCATCCTGACCATAGGAGACCCTAGTTAGAATGGACGTCTAAACCAAAAAACTTAGTTTCAAAAACCAAAGTGAGTATTTATGAAAAACTATGTCCTCTCTTACCCTTGGGAATTCATTCTTTCTCAAAAATTCATGTTCCTCCAATTCTTACATTACTACCTAAAATTTGACACACCTGATTCTTAATTCTTCACTAACTTCCTCATCCTTAATTCTTGTAGATGGAGTCTCAGTTCAGCAAGTTCTACCAGTTGGGAAACGAAGGTCAGCTGATCTTCGAGAGGGATCTGGATTCACGGTTTGAGTTATTGGGATGCCACATCCAGAGTTTCTTGGAACTCAACATCTAGGACCCCCAGGAGGAGATTTGCAATGGCTCGTCACCGCTGATCTTCGAGGAAGCATCGAAGCACCAATGTCCGGGAGAATCCAGTTCTCCGTGAGAGAGAACAACTGGCTAGATGGATTAGCCAGGGCAATGCATGAAGCTCTCACATGTCTATGTGCCCTCAGTGTCAACCAGATCCAAGGAACCCGTTTTGCTCACTATGCAAGACGTGACCTCATGGGAATGCCGATGGAGATGCCAAGTCATCCAGAACTGAAGCGGCAACTGGAGAACCTCGACAATGCTAGGGAGTTCGCCAACCACAACCGTGCCATCGCCGACCAGAAGGCCTAGACTTTCTCACTACTTGTCAAGCGCCGTCAATGTCTTCGCCGCCAGGGAGAGAAGAAGGGTCGCATCATCGCCCGTCTTCGGAAGAAGGTGGCCGACCTCGAGAAGACCATCAAGGAGCAAGAAGCTCAGCTTGTAGCAAAGGAGGAAGAAGAGGAGGGTGAAGACATCCAAGGAGACATGGATTCTTACCTCAACTGTGATGATGACTTTCTGGAGGAGGATGCCGTGGACTTCTACACTAACGATGAGGACACCGACTTCATCGACGATGAGTAGATGCACTAGAGCATAGCATGAGATGTATCGGTCCCACTATATCGTAGCTTGAAGAATGGTTCTTAAAACCATCTGTTCCTCTCTGTTGTGGTGTGTGTTTGTATCGTGTGTTGTTTGCGTGAATGAAATGAAGTTAGTTGCAAAAACCCGAGTCCAACTCAAAGTTTTAGCTTTGAAACCAAAACCATGAACCTTAGAACTTTCCCTCTTACCCCCTTTATCTACCTCAATCTTCAGATGTCTCGTGGAAACCAAGGAGGGAGGAGCTTGTCGCAAGAAACAATGCTGCAGATCTTGCAGAATCTCATCGCAGACAGAGAAGCAAGCAAGGCAAAGCGCCAAGCTAATCTCGCAACACTACAACAGATGGCCCAAATGGCTCTCAACAACCAAGGGCATGGAAATCAGGATCATCAAGGATCCAAGCTGAAGAACTTCCAGAATACCAATCCCCCAATCTTTAGCACTTCAGAGAACCCCTTAGATGCTGATGATTGGTTACAGACGATGGAGAATAACTTGGAAGTAGCCAGAGTTGATGACAACAAGAAAGTTCTCTTTGCCACCCACTACTTGGCAGGAGACGCAAGAGCTTGGCTGAACAATATCCGCCCGATGAACCATGGTCAAGTTATGACATGGGAAGCCTTCAAGATCAAGTTCAGCCGCACCCACGTGCCACAGGGACTAGTCACCCGAATGAGGGATGAGTTTAGAGAATTGAAGCAAGGCGAAATGACTGTGGTGGAGTACCGTGACAGATTCCTGTCCTTAGCAAGGTACACCCCTGATGAGATCAACACAGAAGCCAAGAAGAAGGAGAGATTCCAGAATGGACTGCATGATGAGATGCAGACTATACTCGTCAACATCCGCTTCGAGGATCTCGAAGAACTAGTCGACTCTGCCATTCAGATGGAAGGGAAGATTAACCAGGCAAACGACAACCGCAAATGTCGTATGATGCAGCAATATGGATCCAACAGTCACCAGAAGTACCGTCCCAACCCCTCACCAGGATATGCACCAAGAAACAACCGACCCCCAATGTCTCGCCCAAGCTACCCCAACCATAGCGGAGGCAATGTGAAGTCCGGAGGAAACAACAACAACCCCGACAACACCAACCATTTCAACCGTGCCCCTCTCAAGAGCAACAGCAACAACAACAACAATACTGCACCCAGAACTGGAAGCAATGATGTGCCCGTCGCAGCAAAAGACAAGTCCCAGAGCACTTGTTTCGAGTGTGGAGTGAAGGGCCACTATTCTAATGAGTGTCCCAAGAAGACTGCCGCGACTGCCAATGTGAATGCCCTAGCTCAACAGCAGCGTCGTGTTCAATAAGGGAGAAGATTTGCCCCAGGGAACCCTCACAACCGCAACGGTCGTCTCTTCCACATGAACGCAGAGGAAGCCCAAGAAGCGCCAGATGTAGTGCTGGGTATGTTTTCTGTCAACTCAGTTTTAGCAAGGGTATTGTTTGATTCGGGAGCATCACATTCATTTGTCACCGAAGAATTTGCATACACTAGTAAGATTCACCCAACCAACCTGAAGCATTTCACGATAGTTCAAATCCCCGGTTCCACTACGAAAGCTAGAAAAATTTGCAAAGCTGTGCCTATTAGAATACATGGGATAGATTTCTATGCCAACCTAATTGTACTCGGAACCAAAGGATTGGAAGTAGTACTAGGTATGGACTGGATGTCAAGGCATAAAGGACTGATTGACTGTGCTAAGAAAGCCATCACCATGACCAGTAGCTCTGGAGTCACAGTAGAGCATATATCTGAAACCTTACCTCGTCAATTCAAGGGCAACAAGAGTTTAGCCCTGCCCACCATAGACCAAGTAAGAGTAGTCTGTGAATACGCCGACGTATTCCCAGATGAATTTCCAGGTATGCCCCTGGATAGGGATATTGAGTTCATTATCGAACTAATCCCAGGAACCGGACCCATATCCCAGAGACCCTATAGCATGAACCCCTCAGAGTTAGTGGAACAGAAGAAGCAGTTGGATGCAATGTTAGCAACATGCTTGATTCAACCAAGCGCATCGCCATGGAGATCACCAGTGTTATTTGTCGACAAGAAAGATGGAGGCAACCGTCTGTGCACAGATTACAGGAAACTGAATGACGTCGCCATCAAAAACAAGTACCCTTTCCCGAAGATAGAGGATCTATTTGATCAGTTGACTGGTGCCCAAGTATTCTCAAAGATTAATCTTAGGACTGGTTATCACCAACTTAAGATTCGTGCAACGGATATTCCGAAGACCGCCTTTACTACTCGTTATGGTTTATACGAGTATACGGTTATGTCTTTTGGATTAACCAATGCGCCTGCTTATTTCATGAATCTCATGAATAAGATCTTTATGAATTTCCTAGATAAGTTTGTCGTTGTGTTTATCAACGATATCCTTATCTACTCCAAGTCAGAAGAAGAGCATGAGCAACATCTGAGAATCATCCTTGAAACCCTTAGAGAGCATCGGTTATATGCCAAGTTCAGCAAATGTGAGTTTTGGCTGAAAGAAGTAGGATTCCTAGGACATATTGTGTCTGCCGAAGGAGCCTCTGTTGATCCCGCCAAGATCAAAGATGTCGATGAATGGAAAGCCCCAACCACTCAAACCCAAGTCCGTGCATTTCTTAGATTAGCGGGATATTACCGCAAGTTCGTAGAAGGATTCTCGAGTATCACTAGACCCATGACCCAATTGTTGAAGAAGGACAAGAAGTTTGAATGGACCGACAAATGCGAAGTCAGTTTCCAAGAATTGAAGAAGAGATTGATGTCAGCCCCAATATTGATCATGCTAGATAGCAAGAAGCCATTTGATGTATATTGTGATGCATCCAAGATCGGTCTCGAATGTGTATTGATGCAAGAAGGCAAATTCATCGCCTATTTGTCTCGACAACTGAAGCAGCATGAGCAGAACTATCCGACCCATGATCTTGAGTTAGCAGCCGTAGTTTTGGCCTTGAAGACATGGCATCTCTATCTGATGGGTAATCACTGTTAGATTTACTCAGACCACAAGAGCTTAAAGTATATTTTCACTCAGAAGGAGCTGAATATGAGGCAAAGGAGATGGATAGAGTTAATTAAGGATTATGACCTTGACATTCACTATCACCCCGACAAATCCAATGTGGTAGCGGATGGTCTTAGAAGATTGCCGTGTAGACTAAACACCATGATCAAGGAGAACAACCAAGTTTGTGTGAGGAATTGGAGCAGTTTAGGATTGAGCTGGTTAGCTGTAACACCCTCGAATCGGCCCTTTGCAAGTTTTAGCGCTTCCCGCCAAACCCGCATAGAAACGATTCAAGGACGCCCACCACGCACTTGCGTGTGGGTGGAGAACGAAGTAATACCATTACACATTAGTCCACGATCGAACCCATGAGTCAAGAATACAGATATACTATACAAAGATCCAAATCACCTTGAAAACGATAGAGCGTCCGACTACGGACAAGATGCAAATGGGGCTAAGAGACCTGAAGAATAACCAATGGCGTCCATAACCTTGCCCAGGCCAAGCGGAAGGGTAACCCTGCTAACGACGTCGATCTCAAACCTGCTAAAACAAAAGGGGTGTCGACAAAGGGCAAAGGAAAAAGAGGAGCGTCAGTACTGAGGCCAGTACACGGCGAGGCTAGAATTCGACGGCTCTCGCCTACATAGGTATGGTGGACTGAAGCGGCAGCGCAACGTGTACTAACAACCTATAGAGACTCGATTAACTGTCGGCTATTATAGAGAGATAAGAAAGACCTATTCGAAACCAACCTTATACTAACACCAATCATACCCATCCTGGTATTCCCCCTCGAGACCTAACGAGGAAGTCAAACCGAGGAACTCACACAGTTGGCAGTTTTATTCGTTCCATTATAGTTGAAGCACTTACTAGTCAGATGTAAATAGCATGAGTCATCTTGATAGCATAAATAGTGGGCAGTTTTAGTTAACCATTCAGTTGTAGTTGGAGTACTTACTAGTCAGATACAATTAGCATGTGACATCCCAAACCCAGCAGTTGTTGGCACTTTTATTTCATTCTATTGGAGTTGCAATACTTACTAGGCAGGTATAACATGACACGATACACCCCAATTCCACCAGTTGTTGGCACTTTTATTATCCGTTCCATTATAGTGAAGCTGATTACTAGTCACAGATTAAGTAAAATTTATAGCACTACTTTAGTTATGCTTGTCTATGATCGAGATACTGTTCTCCAAGTCGTCCATAACCGCGGACACGGCTTTCAGAAAGATTTACCCTGCAGGGGTGCACAAATAGCAACACACATGCGATCAACCTTGGAAAAAACAAATCAAAACCCAACGAGGCTTTCACGACAAAGCAATCACAGGATTCATAAAATATTTCAGGGGGCCACCCCATTAAGCTACCCGCAACGAATTTGGTTGGCTCCGAGATGGACCCAAGGTTTGCGCCAATGGCTGTAAACGACTGGGAACCCGAAAGTGTGACTGGGCTTGTCGATACTGCGAAAACAATCCGCAATTCCTAAATTGTACAGGTTCTCCACGCACAATCGTAAATAAAGCAGTAAAGCATGGCATAAGTACAGGATAGTAATAAAGTCCCAAAATAGTTTGTGGCCCCAAGAAATAAGAATGAATCAAGCTCTGGCTAAGGGGATTCATGGTTCCACATGCGGGTAGTGCGATAGTCAAGGAACAGGTATCAAGTACTCAGGGTCCTACGGGACACAAGTGAGCATGGAAGAACCAACTAACATCTATTGCCCACCGATGCCTCTGCATTAGTTATATCTATTCCCAGCAATTTAATAGTTGTATTTAAAGTCATGATCATCTCCACCATTAAGCATCTCCACCATCAAGCATGTGCCAACTTTCCAACAACGGTGGAACAACAACGATGCGAAGCAGCACCTGAGCAAGAAACTATGACTCACAAGGCCGACTATCTATCAAACAACAGGCAATAGGATGTGTCCATGGCAATATAGGGGCTGCAAGGAGTATAAATGGTGCACGGAAACCAAAGCATCGCAACACGAATAGCAATAGATCAACAGGAGGAAATAAAGACTATAAAAGAAAAACAGGTAGAAAGAGGGAGATGCTCGCCTGGGAAACACTGCCGAAGGTTCATTATCCGAAGAACTTGTCGATACTCACATCAACTCCTCGGCCTAATCCGTGTAGAAGCAAAGCACTAAAACAAACACCGAATGCACTATTTAGTACTACGATAGAAGATCGGGCATGATGCATGGTATGATGCATGACATGGCAAGGATGCGATCTAACTAGGCAATATTAAGCGGAACCGGGGTCCCGACAATTAATTATATGATTCAACTTGTTTAGATACCCCGCAATTGAAATGTTGTATTAACAAGGAAAAACATGGCATCGGTTCTCTACACGAATTTAAATGGAGTCCGGAATAAGACAAATGTATCCGCATAAACACTCCATATTTAATTATTAGATGACTCGGCATAATGCCCCCAAACAAATGAATATGTATGTGAGCATGTACAATTTAGTATGCAACAAGTGACAATGTCATATTATAAAAATAGGGGTCTCGGATAGGGGATCACATATTTAGGGTCTAAGATCTTGGGGGCTCGGAGAGGTTCGGTCTCGGCCTTCCAGGAAGGAGACCTTGGCTTGGCGTTCCGCGTCGAAGGCCTTCGGGTACGGGGGTCTCGGGGTTCGGTGTGGTCGATCTTGGCTCGGTGGCACCATGTTCATCGGGTGGAATCACCATCTTCTTGTCACATCGAAACGGAGGAAGTCCCTGTTGTAGTACCATACCGGCATTCCCACACATATGTCACCACTATCGCATCTTCACCTCCCAACAGTAGTAGACCACCGGGACAGAGCATCAAACAACTGGCTGGAGATAGACCATCTGAAACACGGGGTCAAAGCGGAGCATGAACACAGGCACAACATACACCTGCAGAGCAATGGATGGTGGCCTGGACCTGAGGCGGTCGCGGGGAAAACGAGCAGCGGCTCGCAGCAGAGAGGGCGGCGTCGCGTGCGGAAGAACATGAGGGCCGGTGAGACAGAGGACCGGGACGACGGTGCTCGCGGAGTAGCGTCAGTGGTGCTGAAGAGGGGCCCTGGTATGCCCTCACTGTACCCCCACGGATCCGCTAGGGTTAGCCCTCGCCGGCAACATGTCCTTCGTCAACGACGAGCCCCAGCCGTCGATCTAGGTTCTAATCACACGGTCCACATCGCCTCATACCGCTTCGCGTGTAAAGAGCCAATGACATGTGGACCCCCCTGTCATCTGTTCTCTGTGTCGCAGAACGCCACTTGGCCGGCCCATTTTCTTTCCCACGCTAGCCCAGTAATTCAAATCTAGGTTTTTATAATTTAGTTTCAACCTAGTTTTGTCCCTTAGTTTAAAAATCAATTCAGAGAGATTTACAAATCCAAATGGAGTGATTCCAATTTTGTTTGAAAGCTACTGAAAACATCTATCCAAGCCCATTGGAATTAATTCATTTAGAGTTAGAGATCTCTCCTAGTAAAAATAACAACACAGAAGCATTTGCACCTTGCAACATTTTTATAAAATCAACCATGTTAGCTTTTGAGTTGATTCCAACTCAAAATCACATTTCACCATACCTACCTGAATATGTAATAATATTATGGTTTGCATGCAGTGACTTTGGACTAGTACCAAAATAATGCTATATAGGCATTTCTAGTCACTTTAAATCACTTATTATTAAACTAAAACTTATTAAAATGTGATCCAACCTTTAAATCACATTCCCGCATGTTGGAATATGTGGTGATGACATGTGTCCAGATGATCCCATATTTTAAGTGGTGAATATTAAATCTTAGCTATTTTCCATGAGTAGAAATTACTTTTCTAAAATAAAAAAATAAAGCTAGTTAATAAAACTTGTGATACTTGTGATGATAATAGATCATCAAATGTGTGCCTTAGAGTGCTAATTAGACTAGCTAAGTATTGTTTGGTGATTGTGTACTCCGTATGTATTTATAGACGATAGTACCGACCAAGCTTTCGAGGAGGATTTCTATCAAGAGGAAGAAGAAAACTTCAACCACTGCACTACCCAAGGCAAGCCATCATTAACAATGCAAGCTAACCCTTGCAAGCTAGATAACCTAAGCCAAGGCATTTGGCATGATTGGGTGATATCATTTGGATTTATACCTAGTCCAAGATTTAATTCCAAGCTTTACTTCTTTAATTTACCAAAGTCCTTTACTTGTTTTGAAGGTAGCATAAAAAGTATAAAACTTGACCTATCTAGATAACTTTAGTGAACACTCTTTCCACCTTTCTATGGCATGAGATTGATTCCATCTTTCCACCTTAGTGAACACTCTTAACTTAGTAGATTAGAGCTAGATCAAAACTTGAGTCACTTTTAGATGGGAATACTTGGTGAAAATGAATTGTGAAAACCTTAGAATGATGAGTCATTCTATTGAGATGTTTTGACATGTGTTGAGAAACACAAATAGTTTATGATGATGACAATGTTGAGGCATGAGCCTTGACCCTTTTACAAAACTGATGGTTGGATTTAGATGCGATACCATTCCAAATTTACCGTACAACCATAATACCTGAATTGGGTAAGGCTTAGCCGAAAGTTTATATGCATTAGTATTAGTTCCCTCGTGGGAGAAGTTTGAGCTGAGGCTACCTCTCAATGTTGTCCACCTATGCAGTGCCCAAGATGACAGATGGTCATGGTTGGGAGGCCATGCTCATAGGAGAGGTGCTTATACTAGGGTGTGTAAAGGAAAGGTTATGTTTGGTTATCTGCATACTAAGTATGATGATTCAGGGTTATCCCTGACAGATGTACCGAATCTTGTCGTGAAAGTGTACCACCTCTACAGAGTGTCAAACTATTCGAATAGCCGCGTCCGTGCTTATGGACAGTTGGAGTGTCCATACTGTTTCGTTTTCAGATGTTTTCAAAATGACTTATGAAATGAATGATGAACTTGACTTGACCACAACAGGGTTGTGACAATGACACTAGCTTCCGAACTTAAGTGATTCTAGAACTTTATTTTATCTTTCTTTGTTTCTGAACTCATCTTAGGTTTCAAACTTAACTTTATAGTTGAACTTAGAGTTAGCACTTTACCTTAGTACTATCCTACTTGTTAGTGGTAGTTTGCGAGTACTTAAAGAGTACTCTTGGCTTTTGTCCCTGGCTATTCCTATGGCCAGACTATGAAGGAGACTACTAAGATGATGGTCAGCGGGACGGCTATGATAACTACGACTATCTGCCTTTGTCAGCATTGCCTATGCCCTTGAAGATGGACCCACCGCTACGCTTATTATTTATTCTGCTGCTTGTTGTATTAAGACTGGATCATGAGATCCTTTATTTGTGTAAGACCTTATGTACGGTTTGTAATGGATGATGTACTGTGATATCCAATCTGTTATGTCTCGCAAAAATGGTAATCCTGGGATTGCGAGGTATGGCATAATAGGCATCTGGGATTATAAATACGGGTGTTGACAGACGACTACTAAGGTCGAATCACTTGCGCCCCTTACCTAGCGCAACAGATGTCGTGTGTCAGAACATAGACACGAAGGATGTCTTACACCCCCTTTTGGTTCGGAGATGGGTACTAAGGTAATACGGCCTCATATCATACATAGATCACACACAGCACACATGATGTTTTCTACACTGGTTCATGCCGCCCTTCGAGTAACAACCTTATGTCCTGATTTGGTAGATTATCTTTTGGATATCTTACAACGAGATCAACAATCTAGTGTCGGGGAGCCACTTTCAGCTAGCTTCTACACTTCATGGGCATTTCTCTTTCTTTCTATCTCGTATTCTCTCCATGAGAGCGCCTCAGCTCTAGCTCTCTCTCTAGCTGTTCTCTTCAAACTCCCACAGCTATTCTCTAACTCTCTTTCTCTCTCTACACCACTAGATGTACCAACTATGCCTCTCTCAACCTTCTATCTTCTCTAAACCCTTGCTCTAAACCTTATCTCCAATACCTCTATCCCGACCTCCCCTTATTCTCCTACCATGGCCGAGGCCCTGCTTTTATATCGCAAGGGGGTACCAGAGTGGCCGGCACGCATGTGCCTTCCTATCATTCTCAGGATACACTGATACCATGCCACGTGGCATGACGGCATATGGGTGGTGTTGCTGGCCACTCCTGGCTATGGGCGGTGCCATTGGCCACTCCTTGGCCGCGAGCGGTGCTGTGCAACAATTGATGGCAAGGGCGCAACACAGGGTGCATGTTGTCACATTGGGACTACAACGCATGTGCTCCCTTTAATACTATGTGTAGGCGTAGGGATAGGGGTGACACTTGTCTCCCATGCCATCCCGCTTGCTGCCATCGACTCGGTCCTTGTTGACTTGTGTTCTCGGCTGTGCTTGTCCCGGGAGGAGTCTCTCCCATGACGACGTCATGGAGAAGCGAGTAAGCGTATCCGCCGATGTTACTTATCTCTCTCATGACCCAACTTCCTGACCTGTACTCCTCTTCACAGGGGTGACATTGTCTGTGAGTTAGTCCATTCCTACTCATTGAGGCACAATGTGAGGGTCCCCCTTTCCTATTGCGTTGGGAACGACGAACTAGCACCAGATACGGAATATAATGGCATCGCTTGTGAACATGTAGAACATGACAAGCAATCATTAAACAAGTGTACCTACAATGAAATGACCAATGAAACAAAGTGTTTCTTATAATTTCAGTAAATATAAACTAGCCAGGTCATTTCAACAAATATATATGGAAGCAGTTGTATATCCTAGAATGCATGAGACGTTGGGTGGATCAGAATTAGCGGTGAGCTAGACAATGGTGTACAGTTACTTTGTAGCTAAGAATGAACGAGATAGAAATTATAATGCCATCATACGTGAACTTGTAGAGATGGAATGCAAAACATGAATGAACTACACAGTAGATGATAGTTATGTAGTTTCTTAGGACGAACCAGAACCAGATACGAAATATGAAGGCATCGCTTGTGAACCTATAGAACAAGCTTTGCAAACCAACATGTTCAGTGTTCCATGTTTGAGCTCTATGCAAAGGAAGAGAAAATAGTTAGTGTTGCAGATTTTGAAGAACCAGATGGTAACAACAAAATTATAAACTAGTTAATAAGAAGAGTTTAAATGGGTACTATGGCATAGAGGATGGATGCCAGAGAGGAAATAATAGCAATAACTTATCTCAGGACAAACCAGATAGATGTTAGAGAATCCACTCTAATATTTTCCACTGACTTTAGATTTTGCAAGAAGTACACAATAACAGACAATTACTATTATACGGAGTAGCTAAGAACATGTGTGAGACAAAATAACAAGCATGTGCATGACTTGAAATTTGTAGAGAAGAGAATGCAAAACAACATGTCTAGTGTCCTTGTATGTAGTACAAAGAACAGACGTGCACAGTGACTTGTATGTACTAGCACGATTACAAAAATATAGCTCACTACTACAGGCTTGAACATGCTATACTGCTGACAAAACAAAAACATGTTGGAGATTTGGTTACCTTGGTTAGAGAGGCGTCTAAGCATCATCGGTACTATTCGGGTGACGTCCAAGTCACCGAGGGTGTTGTAGTTGCGGTGTCTATTGGCGTCAGGGAAGCAGATCTTGGGTGGTCCATGCCGGCTTGAACATGGTGGACAAGAGCATCGCCGAGGTAGATCGGGTGATGTGAACGGGGACACCCGTGCAGCTGGTCTAGAGCGTTGTACATGGAACTCGTTAAACTAGATCCTGTTCGGTGGACATAGGTAATGCAGCTCCGGTATGGTTGGGTAGCTATCGGCGACGGGGAAGGAGAACTTGGATGGTCGATGACACCATCACCGCGGTGAACAAGACCACAACTCCAAGAATTCACCGAGAGACTCGGCGAACTAGATCAGGTGTGTTGGACATCGGTGAAGCGACCGCGGTGCACGAGACCCCCACTCAACTACCTCTGCCTGCCATGGAGCTGCCGTCGGCTGGTGCGCACGGTGGTCGTGGAGGTGAGAGCATGAGAGAGGAGCTTGGGATTTTTGGGAGGGCTAGCAGGAAATACTGCGCGAATCGGGACTATAGAGGCGAACATAAAAATAATTACAATCGTGCCCCCAAGCTAGTGACTTTAGCATGCCCATTTATCGCCTGAACAATGGGTAGAATGGGAATTTAAAGTAAAGATTTTGAAATGGGGGGGGTGGCGAAATGCATCGAGTTGGTGGGGGATTGTGCCGCTCGATTACGATTTTGAATTCGGATAGCGTCCATCTACTAATAATAGAAAAAGGTACTCCCCTGGTGGGAGATTTAGCCTCAAAGTTTTTGAAATGGAGGGCTGTGAAATGCTTCAAAGTCGGTGGGTGATTTTTCCACTCGATTGAGATTTTGAATTTGACTAGCATCCATCTATCTACTAATAGAAAAATGGTACTCCCCGGTGGGATATTTTATCGAGTTTTTTAAATGATGGGGCGGGAAATTCTTTAAGGTCAGTGGGTGGTTTTGCTGCTTGATTAAGATTTTGAATTTGGCTAGCGTCCATCTACTAGTAGTAAATAAAGGTGGTAGAATGTATCGTTATCTGGTTAGGAATTCATGGTTAAGAGTCACATCAACTAATCATCCATGACCGTAATAATTGCATACACTGAGATTTTAAATTTGGCTAGCGTCCAAGCAATAATAGAAAAAATGGGTACTCCAACTTCAGGAACTGAAGTTCAAGAATGACATCAACTAATCATCCATAATGAAAATTGGATAGCTCTGATTCAAACATGGTAGACGGTAGATTTTGCCACTAGACTGAGATTCTGAATTTGCTAGCATCTAGGGAATAATAATAAAAATGGTACTCCTTCTATTTGAATTGAAGGCTGAGAGTCACATCAACTGATCTTCAAAATAATGACCATATTCGCAAGAAAATTGGATATATTTATATCTCCAATTCAAATGGGGTAGGCGGTAGGTTTTTTCGCTTGACTATGATTTTGAATTTGACGGTTGTCCAAATTATAAAAAAATATGGTTAGGCTGTTCTACCTCTATTCATGAATCCAAGGGCGAGAGAGTGAGGTTCGGGCACAGGATTTTTGTGCATAGAGCGTAGCGTAAGTAGATAAAAGCATGATGCAAAACAAATACTCACTTTTGCATACAAGGCCACAAACACAACCCGGGCTCAGTCTCAGGAACCATTTCACAAGACCACGTTAGTCACCTATCAATATTAGGGTTCATCTTGAATTTAGACTAGCCTCTTCATCTACGGGATCTCAAGAACTCCGCTGATCTTGTAAGATCTTCAACTCCACATCACTTAATTAAGCTTTCTGTCTCATCTCTTTGATTGTTCATATTTGCACTTCATGTTTACCCCGTAGTGCTACAATTTCTTCCTGATAAGACAGTTACACCGACTTGGAGTTGGACTTGAACTATGACAACACAACATTAGGTAGGAACGTGCTTTTGCGATGACCTTCACCTATTAGTACCATGTCAAATGTTTCTAGACATTCTTCTTGGGCTTGTTCTAGACCGTCTTTCCCAGGTTTTGTCATCTCCTCATCCAATTTAATCTGTAAGGTTATCAGTTGGTAGAAATAACTGAGAGAAGAGAATCTATGATAGAGAAACATGCAGACAACACATTTAACCTGACTATGAACAAATCTTACAACTTGGCATGGAGGATTACACATCATATACATTGTAGTAAAAAGCATAGCTACCTGATCATACTAATATGAATTTTATCACTAACACGCAATAACACGACTATGCCAACATGTCATCTATCTGTTTCTTTATCACCAAGTGCATGATATCACAAGGCAACTCTTTGTACAGTTGAAAACTGAAACTCACACTAGTTGGAAATCTTCTACTTAAATGAAAAGAAAATTGGGCGGCAATTCATGTAGTGTTGCACATCGAACTATAAAATCACTGAGGCTGTGTCATCACAAAATGTCAATCGAACATAAGACTTGCAATAACGCTCATAGGGATTGAGCCCTTCTTTTTGGCTCGTCTGGCATTCCTCGAATTTTTCATGCATCTTATCGCATCTTTCTACAACATAGGCGGAACGCATGATCAAAATATAAGAAGCACAAAGTCTCTACAAGAGTAAATACTAATTATCCTTACTTTTGTGCTCAGGTGCCTGACCAATGCACGAGATCCAGTTCGGTTTGTTAAACATTGTGCGGCACGGCTACTCTTGTTTTTCTCAGTGTTCTTTTGCAAAGGAGACTAGTGAGAGAGATGCACAAATAGGAATTTCAAATGTGATCTGGTCTCAGTCTTCACAAACGATACCGTAATCTTTGGACCAAACCAGTGATCAAGAAGATCTATCCACTATTAGTCAATCATAATATGTTCATTAGGAGTCATTCTTTGAATATCCTTACTTGCCTTATCATCAAAGTATTCATTCTTTAGCCTATGGTGCTTCTGGCGCAAAGAATAGAAGAACATGTCCTTGTAACATATTCTACATCCTCATTATCCTAATAGAAGTTGAATTTTGTATATCTGCTAGAATGGGAACAATTGATGTGTTATATGACTTAGAATAGAACCAACAACAAGCTTGAGGGCATATGATAGAGCAACATGACTTACATGTAACTTCTGGAGTAATGAACTGTAATTTTCAGGGGAATGTTGATGGTGCTTGAATGGGAATATGGGAATATGATTCCTCAAAAAATGCCTATTTCTGATGCTAGAAAAGTAGATTCTTCTGGATTTTTTGGCCTTCACTTCCCAGGCACAATATGCAATATCTAGATTGCGTTCCAGAAATTTTAGCTTCAAGCTTTTTTGCTACCGTTGGCCCCCTTTATCTATATCACCGTGTAGCTGTAATTCAACCGTTACATCAAGATGTCATGGTATATATAAGGGAGCATGCAACGATAAGCCTTCGAACACATACCTTGTTTGGCGTCGGGCAGATCATTAGGTGGGTGATCATCGCTAGCTTGTTGGTCTTGTGCTAGTAGTGTTAGGCTAGTAGAGGTCAAAACTGGTTTGGATGCCAATTGTTGTTGGGTATCTAGATTGGAAACTGGTTATTGTGGTGTGTGGAATCATATTTGCTACATCTACTTCTGTTGGAACCTGTGGTGTGCAGCCAAGACGACACTTTTTAGGCTCCTTATGCCAGTTTCCTAACTTACAGTTTTTTTCTTTTCCTAGGATGCATTTGTGTTCTACTGGTAGAGTTAGCAGGACCGCTTGTCAATGCTTCAGGTTTGCTACATGGACGTGTCTTACATGAACCAGCTGATTCCTGACACACATAATGTTGGGTCCGCAGCATAGAAAACAAAAAATTTCCTACGGTGTGAACTACACGCCAAGATCTATCTACTAGGTACAAAGCAACGGGTGGACATACATCCAACGTGAACTTACCCTCGAAGACAACGAGTTTTGTTAATGAGTAGGAACTCGTGGTTGATGTTTTCGTACACTTGCCGATCTCAAGATCGTGAGGATGTCCAGCAGGTCCGGCTCCAGCACGTCCATCAGATCTAGCTCCAGCACCACGAAGTCCAGCACCGCAAAGCAGCAGTGCATCCGTGATCGCACACACGTCCGGTACCCCGACAACCTCCGTCCCTCGCTCCAGCAAAGCAGCGGAAGCAGCAACTCCTTTCTAGATAAAGCCAGCGGGAACATGTATCTCGCTAATCCAAGACCATCGGGGAATAATACTAGAGGGGGACAGAGATCCTTCACACGGAGGTGTGTGGATGAAGGAGGAAGAGGGGGGGCATTTATAGGAGGAGGGGGTGCCCCTCCTTCATGGCCGACGCATGGAGGAGGTGTCTCTTCAGCTCCTCCATTCATGTGGTGGTAACCCCTCCACATTAAAATGCCTCTTCACATTCCCTTTTAAAGTCTCCACTTTAAATGCATTAAATTTCTCCAAATTTAATGCTCTCTCATTTAATAAAACTCTTTTATTAATTTTATTCAGAATTTTGTTAATTACTTTAATTAACAAACATTCACATAAAACCCCTTGCAATATTTCAATATCACATGCAGAACCACTTTCTGCAATTTCACCCGAAACAATTTTCGGTATCTATCGAAACAATTCCTGCGCTTTGCAATTCTTTCGTCTGAAACACATATGCTCCAAAATGGTGTCTGGTAACTCTTAAGTGTGTCACCCTACGGTTCGCGAATAATGCAGACATGATCGAGACCCCTCTCCGATCAATAATCAACAGCGGGACCTGGAGATCCGTACTGACTCCTACACATTCAACGATGACTTCTGTGATCGTGAGAACCTTTAACGCTAGTAACTAAATCCCTTTGTCTCGCGATATATTACATGTTCGAGATTCAATCATCGGTATCTCCATACCTATTTTGATCTCGTTACTGACATGCACTCTTTTCTCGTTCCCGTGATATAACATTCTAGTGATCACATCACTTGCTTGCAAGCTATTTCAATGTGATATCACCGAGAGGGCCCAGAGTATATCTATCCGTCATCGGGATTGAAAAATTCCACTCTTGATCCATGGGCCTCAACATAACACCTTCGTAGCACTGAACCCATCTTTATAGTCACCCTGTTACGGTGTGACGTTTGATGTTATCAAGATACTCTTCTGGTGTTAGTAATTAACATGATCTCATGGTCTAAGGATAAATATTACTTCGTATGATGTTATAGCAATACAAACATAATGACTTTGATCGTAATGCTATACTTCGGATGAATGTTCATCACATCATTCCACCAATGTTGTGACCTCGTTATTAACAACATCCAATGTCCATGATCAGGAAACCTTGATCATCTTGTTAATCAACGAGCTAGTCTATAAGAGAGGCATAACTAGGAACCTTTTATTTGATTATTAAACACACATGTATTGACGTTTCCGATCAATACAATTATAGCATGTAAAATAAACATTTATCATAAACATGGAATAAGATAATAACCACTTTATTATTGCCTCTCGGGCATATTCCCTTCACATAAACGATACTTCCATCTATTATGGTTTTATATATAATGAGATGCGGATGGAACAGAAGAACAGTAAGGCAAAATGTGTTGAACATATATGATGCATGAACTAGGCAGAGGGTGTTGAAAATATTTGGTGGGATTGAGATACCAAACATAGAAGATGAAATAGATATCTCAATGAAAAGACGGAGCAAGCACCTTGGGGGTGGACGAGCGGGTGGACTAGGGGGGAGGTCCTCGATAGGTCCATCTTCCGGAGTCAGGTCTCCCTTAAATTATTGGTCATCAATAGAAACCAATGCTAAATCAGACACTTGTTGAACATAGTTATTCTCCCTGCTGGTACCCAAAAGATTCTTAGGTGAACCTGCTGATTCCTGACACACATAAACGATACATTAATCTATCAAAGTCCTATGTATAATGAGACATAGATAGAACATAAGAATAGTAAGCCAAGACATGCTGAACATATATGATGCATGAACTAAGCAGATAGCATTGAACAACAATTGGTAGGATTGACATACAAAACATGGAAGATACCAAAAATATCTCAATGACAAGACAGAGCAAGCACCTTGGGGTGGACAAGCGAGCGGACTAGGGAGGGAGTCCTCCACCGGTCCATCTTCCTGAGTCAGGACTACCTCGGGGTTTTGTTCATCATAAGAAGCAAATTCTACATTAGAAACTTGTTCTTCTTGATTGGTGTGGTAGCTACAAAAGATCTAATTGTCTTCAATAATCTGTCTTCCCTAACTTGTCATTCTTTCTTAGCAGTCAGCCGCAAAGCATCTTACATGCATGAGCAAAAAATATCTTATGATATTTAAGAGCGAAGTGTGTGTAGAAGAGAAAATTAGTATAGTAGTAGCAAGTCGTTGACAGCTATGAAGGAATAATGACAGACATATGAATATATGATGGCTCGTAAAGAAATGACGGAGTACAAAGATAAAAAAACTCAGTGTGAGAAGGCAGTGCAAACAAGCGATGAACTACTTTTAGACATCAAATGCGTAAAGAGCATATGAAGTGTAGGGAAACCTTTGTCGACGTGTTACCCAATTTCCATTGGGCATTCGTACCTTTGCCAGACTTATGGCGAGCTACACCCTTGTCATTTGTGGCTGAGCGGGTTTGGCTCGCCAACTCTCCAGCACCGTGGACAAGGTAAGGGAAGCAGATCCGGTACCGTGGAGTTAGGGAAGGGGATCCAAAAAAGTTGTGATGGTGTCGCCGGTTACAGCATTATTGAGCCGTCTCCGGCGCCGTGGACCTAGGGTATGGAGGAGCTCATCTGGTGTGGGCCGGCATCGGGGAAGCAACCCCGACGTTGCTGAGCTGGCTCCCACGCTGTGAACCTCGAGTACGGAGGAGCTGATCTAGTCTGGGCCGGCATCGGAGAAGAAACTCTGGCTTGCTAGATAAGGGAGCTAGTAAAACGTCTTCGGTCGCTATGGTGGCATGTTGGTGGAGAGGTTGTGAAGGGTGATGGGATGGAAGGGGCATGGTCGTGGTCATGCGAGGTGATCATGTGGGATTCAGCCCGAAGGGCGCCGATGGTACTAGTACATTTGACACTTTGAATTGTGCCGCTCGTGGGAATTTACAAGGGAAATCCTTTTTAGGATTGGCCTTTGGCCCATTGTTTCTGGACCGGAGGGAGAGATGCAAATTTCATACAACTTGAATATTTGACGTGGGAGACTTTTGGCGGGTGTTTCTAGGGCAGAGTTAAAATTATTGACTGCTTGGTGAAAGCGGTGATTTCAACTTGTGTTTTGCCGATCAATTGATTTTTTGTGTATTCTACTATAGTCTCAAAGTTTGACTTAGGGCCAAACAAGTAGTGGCACATATTTATTCACGATAATGGGTCCAAGGACATGGTAATTCTCGGACTATGTTTCATGGTAATGTGTTGATTTTCTGCAAAACGTGGGTCTACCAATCTAAACTAAAGTGAAAAATAAGATTTCATCTTTCTCGTAGGAAAATGTTGTTTTTCCATTTTCCGAATGGCTAGAACCAGACCGAGATCCATTGTCCAGATGCAGCAAGTATGTACAATATAGTTTTATACATCGTGCCAAATACGTAGTTACGTAAAGTACTACCAGCACATAAGAAAATAAAATATCAGGCTAATAACACAATGAAAGTCATCCTCATTATTTGAAATAACAAACTATTCACGTGGCGGATCTTGCATCACCCTTTGAAAATCGTCTGCCTGCAAAGATGTGCGGAGAATTTTTGCTCATGCTTTCACTTTTTCCAAGACCGTCCTATTGATCTCATTGACATCTGCATCAACCAAATTGGGAACATGATTTTCATCTGCTAACTTATGAAGATCAGCGGAAGCATCTAGGCCATCTTCAATCTTAGAAATCCATTTTGGTTCAATTCACTAATCCGCCGAGTGGCCATGTCCAAATCCTTTTGGAGAAGCCTAATCTTAGCTTCAGCCATGCACACTAATTCTTTTTGGTTCATAGAAATGGTTGCATCACTGGCACGCTGAAAATCTATGATGCGAACCTCCTTGGCACGAACATGATCATGCACTTGCTTCTACAATTTGCAATGCAGTAAATGAATCAGCAAATAACACAAGCAAGATGCAACAAATAGCCATGTTTAGGGAACTCGACTAGGCCATTTTTCTGTATGTTGTGTCGAGCGGGTCTACTGCATGTCCAAAACTCCTCAGGATTCATTGGCGTAGGTTCTCTGCATACTCATTCGGCAAACAACATCTTCCTTCCTTAAAAATATATAAACTATGAGAAGGCAGCACAAGCAACCAATGAACTGCTCTTAAAAAATAAAATGCATAACAACAGCAGGCATATATGCAAAGTGGAGGCAAAGCTTTGTCTATGGAGGATTGGGGGTTATCATTGGGTTGGCGAGGTTTTGTACTAGTGCGAGATAACCAATTTGGCTTGACAACCATGTCTACAAATCTAGAATACCTCAGGACTATTTGTCTTGTTTTCTCTTCAAACCCATTACACAATACATCACCTAGCCTGCATTAGAAATAATTGGTAACGAGAAGGCACTGCAAGGAAGCGATGAACTACATTCGGAAGTAAAATGCATAAGGAAAGCATACATAGAAAGTGTGTAGCAACCTTCATCTCGGAAGTGCGGAGTTTTAACCATCGCCCTGGTGAGGGGTCTATGTAGCTTACGCATCTCTCTATTGCGGTGGTGGACAACAGAGACAGGGAAGCAGACACTATACCGTGGAGTGGGGGAAACAGATGCGACAAAGCAATAACGGTAGCATCGATAACGGCATCGCTGAGCAGACTCCGGCGAGGTGGAAGTCATCTAAGGAGGGATATAGGATGATGAGGCTTCAGTAAAATATGGATAATAGAGTCGGCGAGCAAGATACCCTATCAGTATGCAGGTAGCTAGCATCTACAAAGCAGTGAAGTAAGGGTTAAATTTCGGGAAAGATAGAAGGGAGGATCCCGCAAATATTCCTCAAATTTTTTGAACTAGAAGATCCTGCCAATATCACACCAAAATTTAGTTCTCAATCGTGCTTTGCTCACCAACCCACTATTAAAGGAATGGACGAAAAGCAACATGCATCGAATGCGATTGGATGGTGGCATGTGCATCTTGTGAAAAAAGGTGTGACTTTACCCCTTACCCTCAAAGCTGAGTCTAGTATGGTGGAGAGGGTGGTGCTTTTGTTTACGAATTAGGAGATGGTGGTGCTAGCTATGAAATTCTTAGACAAGGAGGACCATCATGTCCCTCCTGTGATGGGATAATATCGTTGAATGAAAGGCTAAACGTACTGCTAGAGATTGAGCATGTATGTAGAATTGTTGTCCGAAGTTACCGGGAAAGAAAATACTAGTATTTTTCCCAAAGGACTGGTTCGCCCGTGACTGCCCGGACAAAGGATGCACGTCACCACCACCTGACATCGTTGTGTCACTCGCTCCACGCCGCCTCAATAGGAAAAGCGTTGTGTAAGAGGAAATAAGGTGAATGTGTGCCGGTTTGCGTGCTAGCAGGTACTCACACCAACCCCGGTAATTAAAAAATCTAGAAAAATAAACAAAATGAAATGAAAACCTCACACGGTGTCTTATTTAGAGGTAAGGCCCCGAAGGACCAATCGAGAAATTGCATTTCATGTTGGTCGGTCACACACCGCACAAATAGTAACTTCGAAAATAATAGTACCTTTGAAAATAAGAAAACTACAACCCCATCATGAACTTAGGAGAGAGAGGACCCTAAATAGAAGCGAAAATCGTGGATCAACTCCTATGTCACTCTCAAAGCGCTTGATATCCCAGGTAGTCACTCTTCTTAAACTACCAAGATTTTTCAAAAGATTCAACTTCTTGCTAGGAAATTTATATCGACAAATTGCACTCTATGTTTTGAATCTTTTCAAATAAATTAAAAAAATGTGAAAAACTTGTGCATGGCGTACTTTGGCATGTATCGGTTTCCATGAAAACTCATGAACGTGGACCTAGAAATATTTAGAAAACTTTCTTCATGTTAGGGTTTACCATGTATGAACATTCTTGCATTTCAAGCCAAATGACCAACAACATGGCCATATCTATATCATATTTATGATAATGTGCTCATATTTCACCCACTCAGACAACTTTCTGTTGACATGTCAAACCATGTTTGATTTAAAAATATAAAATTGTGTGAGAGCAAGTTTAATAGTATAACCAACTCTTAGGTATAAGAAAGTGACACGTCGTCATCTATTGCTGGCCTTATACCAGCATATACACTACCTAGAAATTAAAATATACAACTACAAGCATTATAATGCAACAACCTCATAAAAAAGCTAGAAAGGTAAACAAAAATAAAAATACCTTTCTATGCCTGCTTGAAAAATCCTAAAACTTGGGAATTGTAAGAAAGAAAGGTACACATTGTATGAAAATTGGGGTGGTGTGATACGTTGCTCACGTATCCATAATTTTTGATGTTCCATGCTTGGTTTTATCTACTTATGTTTTGTTCCAACTTTGGAGTACTTTCTATACACTTTCTTGGACTAACCTATTAACAAGAGTCATCGAGGGACACAAGCAGCCATAATATGAGACAGAGAGGGGCTAGGGGGCACCACACCACCTGGCCGCGCGTCGCAGCCTGGCCCGCGCCAGGGGGTGGTCTGGCCGCCTCCGGCACCCCCTCGGCCTCCCCTTTCTCCTATAAGATGCCTCCGATACAGAAACCCTAAGTACCCGATCAAAATTCTATGAAAGAGTCTATAGACACCGACAATCTCCATCCCTAGATCGGGATGGATCTGAAGCTCTTCCCGACACCCTGCCGGAGAGGGGAATTCACCCTGGAGGCCTTCTTCATCACCATGCAAGCCTCCAGTGTGATGCATGAGTAGTTCATCCTTGGACTACAGGTCCATGTAGTAGCTAGATGGCTGGTTCTTCTCCTTTGTGCTATCATGTTTAGATCTTGTGAGCTCCGTTCATGATCAAGATCATCTATTTGTAATTCTACATGTTGTGTTTGCGTGAATCTGATGGATATTGAGATGCTATTTCAGATTGATTATTGAGTCTATCATGTCTTTGTTATTTGTGATCTTGCATGCTTTCTGTTGTTAGTAGCTATCTTGACAAAGTAGATGCTAGCAACGCCAAGAGTTAGTATTGATGCTCGATAGTTGGTTCATGCCTCTAGTAGTCTGGGGAAGTGACAGAAATCTCTAAAGTACTAGATGTGCTGTTGCTACTTGGGAGAAAACAACAATCCTTTGTTCATAGAACAATCGTATTTTTTACTTTACACGCAATGCGTAATGCAATTATCCGTTGCTTGCAACTTAATACTAGAAGGGGTTCGGATGATAACCTGAAGGTGGATTATATTAGTCAAAGATGTAGTTGAATTACGATCAATGTTTTGTAATGCCCAATCGAATCTCAAAGGAGTCAAGATGAATAGTATATGCATATTTCTTTCTCGATGTTTGTCAATTTCCCCGCTGTAACTTGTTCACCCAACATGTCATCTATCTTAAGGAGAGCCACCACTAGTGAACTATGGACCCCAGTCCTTTATTTTAACATCAATCTACAATCAACTGTTTACTGTTTTCTATTACTTTCTTCCACTCAGTACGTTTAATCCTTTGTTTTCAGCAAAACCGGTGAGATTGACAACCTCATCGCAAGTTGGGGGCAAAGTTCTGTGGTTGTGTTGTGCAGGTCTCCACGTTGCTGCTGACGCCGGTAGTGCGCCCTGCCAAAGTCCAGCTAGCAACACCTTTGGGGTGTTTCCTTGCTCCTACTAGATTGATAACCCTGGTTTCATAACTGAGGGAAAACTTGCTGTTGTGCTCATCATACCTTCCTCTTGGGGTTCCCCAACGAGCTCGATATATTTTGGGCTAAGCAACTGATTTTCTGGTGCTGTTGCCGGGGAGTCCAGGACATATTCACAAGGGGAGTCCCTCATAACCAATCTCTTTACTTTGTTGTTTTTGTTTTGCTTAGTTTATTTTCTGCTTAGTTTGCTTGTTTCTTTATCAAAAACACAAAAAAGTTAGTTCCTACTATAGTGGTTATTTTCGTTGGTCTGTTATTGTCTTGCTTTATCATGCTTTCTATCAATGATTGGTTTCTTTGAAACTGAATCTTATTGGCAAGGTGGGTTCACGGAAGAACAAAAATATTACTATAAGGAACACTGCCTATCACAAAAAGGGAAACACTTATGGGAACAAATTAAAAAATTGGATCCCATTGCTAGAAACGTGTGCTCTACTTATAATGTTACTTATTGCTTTGATAAATCTTGTTGCTGTAGGAGGTATAAACACCTCCCTTTTCAATGTGAGTATAATGATAATGTTACCATATCTTCTTATGTTAAGGGAAATTATGACTTTTATGATGTGGAAAAAATTGAAGAATTTATTGCTTGGAAGGGTGCATTCGAACTTGCTTATTTGCTTGAAAATATTGATGGTGCACCTTATAAATATGAGGTTTATGATATACTTAAATTTTGCTTTGATACTTACAAGGAAGAAAATGGCTATATTCTTGAATATCTTAATAGATGCTCTCCACCAACGGAAGAGACTAATGCCTTACAGGTGCCTATGGAAGAAGAAATTGCTGAAACTGGAAGCTCATTGGATAAAAAAGAGGAGGAGAGTGATGATCAAGAGGAGGAAGAATGGATCTACCCATTCCTACCTACTAATGAGAGTAACTCTTTACCCCTTACATTATTTGATTGTCCCCCATTCTTACCAAAGGAGGATGAATGTTATGTTCCCATGGATTCTTCTGAATTTTTTTATAATAAAGCTCTAGATGATGGTCCTATATTGGGTTATAATATTAATTGTACTATTATTTAAAATGAGATTGATTAGTCATCTTGTTATAAAATTGTTAAAAGTGGGTCTCGAGGTTTTAATCCCATTATTTTTGAGCTTCATAAAAATTATGTGTTTTTAGATCATGAAAATCATGCTTTATGTGATAGTTATTTTATTGAGTTTATTCATGAGGCTACTGAAAATTATTATGAGAGAGGATAATATGGTTGTAGAAGTTTTCATGGTACTGAAACACCTCTCTATGTGCTGAAAGTTTTGAAGTTACTCTTGTTTTATCTTCCTATGCCTGTCATTTTGTTCTTTGTGAATTTATTTGCATACAAGATTCCTATGTATAGGAAGTGGGTTAGACTTAAATGTGTTTTTAATTTGCTTCTTGATGCTCTCCTTTACTTCAATTCATTCTTATGTGAGCATCTTCTCAAACTATCATGCCTAACTTAAAGGCGTTAAAGAAAAGTACTTATTGGGAGATAACCCAAAAGTTCTAGATGAGTCTTGGAAGTTATTAATTCTGTAATAACCGCTCCTTATCCTTTTTATTTGCTTTTTGTGCCAAGAGTAACCTCTAATTAGAGAGAAGTAATGATTGGGAAAGTTGTTGTCCCGAATCAGATTTGTGTGCTTCACCGTAAAAATTAATGTAAAATCTCTGTACGTCCTTTTGAGGCGTGAATTTTTGTGCTTCTGCACCAGGTTGTTATATAACTTTTGTTAGTTCAACACTTTTTGATTTGAGGAACAAAAGGTCTTCGAAAAGATTCGTCTTTACCTGCTGGTCTGTTTTGACAGATTTGTACCATTATTTGCATTTGCTTCTTGTTGGTTCCTTTTTGAGTTCTTTTGGGGAATTGAGCTTTTTGAGTGAAGTGCTACAGTAGCTTGTGTTTTAATGGAAGTTTTATTGGTGTTGAAACTGAACCTAAAGACTTATTATCTTGAGTGCACTAATGTTGCTAATTAAGATTGTGTGAAGTTTTGTATGAAGGAAAAATTTCAGGTGTATGGAAGGAGTGAGTAATGAGATGAAGAATGGACTATAGCTCAAGCTTGGGGATTACACGCGTGTCACCCCAAGAAATATCCAAGAAGTACAAGCGTCAAATCTTGGGGATGCCCAAGGCATCCCCTTCTTCATCAATAAAAATCCCAGGTTTCTTCCAAACACTTCATTTTTATTGTTTCATGCACAGTTGTGTTGTTCTTGGAGCGTCTTCTTTTTCATTATCATTTTGGTTTCTATTTTTCTTGGTTTTGTTAGTTTGCTTGAATAAATTGGTTGGAACCCCTCTTTCATACATTGGTTTTCAAATAGTTTGGTCTTGATTGGTAAAGAGTAGGAAAGTTCATGCTTAAGTGGTAAAGAGAGCTTGTTTTTGACTATGGCCTATGCTTTTTCATGCCATGCTTGATATTTTTTTGGCTCCATGCTTAGTATTGTTTTCTGTAGCATGACTTGTTATAAACATTTGAGATTTCTTAATGTGCCTTGGAAGAATCCTGCGTTGTATTAGCATATTAAAGCATAGTATCGTGGTATTCTCCTTTGATGCTTTATTTGGGTTGACTTGGCGCATGCTCACACCATGTTATGACTATCCCAAGTCACCATAAGCCTTTATGATACTTTAGTTTTCAACTTGTAGTATCACTAATGCTTTGATTAATGATGTTTTGTCGCTCTTCATGATTATGGCCATTATTGCTCCCTTAGTTGGTCGCTCCTAGTCTTTTGCTAGCCTCCATAACCAAGTGTGAGTTCCACTCATGCATCCAACTCCTAAAACCAAGTTAGTCCAAAGAGTCCACCATACCTACCTATTAGCATATGCTATTCCAAGTATATTCATGTTTTTACTTACCTTCTGAATTAAACTTGTTATGAGAAAACTAGTGATTAAATCTCTCACGAACTTGATGGCACACTTTACTTTCTGGCATTTAATAAACATGAACCATTGCATCCATCTTTCTTGCGTATATGCTTGCGCTTTATAAGTTGAAATTAGCAGAACCATGTATCATGGGGAACACTTTCAACATTGCACTTGTACTTTGTACCCCGTTGATATCACGTTCTTTTGCTTATAGATCCCGGCAGTGTGAAATAAAAGGGGAACTTGTAAGATCATGGAGTTTGTATTTGTGTTAGAGAAATGCTTGGGCCGCTAACCTAAGCCATGCCTAATCATGGTGGAAACTTGCAGCATAACCATAATGAGCACTTTATGAAGCATCCTCAATAAAAACCTTTACAAATAGCAAATAAAAAGATCACTGAGATGCTCATTGTCTGCTTGCCTTGTCATTTTGATTATGGGATAGCTCCTGTATCATGTGCAAGGGGTACCCCATTGGTGGTTCTCTATGATACATATGTACTTACAATGACAAGAGCTTACTTGTGACTAAAGTTGAGTAGCATGAGGTTCAGTCTTTGTAAGTAAGGGACATGCGATTTCGGCTTATAACTTGTCAAGCATATCCTCTTAGTTGTGTCACTTTAACCTTAATCACCTAAAGATGCTTATGATAGGGCAATGAGAGCTGAAAGCTAATAAGTACCATAATTTTTGGAAGCTCTTTATGAGACTTGAATCCCTGCTTCCTTCTATGAAGACCTTTCTTATACTTTTATGTTGAGTCTCCATCTTCTATCTCTATGCACCTACTTTGAGAGCATAGTGGCCATTCTTAGTTCTATGTGCATTGTCCCAAGAC
Organism: Avena eriantha; assembly: GCA_910589775.1. NCBI lineage: Eukaryota > Viridiplantae > Streptophyta > Magnoliopsida > Poales > Poaceae > Avena > Avena eriantha. Next base: position 108,424,791 of record OU342745.1, read on the forward strand.
TTGTTGATTGATGCATAACTTTGATATTGCTTGTTCTTAAACTATTTGTATCTAGTCACCCTTATGAACTTTGAAGGTGTCCTATGCATTTATGTTTGCTACTCTATGAGGGACAAGCTGAATGCCAATATGCTATGTTTTCTTTTTGTTAAACAAACAAACGTCTTGCAAAGCATTATTATTCATGAATCTTTTATTTGTGCCTTTTCATGTTGCAACATAGTTGTTATGTCTTATTGTTAGAACTTTATCTTTCATGTTATGTTAAGTACTATGATCCCAGCTATCAATGTTTTGCAAATACTTTGATCAAGTTTATGATGGTGCATGTCACCTCAAAAATTATTCTTTCTTTTTATCACTTACCTACTCGAGGATGAGCAGGAGTTAATCTTGGGATGTTATGGCTCAGTGTTTATGTAGAGCTCGTTGGGAACCCCAAGAGGAAGGTATGATGAGCACAACAGCAAGTTTCCCTTAGTTATGAAACCAAGGTTTAATCGAACCAGTAGGAGCAAGGAAACACCCCAAAGGTGTTGCTAGCTGAGCCTTGGCAAGGCGCACTACCTGTGCTAGTAGCAACGTGGAGACCTGCACAACACAACCACAGAACTTTGTCCCAACTTGTGATGAGGTTGTCAATCTCACCGGTTTTGCTAAAAACAAAGGATTAAACGTATCGAATGGAAGGAAGTAAAAGTTTGCAGAAAGTAAACACAAGGCAGTAAACAGTTTGTAGATTGTATGTAAAAGAAAGGACCGGGATCCATAGTTCACTAGAGGTGGCTCTCCTTAAGATAGATAACATGCTGGGTGAACAAATTACTGCAGGGTATTTGACAAACATCGAGAAAGCAATACATGCATATACTAATCATCTTGACTCCTATGAGATTTGATTGGGCATTACAACATTATACATAGACCGTAATCCAACTACATCTATGACTAATAATCCACCTTCAGGTTATCATCCGAACCCCCTCCAGTATTAAGTTGCAAGCAACAGATAATTGCATTACGCATTGCATGTAAAGTAAACAATACGATTGTTCTATGAACAAAGGATTGTTGTTTTCTCCCTAGTAGCAACAACACATCTAGTATCTTAGAGATTTCTGTCACTTCCCCAGATTACTAGAGGCATGAACCCACTATCGAGCATAAATACTCCCTCTTGGAGTTGCTAGCATCTACTTGGCCAAGATAGCTACTAACAACGGAAAGCATGCAAGATCACAAATAACAAAGACATGATAGAATCAATAATCAATCTGAAATAGCATCTCAATATCCATCGGATCCCCGCAAACACAACATGCAGAATTACAAATAGATGATCTTGATCATGAACGTAGCTCACAAGATCTAAACATGAAAGCACAAAGGAGGAGAACCAGCCATCTAGATACTACATGGACCCGTAGTCCAGAGATTAACTACTCACGCATCACACCAGAGGCTTGCATGATGATGAAGAAGGCCTCCAGGGTGAATTCCCCTCTCCGGCAGGGTGCCGGGAAGAGCTTCAGATTATAACTTGTCAAGCATATCCTCTTAGTTTTGTCACTTTAACCTTAATCACCTTCAAGATGCTTATGATAGGGGCAATGAGATCTGAAAGCTAATAAGTACCCCAATTTTTGGAAGCTCTTTATGAAACTTGAATCCCTACTTCCTTCTACGAAGGCCTTTCTTTTACTTTTATGTTGAGTCTCCACCTTCTATCTTCATGCACCTACTTTGAGAGCATAGTGGTCATTCTTAGTTCTATGTGCATTGTCCCAAGACTTGTTGATTGATGCATAGCTTTGATATTACTGGTTTTAAACTATTTGTATCTAGTCACTCTTATGAACTTTGAAGGTGTCCTATGCATTTATGTTTGCTACTCTATGAGGGACAAGCTGAATGCCACTATGCTATGTTTCCTTTATGTGAAACAAACAAACGTCTTGCAAAGCATTGTTATTCACGAATCTTTTGTTTGTGCCTTTTCATGTTGCAACATAGTTGCTTTGTCTTATTCCTAGAACTTTGTCTTTCATGTTATGATTGAAGTACTATGATCCCAGCTATCAATGTTTTACAAATACTTTGATCAAGTTTATGATGGTTCATGTCACCTCAAAAAATATTCTTTCTTTTTATCACTTACCTACTCGAGGACAAGCAGGTGTTAAGCTTGGGGATGTTGATACGTTGCTCACGTATCAATAATTTTTGAAGTTCCATGCTTGGTTTTATCTACTTTCTTATGTTTTGTTCCAACTTTGGAGTACTTTCTGTACACTTTCTTGGACTAACCTATTAACAAGAGCCACAATGTCAGCTGCCTGTCTGCTGTTTTTGGTTCGACGAAAGTCAGAAAATGAATATTCTCAGAATTGGACGGGACAAAAGACAAAGTCAGGTTTTCACCGAGGGACACAAGGAGCCAGAATACGAGACGGAGAGGGGACAGGGGGCCGCCACACCACCTGGTCGCGCGACCTAGCCTAGCCCGTGCCAGGAGGTGGTCTGGCTGCCTCCGGCACCCCCCGGCCTCGCTTTCGCCTATAAGATGCCTCCGATAAAGAAACCATAAGTACCCGATCAAAATTCCACGAAAGAGTCTGTAGCCGCCGTTATCTCCATCCCTAGATCGGGAGGGATCTGAAGCTCTTCCCGGCACCCTGTCGGAGAGGGGAATTCACCCTGGAGGCCTTCTTCATCACCATGCAAGCCTCCGGTGTGATGTGTGAGTAGTTCATCCTTGGACTACGGGTCCATGTGGTAGCTAGATGGCTGCTTCTTCTCCTTTGTGCTATCATGTTTAGAACTTGTGAGCTCCATTCATGATCAAGATCATCTATTTGTAATTCTACTTGTTGTGTTTGCGGGAATCTGATGTATATTGAGATGCTATTTCAGATTGATTATTGATTCTATCATGTCTTTGTTATTTGTGATCCTGCATGCTTTCGGTTGTTAGTAGCTTTCTTGACCAAGTAGATGCTATCAACTCCAAGAGTTAGTATTTATGCTCGATAGTGGGTTCATGCCTCTAGTAATCTAGGGAAGTGACAGAAATCTCTAAGGTACTAGATGTGCTGTTGCTACTAGGGAGAAAACAATAATCCTTTATTCATAGAACAATCGTATTGTTTACTTTACACGCAATGTCTAATGCAATTATCCGTTGCTTGCAACTTAATACTGGAAGGGGTTCGGATGATAACCTAAAGGTGGATTATTAGTCATAGATGCAGTTGGATTACGGTCTATATATAATGTTGTAATGCCCAATCGAATCTCAAAGGAGTCAAGATGAGTAGTATATGCATATTGCTTTCTCGATGTTTGTTAATTGCCCCGCTATAATTTGTTCACCCAACATGTCATCTATCTTAAGGAGAGCCACCACTAGTGAACTATGGACCACGGTCCTTTATTTTAACATCAATCTACAATCAACTTTTACTATTTTTTGTTTACTTTATGCAAACTATTACTTTCTACCACTCGATACATTTAATCCTTTGTTTTCAGCAAAACCGGTGAGATTGACAACCTTATCGCAAGTTGGGGCAAAGTTCTGTGGTTGTGTTGTGCAGGTCTCCACATTGCTGCTGAAGCCGATAGTGCGCCCTACCAAAGTCGAGCTAGCAACACCTTTGGGGTGTTTCCTTGCTCCTGCTGGATTGATAACCTTGGTTTGATAACTAAGGGAAACCTTGCCGATGTGCTCGTCATACCTTCCTCTTGGGGTTCCCCAACAAGCTCGATATATTTTGGGCTAAGCAGGGTGGCATTATTTATTTATTTTTTGGATTCGGTGTACCGTAGATCCTAAAGGAGCGAGATGCTTCAATTATTGCGCTAGTGTTTGCAATCATCGCTAAGTGGTCTATGGAACTTTTTGTAATTATTATTACTTTTGAGACTTTTGTACTGATGTTGAAGATTACTAATAGACCTGTTGAATTTCACAAAAACATGGTTGGTAGAAGTAGATTGTTGTGCCATACCACGACATACGTGCGCAACGCCGCACTCTGGAAGAGGGAGAGGCCAATTTTGTGAAGCAGGTTTTTAAAATGTTGAAAAATTACATGTTTATCATTTTCCATTGTAGGTAATACACGCAAAAGGTCGCCATACACGCGTCTTTTTCTTTTTTGTCTTCAAACCAGGATCAACTTTGTCGCCATGCAAATTCAAGCGAGAAGATAAATCTTTCAAAACTCGTGGTGTTCTTGATATATTATTTGTCTAGTGGGTACCTTCAAAAGATTATTATAAGATTTGAAGAGCAATCGGCATATCACTTGTGGTTCAAATTAATTTGACCTAATTTCGACAAAATAATATAGAGTAATTTTAGTAGGCGAATTTAGCTGCAATGTTTGAAAACTCATAAAACCTCGGAACCGCAAGTAAAATATGTATGGTCCCTATGTCTGAAAACAAGCAGCCAAATTATTCTAATTTTATCTACTGAACATCCGCATTGTCATTTGGAAAACTGAAAAATATCTTCCCTAATTATTGGAAAATCTGGCAGGCAACATTGTTTACTATGCCAAGGCACACCCATCTATCCGATGTGAGTACCATATTATAAAGTAGCTAGGTTATCGATATATATGGCCCTGACCTTATTGCTAGTTCGAGATGAAACCCAAGAATAATCATACATGATAGGCTATAATATGAATTTGTTTTTTTTTCCGAAATTGTGAAAATTTATGTTTATCATTTTCATGGAAACTAATACTAGAAAACGTATGCCGAGAGTAATGAAGTCTCATATTTTTGTTTTACGCTTTATTTTGTTTGAACGATTTCCATAGGTGGTCAAATTTGTCGGTATACAAATAGTTATCAATAATAGTATTTTTCAAAACTATTGTTGGTCCATGATATGTTGACCGCATGGGTACCTTCAGAAGGAAATTTAGAAATTTTCAAGAGTAACAGTCTATCATGCTCACATGTATTTAAGTTTGACCTAATTTTGTTTTATCAACATGAAGTCATCTAAGTGCACGAATTTTTAGCTTGTAGGCTTGAAAAATCCTTAAACTTGGGAAATGCAAGAAAGCATTATCCACTTTGTACGAAAATTGGGTGGGGCATTCTTTGTTATTTATTCTACCACTATTTTTTGAAAAACTCACTTCAAGGTATGTCCGACCATGTACTATGCATGAAGTTTCTTGGTTTCTAGCCAAATGTGACCAAGGTGATGGACATCCTCTATCTACATCAAGATATAATGACAGTGTGCCAATAATTTGGTAGGTCGGTGCATGTCTGCATCGTAAACAAGTAAAACATTTCTAGAAGGAAGTACGAATAATGTGGCTGAGAGTGCATACCATGTGCCATTTACTACTAGTACATAAAGTGGTCAATGTTTTATGGATAATTTCTAGGTTATAATACTTTTCAAGCTTTTATGGCAAATTTCATCCACTCAGATGACATTCTATCGATTTGTCGAACTTGGTCTAATTAATAATCTATAAGTGCGTCAGAGCAAGTTCAATAGTATAACCAACTCTTAAGTATAAGAAAGTGACACGTTGTCATCTATTGTCGGCATTATACCAACATGTACACTACCTAGAAATTAAAATATACAACAAATAACATTGTGATGTAGCAACCTCATCAAAAAGCAAGGAAAGTATACATAAATAAAATAAAAAACATTTATGTGCCGCTTGAAAAATCCTGAAACTTGAGAATTTTGAGAAAGCATGGTATTGATGGCTCATAAATATAACCATCCACGTCCACATTTAAACTATATATTATAAATATTTTTTATGAAATATCTCTCAAAACCTTGTCACTAATGCCTAATAATCAAAGGGATACGCAATCCTTTCTTTCTATTTTTCCCTGCGTAGATAATGATGTTTGATGATGGGAATCACGATATTAAAGTCAAAGATACAAGATTTCAAACAACCAGAAGAAACCAAGAGTCGTGGGTCAGAGGCAGACGCTTTAACAGCCAACTATACGACCAGAATAAAATTCCAGCCGTATGTTGCTGTCAACACCTGGATTTTTAATCCCAGATGCCTGTTATGCCATACCTTGCAATCCTAGGATTACGATTTTTGCGATTACAAACCATAATAAGGTTTTACACAAACCATAATAAGGTTTTACACAAATAAAGGATCTCATGATCCAGTCTTAATACAATCAAGCAGCTGAATAATAAAGCGTAGTAGTGGGCTCCATCTTTAGTATCACAAGCAATGCTGATGATGGGAGATGATCCTAGTTGTCGTAGATGTCCTGCTGTCCATCTTCCTGATAGTCCTCCTCATAGTCTAGCCACGGGAATAGCCAGGGACAAAGCCATGAGTACTCTTTAAGTACTCGCAAACTATCACGAATAAGTAAGGTAGTTCTAAAAGGAATCTTAAGCTCTAGGTTTATTTGCAAAAAGGCAGATTTACCATAAGCTGATTTCGGAAGTAAAGAAAGCTAATTTAATGTTCTAAATCACCTAAGTGTGAACTTAGTTTTCATGGTCACAACCCTGTTGGGGTGAAGTTAAGTCACAATTCATTTCACAAGTCTTTTTGAAAACATCTGACGACGGAACAGTATGGCCACTCCAACTGTCCATGACCATGGATGCGGCTATTCGAATAGTTTGACACTCTATAGAGGTGGTACCCAATTCATGTATTGTGGTTGTATGGTAAAATTGGAATAGTATCGCATCCGAACCCAACCATCAGCTTTTATAAAGGGGTAAGGTTCATGCCTCAACATTTTCATCATCAAACCATTGTGTTTCTCAACACATGTCAAAACATCTCAATAGAATGAATCATCATTCCAAGGTTTTCATAATCATTTTCACCAAGTATTCCCATCTAAAGTGATCAAGTTTTATGCTTAGCACTAGCCACTAAGGTTAAGAGTGTTCACTAATGAGGGGTGATAATCTTCAATCTCATGCCATAGAATGACATCTAAGTGTAACTAGATAGGCCTAGTTTTATACTCATTATGCTACCTATACTAAAACTAAAGAACTTTGGTAAAGTAAAAAGAATAAAGTTTGCAAGTAAAAATTTGGGATAGGTATAAATAAAATGGTATAACCAAAGCATTCCTAAGGCATCTTGCTTAAGTTATAAAGGGGGCAAGGGTTAACTTGCATAGTTCTAGCTTGCACATAATAGCTTGCCTTGATTGGTGTAGTGATTGAAGTTTTCCTCCTCTTCTTCGGGGTAGAACTCCTCCTCCTCGTATCCTTGGTCGATACTGTCGTCTATAAAGGAATAGGGGGTACACAATCACCAAACAATACTTAATTACTTTTATCTAGCACACTAAGGCTCACACTTGATGATCTAGCATCATCACAATCATCACATGAATTAAAGAACTAGTTTTATTCATTTTATTTTAGAAAAGTAATTTCTACTCATTGAAATTAATTAAGATTTAAGATTCTCCAAATAGAATATGGGATCATGTGGACACATGTCATCACCACATATTCTAATACATGGGAATGTGATTGTTGGTCACATTTTATAAAGTTTAAGATTATTATTTAATAGATTTAAAGTGACTAGAAATTCCCTAATAACATTCTTTTGGTACAAGTCCAAAGTCACTGCACGCAAACCTAATTATTTTTATACATTCAGATAGATATGATCAAATGTAATTTTTGAGAGTTGGAGTCAACTCAAAATCTATTATGGTTGATTTTAAAAAAAAATTGAAGTTCCAAAAGTCTTTGTCTTGCTATTTTTGTTATGATTATCTCTAACTCCAAATAAATTAAATCCAACTGGCTTGGATAGATAATTTAATTACCTTTCTAGCAAAATTTGAATCATGCAATTTGGTTCAGTGAAACTCTCTGAATTGATTTTTGAATCTAGGTATAGAATAGGGTTTTAATTAAATTGGAAAATCAATATTTGAATTTCCTGGGCTACGCAGGAAAGCTAAACGGGCCGGCTCAACTGCACTGCATAGCACAGCGGGCTGCTGACAGAGGGGGTCACTCGTCAGCGAGACAAACTACCCGTAACGGTATCTTTCAACTAGAGCCCTAGGATCTAATTCTAATCCAACGGTCATGGTTCATCATCGACGACGAACAGCTCCAGCGAGGAAAATGACCTAGCACGGTGGTGGGGGTCTGGCGGGGCTCACCTGGGCTCCAGCTAGGGTCAGCGACGGGGGCGATCGACGTGGTAGACGACGACAGTTCCAGCGGTGGTCGCGGCAGGTTTTGGGGTGGTTGAAATCAACGGCGCCCTTCTCCTCTAGCAGCGGCGGGCTAGGTGCAATTCCGGCGTGGTGGTGCTTGCCTTGCTCTGGGAAGAAGTGGGGGAGGGTTAGTGAGAGGTGGTGAGTGGAATGGTGTGGAGAATGGAGGCGGGGGTGACCTCCTTTTATACTGCGGCGAGGGGTCCGACGGTGCGGGCGCGAGCTCGACGGTGGCGTCACTACAGGCGGTTATCGGCGTGGCGGAGGTAGGTGGACGGTGTGGTGGTCCCTGGTGGTTCTCACGGGCATAATGGCGAGGTGTTGGGCGGTGTGGTTTGGAGCGTGCGGTGCTCCGCGCGGGCGCAAAGGTGTTTGTGGCGGCGTGCGGCAGCTGCGGGTCACGCGGCGGCGAATGGGGTTGTCTGCTGGGTTGCTGTGATCATGGCGGACGGAAGCGTGCGCGGTGAAGGCAAGGCGCAGTCTGGGAGAGCTGGTTGGGCGCGGCGAGCTGGCGTGCTCTAGGCATGGCGCAGAGGCACGGTGTGCGGCATAGCTAGGGTGGTCCAGGACTCGGCTAGGGTCAAGGCTGGGACAAGGGGTGGTGGTGGACCTAGGCATGCTACCTGGACATGATGGTGGGCTGCGGTGGTGTCTGCTATGAGCTGGCCGTGGTTGGCCGGCGATGATCAAAGACTGGCGGCGCTCCACTGTGCACATGGCGAAGGGGGGATGATGTCCATTGCTTGGTTAGACTCATGGAGACAGTAGAGTGAAGAGGGGACAGAGGGGTGGATGATTACTGCTCCAAAACAGTGGAGTTAGGCAGTGCTTTGTTTGTGTAAGCAAGGTGTTTGTGAAAATGGCCGCAAGAACTAAAGTTTGGAAATTTTGATTCAAATTTTTTGAGTGATCTTAAGTTAAGCTTGAGAGTGTATGTTTTCTTGGAAAGGTCAAGGGGAATTGATTTGATAGGTTTTTGAAAAAGTGGGACCTTAACACATACACTTGATTCAATTTTCAAATGTCCTTTAAATAGATTTGGAGAATGTTTTTGTAAGTTTGTAAAGTGGGCCTTGATACACTTTTACTTGGTCTAGCAAGGTGTGAAAAGAAGTAGAAATGTTTGTGTTATAAATTATCTTCTAGGAACACACAAAGTGGCCTATCAGTTAACTTTGGCCAAAATGACCATTTGCTTTATTTATTCATATTTGATTTATTTTTCTTTTGATTTTGTTTATAAAAGGTCTAGATGATATAGTATTCACCTTTAAACCATTTCACATCATTTGTAGCAATCAAGCATGGCATTTTCAAACAATCACACATTAATGCAAAACTAACATGTTGGGGATATACTTTCCGGGTATCCTCACAGTTCCTCACTGACTAGGGTGGCCCACTTCGGGTTAGATATTTGCTTCATGGGCGGCCCAGTCAGGGAGAAAAGACGGAGTCTAGTCCGGCTACAGGAAGGCCCAGAAGATTTACTGACGTAGGCCCATAGTGTTACTTGTAGTTTAAGATGTACTCTGTAACCGATTGTTAGTCGTAGCCGGATAGATCTCTCCTGTAAACCCTAGGTCGGATATCTATATAAGCCGTCCTAGGGAGAGCCTTTAGGGCACCCAATAGTATACAATCTCAAATCGCATAGGCGAACCCCTTGTAACCCATATTCTGGCTCTGCCGTATTACTAGATTTAGAGCAGGAGTAGGATCCGTCCAAAGCCGGCGGATTCGAACCTGGGTAAACTTGTGTGCTCACTGTCCCAGAACACCGTACGCCTCACACCCCTCTCTTCCGCACGCCTCAAGGACCCCCTCATGGCGTACTTGTCATCAATCCGACGATAGTTAGCGCCCACCATGGGGCAAGTGAACTTCGAATCTACGTTCCAAGCGGAATCTGCAAGAATCGGAATCGGCGAGACTATCGCCATCGGTCGCATCCTCTACGCCAGCGATGTCCCTCTCATCATTCTCGACGAGACCTGGATTCCGGCTAGGGAGGTTGTGACTGCCTACACCATCATGTGTTTTGGCGATATCGATGTTTACATCGGTTTCACTGAACCTGCCCCACCCACCCAAGTGGTGATTATAGAGGCAGAAGGGATTTCTGGTTCCCCTTTGTCCGCGGAGGTGGCAGAGTTCCGGATCTTAGAAGATGCTAATCCCACCCAGCCCGCACCAATAGCGGAGATAGTGGAGAAAACTGAGCCTGAAGCAGATCTTGCGGTTCAAGTCAAATCTGGAGTGGATCTCCTAGGTGAGGTCAAATCCCAGATCGATCTGTTTGCTGAGGTCGAAATCCAGGAGGAGCACAGTAACAACCATGGTTTCAGCTACGCCAACGCCGGAATAGATCAACCGTTCATGAGGCATATGTTGAGGCGCATGATACTGCAAGACACAAGCGTGGATGAGGATCTCAAAACCATCAGGATCTTTAGGGAAGCCCATGAGGAAAGCCGCAACTACCTCAGGACCCACATGTCACACTTTGTCGGATACGTTGGATCCGGATCCGGCTTTGCCGATACTGAAGAAAACACCGACTTAGTGCTGGAGGCGATCGGAACAAACACCGACATACCCGCATCCTCGGATGACTCGATGACGTCAGCAGATTTCCGAAAGTTCTCCACGGAATATGAAGAGGAGCTTAACTCCAGACCTGCTACAAAAGGAGAAGACATGGACGAAGGATCTGGAGAAAACTCTCCAAAACCACAGGACAACATGGAACTCGGAGATGATCCTGAGAACCAAATGTCCGGAAGTACCGATCAGAGCTAACCCCGGGAAACGGGCCCAAAACCGTCTTTGCTACCGGCACTGCCAAGAAGGCAAAGAAGAAGAACAAGAAGAACAAGACCCCGACAAAAGATCTTCCGGCAGAGGAAGTGATTGCCGAGGAATACGAAGAAGACGAGCCAAAAGAAGAATTGGTGGATGGACACGTGATCACTGAAGGTGCGCGTAAACTCACAGATGCTGCATTAACCACACCTATCCCTACAGCTGCAGAACTTACTGCCGAAGAACTTGATGAAAGGGCCCAGGCCCTAGAAGCGCGTTTTCAAGTACTCCTGGATGAAGCCAAAAACATCGAGGAGGAGAAGAAACGCATGGCAACTATGGAGAAGTACATCTCTCGGCAGCATTAGAAGACCCGGAAACATCACACACGTGATGATCAATTCCCGGAAGTACACAATGTTCTCTTCAAAGGAGACCCAGGGATGCCTCGTCTCGACAGCATGGGAGATCTGGTGTATCCATCACCGGTACAAAACACTAATACATCGCAAATGTATCTATCATTTTTGATGTTCCATGCTTTGTTTTATCCACTTTCTTGTGTTTTGTCCACACTTTGGACTACTTTTCATATGATTTCTTGGACTAACCTATTAACAAGAGCCACAGTGCTAGTTGCCTGTTTTTTGCTGTTTTTGGTTCCAAGAAAGTCAGAAAATGAATATTCTCGGAATTGGACGGGACAAAAGCCAAAGTGCCTATTTTTCCGGAAGTCATCAGATGCCAGAGTACGAGACGGAGAAGGGATGGGGGGCCACCACACCACCTGGCCACGTGGCCCATCCTGGCCCACGCGAGGGGGTGGTCTGGCTGCCTCCGGCACCTCCTCGGCCTCCCCTTCTGCCTATAAGATGCCCTCAGGATGAAAACTGTAAGTACCCAATCAAATATCCACGAAAGAGTCAATAGTCGTCGTCATCTCCATCCCTAGATCAGGAGGGTTCTGAATCTCTTCCCGGCAACCTATCGGAGAGGGGAATTCACCCTGGAGGCCTTCTTCATCACCATGCAAGCCTCCGGTGTGATGCGTGAGTAGTTCATCCTTGGACTACGGATCCATGTAGTAGCTAGATTGCTGGTTCTCCTCCTTTGTGCTTTCATGTCTAGATCTTGTGAGGTCCGTTCATGATCAAGATCATCTATTTGTAATTCTGCATGTTGTGTTTGCGGGGATCCGATGGATATTGAGATGCTATTTCAGATTGATTATTAATTCTATCATGTCTTTGTTATTTGTGATCTTGCATGCTTTCTGTTGTTAGTAGCTATCTTGCCCAAGTAGATGTTAGCAACTCCAAGAGTTAGTATTTATGCTCGATAGTGGGTTCATGCCTCTGGTAATCTGGGGAAGTGACGGAAATCTCAAAGGTACTAGATGTGTTGTTGCTACTAGGGAGAAAACAACAATCCTTTGTTCATAGAACAATCGTATTGTTTACTTTACACGCAATTCATAAAGCAATAATCTGTTGTTTGCAACTTAATACTGGAGGGGGTTCGGATGATAACCTGAAGGTGGATTATTAGTCATAGATGTAGTTGAATGGTGGTCTATGTATAATGTTGTAATGCCCAATAAAGTCTTAAAGGAGTCAAGATGATTATTATATGCATGTATTGCGTTTTCGGTGTTTGTCAATTACCCCGCTGTAATTTGTTCACCCAGCATGTTATCTATCTTAAGGAGAGCCACCTCTAGTGAACTATGGATCCCGGTCCTTTTCTTTACATACAATCTATAAATTGTTTACTGCTTTGTGTTTACTTCATGCAAAATTTACTTCCTTCCATTCGATACGGTTAATCCTTTGTTTTCAGCAAAACATGGTGAGATTGACAACACCATCACAAGTTGGGGACAAAGTTCTGTGGTTGTGTTGTGCAGGTCTCCACGTTGCTACTAGCACCGGTAGTGCGCCCTGCCCAGGCTCAGCTAGCAACACCTTTGGGGTGTTTCCTTGCTCCTACTGGTTCGATTAAACCTTTGTTTCATAACTGAGGGAAACTTGCTGTTGTGCTCATACCTTCCTCTTGGGGTTCCCAACGAGCTCTACATCGACCACGAGCCATCAAGCATTTTTCTGGCACCGTTGCCGGGGAGTCAAGGACATCTTCACAAGGGGAGTCCCTTATAACCAATCTCTTTACTTTGTTATTTTTGTTCTGCTTAGTTTCTGTTTGCTTTGTTTGCTTGTTTCTTTATCAAAAACACAAAAAATTAGTTTTACTAGCTTGCTTTCTTATTTCAAAAACACAAAAAATTAGTCCCTTAATTAAGTTGCCACTATGTCTATCCTTGCTCCAGTCACTATGTCACCCGAGGAAATGATTTTCACTTTTAAACAAGGAATTGAGGAAAGTTTTAAGGAAGCTTGGTCTAGAATATCTTATCTACATGAAAAAACTGAGCCTAAAATGTCTCAATGCTTATTCCTTAGCAGTTTTTAGCTTGGAATTGCTCTTTGCTATAGATATGCTTTAGAAGCTATTGTGGGAGGAGATTTCCTCCAATCTAATGAGGATGATGCTATTAATGCTATAGAGAAATTGATCCTCACTTACAACTTGCCTAGCCAAAGTGATATTTCTTTAGCAAGAATATTTTCTAGATTGAACACTCTTGAGACTAGCACTACTAGCTTAAAATATTGTTATAATACGCTTAGGGAGCATCACAATTATGTTCCAGTAAATTCTGAACCATCAAAGTAGCTCCCTACAGTAAAGATTGAGATAAACACTAAAACTTTTCAAGCTCGCTGTGATATCATGTCTGAATTTTGTCTTATGCCGAAAGATATTTATGAATCTTTGAATACTTGGGGGCTTACTAAAGGAGGAAATGAAATATCTCTTGCTAATAATGCTACCATATTACCTATTGGAATAGCTGAAGGAGTATTACCAAAGATCCTTGGGAAAATGATTTGGAAGTTTATTTGGTGGTGGAACTGAACCTTAAGACCTTTTATCTTGAGTGCACTAATGTTGCTAATAAAGATTGTGTGAAGTTTTGTATAAAGGAAAAAATTCAGGTGTATGGAAGGAATGATTAATGAGATGAAGGATGGACCAAAGCTCAAGCTTGGGGATGCCACGCGTGTCACTCCAAAAAATATCCAAGAAGTACAAGCGTTAAAGCTTGGGGATGCCCAAGGCATCCCCTCTTCATCAATAAAAATCCCAGGTGTCTTCCAAACACTTCATTTTTATTGTTTTATGCACAATTGTGTTGTTCTTGGAGCATCTTCTTTTTTGTTTTTGTTTTGGTTCTTTGTTTGCTTGGTTTGCTTAGTTTTCTGAATAAATTGGTTTGCCCCCTCTTTCATACTTTGGTTTGCAAATAGTTTGGTTTGGTTTGGAAAAGAGTAGGAAAGTTCATGCTTATGTGGTAAAAAGAGCTTGTTTTTGACTATGGCCTATGCTTTGTCATGCCATGCTTGATATTGTTTTGGATTTATGCCTAGTATTCTTTGATGTAGCATGACTTGTTATAAACAATTGAGATTGCTTAATGTGACTTGGATGAATCATGCGTTCTTTTAGCATATTAAGGCATAGTATAGTGGTATTCTCCTTTGATGCTTTATTTGGGTTGACTTGGCGCATGCTCACACCATGTTATGACTATCTCAAGTCACCGTAGCCTTTATGATCCTTTAGTTTTAAAATTGTAGTATCACTTTATGATTTCATCAATGATGTTTTGTCGCTCTGCATGATTATGGCCATTATTGCTCTCTTAGTTTGTCGCTCCTAGTATTTTGCTAGCCTCCACAACCAAGTATGAGTTCCACTCATGCATCCAACTCCCTAAACCAAGTTATTCAAAAGAGTCCACCATACCTACCTACTAGCTTATGTTATTCCAAGTATATTCATGCTTTTGTTTACCTTCCAAATTAAACTTGTTATGGGAAAACTAGTGATTAAAGCTCTCACGAACTTGATGGCACACTTTACTTTTTTTGCATCTAATAAACTTGAACCATTGGGTCCTTCTTTATTGCGTATATGCTTGCGCTTTATAAGTTGAAATTAGCAGAACCATGTATCATGGGGAACGCTTTCAACATTTCACTTGTACTTTGTACCCCGTTGATATCATGTTCTTTTGCTTACGGATCCCGGCGGTGTGAAATAAAAGTGGAACTTGTAAGATCATGGAGTTTGTATGTGTGTTAGAGAAACGCCTGGGCCACTAGCCTAAGCCATGCCTAATCATGGTGGAAACTTGCAGCATCACCATAATGAGCACTCCATGAAGCATCCTCAATAAAAACCTATGCAAATAGCAAATAAAAAGATCGCTGAGATGCTCATTGTCTTCTTGCCTTGTCATTTTGATTATGGGATAGCTCTTGTATCATGTGCAAGGGGTACCCCGTTGGTGGTTCTTTATGATACACATGTACTTACAATGATAAGATCTTACTCGTGACTAAAGTTGAGTAGCATGAGGATCGGTCTTCGTAAGTAAGGGGCATGATATTTCGTTTTATAACTTGTCAAGCATATATCCTCTTAGTTGTGTCACTTTAACCTTAATACCTTAAAGATGCTTATGATAGGGGCAATGAGAGCTGAAATCTATAAGTACCATAATTTTTGGAAGCCTTTTATGAGACTTGAATCCCTACTTCCTTCTATGATGGCCTTTCTTCCACCATTATATTGAGTCTCCACCTTCTACCTTTATGCACCTACATTAAGAGCATAGTGGCCATTCTTAGTTCTATGTGCATTGTCCCAAGAATAGTTGATTGATGCATAACTTGATATTTCTTGCTTTAAACTATTTGTATCTAGTCTTGCAAACGTCTTTTGTTTGTGCCTTTTCATGTTTTCTTTATGTGAAACAAACAAACGTCTTGCAAAGCATTGTTATTCATGAATCTTTTGTTTGTGCCTTTTCATGTTGCATCATAGTTTCTTTGTCTTATTGCTAGAACTTTGTCTTATTGCTAGAACTTTGTCTTTCATGTTATGATTGAAGTACTATGATCCTAGCTTTGAATGTTTTACAAATACTTTGATCGAGTATTTGATGGTGCATGTCACCTAAAAATTATTCTTTCTTGTTATCACTTACCTACTCGAGGACGAGAAGGAGTTAAGCTTGGGGATGTTGATACATTGCAAATGTATCTATAATTTTTGATGTTCCATGCTTGGTTTTATCCACTTTATTGTGTTTTGTCCACACTTTGGAGTACTTTTCATATGATTTCTTGGACTAACCTATTAACAAGAGCCACAATGTCAGCTACCTGTTTTCTGCTGTTTTTGGTTCCAGGAAAGTCAGAAAATGAATATTCTCGGAATTGGACGGGACAAAAGACAAAGTGCCTATTTTTCCGGAAGTCATAAGATGCCAGAGTACGAGACAGAGAAGGGCTGGGGGGGCCACCACACCACCTGGCCGTGCAGCCCAGCCAGGGGGTGGTCTGGCCGCCTCCGGCACCCCCTTGGCCTCCCCTTCCGCCTATAACATGCCCTCGGGACAAAAACCCTAAGTACCCGATCAAAAATCCACGAGAGAGTCTGTAGCTGCCGTCATCTCCATCCCTAGATCGGAAGGGATCTGAAACTCTTCTCGGCACCCTGCCAGAGAGGGGAATTCACCCTGGAGGCCTTCTTCATCACCATGCAAGCCTCTGGTGTGATGCATGAGTAGTTCATCCTTGGACTACGGATCCATGTAGTAGCTAGATGGCTGGTTCTCCTCCTTTGTGCTTTCATGTCTAGATCTTGTGAGATTTGTTCCTGATCAAGATCATCTATTTGTAATTTTACATGTTGTGTTTGCGGGGATCCGATGGATATTGAGATGCTATTTCAGATTGATTATTGATTCTATCATGTCTTTGTTATTTTTTTTCTTGCATGCTTTCCGTTGTTAGTATCTATCTTGGCCAAGTTATCTGTATATGTATGTAATGCCCAATCAAGTCTCAAAGGAGTCAAGATGATTAGTATATGTATGTATTGGTTTCCGGGTGTTTGTCAATTGCCCCACTGTAATTTGTTCACCCAGCATGTTATCTATCTTAAGGAGAGCCACCTCTAGTGAACTCTGGATCCCGGTCCTTTTCTTTACATACAATCTATAAACTGTTGCTGCTTTGTGTTTACTTTCTACAAACTTTTACTTCCTTCTATTCGATACATTTAATCCTTTGTTTTCAGCTAAACACGGTGAGATTGACAACCTCATCGCAAGTTGGGGACAGAGTTCGGTGGTTGTGTTGTGCAGGTCTCCACGTTGCTACTAGCACCGGTAGTGCACCCTGCCAAGGCTCAGCTAGCAACACCTTCGGGGTGTTTCCTTGCTCCTACTGGTTCGATTAAACCTTGGTTTCATAACTGAGGGAAATTTGCTGCTGTGCTCATCATACCTTCCTCTTGGGGTTCCCAACGAGCTCTACATCAACCACGAGCCATCAAACACTGTCGCAGCTCGAGATATCCTGTCGAATAATCCAGGCCTAGAACAGGTTCGATTGGGCATCAGGCTATTGGGTCTGCAGCATAGAAACCAGAAATTTTCCTACGATGTGAACTACACGCCAAGATCTATCTACTAGGTACAAAGAAACATGTGGACATACATCCAACGAGAACTTACCCTCGAAGGCAACGAGTTTTGTTAACGAGTAGGAACTCGTGGTTGATGTAGTCATACACTTACTGATCTCAAGATCGTGAGGAAGTCCAGCAGGTCCGGCTCCAGCACGTCCATCAGATCCAGCTCCAGCAACACCAAGTCCAGCACCGCAAAGCAGCGGTGCATCCGTGATCGCACACACGTCCGGTACCCTGACAACCTCTGTCCCTCGCTCCAGCAAAGCAGCGGAAGCAGCAACTCCTTTCCAGATAAAGCCACCGGGAACATGTATCTCGCTAATCCGAGTACATGGGGGAATAATACTAGAGGGGGAGAGAGATCCTTCACAAGGAGGTGTGTGTGAGAAGTAATGAGAGGGTGGCCTCTTATAGGACAAGGGGGGTGCCCCTCCTTCATGGTCGGCGCATGGAGGAGGTGCCTCTTCACCTCCTCCATTCATGTGGTGGTAACCCCTCGACATTAAAATGCCTCTTCACATTCCCTTTTAAAGTCTCCACTTTAAATGCATTAAATTTCTCCAAATTTAATGCTCTCTCATTTAATAAAAATCTTTTATTATTTTTATTCAGAATTTTTTTAATTACTTTAATTAACAAACATTCACATAAAACCCCCTGCAACATTTCAATATTACATGCAGAACCAATTTCAGCAATTTCACCCGAAACAGTTTCGGTGTCTATTGAAATAATTCCAGCGCATTCTTAAATCTTTATCTGAAACATATTTGCTCCAAATGGTGTCGGCATCCCTTAAGTGTGTCACCCTACGGTTGGCGAATAATGCAGACATGATCGAGACCCCTCTCCGATCAATAATCAGCAGTAGGACCTGGAGATCCATACTGACTCCTACACATTCAACGATGACTTATGTGAACGTGAGAACCTTTAACACTAGTAACTAAATCCATTTGTCTCGTGATATATTACATGTCCGAGATTCGATCATCGGTATCTCCATAGCTAGTTTGATCTCGTTTCCGACATGCACTCTTTTCTCGTTCCCGTGATATAACATTCTAGTGATCACATCACTTGCTTGCAAGCTATCTTAATGTGATATTACCGAGAGGGCCCAAAGTATATCTATCTGTCATCGCGATTGACAAATTCCACTCTTGATCCATGAGCCTCAACATAACACCTTGGTAGCACTGAACCCATCTTTATAGTCACCCTGTTACGGTGTGACGTTTGATGTTATCAAGATACTCTTCCGGTGTTAGAAATTAACATGATCTCATGGTCTAAGGATAAATATTACTTCGTATGATGTTATAGCAATATAAACATAATGACTTTGATCGTAATGCTATACTTCGGATGAATGTTCATCACATCATTCCACCAATGTTGTGACCTCGTTATTAACAACATCCAATGTCCATGATCAGGAAACCTTGATCATCTTGTTAATCAACGAGCTAGTCTATAAGAGAGGCATAAGTAGGAACCCTTTTTGTTTATTAAACACACATGTATTGACGTTTCCGATCAATACAATTATAGCATGCAAAATAAACATTTATCATAAACATGGAATAAGATAATAACCACTTTATTATTGCCTCTCGGGCATATTCCCTTCACAACCTACTCACCAAGGGTCTGGAACAGCAAAGGGCCGCGAAATCCGGAAGCAGAAAACTGGTCTCTAAATCTGACCAATGTCGCACGGACTCAGCCTGGAATGATATAAGGCCCCAACATGTTTCGGAACAGCGTCACCATTCCGACCGACGGGAAGACAACTACTCAAGAACCGGATCATCAGGACATCATCACAGAACTACACGTGATTGGTACAATGTCGCTCCAGCTGCCGAGCAAGAAGCAATTGCTACACTGTATCCAAAAAACCCTCCCCGACGAGAGTCGAACGATCATAGGGGAGAAGACAAAGAGAAACATCGGGAGGAGGACCATCAAAGGATGCCACCTCCTAGACCTACAAACCATCCGGCTGAGCCTCACCATGGTGGGAGTGACGGACGAAGGAATGACGGAAACCGTGCCGAGACAAGACGGCAGGGGGCTCGTCGCAATGAAGACCCTCCCTGGAACCGGAATAATGACGCTCTGGACAGAGGCCAGCGATCAGCCAAAAATAATCCAGCTGCTCCACCCTCTCCGCCAAGTAGCCATCACAACGGCTCCCAAGGAGGCCAAGGAGGGCGTCGTGGTGGAGGAGGTGGTGGCAGAAGCCGAAGTTCGACTCCAAGGCACCACAGCCATAGCCGTCATTCAGGAGGATCTTTATCCCCAAATGATGCAAGGCACAGGATTAACTCCAATATAGAGGCACGGCGCTACGAAAATGATGATATATACGTGGCCCCAAAATGCTTCGAACTACGCATAAGAGCTACAAAATTCCCGGAAGGATTTGCTATCTCAAGACACATTCAAGCCTACGATGGTATAGCTCCGCCAGATACTTGGCTCCAGGATTTCTTCCAAGCTTGCTGTATTGCTAAAACAACCAATTAGATTACTACGTCATCGCTTGAAGTGTGATAAGGTCACTGATTTGGGAGAGATGATAGAAACAGCAAGCAAGTATGCATATGCTGATGACGATGCAGAGGGATTACTGAACGCCCTAGCTGTGCCACATTCGGCAAAACAACCAAAGCAGCAAGCTCAGAAGCGCAAGAATACCTCAGAAGAAAAGCCCAATGCGGAAACGGTAGTGGTTACTGCTACTTTCGGGTCTGGAGGATGAGGAGGACCCGGCGGTGGCCGCGGGCGCGGTCGTGGGACGTCAAGAGTTGAAGGTAGAGGAGACCAGCAAACTGGCAAAACCTACTCTTGGGCCGACATTGCCAATAACCCATGTGTTCATCACCTATACGCCAATGTGGGCTCGTCCCACACAAACACCGAGTGTCGTTTAACGACGAAATTAAGAGAGATGATACCGCTGGCTACAGGGCTAAGCGGAAGAAGGGAAAAAAGAATCCCGAAAAAGATAAAGAGACCAAGGAAGATTCTGACATGGAGCAAGATGATGCTTCAAATCCCAAGCCAGAAGGGAAGAAAAAATTTCCGACCAAGAAAGACACTTACGTCACCTTCCTCAGATCTCAACCAGCAAAGGTCAAGAAAGCAGTTCTAATATGAGCTCAATGCAACAGTTCCGGTTGTCCCTCAATTCCTGGACTGGTCGGAAGTGGCAATCACCTTTGACCATGCTGATCATCCGCCGAAGTTGCACAGGCCAGGGAAATACGCCTTAATCGTCAATCCACTTATTGACGGTTATGGTTTCTCCAAGACTCTCATGGACGGTGGCAGCAACATCAATATTCTGTATGTTGAAACCCTACGCCGGATGAGGATCTCGGAGACCCAGCTGAACCACAGCTTTGTGATCTTTCATGGAGTTGTCCCAGGAAGGCAAGCAAATTCCCTAGGAGAAATCACTTTGGATGTTACCTTTGGAACTCCAAAGAACTATCAGATGGAAGAACTTTCCTTCGAAGTGGTCCCGTTCAAGAGCGCATACCACGCTATATTCGGACGTCCGGCTTACTAGGCTTTTATGGCTCGTCCGTGTTACATTTACAATATGATGAAAATTCTAGGTCCCAATGGTGTGATCACCATCAGGGGAGACCCAAAGAAAGCGCGAGAGTGCGAGGATGGAAATGTCGCCTTTGCTGAAGCTGTGCTGCACGCCTAGGAGTACCAGGAGATCAAGAAGAGCATAGATCCGTCCAAGATTCCCGCAACAAAGAAGGAGGTGACAAAGATGAATCCGGAGATCAAGGCATCAGAAGAGACGAAGAAGACGTTGTTGAAGGATGATGACCCCTCCAAGGTGACCCAGATAGGCGTAGGCCTAGATAGCGTATAGGAAAGCACACTCGTCAAGTTCCTCCAAGGAAATCAAGATATCTTCGCATGGCAGCCATCTGACATGACCAGAGTACATAGGGAACTTGCGGAGCACTCTCTAAATGTAAACTCGAACGCTAAACCCGTCAAATAGTCACTACGATGCTTTGGCGATGTAAAGCATAAGGCAATAGCTAAGGAACTAGCCCGACTCGAGTTAGCCGAATTCATAGAAGAGGTCATCCATACTGATTGGTCGGCCAACCCTATAATGGTCCCTAAAAAGGACACTACCGATTTAAGGATGTGTGTTGATTATACTTCCTTGAACAAGGCTTCTCCCAAAGATCCGTTTGCTCTACCTAGGATTGATCAAGTTATCGATTCTACGGCAGGCTCGGAACTCCACTGTTTTCTCAACACATATTCCGGTTATCACCAAATTCGGATCAAGGAATCAGAACTTCATTCATAACCCCCTTCGGAACCTTCTGTTTTGTTACGATGCCTTTTGGGCTAAAGAACGCAGGAGCTACGTACTGACGCACAATGCAGCGTTGCCTCCATGATCAAATCGAACGCAATGTACATGCATATGTGGATGATATTGAGGTGATGTCCAAAAAGAAGGAAACGTTGATTTCCAACTTGGAGGAAACGTTCGCCAATCTACGAAAATACAACATAATGCTTAATCCGAAGAAGTGTTTCTTTGGAATCTCAGCCGGAAAATTGTTAGGTTTCATCATGTCTTAGAGAGGCATAAAGGTGAACCGAGATAAGATTAAGGCTATACTCAATATTTCCAGGCCAACCCGCCTGAAGGACGTTCAAAGACTCACTGGTTGCATTGCTGCAGTTAGTCGGTTCGTAAGTCGGCTCGGAGAAAGAGCCGCACCACTTTACAAGCTCCTGAAAAAGACCAAGAAATTCGTTTGGACTGATGAAGCTGAAGCTGTACTACAAGCCTTGAAAGAAGTACTCTCATCTACTCCTATCCTTGCAGCACCAGAACCAAGGGAACCAATGTTGCTCTATCTCATTGCGACAAATAGAGTCATCAGTATTGTCATGGTAGTGGAGAGACCAAAGGAAAATCAGGAACACCTGGTGCAACGTCCGACTTACTATCTCAGCGAGGTCCTAACTGAATCAAAACAGCGGTATCCGCACTATCAAAAGCTGGCTTATGGTGTGTTCTTTGCATCTCGTAAGTTACGGCACTACTTTCAGGAACATCCAATTACCATGGTGAGCACAACTCCTATAAGAGATATAATCAACAACAGCGAGGCTAGAGGACGTGTCGCAAAATGGGGCATATAGCTTTCAGCTTTTGATATTGAGTATAAACCGCGGACAACAATCAAATCCCAAATCCTTGCTGACTTTGTTGCTGATTGGACAGAGACAAAAGAGAATATGACCCTCCCTGAGTCGGAATATTGGACCCTATATTTTGATGGGTCTAAGGCTCGTGGGGGCTCGGGGGCTGGCGTGGTGCTCAAATGACCCCAAGGAGATAAACTTCTATACATATTGCAGATCCACTTCACAGCGACAAATAATATTGCCGAGTATGAAGCACTGCTGCACGGAATCCGGATTGCTAAGGATATCGGCATCCGACGTTTGATGTGTTACAGAGATTCAGATCTTGTTGTTTGTAATGCAAATAAGCACATGACAACATATAAAGCTATCGTGGATGATCTATCTAAATCGTTTGAAGGGTTTGAGGTTCAACACATCCCTCGAGCAGAAAATAAGGAAGCAGATGCATTATCTCGGATAGGCTCTTCACGGAAAGAGGTCCCGGATGGCGCTTTTTAGAGCACCTCAAAGTTCCCTCAATAAAGGGAGTGGACGAGGAATATCCGACCAAATCCGACTCACCTTTGATAGTAGTTCTGGCTGTAATTCCTAGCTGGACTCAACCCTACCTTGACTACTTCGTAGATGGCAAATTACCCGAAGATAAAGTTCTGAGCCGGCAGATCGTCCGACGAGCAAAAGCCTATACTATAATTAGTGGCGAGCGCTATAAGCGGAGTGTGTCTGGGGTTTTTCAGCACTGCGTATCTCTGGAAGATGGAGCGGTAATCTTAAGAGAAATCCACGAAGGCGAGTGTGGTCACCATGCTGCAGCCAAATCTTTAGTGGCAAAAGCTTTTTGACACGGTTTTTCTGGCTTACAGCCAAGATAGATGCCAAATGGCTGGTCAGGACGTGCAAGGGCTACCAAAAGTATGCCAAACAAGCTCACGTTCCGGCTGATCAGTTGCGAACAATACCTATAACATGGCCTTTCGTAGTCTGGGGGCTTGACATGGTAGGACCGTTCAAACGGGCTCCAAGTGGATTTACTCACCTCTTAGTGATGGTGGATAAATTCACCTAATGGATTGAGGCTAAACCTGTCACTAGTTGTGATGGAGCAACAGCCAAAAGATTTGTCAAGAATGTTATAATCCGGTATGGTTATCCGCATAGTATTATCACAGACAATGGGAGTAATTTCTCTATGGGAGAACTTGCCGAATTCTGCAACGAGCAAAATATCCGGGTGGACATTGCGTCAGTCGCACATCCGCAGGCTAACGGACAAGTCGAAAGAGAAAATGGTTTAATCCTAGAAGGCCTAAAACCGAGACTCGAAGCACCATTACGACGTGCTGTGGGGGCTTGGGCAGAGGAATTGCCTTCTGTAATATGGAGTTTACGAACAACTCCAAACAGGTCAACTGGATACACACCTTTCTTCTTGGTCTATGGCGCAGAAGCAGTTCTTCCTAGTGATTTGATTCACACTTCTCCTAGAGTGGCCGCGTATATCGAAGAATATGCCGAGATTTCTCGACAAAATGATCTCGACTTAGTCGAAGAAGTTCGCGTCGTTGCTGAAATGAGATCAACAGCCTATTAGCAGAAGTTATGCAAGTATCATAGTCAAAGAGTCAGAAACGGGTCTTTCAAGACAGGCAATTTGGTTCTCCGGCTTGTGCAACAAAGAAAGCACAAACTTTCCCCAGTATGGGAAGGGCCATTTATAGTTATTCGAGTATTACACAATGGTTCATACTACCTAAATGATATGCGGCAAGTCAAAGAAAGACCTGCTACTAAGAAGAGAAAGAGAGCTGGAGGCAGTACAAATCCGGATGAGTTAGACAGACCGTGGAATATTGCTCAGCTATGCTTTTATTCTTAGTTTATTCTTCTTTGTAATCATTTATGTGTACATGTTCTGTGAGAAATAAAAGTTTTGGTTGCCTCAAGTTTTTCTGAGAAGTTATTACCATATTATTTCCGAATGATCATGTCACAGTCAAAAATCCTAGAATACTTGAAAGTACTTTATGCTCATGTTTGTTCTGGTTTAGATTTCCGATTCTAAAATTGCTACCTTCGGGTATAAATCTAAATTTCCTAGTCTATACTTTGGTTATTTGTCTGATTACCGGATGCGGGTATTTTCTGAGTAGTGAATTGTTGGTACTGGAAGCCGACTTTGTTTCCGAGTTTAAACTGGTTTAGCAATTGAGCTCCGTTGCTCGGCAAAGTATCTGTGCTGAAAGTTTAGCAAACATTTTAGGCACACAAAAATTTAAGCCAAAAAGTGCTGAATAGATAAAAGCTTAGCACTAGCAAGAGTATTATACTACTTATTTACATACCCATAATGTTTTCAGAATAACACATCCGTTTCTTTCTAATGACTTATGATGTAGGCGGAGAGGTAGGAGCTGCCGGCTCGCTGGATACATCAGCCGCACCTTGAGAACGATCCGAGATGTCCAAATCCGATATGGTTTGGTCATCGCCGGAAACTTCGGCTGTTTCTTTGAAAGGCGGAGGCGACGTGTCCATGCGAGTGAAGAAGGGAGTGTCGTAGCTGGTCAAATCAGCTATGTGCCACCCATATCTGGCGCAGGAGTCCATGATGGCTTTGATATCTTGCTCCTGGCCGTCTTCATCCACAGTAGAGTACCCTCTGGTCACTTGCCAGATTTCCATGCTTCCATGGTGGATCATGACCATTGTGAGAGCGTTCTGCGTTGCGGATCGCGCGTAGGACATGTTCCAGTCCTGGACAAGCTGCGGCATCTCCTTTGCCTTGTCTCACACCTGAAAGTCAGACATGCTTGGCATATCTGGAACCTTGAGAGCTTCGCCAATATCTTCGAGGGATTGGCGGAAGTCATGAAGCAAATCACCGACTTGGGTAAGCCGGTGGGTGCGAGGCTCGGTAGAGGTGGAGTCCGTCAAGTTCAGAGGACCTATGCATATAGGGCAAAAGCGGTTTAATAAATCTGACATCGAAAGAGTCGAAGAATGTAAACAAGTTAGAAAGATGGAAATATACCAAAGATGACATCGTCGACTTAGGTTTTCTCCTCACGAAGACTCTAGAGTTCAGCTTAGAGTTCTTCAGAAATGTCCCTCTCTCTGAACAAGTCATTGTTATGATCCGAGATTTTCTTCTCGTGGAGTGCAATCTTGCAATCACGCTCCACAGTGGCCATGGTGGAGGATTCGAGAACTTGAGCAATGCTCTTCTCATGATCCGCCTTAAGCTGGTATAGCTCTCGGCAGAGATCCTTGTTTTCCACCACCAAGGTCTTCAGATTCTCGGCCTCTTCAATCATAGCACATGACTTACCAGTGTTGTAAGTCAAACAGAACAATAGTTCAACGAAAATATCCGACTATGAAAAAGTAAGACAAGGTTTGAGTCTTGGAAAGTTTACCTCCAGCCTCATCCTTGGAAACTTTAAGCTCAGCATTTTCAAGTCGGAGATCTTTGATCTCTCTCCGCTTGTTGCAGATATTCTTCAATAATTCTTGGTTATATGAATTAACTTTCTATAAGTCAGAATACCCAGAGTCAGAAGTCTACTAAAGACTCGGGCTAATACTGTAGCTAATATCAGCACGAGCATTGGGGGGCTACACTAGTTCATTCTTTGGCATCCTAAGGAAGCATATACCCGGATTGTCTATCCAACTTCATGCTTGGGGGCTAGATGATATGATATAAAGTACCATAAAGAAAAACGTGAGTTGGAATTCTGACTTACATGATGTTCATGTGTAAGCTTGCTCAGGCACATGTTCACCTCAGTGGTAACCTTCTCGGCAAGGGTAAGTGGAATAACCAGAGGTGGTGGAAGTACACCAGCTCTTAACCCCTCATCGCGAAGGTAGACTTGTTCGAGAAGTTGGGAGTACTTGACGTCCTTTGCTTCTTGTGCTTCTTCTTCAGCAGAAAGATTTTGGTTTTGCAGGCATTGCCGGGCCAGCCATTAGATTTCCTCCACAGATTTCCAAGATAAGCCAAATTTGGCAAGTTCCGGATTGTTCAGGAGATTTTCGTCGAAGGTTTCTGCCGAGGGATCATTACCCGAAGAGGGTTCACCCTTATCTAAACCTGAGTCACCCATGGTGACGTCAATCTACGACTCGAGGATCGTTGGCTCTGTTGAGGGAGCCAGATCTTCTGCAACGATCGGAGATGGAGTAATCTCCAGCGCTGCAGAAGGTTGAGGGGCAGGAGTCGGAGGAGCCACGGCAGGAGAAGCCATAGTTAGCTTCGTCTGACGCAGGAGCTTTGAAGTAGTTCCTTTCCCCTTTCCCTTGATGAGCTGTTTAGCTCTGAGAAGGTAATATAAGAAATAACATTATATCTCGGAAGAAAGTTACCTCTACACTCATGAGTAAAAGTACAAAGGTGGAAGTTGTGTGGAAAGTTACCTCTACACAACTGGCACTTCCTTTGTGCCAATAGCCACTGTCGGAGCTTTGCGCTTCCTGGGCACAACTTCCAGCAGTGGGACCAATTCCTCATCCGAAGAAAACTCGGGAGGATATCCCACGATAGGAGCTAATTCCGACTCGGGGAGGTCGGCAAGCTGAAAAGATGATAATATCTTAGTGTTGCAAAATAACTTAAATGTGGAACACATAAAAAGGGTTTATTGCTAAAGCTTACCAGCACTACAGGGTCTTCCGCTGTATGCATGTCCAGGGACAAATCCGGAATCTTTCTCTCAATCCACTCCTTTATCAGCCATTTGATTTGGCTTATATAATCTTGTGGCTTTAAGGCCTTGGGGCTTATGCGGAGGGAGTCATTTTTCGACACCGTGATGGAATGCATCAGTCGGTCGTCGTGGTGCTGGAGAGGCTGGATCCGGAGTGCCACCCAGCATTGGACTAAGTCGAACCCTTTCAGGCCCTTGTGCTTCATCAGGTATTTGATCCGTCTCTTGGCGAGAATCAGATCGTCACTGAGACGGAGTGACCTCGTCCCAAGACGCTCGGGGCATGGTGGCTCCATCGATGAAATCTGGCAAAGCGGCAGCTTTGTGGGGAGTGGGAATATCCTTATGATAGAAAAAGATAGCCGGCCACTGTTTGACCGACTCACTAGCTAAAATCCGAGGATAGACGCGCTCACGCCTAACCGAAAGACTAATCTATGGAAGAATTACCGGCGGTGATGGAGTTTCTATGGACATGGAAATAGTACCGGAAGAGAGTCAGACTCGGCCTAATGCCGAGATACCCCTCGCACAAAGACGCATAGGCGCTCATCTCTAAGATGGAGTTCGGGGGGAGATGGTGAAGTTGAACGCCGTAATGATCTATCACCTCAGAAAAGAAATCTGAGGGAGGAAAGGAGAAACCTCTATCGAGGTGGGTGCTGAAGTGCCCTTGCTCGCCGTTGCGAGGGTTGGGGATGGCTTCGCCGAAGCAGCTCCGCATGTCGCTGGCATGGAGGAGCCCTTCTTCTTCGACACCGTGGAGCTTATCGTCGTCGAGGATGCACGGGATCCGAACCCCATCGATTGCTCTCCTTTTCTGCTCTCGCTGCTACGCTGGAAGTTGAAGTGGAAGCCATTTTCCTGGTGCGGCGGTGACCTTGGATGGGCGGCGCTGGGAATTTGTGGGGGCAAGAGAGCTCTGTGCGCATGAGACAAGTGGAGGAGAAGGAACCGGCACGGGAATAGGTGAAGAAGATGAGAAGAGGGAATACTCACCCCTTATAACCACCAACCGTGCCAAGATTCGTGCAAATGCCACAGTAACCGTGCCATGCGTCGTGGAAAGAATAGGGAAACCTCCGCGCGATGATTATATCGCCTCGATCTCCATGCACACATTAAAACTATGCCTCTGTTCTGTGAAAGGTAGACCCACCAACGGTCGTGCTGTTAGGAAATGTCTGTCGGTGACGTGACTTGACCATGACTGGTGTCAGACGACGTCCGAGACCAAGTTCCGGCTTAGTTTGAATATCAAGCTAGAAATCCGAATAACGTACTGATAGGTCCGACTTGTTTTTGAGACTCGGATCGTATCTTTTGTTTTGAAGTTTCAGGAACCCTTCAAGATTCTGCAAGCCGAAGATCAAGCTAGACGATGATGAATCCGACTTTGGATCTTGGAGACTTCCGGGGGTGCTGTTGGGGATATACTTTTCGGGTATCATCACAATTCCTCGCTAACCAGGGTGGCCCACTTCGGGTTAGAGCTTTGCTTCACGGGCGGCCTAGTCAGGGAGAAAAGACAGAGTCCAGTCCGGCTACGGGAAGGCCTAGAAGACTTACCGACGTTGGCCCATAGTGTTACTTGTAGTTCAAGATATACTCTGTAACCGACTGTTAGTCGTAGCCGGATAGATTTCTCCTGTAAACCCTAGGCCGGATATCTATAGGTTGTTTAGTGCATGCTACAATGCCGCTTCAGCCCACCATACCTATGTAGGTGAGAGCCGCCGAATTCTAGCCTCGTCGTGTACTGGCCTCAGTACTGACGCTCCTCTTTTTCCTTTGCCCTTTGTCGGCACCCCTTTTGTTTTAGTAGGTTTGAGATCAATGTCGTTAGCAGGGTTACCCTTCCAGCTTGGCCTGGGCAGGGTTATGGACGCCATTGGTTATTCTTCAGGGATCTTAGCTCAATTTGCTTCTTATCCGTACTCGAATGTTGTATCATTTTCAAGGTGATTTGGATCTATGTACTGTACATCTGTATTCTTAACTCAGTGAGTCATTGCTGTATATATATCTGTTCTGTGGGTTCCATCATGGACTATTGTGTAATGATATTACTTCATTTTCCACCCGCACGAAAGTGCCCGGTGGGTGTCCTTAATTCGTTTCTATGCGGGTTTGGCGGGAAGCGCTAAAACTTGCACAGGGCCGATTCGAGGGTGTTACAAAGTGGTATCAGAGCTCAGCAGTTGCGATACCCCACTGGTCCAGCCTGTAGGATAACCTAGCTAACGGCCGTTGTAGAGTGTCAAAACTATTTTACAAAATCGGTTGGATAGATCTGATTAGGTCTGATTTTACTCCTTAACCCTATACTATTCTCCTCTTACCTCTGCGTGTTTTGAATCTGCTCTCTTATCTTTTCCTCAAGTCCGGGAATTCTCATGGTTGGGTTTCCGTCGTACCTTCAGGGTTTCGCTTCCTCCTTTGGTAACGGTGCTTCTACATCTGGTCTTCATCCTATCGGAGGAATCCTTCATCTGTTGGACTTGTCTTTGTTCCTTCTTGTGCCTTCCGGTGTTTTCCAACACGACGTCCTCATCTATGTCAGATCTAATGAAGAGCCTACATCATTCCTTTGTTATCCAAATATCGCTTGTCAAGATCTTCAGTCTAAATTCCAAGAGTTGGTCGCATGATTCTTATATTCATGTACCGAGTAATGCTTTGAGTGCGGGATGGGGTCGCGACCATACCACTACTCTTAGCATTCGCTCTTGTACATTTTATGGTGGACCGATGCAATTTACTCCTTGTTGGGGGGATACCCCCGGGTAGGGTCACGCCGGGGTATAACGGCCGAGTTAGCCGAGGTTCGACAAGGCCAAAGCAGATGCTGGCCTGGTCACCTCAAGGCAGGACGAATCATGGGGTAATCCGGACCTGGGGCGTTCGCCTAACTAGGTCTCATCCGACTTAAGCAGTAAGTCAGAAGGGCATGTTTTACCTGTATGCAGGAACGGGTGTGGCCGGATGAACCATCATCCGGGTCACAGCAAGCTTCTAGGAGAAGGAATGAATCTCGCTGGTCAAAAGGAGCCCCGGTACGCACTGCCTGAGCAAAGCAAGCAAGGACAGGACCACCGGGGTGTGGCCGACAAGCGTGACGACGCCTGTGTCGGCTGACGAGGGCGCCGTCAGAGGCTCACGTAGCTAAAGCATGTGTGACGCGGGGGAAAAAGTACCCCGGTCGGCTTACCACTTTGGGAGGAGGCATATTCTCAGGAATATGCCTCCACGTATGCCCTAGGCAGAAACCGAGCCTCCCCTATAAAAGAGGGGCTAGGGCTTCTGTAGAAGGCGTTGGTTGATCTCTCTGCGAATCTGTTTTGGGCTAGGGTTTCAGCTGTGATCTGTGGGTGAGAGTACGAGAGCTCCTTCTTCCTCCTCTCGCCAATACAGCTCTAGGAGCACTTGTAACCTTGGAAGTAAATCAATACAAGCTCTTGTGTGGAGAATCACTTCACTATCCCACCCTGGATTCCCCTAGCGAGTATTAGTCCCCACCTTTAGCCTATACATGGCATCTGCCGTGACACCACCACGACAGTTGGCGCCCACCGTGGGGCTAGCGGCGCTAGCAGGGGTCAAAATCCGGACGGGAAACATCATCGCCACCGGCGATCGCATCGTCTGCGGGCTCGTTCAGCGCTTTGGAGCTCGGGACTTCGTCAGCAACAACGCATGCTGCTTCGGCATGCGCCCTTTCCCGTGCAACGGCATCTTCGTCAAGCTCGGCGCGCACAAGGTCAATGTTGCGGTGGACGTGTCTTGCATTCATCCGCGCCACGTCGTCGAAGCAGGCGAACCGCCCCTCACTATGGCTCGTGGGGAGCGTATCGCTCGTTCCCGGGACCATGCAGAGGTAATGACGACAACGCCAGGTGCGGGTGCGAACAAAGATCCGGCGCCAGATCCGGAGGTGACGCCAAAGGCATCAAGGAAAGGTAGAGGTCCTCCGCTAGAGAGGCCGAAAAACGTGTTGAGAGAGGCAATAGATAGCTTGGCAAACCCTGTAGTAGCAGCGGTAGA
This sequence comes from Avena eriantha, assembly GCA_910589775.1. Classification (NCBI taxonomy): domain Eukaryota; kingdom Viridiplantae; phylum Streptophyta; class Magnoliopsida; order Poales; family Poaceae; genus Avena; species Avena eriantha. The sequence continues at coordinate 108,456,425 of OU342745.1, forward strand.
TCCGGCTCGTGCACAGGCCGAGCTGGAAGAAACTAGGCAGAAAATACTAGAGGGCGCAAAGAAAATAGCCGCGGCCCAGCAGTCGTTGAACATGACGTTGCGTGAGTACGCCAAGGCGAACAAGGTCGATAATGTAAAAGTCAAAGGGGGAAATCTCATGAGCGAGATGAACAGAGAAGGTGATGCTAGAATTGAGGAATCAGAAAACTGTTTTTCCGTGGGGCTACCGAGGTATAGTACCCCGGCCAAGAACCTCAGGGCAGCAGATGTAGCTGCGTCCGAGTTAGAGGGACTGACGGGTGAAGCCCGGCAAAGGTAGCAAGATCGGGTTAACGAGCTGGTTCGGATTGGAAATAGGCAAAACGAGGAACTACTCAGGGCAACCCGGAGAGAGCTGGAGCCTCCAAGATCGTCCATTCGGCGGTGGGTAACCCGGAGAAATCCACTGGAGCCGCATCGTCCCCTCATGGTGGTCCAAGGAGAGAGGAGGTGGTAACCTCGGCCAGACGGAACAAACAGATTGTCCCGTATGACCCGACCCGGGCATGGAAAGAAAAAGAAGCACAGAAGAATGATGATCGACGGAGTGTGAGCCGAGGCGAAGCTGGCCGAGGTAACCGCGACCAAGGCAATGCCGGTCAAGGGAACGTTGTAAACGGCAATGCCGGACAGCAAAACTCAGCTGGAGCAAGGCAACCGCAGCAGCGGAACATACCAAGGCAAGAGCACAGTGCCAGCCGAGGTGTGCAACAAAAAGGTGCGCCGCAAGAGCAAAACCGGTACAGCGACGGTGATTCGGAGATGGCAAATGCGGGATACCCGAGACCGGACTATCATGTGATAGGGTCGAGATTGAGAAGTAGGGATTTGATGCTAGACGATGCAAGGTTGAAACTGGATCGACTATATAGGTCGGAACAGATTGAATGTCAAGGTCCACCAGGTCCAGCATGTTTTGGACCCCGGATCATGAAAGAGCCACCAGTACCGAACTTTCAGCTGCCCAGGGGCACCAAGACCTATGACGGTAGTACCAAGCCAGAGGATTGGCTGATAAACTACGCTACGGCTGTAAAAATTGCCACAGGCAACCTGAGATGGGCTGTGCGGTATGTACCCCAGATGTTGGAAGGCCCGGCAAGGGTGTGGTTGAACAATTTTCCACCAGGAAGCATCAACTGCTGGATAGATTTCGAGGAGGTGTTCATCAGCAATTTTTCGAGTACGTATCAAAGGCCAAATAGGCCGCAGAACCTAGCTATGTGCAAACAAAGACCCAATGAGACGGACCGGGAGTTCTTGACCCGGTGGTGTACCGTGAGAAACTCATGTGAGGGCGTGATAGAATCACAGGCCATAGCATGGTTCGCACAGGGGTGCATATATGGAAGCGAGCTGTGGATGAAGTTGCAACGTAAAATGCCAGCTACGTTGGCAGAAATGATCCGGATTGCAGATTCGTATGCGTTGGGCGACCCGACCCAACCAAGGCTCGCGTCAAACGAGTCAAGCGATGAGTACTATCAGAGGGATGGATCTGGATCATCCCGGAAGAATGATTACAGAGGAAAAAGGAGAGATGATAGACCGGACCACCGGTACGGTTCGCACCAAGTTGTAGCTGTGAATCAAGATCAACCTGGAGCAGGGGGTAGCCGGCGCCAGAAAACTGGAGGTCAATGGACTCCAAGGAACGATGGGAAGAAAACATGGACACCGGAGCAAAAGAAGCAGTGGCAAGAAAGGAAAGACTGTCCGAGGTATACTTACGAGTCGATGTTGGACCAGCCGTGTAAGTTTCACACGCCAAATCCGAACAATCCAGCGGGTCATACGACGAGGAAATGCGAGTGGATGCGCAAGATCTAGCAAGGTGGTTCGGGGAATGCTCAGGCACCCCGGAATGATCAGCCTCGGCAGGAGTTACCCCGGCAGCAATTGCTCTCCGGAGGAAACACGCAACAGCTAATGTTGCTTCCCCCTCCGCCGAGGTATGATAACAATGAAAGAAGGGATGCAATGCATCAGGTAGAAAATCAGCATCAGTCGGATCAGAGGCACCCCGGAAATGAGGGGAGAAACGAGTACAGGGAGCATCACCAGAGCTACTGTGTATTCACCACAGAAGAAACTGATAGAAAAAGCTTGCAGCGTAGGCATATGGAGGTGAATGCAGTAATGCCTGCAGTGACGAGGTACATGCCTTGGTCCGATCAGGAAATCACCTGGAGCATTAGGGATCATCCTAAGCTCATGCCGAGCCCTGGTTCGTATGCGTTGGTGCTGGATCCTACGTTCATTGGACCTAGCATTAATGTAAGGTTCTCCAAGGTACCGATCGACAATGGTAGTAGCATAAATATCATGTATGCGGACACAATGCGCAAGTTGGGTATCTCGGAGAACATGCTCCAGGCCACGAGGACAACTTTCCATGGCATTGTGCCCGGCATTTCTTGTGAGCCCATAGGCAAGGTCCGGGTCAACGTCTTGTTCAGCACGAGGGACAATTGCCGAACTAAAAATCTGGAGTTCGAAGTGGTGAACTTAGAAAGCACGTATCATGCGTTGCTCGGAAGGCCAGCGCTGAACAAGTTCATGGCAAGTTGTCATATCAGCTACTTGAAGATGAAATTGCCCAGACCAAACGGAGTGATTACCATTGCTGGGGACTTCCGACGTTCCATGGAGTGTGCGTCGGCCGGATCAAACTTAGCCGAGTCACTTGTGATCGCGCAGGAAAAGAGAAAAATTCAAGAGGTGGTGGCATTGGCTCAGTCCGCGCAGTAGTATATGCCAGCGCTGAGCAACCCGCATGGAACTGTATCTTTCCAGGCCACAAAAGATACCAAGAGGGTTCCTGTTGATGACATGTTCCCAGAGCGCACTGTAACAATTGGTGCCGGGCTAAGTGATAAATAGGAAAGCGAGCTCGCCAGCTTCCTCCGTGAGAATCGGGACATTTTTGCTTGGTCAACACATGACTTGCAAGGTGTTCCGAGGGAGTTGGCCGAGCACTCTTTGAATGTGAGACCCGGAGCCAAGCCGGTGAAGCAACCTCTCCGCCGCTTCGCCGAAGATAGGAGGAAAGTCATTGGGGATGAGATAGCTCGGTTGCTAGCTGCAGGATTTATCATGGAGGTCCTCTACCTGGATTGGCTGCCTAATCTGGTGCTGGTGGAAAAGAAGAAGGATGACCCGAACGTGGCAGTGGTTTGGCGTATGTGTATCGATTACACGAACCTGAACAAGGCGTGTCCAAAAGACCCATTTCCGCTGCCAAGAATAGATCAGGTCATAGACTCAACTGCTGGATGTGAACTGTTGTCATTCATTGATGCTTATTCTGGTTTCCACCAGATACCTCTGAATCCGGATGATCAAATAAAGACTGCGTTTATAACCCTGTATGGGGCTTATTGCTATCGCACCATGCCGTTTGGTTTACGTAATGCAGGGGCGACGTACCAGAGGTGTATGAAAAAATGTTTGCACGACCAAATAGGTCAAAATGTACAGGTGTACGTGGATGATGTGGTTATCAAGACCAAGGAAATCAAAACGCTCCTTAACAATATCAGGCAAACGTTTGCAAACCTAAGAAGGTTCCGGATGAAACTTAACCCGGAAAAATGCACCTTCGGTGTCCCGGCTGGAAAATTGCTCGGTTTTCTCGTCTCCAGCCGGGGTATCGAGGTTAATCCAAGTAAAATCCGGGCCATCGAACGAATAGAACTGCCGAAGTATCTTAATGATGTCCAGAAGTTCACAGGTTGCCTGGCCTCATTAAGTCGGTTTGTATGTTGGTTGGGAGAAAAGGCTTTGCCTCTTTACCAACTCATGAAAAAGTCGGATAAGTTCATTTGGACACCGTAGGCTGATGAAGCCTTTACCCACCTAAAGAAAATGTTAGCCACGGCACCAGTGCTAGCCTCACCACTATCAAAGGAGCCAATGTTACTCTATATAGCCGCAACCAACCGAGTTGTAAGTGCAGTGATAGTGGTGGAGCGCGATGAGGAAGGTAAGTGCAGTGATAGTGATAGTGGCGGACTTTTTCGTGGACTGGGCCGAGGTGTAGTACGAACCACCGCTTCCTGATCCGAACTATTGGCGAATGCACTTTGACGGATCAAAAACCAAAACCGGGCTAGGTGCCGGAGATGTACTCACATCGCCAAAGAAGGACCAGTTGAAATATGTGCTACAGATCCACTTCACCGCATCAAATAATGTCGCTGAGTATGAAGCACTTGTGCATGGGCTCAAGGTAGCAAAATAAATTGGTATACGTCGGATCATATGCTTTGGCGACTCGGATTTGGTGGTGCAGAAAGTGTCCGGAGTGTGGGACGCCCTTGATCCAAACATGGCACTATACAGATTTCATGTGCAGAAGATTTCTGGTTACTTTGAGGGATGCGAATTTCATCATGTACCCTGGGTGGAAAATGAGGCTGCCAACATGCTGTCGAAGCTCGGGTCAACCAGACAAGCAATTCCACCAGGTGTAGCATTAGTGCACCTCAAGAAACCATCCATCAGGCCATCCCCGGAATCCGAGTCAATCTACGTCCCGGAGGACACAAAATCCGGAGTTGTGCCCATGGACGTGGACACGGGAAGTGGTGTGCAAGACCCGGGGACTACTTCGGCAAACCCAGGGACTGCTTCGCAAGACCCGGGGACTGCTCAGCATGGTCTGGTTGAAGTTATGCCAGTGGATCAGATGGAGATAGATGAGGACGTGTTTCCCATGCGGCCAATACCGGCTTGGGCACTGCCTATATTTCAATTCCTGAAGGATGGAACGTTACCTACTGAGGAGGTGATGTCCAGGCAAACACAGAGGAGGGCAAAGGCCTACACAATCATCAATTCCGAGTTATACAAAAGAAGCATAACCAATGTCCTCCAGTGGTGTGTTGACCCGGAAGAAGGGCTTGGAATCATCCGAGACATACATCAGGGGGAATGCGGGCATCACGCCTCATCCCGAGCCTTGGTAGCAAAAGCTTTCCGACACGGATTCTACTGGTCAAATGCCTTAGAGCAAGCAGAAGATCTGGTGAGAAAATGTAATGGTTGTCACAGGTACGCTACCAAGACACATATGCCAATGTCAGAACTAAAGACTATCCCAATCACTTGGCCATTTGCCGTATGGTGCTTGGATATGGTTGGCCCGTTCAAACCAGCAAGGGGAAATATGACTCACATTCTGGTAATGGTGGACAAGTTTACGAAGTGGATTGAGGTGAAGCCTATAAGAAAATGTGATGGAGCTACAGTCGTAACGTTTCTCAAAGATATCATTTTGAGGTACGGTTATCCACACAGTATCATAACTGATAATGGCACAAATTTTGCGGAAGGAGCATTTGCTCGTTTCTGCCGGGATAAGAGGATCCGGCTGGACGTAGCTTCGGTAGCCCACCCCGCATCGAACGGGCAAGTGGAAAGATCCAACGGATTAGTATTATCCGGGATAAAACCCTGGCTCATTGAGCCGCTGCAAAGATCAGGGGGGTGCTGGATAGAAGAACTACCAGCGGTACTGTGGAGTTTAAGAACTACTCCGAATCGATCAACAGGCTATACGCCGTTTTTTCTGGTATATGGGGCAGAAGCTGTATTACCAGCCGACATAGAGCATGATTCGCCTAGGGTCACCCAATACACAGAAGCTGAAGTGCAAGAAGCCCGGCAAAATGATGTTGATCTGCTAGAAGAAGCGAGAGAACTGGCACTGTCCAGATCCGCCATATATCAGCAAAATCTTCGACGCTATCATAGCCGGAAAGTGTGCCCCTGAGTCTTTCAGGAAGGCGATCTGGTGCTCCGGTTGGTACAACGTACTACTGGAATGCATAAATTATCCCCCCCCCCATGCGAAGGGCCGTTCATCGTGAGCAAAGCATTGCACAACGATTCTTACTATCTTATATATGCAAAGCCACAGGAGAAGAACAAGGCGGACAGGTCCGGAGAGGAATCCAAGCGACCATGGAACATAGCTCTACTTCGGCCTTTCTACACCTAGCTAAGAAGTGTATGTATCCGGGTTATCTCATATGTCGGTATGTACGTCGGCAATGAGCTTATCAATGAAATGGTGGCACCTCGAGTAGTGACTCGGGGACTGCCTTAATAATGTTTGTTATTTTCTGCACGTCAGCTGGAGTAAGTTATTCTACTTAATTCGGATTAGTAATGTGTGAGCACCAAAAACCCAACTCTTCGACTTGCTGCTATCCAACAAGAATTGGCTTCATGGCAAGCAAGAGAACAAGTTTGGAATTGCGTAGCACATGAAAAACGACTAAGGAAAAGAATTTATTCGAGCCGACGTTTGTGTTTCGGACTAACCCCGTATTTATTTTCAAATTGTTATACAGTTTTATTTTTGAGCTAAGTCTAAAAGTTTCCCAGTATTGCTAAGACAATTTTTCAAGCTTGGATTCGTAAGTTGTAAAACCGAATTAAGGTAGACACGATCCGAGCCAAAAGATTGAACGAACAAGAAAAAGAAACTCGGGGACTACGCCCAAGTTAATCCGGCATAAGTACTTAGTAGCAAAATATCACATGTGTTTGGAATACAATTCCACCCGGCATACCGGGGATCTTATAAATTTTCAAGTGTTTTTTCTTAAGGAGCAGCGGGAGGAAGTTCGGCATCATCGTCGCCCTCTTCGATATCCGAGGCAGTGTCCTCTTCGTCTTCACCCGAATCATCTTCAACGTTTTCAACTTCCTCTTCGCCTGCGACTTCCAGGAAGATCGGACCCTCAGTCCATTCATGAATGGGGGCATATTCGATGAGGCTATGGGCGCAAGCCTGGCGCCGAGCTACCCACTCCGGGTCATCTGTCCATTTGGATCCGGTGTGCAGGCGTGTGAGGAGGTTGAGATTTATCTTCTCATACCACGTCAAAATGTGGTGAAGGATGGTATCGGCTGCAGCACGTCCAGCGGACTCTCGCTAGAGGTCGAGCTGGGTCTCGATTTCCGAAAGTTTTTCAGCGAGCTATGTGACTCTCTCCGGAGCATCATCGGCGGGCTAGAAGGCGTTGAAGACTCGGACAGCAACATCGAGGAGGTCCCTGCCGTAGTTCTTGATGATTTCCACGCGAGACGATAGGCTGACCAACAGGTCCTCCATGTCAAAGGGAATGCTCTCACCCTCAGGAGCGACCGTAGTACCCCTTTCTCGGCAGAAATTCGTGACAGCAGCACTGGCCATAGCAGTATCCTCTGGAAAGTGGCCTGGGAAACAAGGGAAAGGACAAAGTTGAAAAAACAAGGCATATGAAGTAACCCGGAGAAATAAGGCGGATAAAGGAAAAGAAATTACGTGACATGTGACTGTGAATCCGGGTCAATTCCTTGGTGCAAGCATCACGCCTCTTCCGAAGTTGCTCGAGCTCAGCATTTGCCGACTCAAGTTTGACCTCGGCTTCCTGAAGAAGTTCATGGTCCTTAGCATTTTGGAGCTTGAGGCGCTCACATTCTTCAGTGTAATCCTGGCCAGCCATTTTCAGCTCGGTTTGGTGCTGCGCCTTCATCTTAGCCATTTCAGCTTTGAGCTTAGCTATCTCATCATTTTTGGTCCGGAGGAGGGCGAGCTCATCATCTTTCTTCTTTAGCTCGACTTGCTGCTGTCCTGCTTGTTAGAGAAAATGTAGCATCATGTCAGGCACATGCACACTTTCTTCAAGCAATGCTGAAATCGTGTGTTGGCCCGGAAGAGCCGAAGTATGAATGTTTGCCGAGCCAAGGAGGAAAGCTGATGAAAACCACGGTAAAGACAGACAAGAAGGACGTACCCTTGATCTGCTCCAAGTTCTTCCACATTATTTTGTTTTTAGCTTCCACCCCAGCTGCGGAAACCGAACAATCAGATTAGTTCGGCAAGCGAAGTTGAAGAAAATTGAGGAAAGGATAAGGAAGAAATTTACCCCTTTTCTCGTACTCCACGATGAGTGTAGCCTGTTTTGCGCGAAGATTCTTGTGCGTATCCAGCAAGCGTTGGAATTCAGCACTTCGGCGGTTGGTGGTCACCTAAAAGAGATATAGAAACTTAAGTCAGCCTAGTGCATGTTCGAAGTGTACTAAAATCCGGGCCAAGTGGAACTTAACCCGGCTCTAGGTATGTGCATGTTCGAAGTGTACTAAAATCCGGGCCAAGTGGAACTTAACCCGACTCTAGGTGTGTGCATGTTCGAAGTGTACTAAAATCCGAGCCAAGTGGAACTTAACCCGGCTCTAGGTGTGTGCATGTTCGAAGTGTACTAAAATCCAGGCCAAGTGGAAGTTAACCCGGCTCTAGGTGTGTGCATGTTCGAAGTGTACTAAAATCCGGGCCAAGTGGGACTTAACCCGGCTCTAGGTGTGTGCATGTTCGAAGTGTACTAAAATCCGGGCCAAGTGGAACTTAACCCGGCTCTAGGTGTGTGCATGTTCGAAGTGTACTAAAATCCGGGCCAAGTGGAACTTAACCCGGCTCTAGGTGTGTGCATGTTCGAAGTGTACTAAAATCCGGGCCAAGAGGAACTTAACCTGGCTCTAGGTGTGTGCATATTCGAAGTTCTCACGGAGGTACGTTACTATTCTAAAAGAGCATCTGGCCGAGTAACAAGTCACTCCCCCGGAGGCTCGGGGACTAATGGTTATTATCTACAACTTGTCAAGGAGAAGCAACGTACCTCCATCATTCGCCCAGCGAGATTAATAGCCTTCGCGGCCGTGTTCATCTGAGCAGAAAACTCGGCAGGACCGAACTTCTCCGGGAGATCAGTTTCCTGGACTATCTCGGCCTTGTTCCAATTCATAACAAATTCCATCAGGCTCGGAGGATACCGTTCTCTGGTTGGCATATGGGGTGTCACCAAGCCCTTTGCATGTGCTTCCTTCCTCTCCACCAAGGCAAGGGCGGGGCTGGTATGCAGGACCAACTGCTGGGCTTCGCTTGGCTCGGCAGGCACATCCTTTGCCGCTGATGTCTTCTTGGGGAGCATTGACACAAGGGTGCGCTGCCTAGATTGGGTAGAGGAAGCAGTAGCAGTGGTTTTCCCCTTAGAAATTGCCGGGGTAGTTCCTTGCCGAGGTTGAGAGGACTCGGAAGATGCAGAGGAACTAGGTGCTGGACTCTCGCTGCAGGGCTTGGTGCTGGCGCTGAAGTTTTTGCTGCCAGAGCTGGTGCTGATGCCGAGGTTGGAGTTGGTGCTGGTCTGCTTGCTGGTACTGGAACTGGTGCTGGGGCCGAAGTAGCCTTAGTGGCTGCTGGTTGAGGCGTTGTCGAGGCGGTGGATGCTGTCGCTCCGGCTGGGCCGGCCTTCCCCGATCCATGGTTACCCTCCTCTTGCCGAGGTGGAGCCGAACCCGGAGCGGGCGCAGAGCCCTCCGGAATAGGGCTCAGCGGACGTGACTCGTCGTCACGACGGGGTGAAGGGCTAGGCCGGAGAGGTGAAGAGATACTGGATCCACTTTGAGGGACCTCCACCGGAGCCCTGTGAAATCAAATAACGTCAGAAGAAAAATTACGACGATATAAGGAAGAACGAGCTACAGAAGAAAGAAGGACTTACGCATCCGAGGTTTCGGCCGCTTTGGGTTTCCGAGCCCTTCGTGCTGGGGCCTTGCCTGCTGGTTTGGGGGCAGTCTTGTCCCTAGATTTCTTTCGCCTTTTAGTGGGCTGAGAGGGTCCGGAGGAAGAACTCGAAGAAGCTCCACGTTTCTTCTTCATTGCCACCGGAACAGGCTCGCCCGTAGCGAGAGGGGGATCCTCATGAATATGACCGCCGGGGTTAGCTGATGGCGGAAAAGCAAAAGGGGGACAGCCTCAAAAGGTTCAGTCACCTCGATTTCCGAGTCATCTTCATCATCGGGCCAATCTCTAATAGAAGAGGATTTACCCGTGGGTCGTTTCGTAGCGTCGGTCATAGGGAGGAACATCTCCTGGTCCGGCTCTTCTTCATCCGGAGTCTCCCGGTCCGGCGCCCACTTAAGGGACAGATCGGTGCCGTCCTCAAGGGTCTGCTGAAGGAATTGCTGAGGAAAAGAGCAAACAAAAGAGTCAAATATTGCAACAATAACCGACATGCAATTAGTCCTGGTAAGGTTTGCAACATGAAACTTACCGTGGGAGGAAGCCGGTCGCGGCAAAAATGCTCAATTCCCCAAGACCAATCAGTGGAAAAGTCCTTATGAGTGGTGAAGAGAGCCTTAACCCAGTGATAAATCTCCGAGTTGGTCAGCTCGAAGGATGAGGTCTGGTTAGGATTGCGGCCGTAGCTCATGTGGCACACCTTGTGGGTGTACTTCTGGAGGGGTGAGATTCGGTTACGCACAAAGGTGATCATGGCATCCTCATTGCATAGCCCGAGCCCCTTTAGTTCCGTGAACCTTTTGCTCACTTGGTTGGCCAAGGCTGTGGGCTTCTTGGCGATCACATCCCACAGGTCCGGGTTAGGCGGACCCGGAGTGCAGGGAAGCAACCGGATCAAGTCTTCGGTGCCCGTATTCCGGACATAGAAGAAGGTCTGGGCCCATCCTTTGCAGGACTCTAGCCCGGTGACCCGGGGAAAAACAGAAAATCGCCAGGGTGAAATGGAGGCCGCTCCAAACTGAGTAAGCCGCGTGTCCTCCGGATCGGCGTGGAAGTTGGGAATGACGTTGCGACGAGGTGATGGCGTTGGCTGGAAGGTGATGTGACTGGAGTTGGTATGTGCCGAGCCAGTCCTGGAAAAAATCACTCACCGGCAAGCCGAAGCCCCGTTGGAAATGGGACAAAAATACGACGAACTCGCCCAGATTGGGTGAGGGAGCCAGTTCATTGGAAGGAAGACGCGCGGCGACGCCGGTCGGGATGCGTCTGGTCCAGTAGAGCCAGTCCAGGTCATCCTGGCAGACCCAGGAGCCGGCGCACGCGCTGCGGTCCGCCGCCGCGGCGTCTTCTTCCATCTCCTGCTCATCAACAATGAGTTCATCTTCAGTCATCAGGTCCTCGAGGCCGTCGCTGGCACTGGAGGCGGCGGGGGACAGTGGCCGGGACTGGCGCGGACCCGTGGCGAGAAATTCGCGTCGCGGTGGCGGTGACGCGGAGGTGCGACGGAGAAGCGCGGTGGCGATGCTGTTATTAGGCGATGGTGGCGGCGGCGCGGTCGCGAGGAAGAGGAAGAAGGATAGCAGCAGGCAGAGGGGTGCTGAGGGGGAAAAATCCTAAGGGACGCACCCCTCCGCTATTTAACCACTCCCATCAGGGGTGAGTGGGATCGCGCCCTGTGGACCGGCCACACGCTGTGGCCGTGTATCACCCGTCCAGACCAATCAGTGAGGAGCCACACGGAAGGCCACAGGACGGAGAGAGTCCTGTGACACGACGCGCTGATGCGGTAAACGAGGAGGCAGGCGTGACGTGACCCGCGCACAGTGATAACTAACAATCACTGCGGCGGTTACTGTACCGTCCCTTAAAATAAGATGACATAATGTTTACCCTTCACATGGGTTAGCGTACGATAGAAGGAAGCAAGACCCGGATGGAACTATGGTAACCCGGCCGGCAAGTGAAAACTTGAAATGTGCGAAGGGAACGTAAATCCAAGCAGTCCGAGGTACAGAGCTAACTCGGCAACAGCGACCGGGGCACAAAATTGAACCTGATGTGGCCTTAGCGGCCAAGGCAGCTAAGACCGCACCAGCTTCGGGGACTAATGTTGGGGGGATACCCCCGGGTAGGATCACGCCGGGGTATAACGGCCGATTTAGCCGAGGTTCGGCAAGGCCAAAGCAGATGCTGGCCGGGTCACCTCAAGGCAGGCCGAATCACGGGGTAATCCGGACCTGGGGGCGTTCGCCTAACTAGGTCTCATCCGACTTAAGCAGTAAGTCAGAAGTGCATGTTTTACCTGTATGCAGGAATGGGTGTGGCCGGATGAACCATCATCGGGGTCACAGCAAGCTTCTAGGAGAAGGAAGGAATCTCACTGGTCAAAAGGAGCCCCGTACACACTGCCTGAGCGAAGCAAGCAAGGACAGGACCACCGGGGCATGGCCGACAAGCGTGACGACGCCCGTGTCGGCTGACGAGGGCGCCGTCAGAGGCTCACGTAGCTAAAGCATGTGTGACGCGGGGGAAAAAGCACCCCGGTCGGCTTACCACTTTGGGAGGAGGCATATTCTCAGGAATATGCCTCCACGTATGCCCTAGGCAGAAACCGAGCCTCCCCTATAAAAGGGGGGCTAGGGCTTCTGTAGAAGGCGTTGGTTGATCTCTCTGCGAATCTGTTTTGGGCTAGGGTTTCAGGTGTGATCTGTGGGTGAGAGTACGAGAGCTCCTTCTTCCTCCTCTCGCCAATACAGCTCTAGGAGCACTTGTAACCTTGGAAGTAAATCAATACAAGCTCTTGTGTGGAGAATCACTTCACTATCCCTCCCTGGATTCCCCTAACGAGTATTAGTCCCCACCTTTAGCCTATACATGGCATCTGCCGTGACACAACCACGACCCTCCTTCCATGGAAGTTAGGGGTGACCTTAACTTTAACTTCGTCCTTTGTTTATCTGGAGCGTTCTCTCGACGAACATGAGCAACAATCCTTGTTGGTGGTGTCGCCGGTTTCAAGACGGAGCAAGACACTTTGTTAGTGGTGTCGCGAGGATCTATATGAAGCGAGAAGATTCAGATCGCCGGCCTTCTTCCCTGTACTATCAGGTGGATCTCGAGGGCGAGATCCCTTGTTAGTGGTGTCGAATTGTAGCACCCCGGTAAAACCACTACTAGAAAATCGCTTAGTGTTTCTGTTTTGTGCATTATCATGACCACATGCTCATGGCATCATGCCATATTGCATTAGAGCATCATCATCATCTTGCATTTGTTTGCCTAAAACTATTTTTCAGAAGCCTATCTTTGTTTTCTAAACACCCCCTCTTTATTTTAAATGTAAAACCCTCGATCCGCCTGAACCTTTTATTTGTCTAAAAACTAATTACCAAAGCCTTTTACATAATATATAAAAACTTATATTTATTTTGGGAGGCAGCCAGCCAGGCCCAAAAGCCCAGTCGGCCACCTCGAAAAGCCAAACCCTAAAAAAACCTAACCCTAATCCCCATCCCACCTACCTCACACCTAGTCCCTTCCCGCCGCCGCACACACTCTGCGCGCACACCCTGCCTCGACATGGCCACGCCAGTGCGACCTTGCATCGCAAACCGCATGCTACCGCGCTACACGCTCCGCTCGCGCGGAACCCACCCCACCCGCAACGCGACGTGGCCTTTCTCCCACCCCACGTCGCACGCCTCCTGATCCCCACCTAAACCATGTCTCTCCCCCAAGCCCGGCCTCGCCCTCTCCTTCCTCCTCCATTCCTCTTCACCGCTGCCAACTGTGTGCCCTCCTCCTCTCCCCGTGCTCGTCGTCGCGCCTGCGACCCCCTCCCGCCGGTGCCGCGACGAACTCGTCGTTCAAGTTCGCCTCCTCCCCGAGCCAGACCCTCCCCGGCCCTGCGTCGCCGCGGCCTTCGGACGCTTGGCTCCACGAGCCCTACCCTGAGCTGCCTCTGCCTCCCTGCTAGGCGCCTCTTCGTCCTGGCCGGGATGCGTCGCCCCTCGCCGAGATCTTCGCCTACCCCTGCTGCAAGGTTGTCGCCGCCATGTCTATCTCAGCGTGGCTGACTCCTCAAGCTCTGCATCGTAGCCCTTCTACAGTTTGTTTTGCCCTGTCATCTATGCTTGAGGACCTTGTGTTGCTCCTGCAGCAACGTCTGTGTTCTTGAAAGAGACGACCGGGTGCCCCTGTTCTCCTTAGTGGCGCTCAATCCTAGGACAAGGACGTCACATGTCTGGTTGTTGAAGTGGCTAACCGGACACCTGAAGTTCTACCCCGCCATGTTTCACTTCTATCCACATCGATACCAAGAACAATTGAACCTGGAGGGCACTGATAGGGCATTGAGATCCCCTCATCGACAAGAACTGCTCGATGCAGATGTTTTTGAAGGAAGTACATGGTGCCACTCGAATACCCCGACATCTATCCCAAGTTCTTCGTCTTGGAATCCAAGACCTTCGCCATGCAACCCCAAGACCTTCGACACGGACGCCAAGTTCACCGAGACCTCGGGTGCATCGTCACGGATCCAAAGACCGATTCCATCGAACCCCCTCGACAAACCCCAAGATCGCCGATAACCGAAGTGTGATCCCCTTTCCAAGCCCTATTTTGTAAATGCTATATATAATTGTTGCATATTAAATTGTTCATCCTTGCATACATCTCATCATGTGGGTTTGGGACATTATAGTTGATTCACCTCATAATTAAATATGGAGACCATGTGCGGACTATTGTAGTCTTATATTGTCTCCATTTAAATTTGTGTTGAGAACCGATGCCATCTTTTGCCTTATTAATACAATATTTAAATTCCGGGGTAGCTAAACAACATGAATCTCTTAATTAATTGTCAGGACCCCGGTTCTGCTTAATATTGCCTAGTTGCATCGCATCTTTGCCATGCCATGCATCATATCATAATCATGTCGGTTCTGCCGTAGAATTAAATAGTGCATTCATGTTTCTTTTAGTGCTTTGGTTCCGCGGATTAGGCCGTTGAGTTGATGCGCGTATCGATAAGTCCTTCGGATATGTATCTTCGGCAGTGTTTCCCAGGCGAGCAATCTCCCCCTTTCTACCTATTTTGCATTTATAGTCTTTACTTCCTCATGTTGATCTATTGCTACCCGTATTGTGATGCTTTAGTTTCCGTGCACCATTTATATACCTTGCAGCCTCTGTATTGCCTTGGACACATCCTATTGCCTGTTGTTTGATAGATAGATGGTCTTGTGAGTCGTAGTCGCTTGCTCAGGTGCGATCCCGTGTCGTGAAGTACCACACAGTTGTTGGAATGTTGTCATACGTTTTACGGTGGACAGGATCATGACTTTAAATACAACTATTAAACTGTTGAAATAACTAATGAAAGAGGCACTGGTGGGCAATATATATCCTATTTGGTTTTTCATGTCCACTTGTGTCCCGTAGGCCCCGAGTACTTGATACCTATTCCTTGATTATTCGCACTATCCACATCCGTAAGACCCTATGGATCCCCCTTAGCCAGAGCTTGATTCATTTCTTATTTCTTGGGGCCACAAACTAGTTTGGGGCTTTATTACTATCCTGTACTTATGCCATGCTTTACTATTTTGTTTAAGATTGTGCGTGGAGCACCTGTACTATTTTGGAACGTGGAATGTTTTCGCGGTATCGACAAGTCCAGTCACACTTTCGGGTTCCCAGTCGTTTACAGTCATTGTCACAAGCCCTAGGTCCATCTCAGAGCCGGCCAACTTTGTTGCGGGTAGCTTAGTGGGGTGGCCCCCTGAAATGATTTATGAATCCTGTGATTGCTTTATCGTGAAAGCCTCGTTGGGTTTTGATTTGGTTTTCCGAGGTTGATCGTCTGTGTGTTGCTATTTGTGCACCCCTGTAGGGTAAATCTTTCTGAAAGACGTGTCCGCGGTTATGGACGACTTGGAGCACAATATCTCGATCATAGACAAGCATAACTAAAGTAGTGTTATAAATTTGACTAAATATGTGACTAGTAATCAGCTTCACTACAATGGAATGGATAATAAAAGTGCCAACAACTGGTGGAACTGGGGTGTATCGTGTCATGTTATACCTGCCTAGTAAGTGTCGCAACTCCAATGGAATGAAATAGAAGTGTCAAAAACTACTGGGTTTGGGATGTCACATGCTAATTGTATCTGACTAGTAAGTACCACAACTACAACTGAATGGTTAACTAAAACTGCCCACTACTTATGCTATCAGGATGACTCATGCTATCTATATCTGACTAGTAAGTGTTTCAACTATAATGGAATGAATAAAACTGCCAACTGTGTGAGTTCCTCAGTTTGACTTCCTCGTTTGGTCTCGAGGGGGAAATGCCGGGATGGGTATGTTTGGTGTTAGTATCAGGTTAGATCCGAATAGGTCTTTCTTATCCCTCTCTAATAGCCGACAGTTGCATCGAGTCTCTATAGGTTGTTTAGTGCATGTTGCGCTGCCGCTTCAGCCCACCATACCTATGTAGGCGAGAGGCGCCGAATTCTAGCCTCGTCGTGTACTGGCCTCAGTACTGACGCTCCTCTTTTTCCTTTGCCCTTTGTCGGCACCCCTTTTGTTTTAGCAAGTTTGAGATCGACGTCGTTAGCAGGGTTACCCTTCCGGCTTGGCCTGGGCAGTGTTATGGACGCCATTGGTTATTCTACAGGGCTCTTAGCTCAATTTTCTTCTGATCCGTACTCGGATGTTGTATCGTTTTCAAGGTGATTTGGATCTTTGTAATGTATATCTGTATTCTTGACTCAGTGAGTCGTTGCTGTATATATATCTGTTCTATGGGTTCCATCGTGGACTATTGTGTAATGATATTACTTCGTTTTCCACCCACACGAAAGTGCCTGGTGGGCGTCCTTAAATCGTTTCTATGCGGGTTTGGCGGGAAGCGCTAAAGCTTGCATAGGGCCGATTCGAGGGTGTTATAATATAATTTATCTCCTCTAACAATTACATGCATACTTTATTTTTATCTTTTATTCCCACCAGATGTTTTGCAAAGCTACAAGTGAAACCGAACTCCCTAGGCTCTCTCTCTCCATCATCGACAACAACAAAAAGATGCAAACTCTTGTTCCGGTAAAAACACAAAAAGAAATCTAAAACTCCCGAAGGTCCATTAAAGTAACTTCACTACGCTTCTGCTTCCTGAGGATTCGATAAACCTAGGTTTACTTGGGAAAAGAGCTATACTACATCCGTAATTCGGATTGAAGGTATCAACCCTTTTTCTGGCACCATTGCCAGGGAAGCAATAGCTACCATGCTGAGGTTAGTAGGAATCTTGATAGTTTTAATTCTTGTTTTTAATTTTGTTAGTTTGCTTTCAGTCTTTATTTGAAAAACCAAAAAAATTAGTTAGTCTTTAAATTCTTGTTTTTATTATTATCATAAGTCTCTGTTTAAGAAAACCCAAAAACATAGGAAATATGGCTGAAAAGAAGCTTGGGGAATTTTCCACTCCCAATAATGATTATTTGCATACTCCTATTACTCATCCAGCAATTGCAACTGATGACTATAAAATTAAGCCCCTTTATTTAAGTTTGGTTCAACAGAATCAATTTGGAGGCTCTACTATTGAGGACGCAGGTATGTACTTGAATACTTTCACTTCAATACGTGATATGATGCACATAAAAGATGTTGACCCTGATGCGGTCAAATTGCGTTTATTTCCTTTCTCTCTTAGAGGAAGAGCAAAAGAATGGTTACTAGCTTTTCCTAAAAATACTATTACATCATGGGTGGGATGTACTTCTTTATTTATGACTAATTGTTTCCCACCTGCAAAGACTATGCAACTAACATCTAATATTACTGGTTTTAGACAGGAAGAGTGTGAGCCACTAGCGCTTGCATGGGAAAGGATGAAAGAATGCTTAAGAAGCTGTACCAGCCATGGGATGGAAGATTGGTTAATCCTTTATTTATTTTATAATGCTCTTAATCCTGTGTCTAAGTCTATGCTTGACACTGCAGATGGAGGAACATTCATGGGTAAACATATTACCAAAGCAAAGCAGCTGCTAGACAATATGCAAGACAACTAGGCCCAATGGCACGTAGAAAGATCAAACACGAAGAAGGTGAACTCCGTCTCACCACAAGAAAATGAAGAACTCAATGCTAAGTTGGATGAGCTCATATTAGCTGTAAAAGGTAAGGAAACCTAGGTAAGAGCTATTCCCAAAACTAATATTGAAGAAGTAGACTTCATAGCTCGTAATGATTATAACCCTGCTTGGAAGAAAAATTATAATCCCAATTTTCAGAAACATTATTCTAATCCTGCAGGTAACTCTAATAATAATAATATGGGAACTAGTAATGGTAGTCTCTAAGAAACACTTAAGTCTTTTATAGACTCACAAAATGAACAAAACAATATTCTTGTTAAAATAATAGAGAACCATGATGCTATGCTTGGTAAATTATCTAACCAAGCTGTAAGTTTGAGGAATGATTTGTAGGCCCTCCAAGAAAGAACAAAGATTGTTGAGGCACAACGAGGTAAGATAAGCAAGAGTCAAACTCTCATTCTAGCTAAATCTGTAGGTAAATCTAAGCCCAATCTTGTTGAAGACCTCAAGATGATGAGAATCCAAAGGGAGGAGCCTGAAGAACTTGATTATAGTAACGCTCCCTCACCAAGCTACACCGTTGAAGATCTTGTAAAAAGGATCAACATTAAGATTCCGGTGAGTGAAGGAAATGATGAAGCCATGTATCAACGCTTCATTGATCAGGTAGCGATAAAGGTACGCGAGCTTGAAGAAGAATATAAGCAAATTGCTGAAAAATTACCTATTAAACTCGATGATATATTCGAGCCTACTATTCAGATTAAGATTGGGAGCAATGAGATAGCTGCACTTTGTGATGTAGGTGCAAGCGTCTCAACGATTCCAAAGAGTCTTTTTAACAAGTTAAATCTTGTCTCTTTTGAGATTACCAAGTTAAACCTACATCTTGCAGATTGTACCTATAAACAAGCTGTAGGAATTAAGGAGAATACTTTAGTTTACATTAAAGGTTGTCCTGCTCTAACTGATTTTGTTATTGTTGACATGCCTGAAGATGCTATTGCTCCTATTATATTAGGCCATCCTTTCTTAAGAACTATTAAGGCTTTAATTAATCTCCATGAAGGGAACTAATGTCTACGCACTTCTATTCTTGCAGACAGTTGTTGGGCCTCCAAGTGTAGAGGTTTGTAGAATAGCAACAAGTTTTCCCTTAAGTGGATTACCCAAGGTTTATCGAACTCAGGGAGGAAGCGGTCAAAGGTATCCCCTCTCAAGCAATCCTGCAATCAAGATACAAGAAGTCTCTTGTGTCCCCAACACACCCAATACACTTGTCAGGTGTATAGGTGAGTGGTATAGATAATTATAAGTGGTAACGGTGCTAGAAAATAACTTGATGGCGTGGAAAAGACTAAAGGCAAACTGAAATAAAGATGGAAGCAAGCAAACATGTAACATATCTAATTGCAAATGGTGTATCAATGCTTAGAAACAAGGCCTAGGGATCATACTTTCACTAGTGAACACTCTCATATAAATATCTTCTCTTTATGATACTACGCTAAACTACTCTCCGGTTGGACACTCTAATCGTTGGTAGGGCTATAACACCACACCTCAAAGTAAGCCTTTCCCATCTAGAAAACCCCACACTATCACCTTGAGTACTAGATGAGTCCAACAAACACCACCATTTCATAGAAACATCCAACTCCAAATATAACTCATAACAAGTATTTGTAATCTCTAGCCTAAGTGCCACCATGGTGAGCATGCTGTCACTTTTGCACACATGGGGAGAGCAGAGATTCATTAAAGTACCTGAGTAGCATAATAGATCTATAGATTACAAGCTCATGATCTCGATATGATCATGCATATAGAGAGCTGAACACATAGCTACCGGTAGAACCCTTAGCCTCGAGGAAGAACCTCCCTCCTCATCATGGGAATCAGCAATTGTGATGGAGATGGTGGTGGAGATCGATGGAGATAGCTCCGGGGGCACTTCTCCGTCCCGCAGGGTGCCGGAACAGAGACTTTCTGTCCCCCGAATCTCCCCTTTGGTGGCGGCGGCGCTGCCGAACTTTTCATGGCTGGAGGCTTGATGATCTAGGGTTTATGTCACGGGAGGCTTCTTATAGGCCAGAGGGCAAGGTCGGTGGGCGGACAGGGGGCCCACACCATGCCCTGGCGTGGCCTGGGGGGACCCGCGCCATGGGGTGGTGTGGCCACCCTGTGGCCCCTCTCCGACTCTCCTTCTGGCTCCGTGAGTCTTCCGGGAAAATATCAACTTTGGCTTTTGTCCGGTCCAATTCCGAGAATATTGATTTTCTAACTTTCCTGGAACCAAAAACAGCAGAAAATAGGGAACTGGCACTGTTGCACATGTTAATATGTTAGTCCAAGAAATCATATGAAAAGTACTCCAAAGTGTAGACAAAACATAAGAAAGTAGATAAAACCAAGCATGGAACATCAAAAATTATAGATACATTTGCAATGTGTCAACATCCCCAAGCTTAACTCCTGCTCGTCCTCGAGTAGGTAAGTGATAAAAAGAAAGAATAATTTTTGAGGTGACATGCACCATCATAGACTTGATCAAAAGTATTTGTAAAACATTCAAAGCTGGGATAATAGTACTTCAAAAAAACTATGATGCAACATGAAAAGGCACAAACAAAAGATTCATGAATAACAATGCTTTGCAAGACGTTTGTTTGTTTCACATAAAGAAAACATAGCATAGTGGTATTCAGCTTGTCCCCCATAGAGTAGAAAATATAAATGCATAGGACACCTTCAAAGTTCATAAGAGTGACTAGATACAAATAGTTTAAAACAAGCAATATCAAAGCTATGCATCAATCAACAAGTCTTGGGACAATGCACATAGAACTAAGAATGGCCACTATGCTCTCAAAGTAGGTGCATAAAGATAGAAGGTGGAGACACAATATATAAGTGGAAGAAAGGCCTTCATAGAAGGAAGTAGGGATTCAAGTTTCATAAAGAGCTTCCAAAAATTATGGTACTTATAGCTTTGAGCTCTCATTGCCCCTATCATAAGCATCTTTAAGGTGATTAAGATTAAAGTGAACAAACTATGGTGTACATGCTTGACGAAGTATAAGTTAGAAATCTCATGTCCATTGTATACGAGGGCCGCTCCTCATGCTACTCAAGTTTAGTCACCGGTAAGTTCATTGTAAGTACATGTGTATCATAGAGAACCGCCAACGGGGTACCCCTTGACTGATGATACGGAAGAATCCCCATATCAAAATGACAAGGCAAGCAGACAAGAAGCATCTCAGCATTCTTCTTATTTACCATGGGAATATGGAGCTTTTTTCTCTCTTTCCTCTTTTCATAATATCTCTTTTTTCTTTTTCTCTTTTTTCTCACTATAGGACTCTTTTTTTTATAAGAAGAATGCTACATAGACAGCTTATTATGGTTACGCTGCAGGTTTCCACCATGTCAGCATGGATTAGACCAGCGGCCCAGGCCTTTCTCTAACGCATATACATAACTCCATGGATTTACAAGCTCCCCTTTGATTTCACACCGACGACATCCATAAACAAAAGAGCATGATATCAACTAGGTACAAGTACCAAGTGCAATGTTGAAAGCGTTCCCCATGACATCACAGTTCTGCTAATTCCCAACAAATAAGTGTAAGAGTATACAACATAGATGACACAATGGTTCAAGTTTATTAAGGGCAAGAAAAGTAAAGTGTACCATCAAGTTCGTGAGAGCTTTAATCACTAGTTTTCTCATAACAAGTTTAATTTGGAAGGTAAACAAAAACATGAATATACTTGGAATATCATATGCTAGTAGGTAGGTATGGTGGAATCTTTGGAGTAACTTGGTTTTAGGAGTTGGATGCATGAGTGGAACTCACACTTGGTTATGGAGGCTAGCAAAAGACTGGGAGCGACCAACTAAGAGAGAAATAATGGCCATAATCATGCAAAGTGACAAAACATCATTAATAGAAGTATAACGTGATACTACAAGTTGAAACCTAAAGGATCATAAAGGCTATGGTGACTTGGGATAGTCATAACATGGTGTGAGCATGCGCCAAGTCAACCCAAATAAAACATCAAAGGAGAATACCACTATACGATGCTTTAATATGCTAAAACAACACATGATTCATCCAAGGCACATTAAGAAATCTTAATTGTTTATAACAAGTCATGCTACAACAAAGAATACTAAGCATAAAGACAAAACAATATCAAGCATGGCATGACAAAGCATAGGCCACAGTCAGAAACAAGCTCTCTTTACCACTTAAGCATGAGCTTTCCTACTCTTTTCCAATCCAAACCAAACTATTTGAAAACCAATGTATGAAAGAGGGGGTCCAACCAATTTATTCCGCAAACTAAGCAAACCAAGCAAACGAAAAACCAAAACGAAAACGAAAAAGAAGACGCTCCAAGAACAACACAACTATGCATGAAACAATAAAAATGAAGCGTTTGGAAGAAACCTCGGATTTTTATTGATGACGAAGGGGATGCCTTGGGAATCCCCAAGCTTTGACGCGTGTACTTCTTGGATATTTCTTGGGGTCACACGCGTGGAATCCCTAAGCTTGATCTTTAGTCCATCCTTCATCTTATTACTCATTCCTTCCATACACCTGAAATTTTTCCTTCATACAAAACTTCACCCAATCTTTACTAGCAACATTAGTGCACTCAAGATAATAGGTCTTTGGGTTCAGTTCCAACACCAATAAAACTTCTATTAAAACACTAGCTATTGTAGCACTTTCCTCAAAAAGCTCAATTCCCCAAAAGAACTCAAAAAGGAACCAACAAGAAGCAAATACAAATAAAGGCAAAAATCCGTCAAAACAGACCAGCAGGTAAAGACGATTTTTTTTGAAAACCTTCTCTTGATCAAATTAAAAAGTGTTGAGCTAACGAAAGTTAGATAACAACCTGGGCAGAAGCACAGACATTAACGCCTCAAAAGGACTTTCAGAGATTTTACACGAATTTGTACGGTGAAGCACATAAATCTGTTTCGGGACAGCAACTTTCCCAATCATTACTTCTCTCTCATTAGAGGTTACTCTTGGCACAAAAAGCAAATAAAAAGGATAAGGAGAGGTTATTACAGAGGTAATAAATTCCAAGACTCAACTAAACTTTTGTGTTATCTCACAATAAGTACTTTTTTTAACGCCTTTAAGTTAGGCATGATAGTTTGAGAAGATGCCCACATAAGAAAATTCGAATTGAAGTAAAAGAGAGCATCAAGAAGCAAATTCAAAGCACATTTAAGTCTAACCCACTTCCTATGCATAGGAATCTTGTAAAGAAACAAGTCATGAAAGCACAAAACAACAAGCATAGTAAAGCAAAAACAAGTGCAACTTCAAGACTTTCAACATAAAGAGGGGAAACCTAATATTATTGAGATGCATAAAACCATGTTTCCGTCTCTCATATTAACTTTCAGTAGCATCATGAATAAAATTAACAATATAACTATCACATAAGACATTCTTATCATGAGCCACATGCATAAAAGAATCCATATTCTCCACATAAACATAGTCATTCTTATTAATCATAGTGGGAGCAAATTCAAAAAAATAGCAATCATTTTATTCTCATCACCATTAATCATCAAATATAGGAGGCATATTATAATCATAATTAACTTTCTCCTCAATAGTAGGTGGTCTGAAAATATCATATTCATCATTGTAATCATCATATATTGGAGGTTTGGTATCATAATAAGCAATAGAATAGCTATCTTCCAAAGCTGGGGAACTAAAAAGATCATTTTCATAAAAACTAGCTTCCCCAAGGTTAGACTTTTCCATAGCATTAGCAATAATAGTGTCCAAAGAATTCATACTAACAACATTGCTATTAGCATGCAAATAAAGTTCCATAGGTTTTTTAATTTTCTCTTCAAACACTTCATGTCCTAGCTCAAGATAAATACTATAAAGCTCTCTAAGTTTGTTGTTGTTTTCCATTAAGCCTAGCTAGTGAAAACAAGAAACAAAAAGACAAAATTGCAGAATCTAAAGGAAATAACTTCGAGCACTCACACCGGAGGATGTGAGTACCTTTTACCTTTTAAGTTTCCTCCCCGGCAACGGCGCCAGAAAATAGCTTGATGTCTTCGCACTTCTATTCTTGCAGACAATTGTTGGGCCTCCAAGTGCAGAGGTTTGTAGAACAGCAGCAAGTTTTCCCTTAATTGGATTACCCAAGGTTTATCGAACTCAGGGCGGAAGTGGTCAAAGGTATCCCCTCTCAAGCAATCCTGCAATCAATATACAAGAAGTCTCTTGTGTCCCCAACACACCCAATACACTTGTCAGGTGGTATAGATAATTATAAGTGGTAACGGTGCTAGCAAATAACTTGATGGCGTGGAAAAGACTAAAGGCAAACTGAAATAAAGATGGAAGCAAGCAAACATGTAACAGATCTAATTGCAAATGGTGTATCAATGCTTAGAAACAAGGCCTAGGGATC
Organism: Avena eriantha; assembly: GCA_910589775.1. Lineage (NCBI taxonomy): Eukaryota > Viridiplantae > Streptophyta > Magnoliopsida > Poales > Poaceae > Avena > Avena eriantha. The sequence continues at coordinate 108,480,640 of OU342745.1, forward strand.
ATACTTTCACTAGTGAACACTCTCATATAAATATCTTCTCTTTATGATACTACGCTAAACTACTCTCCGGTTGGACACTCTAATCGTTGGTAGGGCTATAACAGCACACCTCAAAGTAAGACTTTCCCATATAGAAAACCCCACACTATCACCTTGAATACTGGATGAGTCCAACAAACACCATAATTTCATAGAAACATCGAACTCCAAATATAACTTATAACAAGTATCTGTAATCTCTTGCCTAAGTGCCACCATGGTGAGCACGCTGTCACTTCCACACACATGTGGAGAGTAGAGATTCATGAAAGCACTTGAGTAGCAGAATAGATCTATAGATTACAAGCTCATGATTTCAATGAGATCATGCATAGAGAGAGATGAACACATAGCTACCTGTAGAACCCTTATCCTCGAGGAAGAACTACTCCCTCCTCATCATGGGAATCAGCAATTGTGATGGAGATGGTGGTGGAGATCGATGGAGATAGCTCCGGGGGCACTTCTCCGTCCCGGTAGGGTGCCGGAACAGAGACTTTCTGTCCCCTGAATCTAGGGTTTATGTCACGGGAGGCTTCTTATAGGCCAGAGGGCAAGGTCGGTGGGCGGCCAAGGGGCCCAGACCATGCCCTAGCGTGGCCTGGGGGGACCCGCGCCATGGGGTGGTGTGGCCACCCTGTGGCCCCTCTCCGACTCTCCTTCTGGCTCCATGAGTCTTCCGGGAAAATATCAACTTTGGCTTTTGTCCGGTCCAATTCCGAGAATATTGATTTTCTGACTTTCCTGGAACCAAAAATAGCAGAAAACACCTAACTGGCACTGTGGCACTTATTAATAGGTTAGTCCAAGAAATCATATGAAAAGTACTCCAAAGTGTGGACAAAACATAAGAAAGTTGATAAAACCAAGCATGGAACATCAAAAATTATAGATACATTTGCAATGTATCAGGAACATGAAGCTTCAATTGCCTTCGCAGGTTCCTTTTTTTATCCATTTCCCCAAGAAAAAGAAAGCCAAACATGATGAGAATGAGGCCATCACTTTGAAGGCCAACTACTTTGGAAGGGGTGTTCCACTCATCTGGCCTAAGTGAGCAACATAAAGGTCAAGCTATTGACCATAAAAGAGCGCTCCATGGGAGGCAACCCATGTGAAATAAAGGTTTGAGTTAAGTTTTAAGTCTTAATTTAAGTTTATGTTTAATAAATAGTGCTAGAAAACTCTATTTGAGGAGAAGAAGTTCGGTAGTACTAAAAATCCTGTTATATACATGCTGTTGTTGGTTAATAATTTTAACTATCAACTTTCTGTCAAAAACAATGTATTTTGCTAAGTTTCAGTATAAGACGTAATTCACGAAGAAACGGAAATTTTTGATGGGTACAGAGAGTTTAACGACCAATTATATGGCGGGAATAAAAATTTCGGCCGTATAGATAATTGTGCCATCGACAATTTTTCTTTCAAAAGTACTGACTGATTAACAACCAACTATATAGCAGGAATAAAAAATCCCGGTCATATAGATATCGATGCTTTCATACAAATTATTTTCCAGGTACAGACGGTTTGACGACCAACTATACGACGGGAACAAATTGTCCCGGTCGTATAGTTCCAGCCGTATAGCTGTGCCGCTAGGTGGAAACCCTAAAATTTTGACAGGGGGCCAACTATATGGTGGGAACACAATGTTCTGGCCGTGTTGTTCCGCCCGTATAGTTGCGTCTGACCACAAAATCGCACTGGAAGGTACCTCGAACCCCAAAACTTCAATCCTTTTTGTTCCTTCTACCTCCAAACTCTCTCAAAACCTCAAGAGATCTTTACCTCTACTCAATTTCGTTCAATTTCCTCGCACGCAAGTGATCTACGGTATGTTTCTCCTCCGATCCTCCAATTACTTTTTGCAAATTCATTTTTGATATATTGTCATTATCAATCTAGGGTGAGACATACTATGAACTAATTGCCATGATTCTCTTTCCTAGATTATTATTATGAGAGGATTGTTTAGTGTGCTATGATGAGGAATATGTTATACTTTTTATTGTTGGATCAAAAAGTTTTATTTTGTATTCCTTTATTGTTTTAGATGATGAACACAAGGAGCCAAACTCGTGCTTGTGCCGCCGCTAGCGCTTCTCGGGTTGTCACTCAAGAACGCATGGGGATATGGTTCAGGAATGAGCTCCAACACGATCGCTTCAACAAGATCAAGAACTGCAAAGTGAAGGCCACCAAGTGGGCTTGCGCCATTATATTGAACAAACTCGGTATTTCTAATGACTTCAATTTACTTTGCAATAGAGCTGGCCTGTAAAACTTTGTGTGCAATGATGTGCCTACTTATTGCCGGTTATCCATTGAATTCCTAAGTTCGTTGCAAAGCACTGTTAAACTATGGCAAGGAGAGGACACGCTTTCTTTCCGACTTATGAACAACGACTATACTTTAACACCAAATAAATGGTGCGCATGTTTTAATTTCCCAAAAAATGATGTTAATGCCTAACGCGCATCCTTTACTGGCTTAAATCCTTCCCCTGAACAATATTATAATGGAATGAGTTTCACTGCTAGAGTAAGTAAGGGGAAGAATATTCAACATCCTACAATTCTCTATTTGTTCTATGTTATTGCTAACACCTTGCAGGCACGTAATGAGTTCACGAGACTTAATGAGGAGGACATCTTAGTCCTCACAAAGGCTGCTTACATCAACTGCGACTTGTCACTCAACTTGGGCGCAATCCTTGTGCGCTACCTCGAGCACCAATCCTCCCAAAGCCAAGGACCTATCACAGGAGGAGTCATCATCACCGTGCTTGCCACTGCCCTAGGCATCGACCTAGCTGAGTTGCAACCTATGCTAGGTGAGCAGCGTGTTGGTTTCTCTACTTTAATGGCTTGTGGAATGCTCACTAGGAGAGTTGGTGTTTATTATCTACATATTGCTGGAGCTGGGCGTATCTACCCTGCTCCTATGCCTAATGGTCTTTTCTCTATCGAGGAAGGACGTTTCTATATGACTTCTAGGTTGAGCAACACCAACCCGAGGAGGAGATTCTGGATGAGGACGACGACCAAGACGAGGAGCAAGAAGTCTCTCATGAAGAGGAGCAGCCATCAACCCGGTTCGCTACATACCAAGACTTCCAAGAACTTGGAAGGACTATGGAGAGGATGCATTGCCTCTCTTTGAACCTCCGGGAATCCACTAGTAATTTATCAACTCAATTTGCAAACTAGAGTTCTCACTTTTTCCCACCACCACAATGATTTGAAGGGCTTGCAAAATCCTAAGCTTGGGGAAGTTTCCTCATGTATCTTTATTTGATATTCATTTGCTTTTATTTATTTCGAGGTTATGTTTTTAATTCGAGTTTATAAGCACTCGTGTTGGTTTTCCCAAAACTTTATTTTTAGTTCTTTCTATTTTTCTTTTGAGATTTTCTAGCCGAGCTTTGCCACCAATTTTCTATTCTTTAAATTCCCTCTGTTAAAAACAACAAAAAGAATTCTCCATTTTTATTTACTTTCCCTCTTTTTTTCTTTTCGTCTCGAGGTTCTCATGTGTTTGCAGGAGAGTAATCAACTTCGAGTTTCCAAGAAACAAATAAAAAAGGAAGAGAGAAGTGGAACCAAACATGAGAGGTATGCCATATGACTCCCCATGTTTGAAGTTTGAGAAACCCATGCTAGTTAGTAGTAAATGTTGAGATGTTATATTGGTGGAGTGAGCCTTTTTATTGTTGTAATATTTTTGTTTGTATGGGTATTTAGTTGGATACGTTTTATTCCAGCTCTCGTAATTAACCAAGTCTTGCCTAAAATTTGCTAAAAAATTGTAACAAGAAAAATTCTCACAATTGAAGGCATGGGTGTTGTAGTGTTTAGTCTTGAAGGATTATTTCTAGAGCCACTCAACACCACTGAAAACGTTGATTGACTTGATAGCTATCTTTAAAAGGATTTGTTCGATTGAATTAATGTTTAGCGGTTTTTGTGAGCATGCCAAAGTTTGACTTGTTAATCATAAGAATGATATAGCTTTACGTGTGTCAACCTTCATGGGATGCCAACAACTCCGCTAGCCTACGAACGAACTTCATGGAGGAAACTCCTAGATTTTTGCTATGAGTTGATTAAACACATGTAGCAGCAATGTTATCGTGGGTAAGATTCTTGGCACTCCCGGGTAGCTGAGTTCATGATGGAATCACTCCTTTGGCTATTATGAGTAATCATTATGCAAAAGGAATAAAAGCCTTAGTGATGCCACGAGTGTCCATCATAGCCCGATAAACTAATATATTTTTTTGGCATGCTCTCAATTACTCAAGAACTGAAATTCTTGAAGGACAATGAATAGAAAATTAGTGCTTGAAAAGTCTTGATTTATTGATGTGGGAGAATTGAGATACTCTAGTATATATGCTTTTCATGACAACTCTCATACTCTCAATTTTACATGATTATACTTTATTATTCTAAGGCAAGCCTATGTGTTGATTACATGACATGGAATAAAGTTTACTCATTTGAATCATCCAAGTTAACAGTAATTTTACTGCGCTACAAGGATGCATGAAACCTGCATGATATTCTTGCCATTACTCTATCTATGCTGAAGTTTTTTAGATTTATAAAGTGGAGGAAACATGAGACTATCAATCATGAGTAAGATCATCATCTCGTTATTTCAGTTTAAATGTTGAGTTCCTTTTTGATTTTGGTTTTCTTGCTCGAGGATGATCAAGTCTAAGCTTGGGGAGATTGATGGCTCTGAAATATAGCCATCCCCGTCCATATTTAAACTATATATTATTCATATTTTTTATGAAATATCTCTCTAAACCCTGCCACTAATGCCTAATAATCAAAGGGGTATGCAATCCTTTCTTTCTATTTTTCCTTACACAGATAATGATGTTTGATGATGGTAATCACTATATTAAAGTCAAAGATACGAGATTTCCAACAACCAGAAGAAACCAGGAGTTGTGGGTTGGAGGCGGACGCTTTAACGACCAACTATACGACCAGAATAAAATTCCGGCCGTATAGTTGCCATCGACACTACTAGGTCAAACAGAACAACTTTCGTGAACGGGTCCCTATATAAAGAGGCATCGGGCAACGATACAAGGGAGCTCGCAGAAAACCATCAGCCACCCCCAGATCTCCATCCATAACACCGACGAGCCGCCGAAGGAATAGACTTAGATCTAATCTCTCCACCACCATAGCCATATTCCACCACTTCTAATAGTAGATCTCTTCTTAGATTGGCAACATTGTAAGACTATTTGCTATCAATCTCATGATTTTTGCTACAATGTTTATGATCTTTGATCTCATCTCTACGTGTGAGTAATTCTCCTTAGGTAAGGGCTTCGGCCTAGCCATGTAGCTTTTTGTGCATGTTATTTATCATAGATGGGATCATGTATTAGTTTGTATGATGTGATGATTATTGTATCCTCTCTTTCCTCAATCTAAGGACTTGTCAGGTACCCTAGACCCCGAGGATTGAACCAGGTATAGGGAGTATGAGTAATGACTAATCTGCAGGTTGGGAACCCTAGTGATAGCGGGTATGTGTGAGGAATTTACTTGGGATTAACGGTGACATCACTATGTATCATTAGTTCTCTTTCTTCTATAGATGAGACTAGTAGGTTATTTCTATAAGCGGTCGTGGAGACAATAGAAATTATGGATGCACTGCCCACATATAATTTGTCTTGCTCTAACAATTACAGGCATACCTTATTTTTCTCTTTTATTCCCATCAGATGTTTTGCACAGCTACAGATGAAACCAAACGCCCTAGGCCCTCTCTCTCCATCATCAAAAACAACAAAAAGATGCAAACTCTTGGTCCGGTAAAAACAAAAAAATAATTCTAAAACTACCGAAGGTCCGTTAAAGTAAATTCACTATGCTTCTGCTTCCTGAGGATTTGATAAACCAAGGTCTACTAGGGAAAAATAGCTATACTACATCTATAGTCTGGATCGAAGGTATCAGGTACACTTTGTCTAAAAATTGGGGTGGTGGCATTCTTTATTTTTTTTGGAACCGAGGTACCATAGGTCCTCAAGGAGCGATATGCTTCAATTATCGTATTAGTGTTTGTAGTCGTTGCTAGGTGCTCCAAAGACCTTTTTATAATTATTATTACTTTTTAGCCCTTTCGTAGTGATGGTTATGATTATATTTTTAATAGATCAGTTGAATTTCACGAAATAAAAAACATGGTTGCTGGAAGTAGATCGTTGTGCCGTACGTATGTAGCGCCATGCTGTGGACGAGAGAGAGGCCAATTTTGTGAAGCAGGTTTTTCAAATGTTGAAAAAACTTATGTTTATCATTTTCCATGGCATGTAATACACGCAAAAGGATGAAATGCAGGAGTCTTTTTCTTCTTTTTCTTTTTTTCTTTATTTTCTTATTTTGTCTTCAAAGAAGGGTTAACTTTGTCAACATGCAAATTCTATCAAGAAGTTATATCTTTCAAAACTCTCGGTCGTTCTCGATATATTGACTCTCTGGTGGGTACCTTCAAAAGATTTTTCTAAGATTTGAAGAGCAATCAGTGGCTCACTTGTGGTTCAAATTAATTTGACCTAATTTCGAAAAATATAGATAGAGTAATTTAAGTGGGCAAATTTAGTTACGTAGCTTGAAACCTCATAAAACTTGGAAATTGCAAGTAAAACATGCATGGTCCGCTATGTCTGGAAACAAGGCTCGTGGCATTTGGAGCCACATTCTTATGATTTCCTTTTCTAGAACATCCCCATCACTTGGAAAACTAAAAAATATTTTTCCTAACTGTTGGAAACTCCGACAGACAACATTTTTTACTACAACCAAGGTGCACCCATCTACCCGATGTGAGAACCGTATCATAAAGTAGATAGGGTATCGATATATATGGCCATGATCTTATTGGTCGTTCAGGCTGAAATCCAACAATCTTCATATATGGTAGGCTATGATGTGAATTTGTCTTTTCCAAAGTTGTGAAAAGTCATGTTTATCATTTTTCATGGCAATTAATACTAGAAAAAGTACGCCGAACGTAATAAGGCCTCATATTTTTGTTTTACACTTTATTTTTCAACGTTGTCGGTATGAAAATACTAATCAATAATGACATTTTTCAAAACTATTGTTGGTCCATGATATATTGACTGTCTGGGTACATTCAGAAGAAAATTTGGAAATTTTTAAGAGTAATATTCTCTCGCGCTCACATGTATTCAAGTTTGACCTAATTTTGTTTTATCGATATGAAGTCATTTAAATGCATGAGTTTTTAGCTTGCATGCTTGAAAAAAATTTAAAGTTGGAAACTGTAAGAAAGGATTGTCCACTTTGTACGAAAGTTGGGTGAGGGCATTCTTTGTTCTTTATTCTACCACTAAAAATATTTGAAAAACTCACTTCACGGTATGACCTACCATTTACTATGCATGAACTTTCTTGGATTTCTAGCCAAATGTGACCAAGGTCATGGACATACTCTATCTGCATCAGGATATAATGATAGTGTGCCCATAATTTGGTAGGTCGGTGCATGTGTGCATCGTAAACAAGTAAAACTTTTCTTGAAGGAAGTGCGAATAATGTGGCTGAGATTGCATACCATATGTCATTTACTACTAGTACATAAAGTGGTCAATGTTTTATGGATAATTTCCAGGTTATAATATTTTTGAAGCTTTTCTAGATAATTTCATCCACTCGGATGACTTTCTATCGCTTTGTTAAACTAGGTGTAATTTAATAATCTACAAGTGCGTGAGAGCAAGTTCTAAAGTTTAACCAACTCTTAGGTATAAGAAAGTGACATGTCATCATCTATTATCGGTATTATACCAACATGTACAATACCTAGCTATTAAAATATACAACAGATAGCATATGTAGCAACCTCATCAAAAAGCAAGAAAAGTAAACAGAAATAAAATAAAAAACCTTTATGTGCAGTTTGAAAACTCCTAAAACTTGAGAATCTATAATATCTAAATAGGTAATCCCCACTAAGAGATTTCTCTCAACATGCAAGGTGTCCACCTCATCAGATGGGCCTAAATAGGTGATCTCATGCAGCCATGCCACGTCATCATTTTATTTTCATTTATTTATAGTATCAAATCATCACTACTAATGCTGAAAATCGCAAACAACTAGCCATTATTTTGTCTTCCATGATGAAAGCAAATTCAGTTTTAAGTGCAGTAGGATCGTCTCTTTGTGTCCTGCATTATTGCACTTCCTTTTTATCTCCTCTCTTGCTTTTTGGTGTTACCTCTCGGTGAGATGCTATTTTCTGTAGTGGAATACAAGACTGCCAGGGCTCAATCGGATGTACGAGAGGAGTCACGACACAAAGGAACACCAACGGCCTATCCCGGCCGAGGTCAACGATGACTAGCACGGCTTGCACTTCAACGTCTATCCTGAGAATGTGAGCAGATCAGGTTCCATCCGATGTCTTCCTCTCCTTCCATTTTCCATCATTTATTTCGGTTGCAAAAGAAGTGGGCATGCTTGGATTTTATGGCAGGGATTAGGGATATGAACTCAATCTAGACTTCTTGAACTGGGTGTCAATTTGTGCATAATACAGTAAGTTCTTGGGCAAGGTATGGGTGCGGGTAGTTTTTATTTAGATAATCTCTACTGTAGTTGATTTATGTATATTGTTGCAGGTGCCTCACAAGTGCCAAGATAAAGTTTCTTTGTATACTCTGATTCAGATCTGCACTGCCCTATATTATTTACATATCATCTATTATTCCATTTACCTGCCAAATTTGTGATAGTAGGGGCCTTTCCAATCGATTTCATGCCTTAAAATTTTTTCTTTATTTATTATCTACACAAATTTCCTGATAATATTTCTATATTCGTTTTTTCATGGATGCTCCTTCGGATATTAAGTCGCTATTTATTAGTGATGCATCTTTTCACGAAGTTCCTTCAAAATAGTAAGTCCAAGTCTATTGGTGATGAATTTTTTATGAAGTACGTTCAAGTTAGTAGGTTAATTATTGTATGTTCTTACCAAGAATTTGAGATGGTATACCCTTCCAGCCCCCTTCTCTCTTATTCTATTGTTGCAATGGTTCCTTATATTCTTGACTGCGTATCATTCTTTTAGATCAGCTCCCGCTTAATTGGTTTGGTTCTTAGGAACCTCACTTCTTTCAGAATGTGAGAGTTGGAGAGATTCACATGTTAAGTAGCGTCATACAAGCAAGACATCTACAAACCTAGGAGTGAATTTCTCTATATTATGTCTAGACAACCCATAATATCTATAATATTATATAGACTATGACATATACTTTGATCTTTTAGTTTGTACGGTCCTACTGAGCTAGCAACTATTGTCCTACCATTCTACTAATACTAGCTTCACCAGACCATGGCACACAGACTAATACACTCTAAAAATAATTTTCTTTTCCACTCCTTTTTCTGTTACCGGATCATGTTGGATTTCATGGTGAATCATCGAAAAATAACAAACTGAATTGTATTGCAGGTTACACATATGTTCTATCTAAAATAAAAATCGTCAATTGGGGCTAGACTATGACATATGCGTTGGACCTGCCTATTGTGGCATTGTTTTACCATGTTTCAATTCAATATATTTTTATTTATGTTCTCTCTTATGTGCAATGTGCTCATCATTGAGTTGTATCCTCATGGTTGATATACTAAAGAGCTGTCTTAAAATTTTTGACTGATTTCAATGTGTTTTCCTTCAACCAACGTAGGGTTACTACAGAGGACACAATGTTTTTCTAACTATCTAGTATTCAATTTGTAATAATGTTTCAACTTTCTTATTCATAAATTGGATATCCCGTCTGATTTGACTAATCCTACTTTCTCACTTGCGTAGATAGACAGTCAAGTCATTAGACTGAAAAACATTACGCCGACGCTTCCATTTCCTATAGAAGGGTATTGTTTATAGCCAGCACAATTGATCCCATTAATTATCTCTACACAACTGATATACCCTATTGAATTAGTATACCAAATCAACCCTTTATTGTTTATATTGTTTAAACATTGAAGGTGACATGTGTTATTTTAATATGAATCTCTAATGTCCCGCTGTAACGCGCGGAGTATCATCTAGTTTTAATAAAGCATGGTACACTTTGTCTGAAAATTGGGGTGGTGGCATTCTTTATTTTTTAAGAACCAGGGTACCATAGGTCATGAAGGAGCGATATGCTTCAATTATCACATTAGTGTTTGTAGCCGTCGCTAGGTCGTCGAGACCTTTTTGTAATTATTATTACTTTTGAGCCCTTTCGTAGTGATATTTATGATTATATTATTAATAGATCGGTTGAATTTCGCAAAAAAATAATATGGTTGTTGGAAGTATACTGGTGTGCCGTACGTGTGTAGCGCGAGAGAGAGGCCAATTTTGTGAAGCAGGTTTTCAAATGTTGAAAAAACTTATGTTTATCATTTTCCATTGCATGTAATACACACAAAAGGATGCCATGCATGAGTGTTTTTCTTCTTTTTCTTTTTTCTTTATTTTCTTATTTTGTCTTCAAAGCAGGGTCAACTTTGTCGACATGCAAATTCTATCAAAAATTTGATCTTTCAAAACCCTCGGTCGTTCTCGATGTATTGACTCTCTGGTGAGTACCTTCAAAAGATTTTTCTAAGATTTGAAGAGCAATCAGTGGCTCACGTGTGGTTCAAATTAATTTAACCTAATTTCGAAAAATCTACATAGAGTAATTTATGTGGAAAAATTTAGTTGCAAAGCTTGAAAACTCATAAAACCTGGAAATCACAAGTAAAAAATGCATGGTATGATATGTCTAAAAACAAGGCTCGTGGCATTCGGAGCCACATTCTTCTGATTTCCTTCTCAGAACATCCTAGTCACTTGGAGAACTGAAAAATATTTTCTTAATTGTTAGAAAATCTGATATGCAACATTGTTTACTACACCAAGGTACACCCATCTACGCGATATGAGAACCACATCATAAAGTAGATAGGGTATCGATATATATGGCCATAATCTTATTGGTCGTTCGGGCTGAAACCCAAGAATGTTCATATATGGTATGTTATGATGTGAATTTGTCTTTTCCAAGGTTGTGAAAAGTCATGTTTATCATTTTTCATGGCAATTAATACTACAAAAAGTACGCCGAGCGTAATGAGGTCTCATGTTTTTGTTTTAAATTTTATTTTTCAACGTTGTTAGGATGAAAATACTAATCAATAATGGCATTTTTCAAAACTATTGTTGGTCCATGATATATTGACTGTCTGGGCACCTTCAGAAGAAAATTTAGAAAATTTCAAGAGTAATAATCTATCACGCTCACATGTATTCAAGTTTGACCTAATTTCATTATATCTAGATGAAGTGATTTAAGTGCGGGGAGTAAAAGCATTGTCCACTTTGTACGAAAAATGTGTGGCCATTCTTTGTTCTTTATATATTATACCAGTAAAAATATTTGAAAAACTCACTTCACGGTATGTCCTACCATGTACTATGCATGAACTTTCTTGGGTTTGTAGCCAAATATGACAAAGGTCATCGACATAATCTATCTACATCAAGATATAATGACATCGTGCTCATATTTTGGTATGTCAGTGCATGTCTGCACGGTAAACAAGTAAATATTTTCTAGAAGAAAGTACGAATAATGTGGCTAAGAGTGCATAACATGTGTCATTTACTACTAGTACATAAAGTGGTCCATGTTTTACGGATAATTTCCAGATTATTATATTTTTCAACCTTTTCTAGCTAATTTTACCCACTCCGACGACTTCTCGTCGATTTGTCGAACTGGGTCTAATTTAATAATCAACAAATGTGTGAGCACGAGTTTAATAGTATAACTAACTATAGGGTATTATAAAGTGACACATCGTCATCTATTTTATGATGCAGAAACCTCATCAAAAATCAAGAAAAATAAACAGAAATAAAAAAACCCTTCTATGTCGCTTGAAAAACCCTAAAACTTGGAAATTGTATAAAAGTATCGTACACTTTGTCTGAAAATTGAGGTGTGGTGGCATTCTTTATTTATTTTTTGGAACCGGGGTAACGTAGGTTCTGAAGGAGCGGGATGCTTCAATTATCGTGCTAGTGTTTATTGTCATTGCTAGGTGGTCCAAGGAGCTTTTTATAATTATTATTATTTTTTAGCCTTTTTTAACTCATACTTATGATTATATTATTGATAAATCGTTTGAATTTCATGAAAAAACAAACACGATTACGTACACAGCGCCACGCTATGGAATCAGGGGAGTCAAGTTGTCCTCTGTGTGCACGGGGCTGCACAAAAGAGATCGATGGGGATGGATGGTGAGAGGCAGTGAAGGAAAGAGAAAATACAATTTGTTTTTTGTGTATATTATATAGTAGTACGTACTCCTATATGTCCATGCATTTACTACTAGTGGAGTGTACCCTTTACCTCATGTCAGCAGCCCATCGTAGCTTTGCTCTGATATCGCACTTCCTTCGACCCTTTTTCTGCACTACTCTCATGCTGCGTCCATTTTGTTCTCTAGTAAGTATGCTCGTTTCGTGCAATGTTCTTTCTATGGAGTACTAGTACTTGCTTTACAAAAAAAACATTCATGTCACTTAGAAAATTGGAGTTGTTCTTTTCCTAATAGTTGACCAAGATGCACACATCTACTTTCTTGTAGTACATTACCAAATTTGGAGAAATTACAATAAACTGTGATGTAGATATGGCTATGACCTTGGTTGCATGACCTAAAACCTGTTCATACTTACATGGTAGGGCAATTTAAGGAAGAAGTTTTTCCAAATGTTGAAAATACTCATGTTTATCATTTTCCATTGCACATAATACACGCAAAAGTCGCCATGCACGAGTCTTTCTATTTTTTATTTTTTCTTTATTTTCTTATTCTGTCTTAAATGCAGGGTTAACTTTTTTGGCATGCAAATCCTAGCAAGAAGTTGAATGTTTCAAAACTCTCGATCGTTCTCGATATATGGATTGTCCGGTGGGTACTTCAAAAGATTTTTGCAGGATTTGAAGAGAAATCAGAGGCTCACTTGTGGTTCAAATTAATTTGACCTAATTTTTACAAATCGACATAGAGTAATTTAAGTGGGAAATTTAGCCACGAAGCTTGAAAATTCATAAAACCTAGGAATCGCAAGTAAAACATGCATTGTCCACTATGTTTGAAAACAAGACTCATGGCATTTTGAGCCACATTTTCCTGATTTTCTTTATAGAACATCCCAGTCGTTATTTGAAAAACTAAAAAATATTTTTCCCTAATTGTTGTAAACTTTGACGGGCAACATTGTTTACTATGCCAAGACGCACCCATCTACATGATATGAGAAGTGTATCATAAATTAGCTAGGGTATATCGATATATATGGCCATGACCTTATTGGTCATTCGAGCTGAAACCCAAAAAATTTCATACATGTAAGGCTATAATGTGAATTTGTTTTTGCAAAGTAGTGACAAGTCATGTTTTTCATTTTTCATGGAAATTAATACTTGCAAAAGTACACCGAGCGTAATAAGGTCTCATGTTTTTATTTTATACTTTATTTTGTTTGAACGTTTTCCACACGCGGTTAAATTTGTCGGTATGCAAATACTAATCAATGATAGAATTTTTAGAAACTATTGTTGGTCCATGATATATTGACTACCTAGGTACCTTCAGAAGAAAATTTAAAAAAATTCAAGAGTAATAGTCTACCGCGCTCACATGTATTCGAGGTTCACCTCATTTCATTTTATCGACATGAAGTCATTTAGGTGCGCGGATTTTTGGGGTGCATGCCTGGAAAAACCTTAAACTTGAGAACTATAAGAAAGTAATGTATACTTTGTACAAAAATTGGTGGGGGCATTCTTTGTTCTTTATTCTACCACTAAAAATATTTAAAAACTCACTTCACGGTATGGACTACCATGTATTGTGCATGAACTTTCTTCGGTTTCTAGACAAATGTGACCAAGGTCATGGACATATTCTATCGACATCAAGATATAATGACGGTGTGCCCATATTTTGGTAGGTTGATGCATATCTGCATGGTAAACACGTAAAAGTTTTTTTAGAAGGAAGTACGAATAATTTGGCTGAGAGTGCATAGCATGTGACATTTACTACTAGTACATAAAGTGGTCCATGTTTTATGGATAATTTTTAGGTTACTATATTTTCAAGCTTTTCTAGATATTTTCACCCACCTAGACGAATTTCCGTCCATTTGTCTAAATAGGTCTGATTTAATAATCTTTAAGTGCGTGAGAGAAAGTTCAATAGTATAACCAACTCTTAGGTATAAGAAAGTGAGACATCTAAAGGTATAATTGATGCCTCCTCATAAGGCACATCCCAGCGATTTGAGCATGTTGGCCATTGGATAGGGTCTTGGGAAAGATCTGAGCCGTTAATTTCTAGATGCAAAAGAGCAAGCGCTCGGGAAAAGGCACAACCCTAGCCGCCACTCCCAGACTAGCACTCAGTGCCCCTCCCTTTCCTCTTCTCGCGCCCCTCCTCCTTCTCTTCATCACCTGCAGCGGCGGGTGCGCTCTTCCTCCTCCCTCCCATGATTCCCCTCCTCTCTCCCAATAACTTCTTATCCCTAGCCTCCTTCCCATGATTTTCCCTGGCCTACTCTGTCCCAGAGAAGTAGGAGGAGAAAACGAAGAGCGGCATCCAGCTCACGATGTTCCTCTTGGTCGATCTCGTCGCTTTGCTATGATTGTGCAAGCCGCCGCTCGCACCGGCTCCTCACGATGTCGCCCTCGCAGGGAGAGGAAGCACACACCGACGCTCGCCCCGCCACCTCGCATTGTCACCATCGCAGGAGGAGCAGCAAATTGCTTAGTCCTTTTTTTCCTAATCGGCAGTAAGATTTCAAGTCAATATACTGAGTTTTGTACAGTCCATCAAGAGAAGGTCGAGAAGACCAATTCGAAGGACTCCAGTAAAGTATGTCTCATATGTCTTGATTATCATGTCCGTGTTGTATGGATTTCCTTTTCAAGTATTATTCAAAGGCGGGCCGATTGAATTGTAGAATTGGCCTGGTACATAGGTGTTTTTTCGGCAGGTAATGAATTTTACTTATTCTATGTATTTCAGCTGTAGCATTGAATCTCCTGGTCGCATGCTTCGTATTTCGTTGGTTATAATGATGATTATCCTGAACAATCTGTTGATGAGCAGGTCTACCATGGAGGAGTAAGGAAGATGTTGGGCCATAACATAACTGAGCACCTTCGCCCATGTTCGCTCCGAGTCTGCAGCCACATCTATGTCGCTCCGCTGACAATTGGTACCATCCTCTATTGTGTCACGTAAATGCCCTCACCTTCTGCAGTATGTGAACTTATATATTATACAGATGAATACATTATAGTATTGACATTATTCCTGTTGAAAATCAGAGCAATCTTCATGTTTCATGCTCATGTGACGTGCACATATATGATTTTGCAGCTTACATGTATATTATTATTCTGCTACAAGAGGGTGTTCAGTTTTGAGCTATGGTCCTGGCCTCCATGTTCGAATATAGCCTTTCCAGATTTCCTTAATCCCATACTCTAATCTGTTTTTTAATCTCCTTTGCTTCCAAATATGTCACTCTGCAACATGCAATCCATCAACTTTTCTATAATTTTTTTTTCAATGCGTCAAATTACAGTTTGCATGTAGTAGTTCCATGATTCCACTTTTGTAGAATCTCATTAAGCAGAAAGTGGCTCTGTCTTTTCCAGAACCATAAGCTGATCTGAATAGTGGAGCAGGTTCAGCCAACGCTCAGTTCTCAAAATTATACTTCATCTTCGTCGAAATAGCCTTGTGTTACTGGCCTTCATCCAATCCCGTCTGCGGACGCTATTGTAGTTTCCTTGTTCGTTCCATCCTCTATCCAGCCTGCTTAGGCACTGCCGTTTCATATAAGACGACACTTTATTTCGTTAGCTTGATTTGCTTTAGCTTTTTTTATCAGCATTTTACATCATAGCCAGGGCTGCAAAGAGAAGTCCAGTGATAAATTATCACTATATAAAATTGTAACTAGGAAATTGGACGCGGCGACACGTTGCGGCCGTGGTGGGATCATCTGGGTATATTTTTTTGAAGTACGCCATGACTATGACATGAGTTCGAGTGCTGTAAGAGGCTTGTAGCAAAATCAAAGAGATTCTCTATTGATGTAGTTGAAACTGAGTAAAAAATTATAATCAATTCATTGCTACATATGTAGAACAGCCAGTGGTATAGCATACACGTGAACTATTATTAATGGCAGATACTTCCATTTGTAGCATATCACAGAGCCAAGTTTTAATAAAGGAACGCATAGAAACTAACAGTAAAACGACCTAAGATAAATTAGACATGTCCGTATTCCGTAATTGCATCAACGGCTGTCAACAGACCTAGGAGCTAAACATCTATAGCATGTGTTCATATATATATATATATATATATATATATATATATATATATATATATATATATATATATAGGTAAAATAACTAAGTTACATATATATACACATATATATACACGTATGCTGCGTACGCACACCTTAGATATGTAATATGTTAGGTATATGTAACGTAGTATGCATATCTTAGGTATGTGATACCTAGATATGTATAACTTAAGTACGTATACCCTCAGATATGTGTGGTTCATAGCGAAAATACGCGCATCCCGTATGGTGTGTGGGCACCATGGTGCACCTGTTATTTTACCTATATATATATACATACGCACATATATATTTTGCTGTTTCATGTCGATCCTGCACTGGAATTTAGGTATATAATTAGCCTCTTCCGAGCACAAACTTGAGAAATCCACACAAGTTGGTAAGAACTATTGCATTAAGAGATTCATAGAAACTCACATCAGCAACACCTAAGCAGGAAGCGCATCGTCTAGAATTGCATCAACCGGACTTCTAGAAACGCTTGGATGTACGTACATCAGCAGAATAAGCAAAAAGTTACCCTAAAACACAGTATATAGACAAACATCTATTCATGGTAGTGGCACATAATAGTAGAATGAGAAGCAAGCTTGGTAGGATTGGAAGAACTGTTAGGAATCCCTAGATCAAGAAACCTACAGTTCAATCAGTATGACTAAAAAAATTACAATCTTCCTCAAAAGAATAATATTTTTTCCACATAATGCATTTTTGTGACACAAAATATAGACTCAGTATTCTAGGGTTGATCCCTACATAGGAACAGATTGATCATTTTTCATACTATTGTAGAAAGACAGGATGGCACAAACAAAATTCACCAAGCAGAAATAGTAAAGCAATGGAATAGCAGATCAATGCAGCTACTGCTTTTGATTCAGCAGCAACATTCTGACAATGAAAATGCGCGCTTTTCTTATTTCAGGTTAATCTTGAGTATAGTAACACAATTTTATTGTTGTTTCATTTCTAGAATGATGCATAAGAATAATAAATTACAACAAAAAATAATTGTATGAATACGTTGAGTAATGCACACTTGCACTTGCTATCTGGAAAAGAATCTTTAGTCATTGTGACATGCATCCCAGCTTTGCATATTTGTACCTAGTTGTATCATGTAGCTTGTAAGCTTGTAGAGAGTCATCCACTAAACCTAGAGTTTCCAGATAGGTAGTCTAGTCAAGCAGGTAGGTCCTTAACAAATAAGAAACTTTATTTAGAAAATGTGACTTCGAATGACTGATGTAACACACTAATAATGTCAAGTCCCGAGGTATCAGGATCATGGAGCAACAGTGCACAATACATGATAAAATGTGTAGATCAAACAACCTAAAATAGCTAACCAAAACAAAATAATTATCCTAGAGTCCATAAAACTTACTGGGTGAGTAGTTAACACAAGTATTTAGCACTAAATAGATCAAGCCTACCACTAAATTATATTTTTTACTTGGAAGAGAAAAGGAATACACTTAAATGTTATAATAATGTTTAATGCAGAAGATCTTTCAATGCAGCCTCCTTTGACAAAAGAAAGAAAGAATATTTTGACTACTTAATGCAAAATAGATTAGTTTGAAGGGATTGGAACTGGCCATAGTATCAAGAAGTGGCCTCACTCCCCAATGGACCCTCTGATATTTGTAAAAATTGCATATCTCACTCATGTTCTTGGAAATACAATTCATGACATGGTAAGCAAATGTACAGTAAGATATGTTCAGAAGCTAACTGAAATTAGTATGAACTATTTGCTTCCACCCCATAAAAACTATTGTGAACATATAGAAAACCATGATTCAGATACGACCCGAGAGAAAATAAATAACTAAGAGTAACTACCTGCATCCATCCAGGAAGTATTGTCTAGATTGGATCTTGACGTGATTTCTGCATCAAGAACGACCAGTCCAATCTACTGGCAAGAAGTAATCCCCTTCCATCATAAAGTAGGTATAAATTGGGAACATAATGTCCAGCAAAAGACCAAAAACCCCATCTACCGTGGACTCTTATTGGAATTCACAAGGCTGAAACCATATTTTTGGCAAGAAAGCTAGAGAAACTGAATTCCAATATTAGTCCACGGTACAAATTGTTCTTTTACGTAAAAAAACTCTGAAGAATATAGATTTGAATACCACAAGACAAGTTTTCAGATATAAATAGTGGACCAACATATTGTACTGACGATACCCATGTTTTATGAGCTTTCAAACTTCCAAGCTAAATCTGCCAACTCGAATGACTTTATGCCAATTAATTATCGAAATTAGGTTAAATTTGAACTACAAGTAAACTATATGTTGCTTTGAAACTTTTATGAAAAATCTTCTTGAGCTACCCATTCGGGGATCAATTAATATATCATAAACCAACGAGAGTTTTGATGACACGTTTAACTTCTTGCAAAGATTTTGCATCTTGATAGTTTGACAAAATTAGGTCAAACTTGAGCTACAAGTAAGCGTGAAAGATCGCTCTTGAATTAAATGCTTGTCGATATTTGAACGATTTCCTAGCTAACTCTTCCCATTTGAATGACTTTATGTCGATTTCTCGAAATTAAGACAAATTTGAAACTACAAGTAAATTGTAGGTTGCTTTGAAAGTTCTACGAAAAAGATTTTGGGGGTACCCATCGAGGGGTCACAATCAATATTTCAGAAACCACCAAGAGTTTTGATGATAGTTTCAACCTCTTGCTAAGATTTTGCATCCTGACAATTTAAATTAGGTCAAACTTGAGCTACAAGCAAGTAAGCGCGATAGATTTCTCTTAAATTAAATGTCTTTTTGGAGTTAGATGGGTGCATCTCCTTGTAGTAAACAATGCTATTTGTGTGAGTTTGCAACTATCAGGAAAGAACATTCTCAATTTTTTGAGTGATGTCGAGATTATTCTCTCATGTAAAGGAAGTCTGAAGAATATAGATCTGAATACCACAAGCCAAGTTTTCACATATATATACTGGACCAACATATTATACTTACGATTTCCCATGTTTTATGAGTTCTCAAACTTCCTAGCTTATCACTCTGCCCACTTGAATGAATTTATGTCAATTAATAACAATTAGGTCAAATTTGAACTATATAGTACAAGTAAATTGTAGGTTGCTCTGAAAGTTTTATGAAAAAGATTTTGGAGGTACCCATTGGGGGGTCACAATCAATATATGAGAAACAGCCGAGAGTTTTGACAACAGGTTTGACTTTATGCTAAGATTTTGCATCATGACACTATTTAACGAAATTGGGTCAAACTTGAGCTATATGTAAGCGCGATAGATTGCTCTTGAAATACATTACTTTTCAGAGGTAGATGGGTGCATTTTCTTGTAGTAAATAGTATCGTTGGTGTGATTTTCCAACTATCAGGAAAGAACATTCAATTCTCAATTTTCCGAGTGATGATGAGCGAGGTTGTTATTTTCCATAAAAAATGTCCGAAGAATATTGGATCTAAATGCCAGAAGCCAAGTTTACCGACATATATAGTGGACCAACATGGTGTACCAATGAATCCCATGTCTTATGAGTTTTCAAACTTCCTAGCTAACTCTGCCCATTTGACCGAATGACTTTATGTCGATTTATCGAAATTAGGTCAAATTTGAAACTACCAGTAAATTGTAGGTTGCTTTGAAAGTTTTACGAAAAATCTTTTGGAGTTACCCACCGACGGGTCACAATTAATATATCAGAAAACACCAAGAGTTTTGGCAATAAGTTCAACTTCTTGCTAAGATTTTCCATCTTGACAATTTAATGAAATTAGGTCAAACTTGAGCTACAAGTAAGCGCCATAGATTGCTCTTAAATTAAATGTATTTTCATAGGTAGATCGGTGCATCATGTTGTAGTAAACAATATTGTTAGCGTGAGTTTCCAACTATCAGGAAAGAATATTCAATTCTACATTTTTCGAGTGAAGACAAGCGAGGTTGTTCTTTTTCGTAAGAAGTCCAAAGAATATTGGATGTGAATGCCATGCCAAGTTACAGACATATATAGTGGACCAACATGTTGCACCAACAATTCCCATGTTTTATGAGCTTTCAAACTTCCTAGCTAACTCTACCCATTTTAATGAATTTAAGTCGATATATCAAAATTAGGTCAAAATTGAAACTACAAGTAAATTGTATGTTTTGATTTGAAAGTTTTACGAAAAAACTTTTAGTTTGGAGGTACCCATCGAGGGGTAACAATTAATATATCAGAAAACAATGAGAGTTTTGATGATAGGTTCAACTTCTTGCTAAGATTTTGCATCTTGACAATTTAACGAAATTACGTCAAACTTGAGCTACAAGTAAGCGCGATAGATTGCTCTTGAATTAAATGTCATTTCAGAGATAGATGTGTACATTTTCTGGTATTAAGTAGTGTCGTGGGTGTGAGTGTCCAACTACCAGGAAAGAACATTCAATTCTACATTTTCCGAGTGAAGAAGAGCAAGGTTAGTTGTTCTTTTCCGTAAAGAGATGTCCAAATATATTGGATGTGGATGCCACAATCCAAGTTGGCAGACATATATAGTGGATCGACAACATGTTGTACTTGCGACTCCCATGTTTTATGATTTTTCAAGCTTCCTAGCTAACCCCGCCCATTTCAATGACTTTATATCGATATCTCGGAATTAGGTCAAATTTGAAACTACAAGTAAATTGTAGGTTTTGCTTTGATAGTTTTACAAAAAAGCTTTTGGAGGTAGCCATCGAGGGGTCAAAATTAATATATCAGAAACCAGCGAGAGTTTCGACGATAGGTTCAACTTCTTGCTAAGACTTTGCATCTTGACAATTAAATGAAATTAGGTAAAAGTTGAGCTAGCAACAACTAAACACCATAGATTGCTCTTGAATTAAATGTCTTTTTAGAGGTAGATCGGTGCATCTTCTTGTAGTAAACAGTGTCATCGGTGTGAGTTTCCAGCTATCAAGAAAGAAAGTTCAATTCTACATTTTTCGAGTGAATATGAGCGAGGTTATTCTTTTTTCTAAAGAAAATTCCGAAGAATATTGGATCTGAATGCTACAAGCTCCTCATGCTACTCAAGTTTAGTCACCGGTAAGTTCTTGTCATCGTAAATACATGTGTATCATAGAGAACCGCCAACGGGGTACCCCTTGCCTGATGATACGAAAGAATCCCCATATCAAAATGACAAGGCAAGCCGACAACAAGCATCTCAGCAATCTTCTTATTTACCATCGGAATATGGTGCTTTTTTCACTCTTTCCTCTTTTCATAATCTCTTTTTTTTCTTTTTCTCTTTTTTTTTCTTTCTCAATATAGGACTCTTTTTTTATAAGAAGAATGCTTCATAGACAGCTCATTATGGTTACGCTGCAGGTTTCCACCATGTCAGCATGGATTGGACCAGCGGCCCTGGCTTTTCTCTGACACATATACATAACTCCATGGACTTACAAGGTCCCCTTTCATTTCACACCGACGACATCCATAGGCAAAAGAGCATGATATCACCTAGGTACAAAGTACCAGTGCAATATTGAAAGCGTTCCCCATGACAACATGGTTCTGCTAATCCCCAACATATAAGTGCAAGCATATACAACATAGACGACACAATGGTTCAAGTTTATTAAGGGCAAGAAAACTAAAGTGTGCCATCAAGTTCGTGAGATCTTTAATCACTAGTTTTCTCATAACAAGTTTAATTCGGAAGGTAAACAAAAACATGAATACTTGGAATAACATAAGCTAGTAGGTAGGTATGATGGACTCTTTGGAATAACTTGGTTTAAGGAGTTGGATGCATGAGTGGAACTCATACTTGGTTGTGGAGGCTAGCAAAAGACTGGCAGCGACAAACTAACAGAGCAATAATGGCCATAATCATGCAGAGCGACAAAACATCATTAATCGAAGCATAAAGTGATACTACAAGTTGAAAACTAAAGGATCATAAAGGCTATGGTGACTTGGGATAGTCATAACATGGTGTGAGCATGCGCCAAGTCAACCCAAATAAAGCATCAAAGGAGAATACCACAATACTATGCTTTAATATGCTAAAAAAACGCATGATTCATCCAAGGCACATTAAGCAATCTCAGTTGTTTATAAAAAGTCATGCTACAGCAAAGAATACTAAGCATAAAGCCAAAACAATATCAAGCATGGCATGAGAAAGCATAGACCACAGTCAAAAACAAGCTCTCTTTACTACTCTTGTCCAAACCAAACCAAACTATTTGAAAACCAATATATGAAAGAGGGGGTCGAACCAATTTATTCAGAAAACTAAGCAAACAAAGCAAACGAAAAACCAAAACGAAAACGAAAAGGAAGACGCTCCAAGAACAATACAATTGTGCATGAAACAATAGAAATGAAGCGTTTGGAAGGAACCTAAGATTTTTATTGATGAAGAGGGGATGCCTTGGGCATCCCCAAGCTTTGACACTTGTACTTCTTGGATATTTCTTCGCATGACACGCGTGCCATCCCCAAGCTTGAGCTTTATTCCATCATTCATCTCATTACTCATTCCTTCCATACACCTGAAATTTTTCCTTCATACAAAACTTCACACAATCTTTATTAGCAACATTTGTGCACTCAATATAATAAGTCTTTAGGTTCATTTTCAACACCAATAAAACTTCCATTAAAACACAAGCTACTGTATCACTTCCCTCAAAAATCTCAATTTCCCAAAAGAACTCAAAAAGGAACCAACAAGAAGCAAATGCAAATAATGACAGAAATCTGTCAAAACAAACCAGCAGGTAAAAACTAATTTTTTCGAAGACCTTATGTTACTCAAATAGAAAAGTGTTGAACTAACGAAAGTTAGATAACAACATGGGTTAGACGCACAAAAATTCACAGATCAAACCGACGTATAGAGATTTTACACGAATTTTTACAGTGAAGCAGAAAAATCTGTTTCGGGACAGCAACTTTCCCAATCATTACTTCTCTCTCATTAGAGGTTACTCTTGGCACAAAAAGTAAATAAAAAGGATAGGGAGCGGTTATTACTGAAGTAATAACTTCCAAGACTCATCTAAAACTTTTGGGTTATCTCCCAATAAGTACTTTTCTTTAACGCCTTTAAGTTAGGTGTGGGGGCCCCCGGATTAATCCTCCGAGAATCCCTGTTATGCATATAACCACGATCCCATGATCAGTTAGTCGTGGCACATAACCGACAAGTATCATTACAACATCCGAGATATACCTAAATACAAGACTTACATAAATTCCATTATGGCTATACCATCTTCAATAGCGGAACATCATCATGCGCAGAGCCCAATCATGCCTCAACCTACAGGCAACTGACTGGGAAGACATCCTAGCTCGCATAGTCGTCCACTTCACCTCTTCTTGATATCTGACCAAGTTAATAGCCAGGGACAATGCCGGTGAGTACTTTGAATATACTCGCAAACCACCTTAAGATAATAGTAATAACACGAGGATATGCATTATGGATGTGGTAGTAGGAGGGCACCAAGGGAGGTTATTTTCTTAATTAGTTTCTCTTGTAGATATAGCATCTATATATCTTTGTTGAAAACTTTTGTAAAACATTTTGGAAACCATTTTGAAATGTTTTAGAAAATCTTAGGACTGGGTCACCCATTTATTTCTCCTTCCCGGTCATCCCGTGACCAAACTCCTTCCATCCCTTTCTGACCATCCCATGGTCAAAACAGGGATCCTTTCTGACCATCCCATGGTTAAAACATTTCCAAAGCCATTTATTTTCCGAAATCCTTTTTGAAAAAAAACCAGCACCGCTCTACAGAAACCTTCCCAACCGTCCATGACCGCGGACATGGCTATTCGAATAGATTTACACTCTGCAGAGGTTGTACACTTTACCCACACCATCCAGGTACACTACCCTGATTTGCACAGATCGTGGGTCGAGTAACCGATCAAGACTCCCTGGATGCCCACTCCAATGTAAGTGCTTACCCTATGAGTGTTATTCCCCTCAAAACCGGGACGTCGGTACCTAGGACCAACCGGAGCGCATTTTGCACTTCCCAAGTGGTGCGCTTTCAATGAGGGGCTCATAGTAACACGTGGAGGCGCGCAGGCCATTTGTTCCTTCTCTAGGTAGATGTCCCACATGGACCCTTACGTGAGAAGGCCCACCTTCTAGGGGTTTTTGGTCCCCTGTAGTTGTTGCGAGGCAGCTTATACTAGAATAGACAAACATCAAATCCAGCCTTGTCCCATACTAGAGTAATGTGGTTGCACGGGTTAATTTTTCTAGCAAAACTGCAAAGAACCGGGTGCATTTTCATAAACCTTTTTCCTCCATCTTTCCTTCATCATTTTGTAAAACAAAACCTGTTTCTTTCTCAACAACTCTTGGGAGGTCCCACCTCACCAAGGTTTTATCATAAAACATTTTGGTAAAACTTTTTCCGGGGTCTTCCCATCCTATAGCTTTGCTTCGACTAAATCGGGGTATCCAAAGGGGTATGGTGTGGTACACCATCTGTTCTACTAGGGACAAGTAGGTGTCACCAAGGGGGTTGTACTTAATAGTACAAAAGTGTAATGGTTCAGAAGGGCCAAACCACTACCATATATACATCAATATATAGTAAAACAGTGCAGTCTTTAATAAATCATAGATAAAACATGCATAAGTAAAACAGTAGGACAAGGCTTATGAGCAAGAAGGTGGCTTGCCTGATGATCAGCAATATGGCAATATGTCCCTGGACTTCTTCTTAGAGGACCATAATAACCAATAAAAACCATCTTCTTCTGCTCTCCGATATAATCGCAACTAGTGTCGATAAGGAACACATGCAGACAAACAATTCCACAATTCAATCAAGGCATTCAAGCATCAAAACCATTCGGCAAACAAGCAATTGAATAATCTCCAATTAAGGTTCAGTAGTTTTAGAGAGGATTGGATTTAGTAGGTTGAGATGGTTTTGGAGAAAGGGATGAACACCCCTTAGGGTTTATTGCCAAGGAACTACCTAGGAAGGGGTTTTGGACCAAGATCATATTATGTATGATACCATTGTATAAAAATGATACCTATAGGTAGATGTTGATAAAATGAAACCAACCAAAGTGGTTTCACTATTTATCACTTTTATTGATATACTTATGAATATTCTAGTGCTAAAGGCTCTAGCTTTAGGAAATAATTCACTAGAAAAGTTCTGGAGCTCCAAAAATTATTTCCTTGGAGGGTTAGGTAGGGCTTGATGTACATGTCCACTGAGTGTTGGAGTCAAGTCACGATATTTACCAGAATGTCCTCAGGAAATTCCCAAACGCTGTTCTGGACCTGTTTTTCCTTTTTCACCAGATTAAATCTATAGAGGATTTTGATATGATTCGAAGGGCACATGGTAGGCATTTATAATAAATTTCTGTAGAAATTGGAATCAACCTTTTTGGAGTGGTAGAGGTACTATTGTCAAATTATAGGTGAATTAACCATGCACAGAACAGATTAATTCACAATAATTCAACTGAGGCTTAGAAAATTATGGGCTCCTCTATTTTGATAGACAATGGTGTGCCACTTCTCTGGGAGTTGGAATCAGGTCAATACCACATTTGGTTTGACCTAGAGAATTTACCCAAGGCAGATATACTTGGTTTTTGTTATTTTTGCCAGAGGGTGACCTTAGTTCACCTTGACCTAAGATAAATGTTGGATGTCAGGTCTATGAATATGCTTTCAAAATAACTTGGTTTCATCCATTTTGGAGATGCGAAACTCTCTAGGGAATTTAAGAGGGTGTTTTACATATTTCTGGGCATTTGATTTAATATATTTAATCCATACCTGAACTAGGCTAACCAGGGGTACAAGAGGTTGAGGGAAACCTGTAGGGATCTAGTAGAATTTAGAATTTGGGAATTTGGAGGTTTTTAGCATTTTTGAATGATTTAAACTGAAGGTCAAACTTCTGGGTTGAATGAGCTACAAAAAGGAAAAAGGAAAAGTGCAGTGCTGGGCCGGGTTCTGGGGGTTAAACGGGCCGATGGGAAGATTCAGCCCACCCGGGCTCTAGGGGGCGCACGGGGGCGCAGTTTGAAACTGCCAGGCGGGCCCCGACCTCTAGAGAGAGAGAGTACGCAGGGGGGGGTATGGGGGCACTCTCCGCCGTTGGATCAGGCCGCGATGGACGACGAGGGCTTGTCTTCCTCGCTGGGCTAGAGGAAACAGAGGGGAACCCTAGGGGGTGGTGACAGCGAGGTCAAGGAGGCTCACCGGGGGCTCGGTAGGTGGCGAGGAGGGGTGGTGGCGATGCGGCGCTCAACGACGAGCCTAGGGAGGGGCGGCACGAGGGGTCTCCGCGCCGGGAACTGGCTCGCGTGAGGACGCCCGAGGGAGAACTCGTTGGAGCTCGATGGGGGCGATGGCATAGAGGGTCCTAGGAAAAACAGAGGGTAGGGTTAGATGCATACGGCCGAGAGGAGTCCGGTGGTAGCACATGCAGAGTGAGAGGGAAGAGGGGGAAGAGGCTTAGCTCGATAGATGGGAGAGGCCGAAGCTCTTACTTCTCCCTCTCTTGCGCAGCTCGGAGCAGGAAAGAGGGAGTGGTGGACAAGGGAGGTAGGGGAGTGGGATAGGAGGCAAATGAGCCAGGGATGGGGATGTTGGGTGGCCTCTGGCCTTTATACCAAGGGGGAGGGATCCATGGGGGATTTGTCCATTTTGGAGATGGAGGAGGGGGGAGCTGGCTTGGGATTGGTCAAAGTTGGCGGTGGAGGGGTGGTGTGCGTCATTTGGTCGGCAGGGACAAAGAGGGGGAGGTGGGGCTGCTGTTGGGTGGCCACAAGTGGCCTATCTCTACTCTCTCGATTCTTCCAAGGGGTAAATGACAAGTGGAGGGGTCAGCTATAGTGCTAAGCTACAGTAGCCACGACTAGCGAGGAGTGTTGGTTGCTGTGGAGAGTGGTGGTAAGACTTGGATAAGAATTTACTTCAATTTAGCTCATGTTTTGAGTTATTTGTACTATCTGATCAAAATGGTGGTTGTGAAGAGAGTTCAAAATTTTGCATAGGACAGGGTAGGAAGATGGTACTGGTAGGTAGATGAGGTCAAGACAGATATCCAGGAATTATTTGGAATTTTCTAAAGATTTAAAGTCCACTTAAATCCATTTATTCAGAAACTGCAGAAGTAGCTTCTAGAATATCATTTGATAAATTTACATTGGACAAGTGGAGTTTTTGATGTGAGATGGTCCCAAATAGGAACACACACTTAGGGGAATTTTCCCAAGATTTATTGTGGCTTAAAGGTATTTAAAACAATTATTATTCCATTTCAGCCATTTAAGAAATTGGGCAAAAAGAAATAATAAAGCTCTTCAAAAAAAATTATTTTTGAAGTGGGGAGATGGGATATGATGTGTGGACCTCAATTGATCCAAAAGTTGGGAAAGTGTTTTGGAAAAAACCAAACTTTCCTTTATGGGAAAGGTTTTGGAGGTTTTGCCTATTAAAGGAATTTGAATAGTTTTGGTCCATAATAATTATGGATAAAATTTGTTAAATCTTGACAATCAAGGTAGATGATGTAGAAAAGGTTTAACAAGCATTTTCAACCTTGGGATTGGAGAATCCAAGTTAATTTGGGTGAAAACTAGGGATTTAAGGATCTTGGGTAAGGTTGTTTTCATGCCACCAAAACCTTGCTGGATCTTGGAGCTTAGGGCTCCCCTTGCGGCATGGTATATATGGATGGATATAACAAGTGATGTAGATTGCAATGGTGTAGGGGTTTGAGCTTGGTCCTGCTTGAGCTCACCATGACAAGCTGTCAAACTTTGAATAAAATAAGCCTGCCAAAGCAGATTATCAACTAGCCTTCAAAACCTTGTGTGTTTAAACAGCTCAAGGATCCACTTGGAACAAGTGAAGTAGGTAATGATAGTCCTATATGAGTAGAACACAACCATGAAAAGAGTTGGTCCAAAGAAGGTTGTATGGTGGTGTGAGCTTCTACCAAAGTAGGCATGCTGATTAGATTTGCAGGAAGAATTATTTTCTTGCCTGCAAAACCATCAAGAACAAGTGGGTACGAGGATGATATAACCATCAAGAACAAGTGGGCCTTGGTATTCCTTAGGATGGTTAACAAGATGGTTCAAGTGCATTACGAAAAATGCACAAGGGTTGAGAAAGGGAGACATTCAAAAAGGTGATGTTGGAAACAAGTGGGTAGGAGGATGATATAACCATCAAGAACAAGTGGGCCTTGGTATTCCTTACGATGGTTAACAATATGGTTCAAGTGCATTACGAAAAATGCACAAGGGTTGAGAAAGGGAGACATTCAAAAAGGTGATGTTGGAAACAGATTTCCAGACTTAGCCAAATTTGGCAGATTTAGGGTTTTTGACTAGAGTGTGGGTGGTGATGATTTTGATGGGTTGCAAGGTACGAAAGCATCATCAAGTTGATGTGTTTGAATAGTAGATTGAGGAGAAGGGGTCCATGCTTGATATTGGTCCTCATTGACTTGGAAACTTCTAGAAGGGATTTCTTCAGAATTGATCTAGTTAAGAGTTTTAGATGATCACTTAGTAGATAGGGATTAGATCCAGATTGTATTCTTGCTTAGGTTGGGATGATTTGGAGACACCTTGATCCTAGTGATGAGCTCCTAGAGTAGCTCATACTATCTCCTAAGCAGACAATTCAAACAGCAGATCAGGGCAACTCATCTTACAGACAGATCAACTACTACTGGGGTTACCACCAAGCTTAGTTTGAGGTAGGGATGGATATTTTGAAATAGGTTGGAGTTTGAACAAGGTAAGGACCTTGGTATCTTTACCAAGATTAGAATCCAAAAGCTTACAAAAAGGTTTTTGAGATCCTAGAGGTAAGAGTAGTTGAAGGTTATGTCTTGAAAACATAAGGAGATTATATTATATAACTCTCCATAGTTTTGTCAATAGAAGTTACAAAAATAGTTTTGGTTACATAAGCATCTTGGCTCATGTTTTGAAATGCCAGAACATTTGACAATATGGAAAGTAAGCCAAGACTATTTTGGGAAGTATCTTTTGTCAACTGGTGTAAGGTAAGGAGTATATCATCTAATACACATTCATATGCATAAGAATATCCAAACATCAAGCAAACACTTCAGCATTAAACAAGAAAAAGTTTTTGTTCCCTCTGATTTTTGCATTCTGGACAACTAATCAGGGTTGCTGAAATTGGGATGTTACATTAGGCATGATAGTTTGAGAAGATGCTCACATAAGAAATATGAATTGAAGTAAAAGAGAGCATCAAGAAGCAAATTCAAAGCACATTTAAGTCTAACCCACTTCCTATGCATAGGAATCTTGCAAAGAAACAAGTCATGAAAGCACAAAACAACAAGCATAGTAAAGCAAAACAAGTGCAACTTCAAGACTTTCAACATAAAGAGGGGAAACCTAATATTATTGAGATGCATAAAACCATGTTTCCCTCTCTCATAATAACGTTCAGTAGCATCATGAATAAAATTAACAATATAACAATCACATGAAACATTCTTATCATGAGCCACATGCATAAAATAATTATTACTCTCCACATAAGAATATTCATTCTTATTAATTGTAGTGGGAGCAAATTCAACAAAATAACTATCATTATTATTCTCATCACCAAAATCATCAAATATAGGAGGCATCTTGTAGTAATAATTAATTGCCTCCTCAATAGTAGGTGGACTGAAAATATCATATTCATCATTGTAATCATCATATATTGGAGGTTTGGTATCATCATAAGCAATAGAATAACTATCTTCCAAAGATGGGGAACTAAAAAGATTATTTTCATAAAAACTAGCTTCCCCAAGCTTAGACTTTTCCATAGCATTAGCAATAATGGTGTCCAAAGAATTCATACTAACAACATTGCTATTAGCATGCAAATAAAGTTCCATAGGTTTTTTAATTTTCTCTTCAAACACTTCATGTCCTAACTCAAGATAAATACTATAAAGCTCTCTAATTTTGTTGTTTTTTTCCAATAAGCCTAACTAGTGAAAACAAGAAACAAAAAGACAAAATTGCAGAATCTAAAGGAAATAACTTCGAGCACTCACACCAGAAGATGTGAGTACCTTTTACCTTACCTCCCCGGCAACGGTGCCAGAAATAGGCGTTTGCCGTGGGAGGTTCTTCTTCTTTAATCCTCCGGTGTGAATACCTTTTACCTTTCCTCCCCGGCAACGGCGCCAGAAAATAGCATGATGTCTACGCACTTCTATTCTTGTAGACAGTTGTTGGGCCTCCAAGTGCAGAGGTTTGTAGAACAGCAGCAAGTTTTCCCTTAAGTGGATCACCCAATGTTTATCGAACTTAGGAAGGAAGTGGTCAAAGGTATTCCCTCTCAAGCAACCCTGCAATCAAGATACACGAAGTCTCTTGTGTCCCCAACACACCCAATACACTTGTCAGGTGTATAGGTGCACTAGTTCGGCGAATCTCCCCTTCGGTGGCGCCGGCGCTTCGGAACTTTTCGTGGCTGGAGGCTTTATTATTTAGGGTTTTTGTATCGGGAGGAATATATAGGCGAAAGGGCAAGGTTGGTGGCGCGGCCAGAGGGGCCCACACCACCTGGTAGCACGGCCAAGGGGGACCTGCGCCACCCTATGGTGTGGCTGGCCCCTGACCCCTCTCCGTCTCGTCTTCTGGCTCCGTGTTCCCCTCGGTGAAATATTGACTTTGGCTTTTGTCCCGTCCAATTCCGAGAATATTCATTTTCTGACTTTCTGGAACCAAAAACAGCAGAAAACAGGCAACTGGCATTGTGGAATCTTGTTAATAGGTTAGTCCAAGAAATCATATGAAAAATACTGCAAAGTGTGGACAAAACATAAGAAAGTAGATAAAACCAAGCATGGAACATCAAAAATTATAGATACATTTGCAATGTATCACCTATGCACACAAAATAAATTGTGTGTTTTCTCTGTCCTTCACTGCCTCCATCCATCCTCCCCCTCTCCTCCCCTTTCCCCTCGCGCACCGTCCCAGATGATCTCTCCCTCGTGCACAGCGTGGTGCTGCGCATGTTTGCCTTGGTACGGTGGCTTTGTGTCTTAGGCGTGTTCGGCAGCCGCGTTGGTGTGGAGTAGGGACGAGGAGTACATAGGAGGGAAACCACTTTAGTCCATGGCGGAAAAAATTCAAACTTTTCTGGTTTTTGAAATTTTCACTTGCTTCCCAAACATCGAGAGGGAAGGTTACTCAAAAGATTGGCCATTCGCAGTACTTCTTATCTTATCTTTATCTTATCTTATCTCTTACAATACCATACCATACCACTATATAGTGTACGGATAACTTTGAACATTGACCGTTGGATCAAGACTAACAAATCCAAACATTCCTAACCATT
Organism: Avena eriantha; assembly: GCA_910589775.1. Classification (NCBI taxonomy): domain Eukaryota; kingdom Viridiplantae; phylum Streptophyta; class Magnoliopsida; order Poales; family Poaceae; genus Avena; species Avena eriantha. The sequence goes on from OU342745.1 coordinate 108,512,622, forward strand.
GGATATTCTTTTCCATTCTTAGCATCTAAAAATATTCTACTGATAGTATTTAGCATGATTAACGCTAGTATGTGCAAACCTCAAAACACACACTTCATTGCTTAGTTTTAGGGTCCTTGTGCTAAATGCATTGACCTGGGTGCAATTTTTATTTTTATGAGGTCCTTGATGTAACTTGTACTTCCACCGACCATGTTAATTCTCAAGCACCTCGCTCCTACGAGACCTACCATAGTTAAAAGAAAATGCAACCACCCCAATTATCACACAAACTAGACCATGGTTTATTATACGTAATACCCAAGTTTTTAGTACTAGGATTTTTCAAGCTTCCTAGCTAACTTCGCAAACTTCAGTGACTTCTTGTCGATTAACGAAATTAGGTCAAACTTGAGCTACAAGTAAGCGCGATAGATTTCTCTTGAATTAAATGTATTTTTGGAGGTATATGTGTGCATCTTCTTGTAGTAAAAAATGTCGTCGGTGTGAGTTTCCAACTACCAAGAAAGAAAAATCTCGTTTTCCGGGTGATGACGAGATTGTTCTTTTCCGTAAAGAAAGTCCGAAGAATATGGATGTCAACGCCATAAGCCAAGCTTCTAGACATATTACGTGGACCAACGTATTATACTTAAGATTTCCACATGTTTTTTGAGTTTTCCAACTCCATAGCTAATTAACTCTGCCCACTTGAATGACTACATGCCGATTTATTGAAATTAGGTCAAACTTGAACTATAACTAAATTGTAGGTTGCTCTGAAAGTTTTATGAAAAAAATTTGTAGGTAACAAACCAATTAGGGGGTCACAATAAATATATGAGAAACAACCAAGAGTTTTGACAACAAGTTTGACTTGTTGCTAAGATTTTGCATTATGACACTATTTAATAAAATTGGGTCAAACTTGAGCTACCAGTAAGCGCGATAGATTGCTCTTGAAATATATGACTTTTTAGAGGTAGATGGGTGCATTTTCTTGTTGTAAACAGTGTGGTGGGTGTGATTTTCCAACTATCAAGAAAGAACATTCAATTCTCAATTTTCCGAGTGATGATGAGCGAGTTTGTTCTTTTCTGTAAAGAAATGTCCGTAGAATATTGGATCTGAATGCCGGAAGCCAAGTTTACCAACATATATAGTGGGTCAACATGTTGTACCAATGATTCCCATGTTTTATGAGTTTTCAAACTTCCTAGCTAACTCTCCCCATTTGACTGAATGACTTTATGTCGATTTATCAAAATTAGGTCAAATTTGAAACTACAAGTAAATTGTAGGTTGCTTTGAAAGTTTTATGAAAAATCTTTTGGAGGTACCCATCGACAGGTCACAATTAATATATCAGAAAACACCGAGAGTTTTGACGATAGATTCAACTTCTTGCTAAGATTTTCCATCTTGACAATCTAATTAAATTAGGTCAAACTTGAGCTACAAGTAAGCGCGATAGATTGCTCTTGAATTAAATCTATTTTCAGAGGTAGATCGGTGCATCTTGTTGTGGTAAACAATCCCATAGTTGTGAGTTTCCAACTATCAGGAAAGAACATTCAATTCTACATTTTCTGAGTGTAGACGAGCGAGGTTGTTCTTTTTCGTAAGAAGTCCGAAGAATATTGGATGTGAATGCCACGCCAAGTTTATAAACATATATAGTGGACCAATATGTTGTACCAACGATTCCCATTTTTATGAGCTTTCAAACTTCCTAGCTAAGTCTGCCCATTTTAATGACTTCAAGTCAATTTATCGAAATTAGGTCAAATTTTAAACTACTAGTAAAAGTAGGTTTTGTTTTGAAAGGTTTAGCAAAAAGCTTTTAATTTGGAGGTACCCATCTAGGGGTCACAACTAATATATCGGAAAACAACAAGAGTTTTGATGATAGGTTCAACTTCTTGCTAAGATTTTGAATCTTGATAATTTAAAAAAATTAGATCAAGTTGAGCTACAAGTAAGCGTGATAGATTGCTCTTGAATTAAATGTCATTTCATAAGTAGATGGGTGCATTTGCTGGTAGTAAGCAGTGTCATGGGTGTGAGTGTCCAACTACCATGAAAGAAAATTTAATTCTAAATTTTCCGAGTGAATACGAGGCAGGTTAGTTGTTCTTTTCCGTAAAGAGAAGTCAAAAGAATATTGGATGTGGATGCCACAAGCCAAGTTGACAGACATATATAGTGGATCGACAACATGTTGTACTTGCGATTTCCATGTTTTATGAGTTTTCAAGCTTCCTGGCTAACCACGCCCATTTGAATGACATTATATCGATATCTCATAATTAGGTCAAATTTGAAACTACAAGTAAATTGTAGGTTTTGCTTTGATAGTTTTACGAAAAAGCTTTTGGAGGTACCCATCGAGGGGTCAAATTTAATATATCAGAAACAAGCAATAGTTTTGATGATAGGTTCAACTTCTTTCTAAGACTTTGCATCTTGATAATTTAACGAAATTAGGTCAAACTTAGCTAGCTACAAGTAAACGCCATAGATTTCTCTTGAATTAAATGTCTTTTAAGAGGTAGATCGGTGCATCTTCTTGTAGTAAACAATATTGTCATTGTGACTTTCCAACTATCATAAAGAGCATTCAATTCTACATTTTCGGAGTGAATACGAGTGTGGTTGTTCTTTTGCCTAAAGAAAAGTCCGAAGAATATTGGATCTGAATGCCACAAGCCAAGTTTACAGACATATATATTGGACCAACATGTTGTACCAATGATTCCCATGTTTTATGAGTTTTCAAACTTCCTAGCTAACTTTGCCCATTAGAATGACTTTATGTCGATTTATCGAAATTAGGTCAAATTTTAAACTACAAGTACTAGTAAATTGCACGCGCCCTACACATGAGACTCAGATAATAGACGTCTCACATATCATCACTATATAAAATTATAATAGGTAAAGAAGAAAAAATATAAATTTGATCAACATCTATAAATTATGGGTGTATATTTGGTTCTTGTACTTTGTATATCTTGTAGAAGTCAACGATTATTAGCTATCTAAAACATGAAATTTTTTGTAATATGGTATAGAGAAACTAGGGAGAAGATTCTAGAATGATGGAGAAGTGTGTTTTGAGTTTTGTGCATAGCTTTCATTGTGATGAAGACTATCAATAGAATCTTCTAGATGCTAGAATGGAAAAGAAGATCCAACAGCTAGAAATGTTGGGATTCGCAAGTCTTGATCCAACGGTTAATATTCAAAGTTATTCATACACTATATAATGTTAAGAATTTGTAGGTTGCTTTGAAAGTTCTACGAAAAAGCTTTAGGGGGTACCCATCAGGGGGTCACAATTAATATATCACAAACCACCGAGAGTTTTGACGATAGTTTCAACTTCTTTCTAAGATTTTGCATCTTGACAATTTATCGAAATTAGGTCAACTTGAGCTACAAGCAAGTAAGCACGGTTTATTTATCTTGAATTAAATGTCTTTTCGGAGGTAGATGGGTGCATCTTCTTGTAGTAAACAATAATGTCAGTGTGAGTTTCCAACTATCAGGAAAGAACATTCTCAATTTTCCTAGTGATGACGAGAATGTTCTTTCAGGTAAAGAAAGTCCCAAGAATATGGATATGAATGCCACAAGCCAAGTTTTCACACATATATGGTGGAGCAATATGCCATACTTAAGATTTCCCATGTTTTATGAGTTCTCAAATTTCCTAGCTAACTTTGCCCACTTGAATGACTTTATGTAAATTTATTGAAATTAGTTAAAATTTGAACTACTACAAGTAAACTATGTAGGTTGCTTTGAAAGTTTTACAAAAAATCTCTTGGAGGTACCCATCGGAGGGGAGGGTCAATTAATATATCAGAAACTACGGAGAGTTCTATTGACAGGTTCATCTTCTTGCTAAGATTTTGCATCTTGACATTTTAAAGAAATTATGTCAAACTTGAGCTACAAGTAAGCATGATAGATTGCTCTTGAATTTAATGAAATTAGGTCCAACTTGAACTACAAGTAATAAATTGTTGGTTGCTGTGAAGGTTTTATGAAAAAATCTTTTGGAGGAACCCAACGAGCGGTTAATTAATATATCAGAAACAACAGAGAGTTTTGACGACTGGTTCGACTTCTAGCTAAGATTTTGCATCATAAAATTATTAAACACCTTTTGAAAACGATCACAGGAAATAGGGAGAGAGGGGAAATGATTTTTCTATTCTCTATGGGCAACCCACAAGCTTGAGGTGCACCCTAGGCTTAAAGATACAAATTTATTTTCTCCACAGTGTATATGGTGAACCTTAGCGGATGCCACATACTAGGCCTTAAGGTGTGCTTTTGTACACATTGTTTATGCCCTCATTAGGGAAAAACAAATAGTATAGTACATTAATAGTAGTACTCATTTCTTTCTTAGACATATGATCACCTCTGTCCACGCACTGTACATGCTAAGAGAATAGAACGTAGGCATAGTAAGAGGGCGGCAGCGAAGAGGAGTTGAAGGCGGTTCGATGTCAGATGAAAGTTATGATGGGTTCCTGACACGAGGTACTCCTGCGGCCACTCTACTAGTAGTAAATTTCAGGACCTACGCACGCAAAACAAATTGTATGTTTTCTCTCTCCTTCGCTGCCTCTCACCATCCATCCTCCCTCTCTCCTCCCCTTTCCCCTCGCGCACCGTCCCGGCTGATCTCTCCCTCATCCACAGCATGGTGCTACGCATGTGTGCCTTGGAACAGCGGCTCTGTGTCTCTGGCATGTTCGGCAGCCACGTTGGTGTGGAGTTGGGACGAGGCGTACATAGGAAGGAAACCACTTTGGTCCTTGGCGGCAAAAAAAGAAACTTTTCAGGTTTTTGAAATTTTCACTTGCTTCCCAAACATCGAGAGGGACGGTTACTCAAAAGATTGGCCATTCGCAGTACGTCTTATCTTATCTTTATATTGCCTTATCTCTTACAATACCATACATACTACTTTATAGTGTACGGATAACTTTGAACATTGACCATTGGATCACGACTGACAAATCCAAATATTGCTAACCATTAGATCTTCTTATCCATTCTTAGCATCTACAAATATTCTACTGATAGTATTTAGCACAATGAACACTAGTATGTGCAAACCTCAAAACACACACTTCATTTCTCAGTTTCAAGGTCCTTGTGCTAAATGTATGAACTTGGTTGCAATTTTCATTTTTATGAGGTCCTTGATGTAACTTGTACTTCCACCAACCGTGTTAATTCTCAAGCACCTCGCTCCTACAAGACCTACCATAGTTAAAAGAAAATGCAACCACCCCAATTATCACACAAACTAGACCACGGTTTCTTATAAGTAATACCCTAGTTTTTAGTACTAGGATTTTTCAAGCTTCCTAGCTAACTTTGCACAATTCGGTGACTTCTTGTCAATTAACGAAATTAAGTCAAACTTGAGCTACAAGTAACTGCGATAGATTTCTCTTAAATTAAATGTATTTTCGGAGGTATATGGGTGTATCTTCTTGTAGTAAAAAATGTCGTTGTTGTGAGTTTCCAACTATCAGGAAAGAAAATTCTCGTTTTCCGAGTGAGAACGACATGGTTCTTTTCTGTAAAGAAAGTATGAAGAATATGGATCTCAATGCGATAATCCAACCTTGTAGACATATTACATGGACCAACGTGTTATACTTAAGATTCCCACATTTTTTTGAGTTTTCAAACTCCTAGCTAATTAACTCTACCCACTTGAATGACTACATGCCGATTTATCGAAATTAGGTCAAACTTGAACTATAAATATATTGTAGGTTGCTCTGAAAGTTTTATGAAAAAACTTTTGGAGGTACCAAACCAATCGGGGGGTCACAATAAATATATGAGAAACAACCGAGAGTTTTGACAACAGGTTTGACTTGTTGCTACGATTTTGCATCATGATACTATTCAACGAAATTGGGTCAAACTTGAGCTACAAGTAAGCGTGATAGATTGCTCTTGAAATATATGAATTTTTAGAGGTAGATGGGTGCATTTTCTAATAGTAAACAGTGTCGTTAGTGTGATTTTCCAACTATCAGGAAAGAACATTCAATTCTCAATTTTCCGAGTGATGATGAGCGAGTTTGTTCTTTTCTGTAAAGAAATGTCCGTAGAATATTGGATCTGAATGCCGGAAGCCAAGTTTACCAACATATATAGTGGGTCAACATGTTGTACCAATGATTCCCATGTTTTATGAGTTTTCAAACTTCCTAGCTAACTCTCCCCATTTGACCGAATGACTTTATGTCGATTTATCGAAATTAGGTCAAATTTGAAACTACAAGTAAATTGTAGGTTGCTTTGAAAGTTTTACGAAAAATCTTTTGGAGGTACCCATCGACGGGTCAGAATTAATATATTAGAAAACACCGTGAGTTTTGACGATAGGTTCAACTTCTTGCTACGATTTTCCATCTTGACAATTTAACGAAATTAGGTCAAACTTGAGCTACAAGTAAGTATGATAGATTTCTCTTGAATTAAATCTATTTTCAGAGGTACATCGGTGCATCTTGTTGTGGTAAACAATCCTTTCATTGTGAGTTTCCAACTATCAGGAAAGAACATTCAATTCTACATTTTCCGAGTGTAGACGAGCGAGGTTGTTCTTTTTCACAAGAAGTCCGAAGAATATTGGATGTTAATGCCACACCAAGTTCATAGACATATATAGTGGACCAGTATGTTGTACCAATGATTCCCATGTTTTATGAGCTTTCAAACTTCCTAGCTAAGTCTACCCATTTTAATGACTTTAAGTCGATTTATCAAAATTAGGTCAAATTTTAAACCACAAGTAGAAGTACGTTTTGTTTTGAAAGTTTTATGAAAAAGCTTTTAATTTGGAGGTACCCATCGAGGGGTCACAATTAATATATCAGAAAACAACAAGAGTTTTGACGATAGGTTCAACTTCTTGCTAAGATCTTGCATCTTGATAACTTAACAAAATTAGGTCAAACTTGAGCTACAAGTAAGCGTGTGATACATTGCAAATGTATCTATAATTTTTGATGCTCCATGCTTGGTTTTATCCACTTTCTTGTGTTTTGTCCACACTTTGGAGTACTTTTCATATGATTTATTGGACTAACCTATTAACAAGAGCCACAGTGACAGCTGCCTGTTTTTGGTTCCAGGAAAGTCACAAAATGAATATTCTCGGAATTGGACGGGACAAAAGCCAAAGTGGCTATTTTTTCAGAAGACTCCAGGAGCCAGAAAATGAGACGGAGGAGGGCCAAGGGCTGGCCACACCCCCCCAGGCGCGGGCTGGGCGTGGCCGTGCCAGGGCATGGTGTGGTGGCCCCAGGCACCCCCTCGGTTTCCCTCTTCGCCTATAAGAAGCCTTCTGACCTAAAAACTTCAGGGGGTTCGACGTTTTTCCACGAAAAGTTCCGCTGCGTCGCCGCCACCGAAGGGGAGATTCGGGGGATAGAAAGTCTCTGTTCCGGCACCATGCCGGGACAGGGAAGTGCCCCCGGAGCCATCTCCATCGATCTTCACCATCATCTCCATTGACCATCCATGTTTCCCCCATCTATGAATGAGTAATCCCTTGTTGTAGGCTATGGGGATGGTAGGGATTGGATGAGATCGTTCATGTAATGGCATCAGATTGTTAGGGCATGGTGCCTAGTATGTTTTATTAGTGCTTTATGACTCTGTTGCGACTTGTTGTGCTTAATGCTTGTCACTAGGGCCCGAGTGCCATGATTTCAGATCTGAACATGTTATTGATTCATTATGATAGTATTGTTTCTGGTCTTATCTACAAGTTGTATACACACGTTGTTGTCCGGAACCTATGGCCCCAAAGTGACAAAAATCGGGATAACCGGAAGGGAAAGGCTTTGATGTGAGGATCACATGTGTTCACGGAGTGTTAATGCTTTGCTCTGGTGCTCTATTAAAAGGAGCACCTTAATTGCAGTAGTTCCCTAGAGGCCCCGCTGCAAACGGGCTGGCAGGACAAAACATGTTGTGCAAGTTCTCATTGCGAGCACGTATGACTATATATAGAACACATGCCTAGGATTGTCTAGTACTTGGGTGCTTTATCTTATTTATCTGCAATTGCCCTATGTTCTGATTGCTATGTGAATTGTCTTGTCCATGCAACACCCGTCCATCCATCCCTATGCCTACCACACTCGAATCCCACTGTTTACTGCTTTTGTTACTACTGTCTTTGTTTTGCTACTGCTGTTACTTTACTGTTCCTACTACAAAACTGTTGCTACTGATAAACTGTTGTGAGCAAGATTGTTTCCAGGTGCAGCTGAATTGACAACTCAGTTGTTAAGGCTTATAAATATTCTTTGGCTCCCCTTGTGTCGAATCAATAAATTGGGTTTCACTTCCCTCGAAAATACTGCGATACACCCCCTATACATGTGGGTCATCAAGACTATTTTCTGGCGCCGTTGCCAGGGAGCATAGCTTTATTTATCAAGTTCACTTGGATTCTCTATTGTTCAAGCTAAGTTTATCTTTCTCCTTGTTTGCTTGTTTCTTGATCAAAAATCAAAAAAAATAGTTCCTACTTTAGTTGTTATTTTCGTTGGTCTGTTATTGTCTTGCTTTATCATGCTTGTTGGCAATGGTTGGTTTCTTTCAAACTGAAGCTTATTTGCAAGGTGGGTTCACGGAAGATCAAAAATATTATTATAAGGAACACCGCTTGTCACAAAAAGGGAAACACTTATGGGAACAAATTGATAGATTGTATACCATTGCTAGGAACGTGTGCTCTACTTATAATGTTACTTGTTGCTGTGATGAGTCTTGTTGCAGAAAGAGGTATAAACACCTCCCTTTTCAATGTGAGTATAGTGATAATGATACCATATATTCCTATGCTAAAGGAATTTATGACTTTTATGATGCGGAACAAATTGAAGAATTTATTGCTTGGAAGGGTGCTTTTGAACTTGCTAGTTTGCTTGAAAATATTGATGATTCACCTTACATATATGAGGTGTATGGGATACTTAAATTTTGCTTTGATAATTACAAGGATGAAAATTGCTATATTCTTGAATATTTTAATAGATGCTTTCCACAAATGGAAGAGACTAATGCCTTGCAGGATCCTATGGAAGAAGAAATTGATGAACCTGAAATCTCATTAGATGAAAAAGAGAAGGAGAGTGATGAACAAAAGGAGGAAGAATGAATTATCTACCCATGCCTACCTTCTAATGAGAGTAACTCTTTATCCCTTACATTATTTGATTGTCCCCCTTGCTTACTAAAGGAGAATGAATGTTATGTTCCTGAGGTTTCTCTTGAAAATGTTTATAATAAAGCTCTAGTGCTTGTAGGTCATGAAGAGCATGCTTTATGTGATAGTTATATTGTTGAGTTTCTTCATGAGGCTACTGGAAATTATTATGAGAGAGGAAAATATGGTTGTGGAAGTTTTCATGGTATTCAAACACCTCTCTATGTGCTGAAAGTTTTGGAGTTACTCTTGTTTTATCTTCCTATGCCTGACACTTTGTTATTTGCTTACACGATTCCTATGCATAGGAAGTGGGTTAGACTTAAATGTGTTTTGGATTTGCTTCTTGATGCTCTCTTTTACTTCACTTCATATTTCTTATGAGAGCATCCTCTCAAACTTTTATGCCTGAAGATGATAATATGTCTATTATTCTTGGGAGACCTTTTCTTAAATACTGCAGGAGTTGTTATTAATTGTAATCAAGGGAAGGTGACCTTCAATGAACACATTGTCTATTTCCTCAAGAAGATTGAAAGGGCTTACGGTTTAAATTCAATTGAACATCTTGAGGGCATTCAAGTTGGAGAAATATACTGTCCCATACGAAGAGAAAAATTTGGAAGTATTATGATTAGGACCATTGCTATCAAGGTTGAGGTAACATAATCATTAGTGGGATACAAAGTTTTGTCTCATATGGAATTGTTTTGGTAACAAGACCTGATAAACCTTGTTAACAAAAGGATTTCATTTAACAAAACATGTTTTCACCATGATTATCTCCGCTTACTTCTATTCTATCCATTTTAGTTTTTGCTTCTTATGCCTAACTTAAAGGCGTTAAAGAAAAGTACTTGTTGGGAGATAACCCAAGAGTTTTAGTTGAGTATTGGAAGTTATTACCTCTGTAATAACCTCTCCTTATCCTTTTTATTTGCTTTTTGTGCCAAGAGTAACCTCTAATGAGAGAGAAGTAATGATTGGGAAAGTTGTTGTCCCGAAACACATTTATGTGCTTCACCGTAAATATTCCTGAGAGAGCTCTGTACGTCGGATTGAGCTATAATTTTTTGTGCTTATGCCCCAGGTTGTTATCTAACTTTCGTTAGTTCAACACTTTTTGATTTTTGTTGTCGGATTGAGGACAAGTACGCCATGAGGGGGTCCTCGAGGTGTGCGGGAGAGAGGGGTGTGAGACGTACGGTGTTCTGGGACGGTGAGCACACAAGTTTACCCAGGTTCGAATCCGCCGGCTTTGGACGGACCCTACTCCTGCTAGCAATCCAGTAATATGGCAGAGTCGGAATATGGGTTACAAGGGTTTCGCCTGTGCGATGTGAGATTGTAGACTATTTAGGTTATGCTCTAAAGGCTCTCCCTAGGACGGCTTATATAGATATCCGGCCTAGGGTTTACAGGAGAGATCAATCCGGCTACGACTAAGAGTTGGTGACAGAGTACATCTTGAACTACAAGTAACATTATGGGCCTAAGTCGGTAAGTCTTCTGGGCCTTCCCGTAGTCGGATTGGACTCCGTCTTCTCTCTCTAACTGGGCCGCCCGTGAAGCAAAGCTCTAACCCGAAGTGGGCCACCCGGGTCAGTGAGGAACTGTGAGGATACCCGGAAAGTATATCCCCAACAGTAGCCCCCGAAGGCCTCCAAGATCCAAAGTCGGATTTTATCATCGTCTAGCCTGATCTTCGGCTTGTAGAATCTTGAAGGGTTCCTGAAACTTCACAACAAAAAATACGATCCGGGTCTTACAAGTAAGTCGGACCTTGCAATTGGTTACTTGGATTTTCCAGCTCGCTTTTAAACTAAGCCGGGACTTGGTTTCTAACGCTACCTGACACAAGCATGGTCAAGTCACGTCATCTGACAGACGTTCCGTCAGCACGACCATTGGTGGGTCCGCGGTTCGCGGAACCGAGGAGCCGTTTCAATGCGTGTGTGGAGATCGAGGCGACGCAATCATCGCGCGGGCCCTTCCTAGTTCTTTCCACGACGCGTGGCGGTTACACTGTAGCGTTTGCACGAATCTTGGCGCATGTAGGTGAATATAAGGGGTTTAGATTTCTTCTTCTCCTCCCCACCAGTCCTTTGCTGTTCCTTCCTTCCCAATCCTCCCGCGCTTCCAGAGCCTCCTCGTCCCCCTCCCACAGAGCTCCTAGCACCGCCACTTTAAGGTCACCTTTTCCACCGGAGAAAAAATGGCTTCATCCTCTTCTTCCTCTTTGGCGGCGGCGGCGGCGTCGGTGGAAGCAGCTGCGGAGAAGCAGATCTTCCGGGGAATCTGGATCCTCGGCGCCCTCGACGAGGACGGCCTCAGAAACATGGAGAAGGAGGGGCTTCTCGCCGCTGGCGACTGACGGACCGACTTCGGCGAAACCATCCCCAATCCGTGCGAGGGCGAGTGTGTCCACTTCGGCACCCATCTGGACCAAGGTTTGTCCTTTCCTCCCTCGGAGTTCTTCTCCGAGGTGATTGACCACTATGGAGTTCAACTCCATAATCTTCCTCCCAATTCTCTTCTAGAAATGAGCGCATATGTTGCGCTTTGCGAGGGATTTCTCGGCATTAGGCCGAGTTTGCTTCTATTCCGGTACTATTTCCATGTCCGGAGAAATTCCATTACTGCCGGTGTTCCTTATATCACCGGTACCATTAGTTTTTCTATTAGAAGAGACCGGCCATATCCCAAAATTTCTGCCAGTGACTCGGTCAAACAATGGCCAGCCACTTTTTTCTACCATAGGGATATTCCGGCTCCCGGCAAAGCTACTGCTTTGCCGGCTTTTGTGGACGGAGCCGCCACATCCCAGCCTTCGTGGGACGAGGCTACGCCGGCTCTCACCGACGATCTGATCCTTGCTAAGAGGCGGATCGAGTATTTGATTAAGCACAAGGGTCTGAAGGGATCCGACTTGGTCCAATGCTGGGTCTCACGTCGGATCCAGCCACTTCAGTACCACGGGGATAGATTGATGCACTCCATCACGTCTTCCAAAAAAGACTCTCTCCGCATGAGCCCCAAAGCCTACACCACCCAAGGTTACATAAGCCAGATCAAGTGGCTGATCAAGGAGCGGATCAAGAGAAAAATTCTGGAGGTTTCTCTGGATATGCACGCGGCAGAAAACCCTGTGGTAGCGGTAAGCTTCCATCAGTACACCTTTAACGTGTTTCAATCTTTAAATTATATACCGCAATGCTGATATGCTTTCTTGTTTTCAGCTTGCTGACCTCCCCAAGTCGGAGCTTGCTCCACTCGAAGGATATCCTCCTGAGTTTTCTCAGGAGACTGAAGTGGTCCCATTGCCGGACCTTGCGCTCAAGAAGCGCAAAGCTCCGACAGTGGCTGTTCGCACAAAGGAACTGCTTGTTGTGAAGAGGTGACTTTCATTCACAATTTCCGCCTTTGTACCTTTCTCGAATTTCTTTCTGAGATGTAATGTTTCCGACTTTACTACATTCTCAGAGCAAAGCCTCTCATCAAGGGCAAGGGGAAAGGGATTCCTACGAAGCCCCTGCGATAGACGAAGCTTACCATAGCTTCCCCTGCCACGGCTCCTCCGACTCCTGCCCCTCAACCTTCTACAACACCGGCGATTACTCCTTCTCCGGTTGTTGTAGAAGATCCGGCTCCTCCAACAGCGCCTGTGATCCTTGGGTCACACACTGACGTCACCGTGGGTGCGTCAGCTCAAGATAAGGGTGAACCCTCTTCGGGTAATGATCCCTCGGCTGAAGTCTTCGCCGACAACCTCCTCAGCAACCCCGGACATGCCAAGTTTGGCTTATCCCGGAAATCTGTAGAGGAGATCCAGCGGCTGGGCAGGCAAGTCCTGGACAAAAGCCATCTATCCACCGAAGAGGAAGCGCAAGAAGCAGAGGACGTCAAGTTCTCTAACCTTCTCGCTCAAGTCCGCCTTCACGACGAGAGGATCAGGACTGGCGAGCTTCCAACAGCCCCAGTAATTCCTCTTACCCTCGCCGAGAAGGTGGCAGCTGAAGTGAATGCGGGGTTAGACAAACTCACCCGCGAGCAATATGTAAGTCGGAATTCCAACTCTTATTTTTTACCTTATGTTATATCATATCCTCTAGCCCCCAAGCATGAAGTAGGATATAAAAATCCAGGTTTATGCTTTCATTAGGATGCCAAAGAACGAACTAGTGTAGCCCCCAAGGCTCGTGCTGATATTTAGCAAAAAATATTAGCCCGAGTCTTAAGTAGCTTTCTGACTTTGGGTATTCTGACTTACAGAAAGTATGTTCCTATAACCAGGAATTATTAACCAATGTATGTGATAAGCGGAGAGAGATCAAAGCTCTCCGGCTTAAAAATGCTGAGCTCAAGGTAGCCAAGGATGAAGCCGAAGGTAAACATTTCGAGATTCAAACCTTGTCTTTTGCTTTTTCAATGTTGAATTTTTCTGAACTGTTGTTCTTTTTGACTTTTAGAGTTGGTGAAACAATCCATTGCTATGATTGAAGAGGCCGAGAACCTCAAGACCTTAGTGGTGGAGAACAAGGGACTTCGCCAAGAGCTGGATAACCTCAAGGTGGATCATGAAAGGAGCATGGCTCAAGTCCTTGAATCCTCCTCCATGGCCACTGAAGAGGCGATCTCAAGATTGCCGCTCAAGATAAAGTTATCTCGGACCTCAAGAATGAGCTTCGCAGAGAGAAAGATCACTCCGAAGCGCTCCGGGATGAACTCCAGAGTCTCCGAGAGGAGAAGACCAAGATTGACGACGTCATTCTTGGTACGTTCCATCTGTCTGATTTATCATTTCTTCGACTTTCATCAATGTCGGATTTTCATTGACTTGTTTTTTGTATAGGTCCTCTGAACTTGACGGACTCCTCCTCGTCCGAGCCCCGCACTCACCAGCATACCCAAGTCGGTGATCTTCTTCATGAGTACCGCCAGTCCCTTGAGGACATTGGCGAGTCTCTCAGGATTCCGGACATGCCAAGCATGTCGGACTTCCAGGTGCGGGAGAAGGCCAAGGAGATGCCGCAGCTCGTTCGGGGCTGGAACATGTCCTACGCGCGGACTACTGCGCAGAACGCTCTCACCATGGTCATGAGCCACCATGGAAACATGGAGATATGGAAAGTGATCAGAGGGTACTGCAAGGTAGACGAAGACGGCCAGGAGCAAGACCTTCAAGCCATCATGCACTCCTGCGCCGGATATGGGTGCCACGTAGCTGATCTGACCAGCTACGAGATCCCCTTCTTCACCCACGTAGATACCTCGCCACCTCCTCCAGAAGAAACCGAAGAAGCTTCCGACGATGAACGGACCACCTGGGATCCAGACATCTCGGAACGATATCAAGGCAGAGTAACCAACTAGCCGGCGGCTCCTTCATCTCCTCCTGCATCATAGACCACAAACTTATGTATTATTCTGTGAAAGAACATGATGCGCTTGTAAATATTAAGTACTATGACTTTTGCTAGTGCTAAGTTTTTTATCTACTCAGCACTTTTGTCTTAGATTATTTGCGTGCCTGAAATGTTTTCATAAGAACTTAGAATTTTCCGCCTCTACTTATCGTTTATCTGGCTTTCCGCCTCGTCCCTTTCGTGAGCCGGCTAAACCTTCAGTCGTAAACTTTGCCGAGCAACGGAGCTCAATTGCTAAACCAGTTTAAACTCGGAAACAAAGCCGGCTTCCAGTACAACCAATTCACTACTCGGAAGATACCCGCATCCAGGAATCAGACAAATAACCCAAGTAAAGACTAGAATTTTTTTAGAGTTATACCCGAAGGTAGCAGTTTTAGAATCGGAAATCTAAACCAGAACGAACATGAGCATAAAGTACTTTCAAGCATTCTGGGATTTTCGACTACGACATGATCATTAGGAAATAAGATGGTAAAAAACTTCTCAGGAAAACTTTGAGGTAACCAAAACTTTTATTTCTCATAGAACATGTACATATGTATGATTACAAAGAAGGATAAACTAAGAATAAAAGGGATGTAGCTGAGCAATATTCCATGGTCTTTCTAACTCATCCGGATTTGTACTGCCTCCAACTCTCTTTCTCTTCTTAGTAGCAGGTCTTTCTTTGACTGGCCTCATGTCAGTTAAGTAGTACGACCCATTGTGCAATACTCGACTAACTAAAAAGGGCCCTTCCCATACTGGGGAAAGTTTGTGCTTTCTTTGTTGCACAAGCCGGAGAACCAAATCACCTTTACTGAAAGATCTAGTTTGGACTCTCTGTCTATGATACTTGCGTAACTTCTGCTGATAGGCTGTAGATCTCATTTCAGCAACGACGCGAACTTCTTCGACTAAGTTGAGATCATTTTGTCGAGAAATCTCGGCATCCTCTTTGATATACGTGGCCACTCTAGGAGAAGTATGAATTAAATCACTAGGAAGAACTGCTTCTACGCCATAGACCAAGAAGAAAGGTGTATATCCTGTTGACCTGTTCGGAGTTGTTCTTAAACTCCAAATTACAGAGGGTAGTTCCTCTGCCCAAGCCCCCGCAGCACGTCTCAGTGGTGCTTCGGGTCTTGGTTTCAAGCCTTGTAGAATTAAACCATTTGCTCTTTCGAATTGTCCGTTAGCCTGTGGATGTGCGACTGACGCAATGTCAAGCCGGATATTTTGCTCGTCGCAGAATTCAGCCAACTCTCCCATGGAAAAATTACTCCCGTTGTCCATGATAATGCTATGTGGATAACCATACCGGATTATAACATCCTCGAAAAATCTTTTGGCTGTTGCTCCATCACAACTAGTAACAGGTTTAGCCTCGATCCATTCGTGAATTTATCCACTTGGAGCTCGTTGAAAAGGTCCTCCATATCAAACCCCAGATCGCAAAAGGCTATGTTATAGGTATTGTTCGCAGCTGATCAGCTGGAACATGAGCTTGCTTGGCGTACTTTTGGCAGCCTTTGCATGTCTTGACTAATCGTTCGGCATCTGCCTGAGCTATAAGCCAGAAAATCCATGTCGAAAAGCTTTTGCCACTAAATAATTGGCTGCAGCGTGGTGACCACACTCGTCTTCGTGGATTTCTCTTAAGATTTCCACTCCTTCTTCCGGAGATACACAACGCTGAAAAACCCCAGAAACACTCCGTTTATGGAGATCACCTCTAAAAATAGTATAGGCTTTTGCTCGTCGGATAATCTGCCGGCTCAGTACCTCGTCTTCGGGTAATTTGCCATCTACCAAGTAATCGAGGTAGGGTTGAGTCCAGCTGGGAATTACAGCCAGAACTGTTATTAAAGGCGAGTCGGATTTGGTCGGATATTCCTCATCTACTCCCTTTATCGAGGGAACTTTGAGGTGCTCTAAAAATGCGCCATCCGGAACCTCTTTCTGTGCAGAGCCTATTCGAGATAGTGCATCTGCTTCCTCGTTTTCTGCTCGAGGGATGTGTTGAACTTCAAACCCTTCGAATGATTTAGATAGATCATCCACGATAGATTTATATGATGCCATGTGCTTATTTGCATTACAAATATCCGAGACTTGCTGAGCAACAAGATCCGAATCTCAGTAACACATCAAACGTCGGATGCCAATATCCTTAGCAATCCGGATTCCATGCAGCAGTGCTTCATACTCGGCAATGTTGTTTGTCACTGTGAAGTGGATCTGCAACACGTATAAAAGTTTATCTCCTTGGGGTGATTTGAGCACCACGCCAGCCCCCGAGCCCCCTCGAGCCTTAGACCCGTCGAAAAAGAGGGTCCAGTATTCCGACTCAGGGAGGACCATGTTCTCCTTGGTCTGCCATTTGGCGACGCATCCTGTGGCATCGCTATTGTTGATTATATCTCTCATGGGAGCTTTGCTCACCACGATAATTGGATGCTCTTGAAAATAGTGTTGTAACTTACGAGATGCTAGAAAAACACCGTAAGCCAACTTTTGATAGTGCGGATACCGCTGTTTTGATTCTGTCAGGACCTCGCTGACAAAGTATATCGGACGCTGCACCAGGTGCTCCTGATTTTCTTCTGGTCTCTCTACCACCATAACTATACTGACAACTTTATTTGTCGCAGCAATGTAAAGCAACATCGGTTCCTGAGGTTCCGGCGCTGCAAGGATAGGAGCAGATGAGAGTACTTTCTTCAGGTCTTATAGTGCAGCTTCAGCTTCGTCAGTCCAGACAAAATCCTTGGTCTTCTTCAGGAGTTTGTATAATGGTGCGGCTCTTTCACCAAGCTGGCTTACAAATCGACTGAGCGCAGCAATCCGACCAGTTAATGTTTGTACGTCCTTCAGGCGAGTTGGCCTGGAAATATTGAGAATATCCTTGATCTTATCGCGGTTCACCTCTATACCTCTTTGAGACACGATAAAACCTAACAATTTTCCAGCTGGTATTCCAAAGAAGCATTTCTTCGGGTTAAGCATGATGTTGTATTTTCGTAAATTGGCGAACGTCTCCTCCAAGTCGGAAATCAATGTTTCCTTCTTTTTGAACATGACCCCGATATCATCCACGTATGCATGTACATTGCGTCCGAGTTGATCATAGAGGCAACGCTGCATCGTGTGCTGGTACATAGCTCCTGCATTCTTCAGCCCAAAGGGCATCGTAACATAACAGAAGGTTCCGAAGGGGGTTATGAATGAAGTTTTGATTTTGTCAGATTCCTTCTTCTGGATTTTGTGATAACCGGAATATGCGTCGAGAAAACAGAGGAGTTCCGAGCCTGCCGTAGAATCGATAACTTGATCAATTCTAGGCAGAGCGAACGGATCTTTTGGACAAGCCTTGTTCAAGGCAGTATAATCAACACACATCCTTAAATCAGTGGTGTCCTTTTTAGGGACCATTACAGGGTTGGCCGACCAATTAGTATGGATGACCTCTTCTATGAATCCGGCTAACTCGAGCCGCGCTAGTTCCTTAGCTATTGCCTTATGCTTTTCATCACCACACCGTCATAAGGACTGTTTGACGAGTTTAGCGTTCGGGTTTACATTTAGAGAGTGCTCGGCAAGTTCCCTAGGTACCCCGGTCATGTTAGATGGCTGCCATGCGAAGATATCTTGATTTGCTTGGAGGAACTTGACGAGCGCGCTTTCCTATGCGCTACTTAGGCCTATGCCTATCTGGGTCACCTTGGAGGGGTCATCATCCTTCAACGGCGTCGTCTTCGGTTCTTCTGATGCCTTGAACTCCGGATTTGGCTTTGTCACCTCCTTCTTCGTCGCGGGCATCTCGGACGGATCTATGCTCTTCTTGATCTCCTGGTACTCCTGGGCGTGCAGCACGGCTTCAGCAAAGGCGGCATTTCCATCCTCGCATTCTCGCGCCTTCTTCGGGTCTCCCCTGATGGTGATCACGCCGTTGGGACCTGGAATTTTCATCATATTGTAATTGTAACACGGACGAGCCATAAAAGCCCAGTAAGCCGGACGTCCGAATATAGCATGGTATGCGCTCTTGAACGGGACCACTTCGAAGGAAAGTGCCTCCGTCCGATAATTCTTTGGTGTTCCGAAAGTAACATCCAAAGTGATCTCTCCCAGGGAATTAGCTTGTCTTCCTGGGACAACTCTGTGAAAGATCACCGAGCTATGGTTCAGCTGTGTTTCCAAGATCTTCATCCGACGTAGTGTTTCGACATAGAGAATATTGATGCTGCTACCACCATCCATGAGGCTCTTGGAGAAACCATAACCGTCAATAAGTGGATTGACGATTAAGGCGTCTTTTCCTCGCCTATGTAGCTTCGGCGGATGATCAGCGCGGTCAAACGTTATTGCCACTTCCGACCAGTCTAGATACTGAGGGATAGCCGGAACTGTTGCGTTGAGCTCATGGAGAACTGCTTTCTTGACCTTTGCTGGTTGAGATCCGAGGAAGGTGACGTAAGTGTCCTTCTTGGTGGGAAAAGTTTTCTTCCCTTCCGACTTGGGATTTGAAGCATCGGCTTCCTCCATGTCGGAATCTTCCTTGGTCTCTTTGTCCTTTTCGGGATTTTTCTTTCCCTTCTTCCGCTTAGCTTTGTAGCCCGCGGTATCATCTCTCTTGATGTCGTCGTTAAAACGACATTCAGCGTTGGTGTAGGACGAGCCCCCATTGGCGTCCAAGTGATGCACACATGGGTTATTGGCGATGTCGGTGCAAGTGTAGGTTTTGCCTGGTTATTGCTCTCCCCTACCTTGGACCCTCGATGTCCCACGACCATGCCCGCGGCCTCCGCCACGTCCTCCTCGTCCTCCAGACCCGGAAATAGTAGTGACTACCTGTCTCCGCGTTGGGTTTTTCTTCCGAGGTGTTTTTGTGTTTCTGAGCTTGTTGCTTTGGTTGTTTTGCCGAGTGAGGCATGACCAGGACATTGAGTAATCCCTCTGTATTGTCGTCAGCATCTGCATACTTGCTCGCTGTTTCTATCATCTCTCCCAGATCAGTAACCTTGTCACACTTCAAGCGATGGCGCAGTAAACCGATTGGGAGACCTGTGATGAAAGCTTCAATCGCAGTTTGATCATTTACTCCTTCGCAGGAGTTCTTGGTGTCAATCCATCGTCCGAGGTAATCCCAGCAAGTTTCTCCGGCTTTCTGGGTGCAACGCTATAGGTCTCCAACCGTACAGGGCCTCCGATATGTGCCTTCAAAATTTCGAAAGAACGCACTTTGTAAATCATACCAGTTGTGGATGGTGTTCGCTGGAAGTTCATTGAGCCATGATCATGCCGTCTTCCGCAACATAAGTGGGAGATATCGGGTTGCGACCAGGCTGTTTCTGCCTTTGGCGATGCAGCAAGCTTGGAAGAAATCCTGTAACCAGGTGTCTGGCCGAGCAATGCCGTCGTAGGCTTGGATATGTCTTGAGATAGCAAATCCTTCCGAGAATTTTGTAGCTCTGATGCGTGGTCCGAAGCACTTTGGGCCCAGGTACACGTCATCATTTTCGTAGCGCCGAGCCTCTATGTTGGAGTTGATCCTGTGCCTTGCGTCATTCAGGGATAGGGATCGTCCCGAATATCGGCTGTGGCTGCGGTGCCTTGGAGCCGGACTTCGGCTTCTGCCACCACCTCCTCCGCCACGTCGTCCTCCTTGACCTCCTTGGGGGCCGTTGTGATAACTATGTTGTGGAGAGGGTGGTGCAGCTGGGTTGTTTCTGGCTAATCGCCGGCCTCCGTCCGGAGCATCGTTATTCCGGTTCCGGGGAGGTTCTTGGCTATGACGAGCCCCCTGCCGATTTGTGCCAGCGTGGTTTCCGTCGTTCCTTCGTCCGTCGTTCCCACCATGGTGAGGCTCAGCCGGACGGTTTTCATGTCTAGGAGGTGGCATTTTCTGACGATCCTCCTCCCGACATTTCTCTTTATCTTCTCCTTTTCGGGGAGGATTCCTCGGAATCAGTGCAGCGATCGCGTCTTTCTTGGCTGCTAGAGCGATGTTGCCCCAGTTAAGTGTAGTTCTATGGTGTTGCCCCGACGATCCGGTTCTTGAATAATTGTCTTCCCTTCGTTTGGGGTGACGATGTTGCGCCCGATCATAGTGGGATCTTACGTCAGCCCATGCCGGATCTGTGCGACATTGGTCGGAATCCGAGACCAACTTTTGGCTTCCAGACAGGGCAACTTTTTGCTGCTCCAGTCCCTTATTGAGTAGCTTGATACCCAAACGTATCTCCTCTGGTCCTCGATTAGCCGATAGAATTTCGTGAGCTGCCATGGTATTTTGCACTGGTGTTGGGTAAACCCAATCTCTGTTGCTATCCTTCCGTGGCTTGCCCATCTCATCTCCAAAAAGGACGGCACGGACACGTGGGAATTGGTTGTCATCTATGTGATGCTTCCGTGTCTTCTGATGTAGACGGGACATGTACTCCTTGTTTGACATGCGCTTCTTCTCCACGTCGATGTTTTTGGCTTCATCAAGGAGTTGTTGACCGAGCGCTTCTAGGGCCTGGGCCCTTTCGTCCAGCTCATCTGCAGTAAGTTCTGCAGCTGTAGGGATAGGTGTGGTTAATGCGGCATCGATGAGTTTACGTGCACCTTCAGTGATCACGTGTCCATCCACCGATGCTTCTTTTTTCGGCTCGTCTGGGATTAGTGCTCCATCCGAGTCTTCCTCGTTTTCCTCAGCAATCACCTCCTCTGCCAGAGGGTCTTTTGTCGGGGTCTTGTTTTTCTTGTTCTTCTGCTTTGCCTTCTTGGCAGCGCCGGTAGCAAAGACGGCTCTAGGTCCGTTTCCCGGAGTCAAGCTCTGATCGGTACTTTCGGACATTTGGACTTCGGGATTGTCTCTGCCGTCCATGTCATCCTGCGTTTTGGGAGAGTGTTCCCCGGATCCTTCATCCATGGCTTCTCCATCCTCTACAGCTTTGGAGTTGTACTCCTCTTCATATTCCGTGGAGAACTTTCAGAAATCTGCCGACGTCATGGATTCATCCGAAGATGCGGGAACGTCGGCGTTTGTTCCAATTGCCTCCAGCACCGAGTCGGTTTTCTCCAGCATTGGCAGAGTCGGATCCAGATCCAACATATCCGACGAAGTGCGATGCGTGCTTCCTGAGGTACCTGTGGCTTTCGCTATCAGCCATATCGAAACTTTTAACGGTTTCGAGGATTGCATATGTGCTAGCGCCTTGCAGTATCATACATCTTAGTGTGTACCTGAGGAAAGGCATGTCTATCCCGACATCGTCAGAGTCGGAATCAGTGTCATTGATGTGCTCCTCCTGGATTTCGACTTCCACAGGTGGGTCAATCTGGGATCTGGCTTCTCCAGGGAGATCCACTCCAGATTCGACTTGGACCGTGTGGTCTTCTTCAGGCTCGGATTTCTCCACTGTCCCTGCAATTGGTGCGGGTTGGGTGGGGTTAGGGTTTTCTGAGATCCGGAACTCTGCCGCCTCCGCGGACAAAGGGGACCCAGAAGATTCTTCTGCCTCTATCATCACCACTAGGGTGGGTTGGGCAGTTTCAGTGAAACCGACATAAATATCGATCTCGCCAAAAGACATGATAGTATAGGCGGTCACGGCCTCCCTTGCCGGAATCCAAGTCTCGTCGAGGATGATGAGAGGGACGTCGCTGGCGTAGAGGATGCAACTAACGGCGATGGTCTCGCCGATTCCGATTCTTGCAGATTCCGCTCGGAACGCAGATCGGAAGCTCACTTGCCCCACGGTGGGCGCCAACTGTCGTCGGATTGAGGACAAGTACGCCATGAGGGGGTCCTCGAGGCTTGCGGGAGAGAGGGGTGTGAGACGTACGGTGTTCCAGGACGGTGAGCACACAAGTTTAGCCAGGTTCGAATCCGCCGGCTTTGGACGGATCCTACTCCTGCTAGCAATCCAGTAATACGGCAGAGCCGGAATATGGGTTACAAGGGTTTCGCCTGTGCGATGTGAGATTGTAGACTATTCAGGTTATGCCCTAAAGGCTCTCCCTAGGACGGCTTATATAGATATCCGGCCTAGGGTTTACAGGAGAGATCAATCCGGCTATGACTAAGAGTTGGTTACAGAGTACATCTTGAAATACAAGTAACATTATGGGCCTAAGTCGAAAAGCCTTCTGGGCCTTCCCGTAGTCGGATTGGACTCCGTCTTCTCTCTCTAACTGGGCCACCCCTGAAGCAAAGCTCTAACCCGAAGTGGGCCACCCTGGTCAGTGAGGATACCCGAAAAGTATATCCCCAACAATTTGAGCAACAGAAGGTCTTCGAAAAAAATCGTCTTTACCTGCTGGTCTGTTTTGACAGATTTCTGTCATTTTCTGCATTTGCTTCTTGTTAGTACCTTCTTGAGTTCCTTTGGGGAATTGAGCTTTTTGAGGGAAGTGGTATAGTAGCTAGTGTGCTAATGGAAGTTTATTCGGTGTTAGAACTGAACCTTGAGACTTATTTATCTTAAGTGCACTAATGTTGCTAATGAGATTGTGTGAAGTTTTGTATGAAGGAAAAATTTTAGGTGTATGGAAGGAATGAGTAATGAGATGAAGGATGGACTAAAGCTCAAGCATGGGGATGCCACGCGTGTCACCCCAAGAAATATCCAAGAAGTGCGAGCGTCAAAGCTTGGGGATTCCTAAGGCATCCCCTTCTTCATCAATAAAAATCCCAGGTTTCTTCCAAACGCTTCATTTTTATTGTTTCATGCACAGTTGTGTTTTTCTTGGAGCGTCTTCTTTTTCATTTTCATTTTGGTTTTTAGTTTGTGTGGTTTGCTTAGTTTGCTGAATAAATTGGTTGGACCCCCTCTTTCATACATTGGTGTTCAAATAGTCTGGTTTGGATTGGAAAGGAGTAGGAAAGCTCATGCTTAAGTGGTAAAGAGAGCTTGTTTTTGACTGTGGCCTATGCTTTGTCATGCCATGCTTGATATTGTTTTGGCTTTATGCTTAGTATTCTTTGTTGTAGCTGACTTGTTATATACAATTGAGATTGCTTAATGCGCCTTGGATGAATCATGCGTTTTTTTAGCATATTAAAGCATAGTATAGTGGTATTCTCCTTTGATGCTTTATTTGGGTTGACTTGGCACATGCTCACACCATGTTATGACTATCTCAAGTCACTATATCCTTTATGATCCTTTAGTTTTCAACTTGTGGTATCACTTTATGCTTTGATCAATGATGTTTGTCGCTCTGCATGATTATGGCCATTATTGCTCTCTCGTTTGTCGCTCCCTTACTATTTCTAGCCTTCACTTCCACTGAGTGTTTTACTCATGTTTCCAACTCCTTAAACCAAATATTGCAAAAGTGTCCACCATACCTACCTATTAGCATCATTTTCTACTTCCGTGCATATTCAATATGCCTTGTTTTCTTCCGAATAAAATGTTTGCTTGTTATGGGAAAATTAGTTAGTAAAGCTCTCACGAACTTGATGGCACACTTTATTTCCTGCACTTAATAAACCTGAACCATTGTGAACTCTCCATGAAAGTTATATGCTTGCAAATTCTAGGCTGGGGATTAGCAGAACCGTGCTGTCACGAGGGACGCTTTCAACACTTGTAAATATATACCCAGTTGATACCTTGCTCTTTTGTTTGCGGATGTCGTCGGTGTGAAATAAAAGGGGAGCTTGTAAGTCCATGGAGTTATGTATGTCTGTTAGAGAAACGCCTAGGCCGCTGGTCTAATCCATGCTGACATGGTGGAAACCTACAGCATAACCATAATGATATCTATGAAGCATTCTTCTTATAAAAAAAGAGAAAGATAGCTATTGAGAAAGAAAAAAAGAGATTTATGAAAAGAGGAAAGAGAGGAAAAAGCACCATTTCCCATGGTAAATAAGAAGATTGCTGAGATACTCATTGTCTGCTTGCCTTGTCATTTTGATATGGGGATTCTTCCGTATCATCGGGCAAGGGGTACCCCGTTGGCTGTTCTCAATGATACACACATACTTACGATGACAAGAACTTACCGGTAACTAAAGTTGAGTAGCATGAGGAGCGGCCCTCGTACTCAAGGGACTTGGGATTTTCAGTTTATAGTTTGTCAAGCATATAACTCAGATTGGACCTCACTTTAACCTTAACAACATTAAAGATGCTTATGATAGGGGCAATGAGAGCTCAAAGCTAATGAGTACCATACTTTCAGCATTTGGAATCCTTTCAAACTATTCAAAACCTTTTCATTTCCTTGTTGAGTCTCCACACATTTTATGAGCACTTTCTTGAGAGCATAGTGGCCATTCTTAGTTCTATGCGCATTGTCCCAAGACTTGTTGATTGATGCATACCTTGATATTGCTTGTCTTAAACTATTTGTATCTAGTCACTCTTGTGAACTTTGAAGGTGTCCTATGCATTTATGTTTGCTACTCTTTGAGGGACAAGCTGAATGCCACTATGCTATGTTTTCTTTATGTGAAACAAACAAACGTCTTGCAAAGCATTGTTATTCATGAATCTTTTGTTTGTGCCTTTTCATGTTGCATCATAGTTTCTTTGTCTTATTGCTAGAACTTTGTCTTTCATGTTATGATTGAAGTACTATGATCCCAACTTTTAATGTTTTACAAATACTTTGATCCAGTCTTTGATGGTGCATGTCACCTCAAAAATTATTCTTTCTTTTTATCACTTACCTACTCGAGGACGAGCAGGAGTTAAGCATGGGGATGTTGATACATTGCAAATCTATCTATAATTTTTGATGCTCCATGCTTGGTTTTATCCACTTTCTTGTGTTTTGTCCAAACTTTGGAGTACTTTTCATATGATTTCTTGGACTAACCTATTAATAAGAGCCATAGTGCCAGCTGTCTGTTTTTCTGCTATTTTTGGTTCCAGGAAAGTCAGAAAATGAATATTCTTGGAATTGGACGGGACAAAAGCCAAAGTGCCTATTTTTCCAGAAGACTCCAGGAGCCAGAATACGAGAAGGAGGAGGGCCAGGGGCTGGCCACACCCCCCCAGGCGCGGGCTGGGCCTAGCCGTGCCAGGGCATGGTATGGTGGCCCCAGGCACCCCCTCGGTCTCCCTCTTCGCCTATAAGAAGCCTTCTAACCTAAAAACTTCAGGGGGTTCGACGTTTTTCCACGAAAAGTTCCGCTGCGCCGCCGCCACCGAAGGGGATATTCGGGGGACAGAAAGTCTCTGTTCCGGCACCCTGTCGGGACGGGGAAGTGCCCCCGGAGCCATCTCCATCGATCTTCACCATCATCTCCATCGACCATCCATGTTTCCCCCATCTATGAGTGCGTAATCCCCCGCTATAGGCTATGGGGATGGTAGGGATTGGATGAGACCGTTCATGTAATGGCATCAGATTGTTAGGGCATGGTGTGTAGTATCTTTTATTAGTGCTTTATGACTTTGTTGCGACTTGTTGTGCTTAATGCTTGTCACTAGGGCCCGAGTGCCATGATTACAGATCTGAACATGTTATTGATTCATTATGATAGTATTGTTTCTGGTCTTATCTACAAGTTGTATACACACGTTGTTGTCTACAACCTATGGCCCCGAAGTGACAGAAATCAGGATAACCGGAACGGAAAGGCTTTGATGTGAGGATCACATGTGTTCATGGAGTGTTAATGCTTTGCTCCGGTGCTCTATTAAAAGGAGCACCTTAATTGCCAATAGTTCCCTAGAGGCCCCGCCGCAAACGGGCTGACAGGACAAAATATGTTGTGCAAGTTCTCATTGCGAGCACGTATGACTATATATGGAACACATGCCTAGGATTGTCTAGTACTTGGGTGCTTTATCTTATTTATCTGTAATTTCCCTATGTTCTGATCGCTATGTGAATTGTCTTGTCCATGCAACGCCCGTCCATCCATCCCTATGCCTATCGCACTCGAATCCCACTTTTTACTGCTTTTGTTACTACTGTCTTTGTTTTCTACTACTGTTACTATACTATTCCTGCTACAAAACTGTTGCTATTGATAAACTGCTGTGAGCAAGATTGTTTCCAGGTGCAGCTGAATTGACAACCCAGTTGTTAAGGCTTATAAATATTCTTTGGCTCCCCTTGTGTCGAATCAATAAATTGGGTTTCACTTCCCTCGAAAATACTGCGATACACCCCCTATACTTGTGGGTCATCAGCGTGATAGATTGCTCTTGAATTAAATGTCATTTCATAGGTAGATGGGTGCATTTTCTGGTAGTAAGCAGTGTAGTGGGTGTGAGTGTCCAACTACCAGGAAAGAACATTCAATTCTACATTTTCCGAGTGTAGACGAGCCAGGTTGTTTTTTTTGTAAGAAGACCGAAGAATATTGGATGTGAATGCCACGCCAAGTTTATAGACATATATAATGGACCAATATATTGTACCAATGATTCCCATGTTTTATGATCTTTCAAACTTCGTAGCTAAGTCTGCCCATTTTAATGACTTTAAGTTGATTTATCGAAATTAGGTCAAATTTTAAACTACAAGTAAAAGTTGGTTTTTTTTGAAAGTTTTACGAAAAAGCTTATAATTTGGAGGTACCCATCGAGGGGTCACAATTAATATATCGGAAAACAACAAGAGTTTCCATGGATACCCAATATAGTGAATACCATAACTCATAGTGCCTTTCAAATAGCGCAAAACTCTCTCCAGAGCATGCCAATGATCATCTCTAGGATTTGACACAAATCAACTCAGTTTTCTTACAACAAAGGAGATGTCAGGCCTCGTAGCGCTGTCTAAATACATGAGCGAGCCACTAATTTGAGAGTATCTCAATTGATATTTAGCATTCCTTCGATTCTTTCAAAGTAGCACACTCGGATCATAAGGCGTTGGATAAGACTTGTTGTCGCTATACCCAAAGCGACTAAATATCTTTTCCACGTAGTGGGACTGAAGCAGTGTACTCCCACCATTGTCATCCTTTGGTAGCTTGATGTTTAAGATTACATCAGCCACTCCTAAATCCTTCATCTGAAAGCAGCAAGATAGGAACTCTTTGACCTCCTCAATAACAATGAGGTTGGTCCCAAATATCAATATGTCATCATCATAGAGACACATAATAACTCCCTTACCCCACCATGGCGATAGTACATACACTTATCAGCTTCGTTTACAACAAAGCCTTCAGCGGTTAAAGTTCTTCCAAACTTCTTGTGCCACTGCTTAGGAGCTTGCATAAGACCATATAAAGACTTCACTAACTTACACACCTTTTCTTCTTGACCATCTACTACAAATCCATCAGGCTACTCCATATAAATTTCCTCATCTAGCTCTCCATTTAGAAAAGTTTTCTTAACATCCATTTGATGAACGAGAAGACCATGTGAGGCATCCAAGGATAGTAGTACTTGAATAGTGGTCAATCTGGCTACAAGTGAGTAGGTATCAAAGAATACTTCACCTTCTTTCTGGGTATAACCCTTGGCCACAAGACGTGCCTTGTACTTTGCAATAGTACCATCATGTCTAAGCTTTTTATTGAACACCCACTTACATCTAATAGGTTTGCACCCATAAGGGCAACGAGTGACTTCCCAAGTTCCATTAGCTAAGATGGAATCCATCTCGCTACAGACAGCTTCTTTCTAGTAGTCGACATCTTGAGATCCATAGGCTTCGGAAATAGAAGTGGGAGTATCATCCACAAGGTACACAATGAAATCATCACCAAATGACTTTGCAGTCATTGCTCTCTTGCTCCGTTTGGGAGCTTCATTGCCATCCTCCATAGGATCATCTTAGTGTTCTATCGGCATTGTGGGTTCAGGAATTATAACAAATTCCTGACTAGATGAACTAGTCATCTCCTGATTTGATGAGGTAGACATACCTGTCATGGGAAAGATATCCTAAAAGAAAGTATCATTATTCGACTCCATAATCATACCAACATGCATGTCGGATACCTCATATTTTACTATCAAAAATATATAGCCAATTCTATGAAAAGCGTATCCCAGGAAAATACAATCCATGGTTTTTGGTCCAAGCTTTCGCTTCTTGGGTATTGGAATATTGACTTTCACCAAACATCCCCAAGTTCGTAACTAAGAGAGTTTAAGCCTTTTCTTCTCCCATTCCTCAAATGGAGTCATGGTTTTATCCTTTACAGGAGCACGGTTTAGGACATGACATGCGGTCATTAGCGCCTCCCCTACCATTCCCTCGAATGACCCGATGTATCTAACATGGCGTTAACCAAATCAGTTAGAGTGTGGTTCTTTCTTTTGGCCACCCCATTTGACCAAGGTGAGTAGGGAGGCATCCTCTCATGGATAATACCATGTTCCATACAGAATAGATCAAATTCATTTGAAAAGTACTCTCCACCACGATCCGACCTTAGCCACTTAATTTTAGGATCAAGTTGGTTTTCTGCTTCAGCTTTATAGATTTTTAAGTAGTTCAAAGCTACATCTTTATATTTTAGAAGATAAACATAGCAGTATCTAGTGGAGTCATAAATCAACGTCATAAAATATCTTTTTGCACCTTTTGTCATGACACCATTCATCTCCACATAGATCTGAATGTATAAGTTCCAGCGGTGCAAAGTTTCTCGGTTCCGCAGCCGTATGAGACATGTGGGGTTGCTTTGCATGCACACAAACTTGGCGCTTAGAATCTTTGACAGTGGTAAATTTCGGAATTAAACTCATATTGGCTAGCCGCTTCATGCAACCAAAGTTAATATGACAAAGTCATGAATGCCAAATATTGGACTCATTATCATTGCAAACATGATTAATAACTTTAGGACATGAGTCTAACAAAGATAAGTGGAATAGACTCTGCACTCATAACCCTTCCCAACAAATTGTACATACTTAATAATTACAACTTTATTGGACTCAAAAACCAACTTAAAACCATCTCGACATAAAAGCGATCCGCTGACAAGATTCTTATTGATGGAGGGAACGTGCTGCACATTCTTCAGTTGTACGGTCTTCCTCGAAGTAAACTTCAGATTTACGGTACCAACATCATGAACAGAAGCACGTGAGCCGTTTCCCATCAGCACGGAGGAAGTACTTGAGACCTTATAAGAAGAGAACATGGAAATATCAGAACATACATGAGTATTAGCACCCGTGTCTATCCACCATTCAGGAGAACAATATTAGTGGTCTTGTTGTTGTTCCCATGTTGATGCTTGTCAAAGCGATTAGGGAAGCTAGGAGCCCAATGATTAGGATCACCACAGATGTGGCAAGAGCCTTTCTTATTATCATTTTTCCTCTTAAAGTTAGTTGAGTGAGTGGCCTTGTTCTTTCCATCAAACTTCCCTTTTCCATCAGAGTTATTCTTGAACTTGTGGGATTGGAAGTTTTTCTTCTATAACAAATTGGCACTAGAATCTCCCCAAATCCTCGAGCACGTGTGTCCTTTGCTCTCGCCTTATGTTTCTTATGTTTCAGAGAAGTAGCAAAGTTCCTCCAAATGGGAGGAAGCTTGGCAATAATGCCTCCAGCCACAAACTTGTCCAGTAAGGTACACTTGAACTTCTCAAGTTCTTTGGCAAGTGATTGTATCTCATGAGCTCGCTCAACAATGGAGCGCTCATCAACCATCTTGTAGTCATCGAATTGTTCCATGACATACAACTCAGTGTCAGCGTCCAAGACCCCAAAATTGGCCTCGAGCGCATCCCACGTGTCTTTGACATTATCAAATGACATGTATGGGTCAACAATGTTGTCCCTAAGAATACTGAACAGAGCCACCAGAAACATGGTATCAGCATTCTTAAAGGCCGCTTCCTACTCAGTAGAGAGATCTCCTTCAGGATTGCCAAGAGTGGCGCTATTGCAGTTTAGGTTTTGAAACCATAGAATTGCTCTCGAGCACCATCTCCTTATAGTGCATACCATCAAACGAAGGCAGCCTAGTATCCGCAGTACACCAGTGGAATTCAGTTGCCTATAATCAGGTTTTTGGATTGTTAAAAATATAAGCAATTATCCATATGATTTAATCCGAATAATAAACTGATAAAGCATGATCATACAAACATTACCAAACCTAATCATGCAGATTAACAAAGTAGATGAACAAATTACATCTAAATAAGATAAACCTATCACATCTACACCAATCTCTAGAATAAAGAATCTAGCAGAATCTAAAAAAGAAAGCTCAGGATTACGTACGGTAGAGCCGCAGCAGTAGCAGCCACAGCGGTAGTAGCAGTAGTGGCGGTGGCAGCAACGTCATCAGCCATGTCGTCGATGTAGAGGTTGCTGATGTCCGAGAAGAAATCCTCGTCGGGGAAGGAGTCATCCATGATGGCGTCAGTAGTCGCGCGGAAGCGCTCCCTAAAAACCTGATCACCCCTCACCCATACAAGTTCACAAGAGGCGGGGTTCCGGAGGCCTAATGTCCTGATATGTGGTGCACGCCACAAGGCGAGATTGGGAAGATGAAGGCGGCTGCACAATAGACTAGAAGGAGACGCGTGTGATAGATCGTTCCGATTTTGTTTAGCGCAGACGCTTATGTAGTACAGGTCAGGGGAGATTGAGGGACTCATCCCACGTCCGAGTCGGTAATAGCCCACATTCCATAAAATTTGGAAACAGCTGACTAATTAATGCGTCCATTAATGACTAGTAATTAATCCACGATTAATTTTCCTAACTAGCAAAAATAAATCTCGGCTCGGCGAAATTCCCGCAACCCGCGGCGCACGCACGCGTCGTGACGAGGCGAGACGTGGAGTGGCAAGACAGGCCGCGTCGGAGGAGGAGTACGCGAGAGTTGCTCTTCTTCACACACCTTAGTGAGTGGTGAAACAGCCTAGTATATAAGGAGGTCTAACTCTCACTCAACTAGCAATGTGGGACTAAACATTGCCACCACTAGCACAGCCATATGCTGGCATGTACAAATGAGCCAAAGAGATTTTCAGATTTTTTCTAATGCGCCAAATGCGCAATACTCTCCTAATTCCAACACGTATATCATGTTCGAACATGTTTGTATTTATAGTTGGCCTTACCTTTATGCAGAGGAGCAACGATGGAGTACATACTCCGCCCATCCACATGAGCTGCCGTAGATCTCGTGTAACACCTACCGTGAGGCCCCCCACCCGAAGTTTGGTCCTTGCCACATTTTTTTCTTAAAATTTACCATTTGTCATTCTTGTTTTCATATTTTTTTTGTGGTGCCTGGCTAGTTTATATATGAGAAACATAATGGCTTAGTTTTCATATTCATTTTATTCATGGTCTGCACATTCTAGTTTGAGCAGTATGCATAAGGTACTTTGGTTGATTACTCGCATTGTTATTCGAAATGAACTTGTAGTTGGTTTCCCAAGTCTGTTGTTTAAGTAACTTGTTTTGTCTTGGTCTCAGCCATCTTCAAGTAGAGCAGTCATTTCATAGACAAGCACATGCTTGCATCGCTCCATGGCGCTAGCTGGTCCAGTTATTCAAGAATAAATAGATGTATGAGCCACCACTGTTAATTGCTTCCTTCCTTATATATTACCGCATTGAAACATTTAAAATTTATGGTGGTGTGATTGCATGGTAATGCTGTTATAACTTGTTTTGTGTTTGTTTCAGGGTACAAATGACCCTCTGAATGCGGAACAAAGACCCGCTTCTCCAAGTTTAGATTTTGTTTCACACAACAACAGTGACAATACATATTGCTCATGGCACACCGCATCAACTGATCCTCTTTTTCCAGACGAATGATTATTTGAGGATGACCTCCAAGATGCCCGTGATATTGTTGAGAAAGAAGCCAACAAAACAGATTCAGTAATCACCATAGCACGCAAAGACTTATATGAATTGAAAAATAGGCAAGCTTTGACGTAGAACATACTTAATAATCTCATCTGCAGCTCTCATGGGAAGCCGGTTGTTACATGTCTCGCGATGCAAGCTCCATAGAGACCTTTCTGTAACACCAGTTATGGTGTTTTTTAGTTGTCTGGACTCTGATGGAACTTTTATGATTCATTTTATTACTATCAAGTTTACTAAGGATTGTAATAATCTACTATAATTTTTAGTTGTAAGTTGTTTGAGGATTGTTACAAACTAAGCATCTATCAGAAGTACTAGATGCACATGAAAAAACAGTGAAATTGTAAGAGGTACAACGCACTATCTTCTAGAACAGGGAGAACATCCATTGTATTACATGGGCAGCATAGAACTTGCAAAATTCATAGACATCCACTCAACAAAGTGAACACATAAACAACTGACCTACAGAGAATACATCAGGAGAAAACCCACACAATCCATCAATCTGACGGATAGCCGTCGTACTAATCGTAGTGGGTGGTAGCATCCTCGCCATTAGGCGGCACCATCTGCAGCTCAAAATGCTCGATGATTCTGCAATACTCCGCCAGCTATCGATTGAGTTCTAAAGGACGATCATTGATCCATAATCCTCCTACTCCATACCCATATACAACCCTTGGCTCCTCTTCCCACACAAGATCCTCAAAGTTGTAAGATCTAATCTGAGATAGGTCCGCATAGTATATGCTGCCGGCCTGCGCCGTGGGTACCCTGGCGCTATCAACGCAAATGCATCGATTGTTAGCAATGAAGAGAGCATGATTCCGATGCCTCTGACTAGCTGAAGGACATGGTTCTGGGTATCAACCCGGTAAACAACCGGCCTGCCGCCGTACACCGGTCCACTTACAATGAACAACAACTCCCCATCAGACTCGACGAGGTAAAAACGATTCTCTGGGAACTAGCAGCCCAGAACAGGTCCTGCAATAGTGGGATGCATCTCTAGGTTTTGTGCAGAGCGCTGCAGCTGGACATCTCCATGAGAAGCATCACACATAGTCGAGAATTTGGCCCCGTATCTGTCTGTGACGAAAACATCACCGGCGTAAGAAGTCATGCCCCGGAATTTCGCGAAGTCATACGACGAGTACCACCCTTCACCAAAGACCGGTTGACTCCCTTCCTCCGTGCCCTCATCCGCCCACTGACTGGTGGTGTTCTGATGGTTTGATGTAAACACCATCAACAACGGGAACATCGTCACAGCGACAGAAGCTACCTGCTCGGTCGACATGTCCGCTCTAAGGCGCTTGATAGCGCCCGAGAAGGGGTTGTACACCCTCTGGCCAAGTACAAGGAGGCTATCAGTTGTGCTACTGACATAAAAGTACCTTCCACAGAGAGAGAGAGAGGAGAAATAGAGAATCAGCCAAGGTAAATAGACTGAAATTCAATCAAGATAAACCATGGAGCAAAACCCTGGGCAACAAGTGGACAAAGAAATAGAACTTGAAAAACAGATAGTATAGGATGTGAATGCAAAAAAAAGATCGCATATATATAGATGAATATCAAGAAAGCACCTGCAAATAATCCGGCTAATGTTCTTCTCAACGTGGCGGCCAGTTCTCACGTTCAGCAACGTGATGGTGGCATCGTCTACCCGATACTCCTCCGACAACTGGTGCTCTAGAATAATCTAGTTGGTTGGCATAAAGTGCTCCTCCGTGAAGCCGCGCCAGGCACTGCAGACTACCCGGAAGGCGGCGTAGTAGTCGGAGTCTTTCATCGAAAGGAAGTTGTCACCTATCTTCTGGATGAGTCCCTCTGGGATACCAGCCCATGGCGAGTCCTCCTGCTTCTTGCCAGCCATGGAGACCAGCCCATGGCGTTCGTGTGGTCTTGGTCTCGTCGACTGGCACAAGAAGTGGTTCCAGAGACACACATTTAAACAAAGGCCTGGGAAAGCCAAGCAAAGCGTGTGAAAACGAGACGACGTCATGCACACAGCAATCGCAAGCGCGTTTCAACAAACTGGCATGAGCACGCGTATGCGCATGCACACTAATTATGGGACCACGGTCATGCACACTAGCATACGACTCCTGGGAGCACGTGAATGTGTAGGTGTAGGATGATACTAGTAATAGTAGTAGTAGTATCATAACATTATTGTATTTAATTATCCCAAAATCTAAGGAGAAAACATGCGCTCCCTGGTCCCTCAGGGCACACACAAACGCAGGGAATTTTCCATTTTTTGCATGGAATTTTTTATTTTTCACTTTCGCTTTATGGCTCTGCCGTTGGATGCTCACCGTGTGGCCAAATGGGGTGTATACGTTTTAAGTTAATAGCACGGTCATTAATTATTGAGGTATATACGTTTTGAGTCCCACAACTAGCACCGTGGGAGCGTTTTAGTCCTACATCTTGCAAAGTGAGCAACACTAGTCCCACAACTTGTAACCCGGGAGCATTTTAGTCCAATTCAATCGAATTTCTGCGAATTTGTTCGAATTCATCGCAACTCATTCTAGAACTGACATGTGGCATCATAATTTTTGCAAAATGACCCCTATGTATTTTCTCCCTTCTAGTTGTGACCTTGGTATGACCTGACAGGCGGATCTAAATAAGAAAACAAATAAGAAAAACTACCAATGTATTGTTGGGTATCGAACTGATTACCCGCGCTACTAAAGAAACCAGCCTTATCACTACAACATGCAGACTGAAGTGATTAACTGAAGATCGCTCCACCTGATGTGTTCTTTATTTTGGATATTCAAAAATACGTGTTCTGAAGATGTGAAAAAATCTAGGAACTCAAGTTTATTCCTTCTCATTTTTGCGAATAAGAAAAAACTCAAGTTTATTCTAAACAGTGCAGCAAGCTACTAGGTTAACGACTAAGCTATACAGTAGATATTATGGATCGTGCCAACATGCACATGGAAAAATGTTTCTATAACATCCCAAAACTTAAATCCAAGTTTATCAAGATCAAATCAACCAAAAATAGGGTTAACAAAAACTATTCCAAATTTAAAATGAAAGCATTCATATAGGTGTGCATTTAAAATAGGAGTTGTTTGAATTGCCATGATTGAGTGATCCGATGCTTGTAAAATGTTTCTTAGGTGATTTAAGCATCATCTACATCATTCCCAAACTTTTCATAAAAAAACAAATCAAAAAGAATTAAAAAGGAGGAATGGTCATTTTGGCAAATTTCACTCTCATGCCTACTTTGGCTATTCCTAGCACTCATTTCTTAACAGAAACAATTCTTAATTTTTGTACCCCTTGCTAGTACACATAATGAGGTACCAAGGCCCACCTTTGGATCTGCTAAAAACATTCTGTTACTTATTTTAAATTGCATTTGAAAATTGAAGCTAATGCATATGCATAGATCACCCCTATTTCAAAACCCCCTATTAGAGCTCCATTTTCAAAACCCTTGCAACCAGAGACTACCTAGCACTAGTGGAGATCACTCAAAAAATTTGAAATCAAAATTCAGAACTTTCTTTCATGCGGCCATTTAATCAAATGCTTGGCAGGCAGGTTTAAACCTAAATCATAGCTCGCTGTTTTGAACAGGGTTTTGCCCCCATTTGATCACCATTTATATCCTATGTCCCCTCCTAGTCTAACCAGGCCCTTAACACCCCTCTCCCTTGTCCCTAGCACCCAGGCCATGCCATGCCGAGCCATGCCTCGCCGGCCAAACCTTGCCTTGCTGCAGCAGACCACTCCCTCTTCCCTCGCCATGTCTAGGAGGTAGCCAGGAGCTCACCGCCACCCCCTGTCCGCGTGGCCAGGTGGTGTGGCTGGCCCCCATCCCTTCTCCGTCTCGTATTCTGGCATCTGATGACTTCCGTAAAAATAGGCACTTTGGCTTTTGTCCCGTCCAATTCCGAGAATATTCATTTTCTGACTTTCCTGGAACCAAAAACAGCAGAAAACAGGCAACTGGCACTGTGGCTCTTGTTAATAGGTTAGTCCAAGAAATCATATGAAAAGTACTCCAAAGTGTGGACAAAACACAAGAAAGTGGATAAAACCAAGCATGGAACATCAAAAATTATAGATACATTTGCAATGTATCAAGCCCCAAACTAGTTTGTGGCCTCGAACACAGTACTTTGAAATCAGGTAGTAAGCTGTGGTTAGCGCGCTCGATCTCGGAACAAGTGTCAAGAACTTGGGTCCTAGGTGGAGACAAGTGGGCGGGTAAAAACCAAATAACATCTATTACCCACCGGTGCCTCTACATTATATCTATTTCCAACATTTTAATTAACAAGTTATAATGAAAGTCATGATCATCTCCACCATTAAGTATGTGCCAACCTCCCAATAACCGTGGAACATCAGCGACACGCCGCAACACCTGAGCAAGCAACTACGACTCACAAGGCCGACTGTCTATCAAACAACAGGCAATATATAGGTTGCACGGAAAGCAAATGCTACAGAAAACTAAAGCATCACGACCGGGATAGCAATAGATCAAACAGGAGGAAGTAAAGACTTTAAAGATAAAATATGTCGAAAAGGGGGAGAATACTCGCCTAGGAAACATTGCTGAAGATCATCCGAAGAATATGTCGAAGCACACATCATCTCATCGGCCTAATCTGTGAAGAAGCAAAGAACTAAAAGAAACACCGGATGCACTATTTATTACTACGGAAAAAGATCTAGCATGATACATGTATGTATGCATGACATGGAAAAGATCCGATGCAACTAGGCAATATTAAGTGGAACTAGGGTCCCGACAATTAATTAGAAGGTTCGTGTTGTTTTGATACCCTGCAATTTAAATGTTGATTTTACAAGACATAACATGGCATCAGTTTGCTATGCCAATTTACATGAAGCCAATATAAGACTAGAATAGCCCTCATATAGTCTCCATGTTTAATTAGGAGGTGAATTGACATAATGCCCCAAAATACGTATGCAGGTATGAACAATTTATAGGCAACAAGTATATACCATTTAATAAAATAGGGCTCAGATAGGGCTCACATGTTTGTGTTCGAAACTAGGGGTCTTGGGGTTTCACAGGATCGGGCTTTAGGGTCTCGGCCATCAGATCTATGAAGAAGATCTTGTGGGTTTCGCGGCTTTATTGTCGAAGGTGAACTTTTCTCGACGCGAGTAGCCTTGTCATCGAGAAGATCTTATCTCACCGGACTTAGCCTCAAACGGAACATGGCTCCAACATAGACACCATCTAGGCACCGGTGTGCACCTCACATCATCACCACTGTGCCTTCACCAAAACATCACCTCATCTCCATCTATTACCATAACACAATACCGCTGCACCAAGAAGTGCAGAACAATTGGACGGGAGGATCAGGGGCACAGACACGTGGCCACAGCAGAGAAAGATCACAGACGTGCATGGGGGGGGACATGGTGGGGCGAGCTTGCTGAAGTGCTCGGGCGAGGTTGCATCGAGGAGGACCACGGGCATCGCGGACGATGGCGTGCAAGGAGCAACAAGGGGAGGGCCCGGCGGCGGACGACCCGGGGCGGCGAGCGACGCTACAGCAGCTCGGGTGCGAGAGAGGCGGCGACTACGGGCTTGAAAAGGTAGCTCGGGGCAACGCAGACGGCGGACAGAGGCGGCACACGAGTTGGTCGAGGACGGGGGCCACGACCAGGGCGCGTCTCGGGGAGAGGCGAGGAGGGAGGTGCTAGGAGCGACGAGGTCGCGCGGTAGGCGACCGGAGGGGGAGAGAACAACGACGATGGCTTGGTGAAGAGCTCAGCCTCCGGCGAGGTTAGCTCGAAGCACGACAAGGAGAGACTAACCGGGCGGTGGCCGGGCAACAAGGAGAGGGTGCAGCTGGGCTATGGCGGGGCAGGGGGAATCAGGGTGGGGTTGGTGAGAGAGGGAGCGAGGTAGGGATCGGCGCGTCCGTCGGGTACGGGGTGGGGCCAGGAGAGCGGTAGTAGGGTGGGCGGTTCCGGGGTGGCGTGTTGCGTCGCCTGCCGCTGGGTTGCGTGTGTGTATGATGTGTGTGCGCATGTTGTGTGCTACGTGCAGGGTAGGTAGGGTGCAACGTAGAAGCGTTGAGGAAGGGCGCATCACTACGTGTTGTGTGTGTACGGGCGGGTGCGTTGTGCACTGCGTCAGGGTCGGTAGTGGGGTCGGGTGCGGGGCAGCTGCGGTTTGTGTGCTGCGTGCGAGGGAGTGCGGCAGATGGTGGCAGGGTGTGGTTAGGGTGGACCAGTCGGTTGGTTAGGTTAGGGTTTAGGTGGGGATTAGGTTATGTCTAGATCTTGATATTTTAGGGTTTGATCTGCCGGTTAGTAGGTGGCCTGGCCTGCTGGCTGGGCTACCTCCCCCGAACACAAAAATAGGTTTTATTTATTTATAGTTTAAACATAGTTTGCAAATATCTTTTAGACAACAAAATATCTGGAAGAGAACAGGGTTTATAGTTTGAAATAAAGAAGGGGTGTTTAGAAAACAAAGGTGGGCTTTTAGAAAATAGTTTTTGGCAAAAAGATGAAGGCATGACGATGCTCAAATGCAATGTGGCTTGATGACAGACCATACGATCATGATGATGCACAGAATAAAAACAACACGCGATTTTCTAGTAGTGGTTTTGCCGGGGTGCTACAATTCGACACCACTAACAAGGGATCTCGCCCTCGAGATCCGCCTCATGGTACAGGGAAGAAAGCTGATGGTCTGACTATTCTTACTTCATGTAGATCCTCACATCACCACTAACAAGAGGGCGTTATTCACGTTCATCGATAGAACACTTCGAAAAACAAAGAATGAAGGTAAAGCCCTCAAAAGATAAGGCCACCTCTAACTTTCACGAAAGGAGTAGAAGTCATATTGATCCACCAGTTTGATGTACAAGAGTGAATAGTAAGAGTCGGGTAGGGTGATCATTCCATCCCGTAACCAAACAATTAACTCCATGCATGAATAGGAAAATCGGGCAACACAACTCTCGAAATTATACTAAAGATCTTGACAAGCGATGTCCGGAGAACAAAGACGTGATGTAGGCTCTTCATTGGATCTGATGCAGATGATGCTGTTGCATTGGAAACCACCAGAAGATACAAAGAAAATCGTATGAAAAGATATGATAATTAGGTTCCGCGATAGTTCCATTGTCATGAACAACACATGCTCAAGGTATACTCCAACATCACCAATGCTCATCCTTCTCATATGTTTTTCAACGATACGGATATCCGTCAAGGGGCACATAGAGATAAATAGTTTAAGGACAAACAGATTAGATGAAGGGTACAACAAATGAGATGCAGATTTGATGATTGTAGCCCCACTGTTATAAAAGGGAGGAAG
Organism: Avena eriantha; assembly: GCA_910589775.1. Taxonomy (NCBI): domain Eukaryota; kingdom Viridiplantae; phylum Streptophyta; class Magnoliopsida; order Poales; family Poaceae; genus Avena; species Avena eriantha. The sequence continues at coordinate 108,552,438 of OU342745.1, forward strand.
CGAAACCCTGAAGGTACGACGGAAACCCAACCACGAGAAATCTTGGACTCGAAGAAAAGATAAGAGTAGATTCCAACACATAGAGGTAAGAGGAGAAAGCATAGGGTAAGGAGTAAAACAGACCAAATCAGATCTATCCAACCGATTTTTCCAAAATAGTTTTGAGACTCTACATCAGCCGTTAGCTAGGTTATCCTACAGGCTGGACCAGTGGGGTATCGAAACTGCTGAGCTCTGATACCACTTTGTAACACCCTCGAATCGGCCCTATGCAGATTTTAGTGATTCCTGCCAAATCTACATAGAAACGATTCAAGGATGCCCACCAGGCACTTGCGTGTGGGTGGACAACGAAGTAATATCATTACACAATAGTTCACGATGGAACCCATAGAACATATATATACAACAACGACTCAATGAGTCAAGAATAAAGATATACAGTACAAATATCCAAATCACCTTCAAAATGATACATCATCTGTGTACGGATAACAAGCAAATTAGGCTAAGATCCCTGAAGAATAACCAATGGAATCCATAACCCTGCCCAGGACAAGCCGGAAGGGTAACCCTGCTAACAACCTCAAACTTATACCTGTCAAAGAAAAAGGGGTGCCGACAAAGGGCAAAGGAAAAAAGGGAGCGGTTAGTACTAAGGCCAGTACTAAGGCAAGCCTAGAATTCAGCAGCTCTCGCCTACATATGTATTATGGACTGAAGCGCGAGCGAAGCATGCACTAAACAAACTATAGAGACTTGATACAACTATTGGCTATCAGAGAGGGATAAGACAGACCTACTTGGAACCAACCTGATACTAACACCAATCATACCCATCTTGGTTCCCCCTCGAGATCAAACGAGGAAGTCATGTCGACAAAACTCACACGGTTGGCAGTTTTATTCATTCATTCCATGGTGGTTGTCCAACTTACTAGTCATATCAGATCCATGTCAAATTATAACAATAATTCTTTAGTTATAGTTGTCTATGATCGAGAAACTATGCACCAAGTCATCCACAACCGCAGACATGGCTTTTCGAAAAGATTTAACCCTGCAAGGGTACACCAAAGTATCCACATGCACTTCAACCCTTGTTGTCAGATCCGTTATGAGCAAGATCCTGAACATACACCCAGCAGTATGGCAATGGGGCTTCAGACGCGATGTTTCCCAGACCCAAAGAAAGTACATGGGCGCCACCCCACTAAGATACCTGCAACGAAGTCAGCCGGCTCCGAGACGGACCCAGGGTTTGTGCCAATAGTTGTAAATGACTGGGAACCCAAAAATGTGACTGGCCTTGTCGATATTGCGGAAACATTCCACATTCCTAAAGAGTACAGACACTTGACATGCAATTGTAAATAAAATAGTAAAGAATGGCATAAGTACAGGATATTAATAAAGCCCCAAACTAGTTTGTGGCCCCCAACACGGTACTTTGAAATCAAGTAGTAAGCCGATGGGGGTTCCCACACACCCCACCTGTGGTTAGCGCGCTCGATCTCGGAACAAGTGTCAAGAACTCGGGTCCTAGGTGGACACAGGTGGGAAGGTAAAAACCAAATAACATCTATTACCCACCGGTGCCTCTATGTTATACATATTTCCAACATTTTAATTAACAAGTTATAATGAAAGTCATGATCATCTCCACCATTAAGTATGTGGCAACCTCCCAACAATTGTGGAACATCAACGACATGCCGCAACACCTGAGCAAGAAACTACGACTCGCAAGGCCGACTGTCTATCAAACAACATGAAATAGGAGGTGTCCAAGGCAATATAGAGGCTGCACGAAAGGTAAATGGTACGAAAAACTAAAGCACCACGACTCGGATAGTAATAGATCAACAGGAGGAAGTAAAGACTATAAAGAAAAAATAGGTAGAAAAGGGAGAGAATACTCGCCTGGAAAACACTGCTGATGATCATCCGAAGAATATGTTAAAGCTCACATCATCTCATCAGCCTAATCCATGAAGAAGCAATGCGCTAAAAGAAACATCGGATGCACTATTTAATACTACGGTAGAAGATCCAGCATGATACATATATGTATGCATGACATGGCAAAGATGTGATGCAACTAGGCAATATTAAGTGGAACTAGGGTCCAGAAAATTAATTATAAGATTCATTTTGTTTTGATACTCCGCAATTTAAATGTTGACTTAACAAGAAAAAACATGGCATCGGTTCGCTATACCAATTTAAATGAAGCTAATATAATACTAGAATAGCCCGCATATAGTCTCTATATTTAATTATGAGGTGAATTGACATAACGCCCCAAACCCACAAAATAAGTATGGAACTATGAACAATTTATATTCAACAAGTATATATCATTTCATAAAATAGGGCTCGGATAGGGGTCACGCGTTGGTGTTCAAAACCGGGGGTCTCGTGGTTCGACGGGATCAGGCTCGGTCTTCAGGGTCGAGCTTCAGGGTCTCGACCATCAGATACGTGAAGAAGATATTGTTGGTTTCCCGGATTCGATTGTCGAAGGTGAACTTTTATTGGTGCCAGTAGCCTTGTCAACAAGAAGATCTTGTCGCACTGGACTTAGCCTCACACGAAACATGGCTTCAACATAGACACCATCTAGGTACCGGCGTGCACCTCACAACATCACCACTATGCCTTCACCAAAACATCACCTCATCGCCATCTATTACCATAACACGGTACTGCTGCACTAGGAAGTGCAGAACGATCGGACGGGAGGAGAAAGGGCTCAGACTCGTGGCCGCGGCAGAGGAAGGTCACAGACACACGTGGGGCGGACATGGTGGGTGAGCTTGCTGAAGTGCTCGAGCAAGGACGCATCGAGGAGGACCATGGGCGGCGCGGGGCGACGGCGTGTAGGGGGGCAGCGAGGGGAGGGCCCGACGATGGACGACCCGGGGTGGCGAGCAGCACTACAGCAGCTCGAGCGTGAGAGAGGTAGCATATACGGGCTCGGCGAGGTGGCCCCGGGCGACGCAGATGGCGGACAAAGGCGGCACGTGAGTTTGTCGGGGACGGGGGTCGCGGCTCGGGAGAGGCGAGGAGGGCGGCACTCGGAGCAACGAGGTCACGCGGTAGGAGGACGGAGGGGTAGAGAACAACGGCGGTGGCTCGGTGAAGTCCTCGGGTTCTGGCGAGGTCGGCTCGAAGCACGACAAGGAGAGGCCGATCGGGCGGCGGCCGGGGCAACGAGGAGAGGGCGCAGCTGGGCGACGGCGGGGCATGGGGGAATCGGGGGTGGGGTTGGTGAGCGAGGGAGTGAGGTGGGGATCGGCACGTCGGTCGTGTACGGGTTGGGGCTAGGAGAGAGCTAGCGGAGTGGCGTGTTGAGTCGCATGCCGCTGGGTTGCATGCGTGTACGATGCGTGTGCGCATGTTGTGTGCTACGCGTAGAGTAGGTAGCGTGCGGCGCGGAGGCGTGAAGAAGGGCGTGTCACCGCGTGCTGTGTGCGTACGGGCGGGTGCGATGTGCACCGCGGTAGGCTCGGGAGTGGGGTCTGGTGCAGGACAGCTGTGGTTTGTGTGCTGCGTGCGAGGGAGTGCGGCAGATGGTGGCGGGGTGTGGTTGGGGTGGACCGGTCGGTTGGTTAGGTTAGGGATTAGGTGGGAATTAGATTAGGTCTAGGTCAAGATATTTTAGGGTTTGGTCTGCCGGGTAGTAGGTGGCCTGGCCAGCTGGCTGGGCTGCCTCCCCCGATCACAAAAATAGGTTTTATTTATTTCTAGTTTAAACATTTTTTGCAAATAAATTTTAGACAATAAAATATCTGGAAGAGACCGGGGTTTATAGTTTAATATAAAGAAGGGGTGTTTAGAAAACATTGGTGGGCTTTTTAAAAATAGTTTTTGGCAAAAAGATGCATGAAGACATGACGATGCTCAAATGCAATGTGGAATGATGACATGAACATACGATCATGATGATGAATAAAATAAAAATAACACATGATTTTCTAGTAGTGGTTTTGCCGGGGTGCTACAACGATGCACCGAGAGTGTTCAGTTGCCTACGTATCTCTCGCAACTCTGCGTTCATCACCATGTCGACGCCTATCCGTCTGACCAGTGATCCTTCCTAGTCCTTCGGCGTCTCCCGGCACGATGATGAGCGGCAGCGATGTTTGCATGTTTATGTGAGTGGTAAGCGCTCTCACGCCCCTACCACTGTTTTTCTCTATTTTCTTTTTAGCTTTTATTTTGTTTTCTCAACGTTATTGCTTTTTTGTTTGCTCTTTTATTTTCTTCGTGTTTTCCTTCTTCTTCCCTTTTTTACAGGGAAAAGACAAGAAATTTCCATGAATTAAAACCTTATAATAGAATCATTTGATGTTTGGGGAATGGATTTCATCGGTCATTTTACTACCTCTAATGGTTACACTCATATTCTTGTTTCTATTGACTATGTTACTACATGGGTTGAAGCTATATCCACTTCTCATACAGATGCAGCTACTTCTATCAAGATGATCAAGGAAATTATCTTTCCCAAGTTTGGAGTTTCTCGATTTTTAATTACCATTTTATGAAAGGCACTTTTAGGAAGATTCTTCATAAATATGGAGTCAAGCATCGAGTAGCCTCACCTTACCACCCACAAACAAGTGGGAAAGTTGAGCTTTCGAACCGAGAGATTGAAGTTATCCTTTAGAAGACGGTGCTAAAGTCAAGGAAGGATTGGCTACGAAGTTGAATGACACTTTATGGTCATATCACACGGCATACAAAAATCCTAGGGGAATGATGCATATAAGATGGTCTACGGTAAATCTTGCCATCTTCCTTCAGAATTAGAGCATAACACCTGATAGGCTATTAAAACTCTGAACTTTGATTTTAAAACTGCTGGAGAGAAACGTCTCTTGGACATTCATGCCTTAGAAGAACGTAGAAATGTAGCCTATGGAAATGCCAAAATATTTAAAGAAAAAGTAAAAAAATGGCATGATAGGAAGATAGAAAATAAAAGAATATAAATCTAGAGATAAAGTTTACTCTACAATTCTTGGCTAAAGATCTTTGTAGGAAAATTAAGATCTGAGTGGGAAGGTCCATATGAAGTGGATGAAGCATATCCTTTAGGAGCGGTGAAATTAAAAAGAAATATCCCCTCTTCATCTTGGATTATTAATGGGATACGCTTAAAACGCTACAGAGTTGGAGAAGTAAACACGATGGAACTGACCTCATTAATGACGGCTGAGGAATACATTAAGCGCAGGTATACTGAATCAGACACTTACTAATTTATTTTATCTCACTTTTGCATTTTTTTGAAACCTTTTTTGTCTTTATGGTTGCTTTATTATTTTTCCTTTCGCTCTCCTGATCGAACTGAGCTATTTTCTAACCTAGTACGGGCGAACAGTTCGTTCGGACGCGCCCGTACTGCAGGTCGGTAGACGCTCAGTACCACTTCCGGGTTTTGCTTGATTTCCTGTGAGTCGGTATGACCGGGCCGTATAGTCACCTCCCACCGTACGACACGTTGTTAAACTCTCTGTAAACTTTTGTTCTGGCTCTCTTTTGTTTCCTAAAAAACTTTACCGCCTTGAAAAAGGTTGAAACAGCCGGTACGGGCGCACGGTACGAGAAGATCCTGCCCGTACTAACGCCCGACACCGACTTCGACTGCCATTTTTCTTGACTAGTTTTTTCCTTTTGTTTTTCTTATCTTCCTTACTTTTTATTTTGCGTCTTGAATCTAGGGTTTTTCTTCTACCTACATTTTTCCTATTTATCCTCATGCATCAGATCTCACTTGATCATTCATGTGCTATGCAACCTTTTCACATTAAGTAGATCTGGACAAAGAAGGAGGACACACCTTCGGCAAATCCACAGGAAGGGAACCCGAAAGGGATTCTTTGTCCTCTTCAACTTTGGAGTCTGCTCAAGTAGTGCCACTTCCCAATTGGAAAGGACATGTTCCCATGCAAGCTGGAGATGCTGAGGCATGTGGAACAAAGGAAGAATACCCACCAAATCCTTATAGGTGTAATCTTCGTGGATCCTCTCTCGAATCTTCTCCTGGTTCCTCAATCCAGAAAAAAGGGAAACATGACGAGATTAGAGATAAGATCGTAAGCCTCGAAAAGATTTCCAGAGCATGTGTTGAGACAATCGTGAAGGGATTTATTCCTACTGGTTGATGGGAAAAGACCTTGAGAAAAAGTTTAATAACATAGATGGTAGGGTTCAATTCCTAACTAAGATTATTGTTGAGATGGTTGATGATAGGAAGGTGCTCTTCAAGATAATAAAAGAGTAAAATGATAGCATTACGGAATTGTCCACTCGTTTTGCGTGTATTGCCCATGATTGCAGCCTCAAAGAGGAAGAAGAGGAAGAGGACGATGATTTCTTTATCCCAAAGAAGGAATAGGTACTCACAAGGAGTTATGTGATCTTTCTTGTCTTCATTCCAAGCTTGGGGATCTATTTGGTCCTTGTAATCTACTTTCTAGCTTTATCATGTTTACTTTCCTACATGCATGTTAGATTTTTAATTCCAAAGTTTGATTTAGTTGAATTATCATCTTGCTTTGGTCTAAGGAAAGATTTATATCCAATGAGATTTTGAGACTTTATGATATTTGAAGAGATTTTTATTTATGATTATTGTATTAGATGTATGAATTAGGATGAGTGCTATGATACTTGTACCACTGTTATGATTTTAGGGTCTTACACACCAACAAAGTATTGATAAGTTATGAGAAGGAAATCTTGATAGCACGTTATAGTCATTGTTTGAACCAACAAGATCCATAAAGAGTATTAGAATGATACAATGATATTGTTAAGCAAAATGAAAGAGGCTTTGCTATCAAAGAATTATAATAAAAGGAAAAGTGAAAATTTACAAAAGGTACTCATGTAATATTCATGAATTGTTCATTACTCAATCAAGTGCTCATCTAATTGAACTTGATGATTATATAATATTCCCAATCTTCAAACTTTTTATTAACTATTGATACGAAAGGTGTGGAATCCTCTAAGTCATGTGATGTGTGAAAGTGTAATATAAATCATGATGTAGTTTTATATCTAATATTGTAATTATGATTCAAATTGCCTCATTTATTAATGGCTCGTGCCTCATGAACGTGATGACCTTGTCTATAAGCCACCATCTTTGTCGGGGACGAGCAAGAGTCTAGCTTGGGGAAGTTGATGAGTCCATTTTTGAAGCATTTTTACCTTATGGTTTTGCACAAGTAGAGTATGTTTTTTGCTATTTTACTATGCATGTGCACACCTTTTGTCCTTGTTTCAACAAGATCTCGAATTATGAAGTATTTTGTGAATGTCAACTGGGACTATCATGTTATGCTGTAATATGATATTTCTAAGTGTTAAATGTCATTTAAATGATTTTTCCATGCACATGGGAGAAGAGAGGATGCAAGAAAAGGCTACAGAGGGTTTAACGACCTATTGTATGGGTGGAGCTTGCCCATGCCGTCCGCTCATACCACCTGACATCGTGTCCGCCACGTCAAATACTCTCACCACGCGAAGACAGATCGAAGATTCGACATTCACTGAAACTTTCAGCCTCGAAACACCACACCAGAGAGTGATCTTGAGGAGGAACTAGGAGAAGGGCAAATCCTTGCTGCTTCATGGATCATCGAAAGACATCACATCATCCCCTTCATTGTCAACCGCTGCATCTCCATTACCATTACTATTCCCCTCTTCCATACATTAGATATTGTTGTAATTCCAAATACAATTGTGGATTGCATTAGATCTATATTTATACTTTTACCCATCCATATGAATATGATGACGTTGTTGGTTGCTTCCATGTGTGAGTAGTTTTCTTTGTTCTTGGAGAGATGGAGAAATCCTAGCATTATTATGAAATGAAATAAAGATGATCTATTACTTTTGTCCATGATCCATTGATCTATCATATTGTGTTAAATCTCTCTCTTTATATGGTATGTGAAGTTGACTACATAGCATTTTCCCTTTGGGACTAAAGATTGGGAGATATCTTCGAGACATGCATGGGAGCATGTCCAAGGCTACTTGGTGACAGTGAGCATTGGCTTATAACCTACACGAATCAAGGGGGAATTGAGAGAGATTCACTAAGCCTATTATGATATCCATGGGGGAACCCATAATTGTGATGGTCTGTATGAGTGATTGCTCTCAGGCATCGCAGTGATTATTTAGAGATGACCTCAATACCTGATTCAAGAAGTGTCTGATCACGAGTCTGCTTGTAGTAAACATCTTATTATGGAGCTCTCTCCATGCATATCATGATGAAATAAATAGATTATCCTAATCATGAATAATTGTCATATGCTAGCATTGCATCCTACATCCCCGAGAATGTTTTAGCCTTATTGAGTTCCAACACCATTTCCCAACGTTTTCATTACTTGTCTACTTTACTTGTTTTATTACTTTATTGGACACGAACACAAAACCTATCAAACACCCTTTACTTGAAATCAAAGGCATCTTACAAGTAGCCTTTGGTAGATAGTGACGAGGGGCATAAAGACCTTAACCAAATAGCTCTCTATGGGTTTGATATTCTTATTTCGAAACTAGCTACAATCGATATGTGCTCTTGAAGTCATCAGAACATCACACCTCGAAGTCACAAAATAATACCGTTTTATTAATCGGTAAGTTAAATTATGCACCTCCAAATTTGTAATGTTTTTCACCGCCCTTATCAACTGTATCTTCAAGATGCAACTTCAAGTTGTTGTTAATGTTGAGTTTTTCATAGTCAAGCCTAGCATTATACCTATGTTTTGTCTTGTGTGGAATGTTTAGTACTGTGCCTATAATATTGTCACATATATTTTTCTCCATGTGCATGACATCAATATTATGTCGAAACGTCTTACCAGCCCAATACAGCAAGTCCCACAGAGTGGATCTGCGCTTATAAAATATTCTCGGTTCCTTTTCCTTCCCTTTGGAAGCTGATGCTACTTCTTCCCCTCTCTTCCTTTTGGATCATTCTCCTATTGTTGGTGAATCCTATGTATTCTTTCTTTTACCTCGTTTGGCAACTAGTTTTTTCCCTGGTTTAACATTTCTGACCTTTTCTAGATGCGCCTGCAACTCAGTTGTAGTGAACTTTTGTTGTGAAGTGCCATATTCAGTCCTATTTTTGTAGAACTGCAATTTTATTAAGTTTTTTCAGAATTTGTGTCCTTTATGAAGACAAACCCGGTGGCCAAGGAAACCGGTTTTATTTTGTAGCCTCACTATAACCTGTTTTGTCTTATAGTGAACACATGTGTTATAACCTGTCGTCACTCTGCCTGACATAGTACCAAGATCTAGAAAGTCATTGGTGCATTACAGCACAACAACATGCATAGGGAACTTGGCATCTTCAGGTTTGCTTGCAAAGATTCCAGGAGTCATGATACCCTACCATAGTTCCTGCAAGTCTCGTATAAGAGGATGCATGAACTAATCAAAATCCTTCCCAGGTGATTTGGGACCTATGATGAGTAAAGCCAACAAGCAGTTCAACTGATCAGTGCATGCCCATGGAGGAAGGTTATAAATTGTAACAAGTACTGACCACATGATATATGAGTTACTCATGTTTCCAAATGGGTTAAATCCATCTGTAGCTATGCCAAGTCTCAGGTTCCTTAGATCCACAGCAAATCCTAGATGAGCCTTGTCAAAGTTCTCTTTGTGCTATCTTGTTTCTTTAGATGTTTGTTCTGACTAAAATTTCCTCTTCAATCTATCTATAATTGAAAAATATCTCAGAACCTTACAAGATCTTTCTTCTTCTTAGGTCCATTTTTCCATATTGATTTGTTACATACTAGGCATTCATCGAGATTTTCATAATCCTCCCAGAATAGTACATAGATATGTGGACAAAAATGAATCTTCTCATATGATAGTATGAGTTCTTTGATGTATTGTTTCATCTCATAAAAGGATTTTGGCGGTCCTTCCCTAGGGATTGAATCGTTGTACACCTTAATCACTGAATTGAAATTTTATTGGTAATCTTATTGGACCACTTTTCCTTTAGTAATTTCATTACCAGTTCGAATCTTGAGATACCAGAATCAGGATCCACTAAACACTTGGCATCTTCAATCAGGTCAAAGAAGAGTGATCTTTTAAGCGAAGGGGTGCCCTTTTTTCTTGTAGTGGGGTACAAGTACCTTAATAAACCAGAAAGGTCACTATCCTTGGCCTGATTAGCTTCTGGTAGATCAGCATCATCTAGAGGATCAAGAACAGGTTCATCATGTGGTTCACCATGTTTAGTCCACCTAATATATGTGCATTGCATCCCATGAATGAATATAGGGTATGTGACTGTGCTCGAACTCGGCCTTTTATAATTAAGGCATTGTTTCCATGGGCAAAACACATCTGAGTCGCTGTTATACTATCTAACAAACTTCATGAAGTCATTAACACCTTGCCAATATAAAGACGTTGCTTTTTTCCATTCAATATCCAATATATGTCCATCTATTGAGGATAGAGATGGTTAGAAGTTTTCAAAATATTTCAGTGAACAAGTTGATTACAGATCTAAATAAGGCAAAATATCTGATAAAACTGATCAAATATAGACCTATAAATTCCATGTAATTTTAGCCTATTTCACAAATTGAGTGCAGAACTATGTTACATGTTTGAGAGAACAGATCGACCGAGCACAATAAAATGCTAACCAATTCGAACAAACAAATCAAGTGCAGAACAATGTCAAACAAACTAATTGAGTAGGAAACATAGTCTAGGGAACGATTCGTGCAAACTAAGGAAATTATAACCATTGCATGTACCGTGGGGATCGACCAGATGACTACCAGCCTATGTGTGTCTCGAGAAAAACGGTGTTGCCAGCAATGGTGTCAGGCTGCCCCGACTGATAGACGAAGTGTGTATGTTTTGGTGCACGGCCTGTGGTTTTGATCGCTGGTGTGTCTCTAGAATAATGGTGGAAAGAGACAGTAGTTGGCTGCTGGAGTGAAGGCGCGAGTAGGAGAGTTAATTTAGGCGCTCGATGGGAAGTTTTGGCGCGTGTGGGGCATGCGTCCTGGTTCTCAACAATTTTCACGCAAAATATCAGCCAAATTTTTCTCCCTAGTTTTTTCTTCATGTTGAGGTATTTGTTTTGATTCCGGCCGAGCCCCATCACATTGGAATTTTTATACTAAGCCCATGAAATTAACCTATCGGGCCCAAGCATAGCCCAAAACCTTATAATTCATCCTTTTCATGGTCAGGTGGCCGCCGACCATAGCCCATTCAATTTAGGAGAGAGACCATGGAATATAGCCCATGAAGAATAGCACATCCACCCTAGTTAGCCCAAAATATTTTTAATTTGGTATTTTTGGCATTACCCCTGAACCCCAAAAAACGCTCCACCTACCTATGTTTTTATGTAGAAACTACTGCACTATGTAGATTTTTAATTGAGCTGCTAGGAGCGCTGCCTTCTTATTTGAAGGGAGATGAACATGGACAAGGAAATTCTTTTTAAGGAGACAAATCCGTCAGTTATAGTAATATTGTTTAACATTTGAAATGCATGAAGTGTTTCTTGCGTAGTGGCAAGGCACGCAGTTGACTGCCGCTGAAGTCTTGAGTTCGATTCCTAAGCTTATATATATACTTATACTTATATTTTGTAATATAGATTACCATTTTTGTAGCAACATTTTTGTACATAGAGGATGGCATCGAGGACCCAGCTGCAAGACAACCATATATGGCAGAAACAAACAACGTTGGCAAGATCAGCATACACATGGTTTCTGTATTGAGAGGCTGACATCTGGGACCTGGATAAACGACTGCTGCACCTAGCAATGTTGCCAAGGTCAGAATGACGGACAGGACCAAAAAAATAATCCATCAGGCACACGTTTCTTGAAAGAGAGTCTAGCAGCTAGGACCCAGTAGCCAGACTTTAAACGGTTGTTGCATCGAGCAGCGATGCCAAGGTCAAAACGACGGGCTCGACCCGAAAAAATAGTCCAACATACACATGTTTCTTTCAAAGAAAGGCTGATATCTGGGACCCAGTAGGCAGACCATAAACGGTTGCTATGTCGAGCAACATTGCCCGAGTTTAAAAACAGCAGGCGTGAGCAAAAAAATAAGTCCATATACATGCTTCACTTAAATAGAGACTGACATGGGGGACCTAGCAGCATGACCAAACGGCAGATTCGTTGAGCAATGCTATCAAGTTCGGAAAAGGGAGGCACGAGAGAAGAAAAAATTCCATCATGCACATGATTGTTTTAATGAGAGGCTGACATAGGGGACCCACCAGCCTGAATAAACGGCTAATGCAGCGAGCAACATTATCAAGTTCGGAACACGGAGGCACGACCGAGGAAAACATTCCATCATAGACATGATTCTTCTAATGAGAGCATGACATGTGGGATCCAGCAGCCTGACTAAATAGCATATGCATCAAGTAACGCTATCAAGTTCGGAACAGGGTAGCGCAAACGAAGGAAAAAATTCCATCATACACACGATTCTTCTAATGAGAGGATGACATGGGGGACCCAACATCCTGAATAAATGGCAAATGCATCGAGCAACATTATCGATTTCAAATTCGGTGGGAATGACTGAAAGTATGGTCTGCTAAAGACACTAACATCTAGGACCTACACGCCTCAAAAGACTTCGGCGATTCAACATCGTGTGAGGAACCAAAAATCTTGCTTTTGCCATGCGCCAACCAAGCTTCTTCCACGTTTTTAGTGGATTCGTTGTAGTAGAGGGCCACGGAACCGGAAAAGGTTTTCGATCGGCCACGTTTGAGCAAACAAAATCATTGCAGAAGATGCGCCTTCTACGATGACCGATAGGCCAAATCGTTGCAGATGGAAATATTACTTGTAATGTAAATGTCAATGTGCCATTGTAAGCCCATGTTGTCTGTGGTTCCTCATGGCCGTCGAGCCCATGTATAGAAGATGTGGTGGCGTAAACTCATGCCATCTGTCAGTATAGACTGTAGATGACGCAGGCTATCGTCAGCATGCAGACCGGCTGGTAGCATAGAGGTACAAGGTTTACATCGATCGCGGTCAGATCCTACTATGGGTTCCGTCCAGAGCCTAGTTGGCAACCTAGATCGTAGGAATCCGTGGGTTCTTGCAGTGTGTACCATTTAGCTTGCCTCTCATGCCATCTTTCCATCTCATTCATTTATAAAAGACGACGTGGCTGATCACCCGGCCATTCAAACATAATTAAGTGATGTGACATCCCGTATTGGCTACCTCGTCGGGTTCAGATGCCAGCACACAAGAGCATGCGCACGATGGCCCGTCTCCCAACGAGCTAGAGTTAATGGTGCGGTGCCCATTTCGCTTGGCACCGAAACCATTAAAAGGCCCGCACGTCATACTCCACTAGTGAACCCTGATGTCTACGCACTTCTATTCTTGTAGACAGTTGTTGGGCCTCCAAGTGCAAAGGTTTGTAGAACAGCAGCAAGTTTTCCCTTAAGTGGATCACCCAAGGTTTATCGAACTCAGGCAGGAAGTGGTCAAAGGTATCGCCTCTCAAGCAACCCTGCAATCAAGATACAAGAAGTCTCTTGTGTCCCCAACACACCCAATACACTCGTCAGGTGTATAGGTGCACTAGTTCGGCGAAGAGATAGTGAAATACAAGTGGTATAGGTAATTATAAGTGGTAACGGTGATAGAAAATAGTTTGATGGCGTGGAAAAGACTAATGGTAAACTGAAATAGAGATAGAAGCAAGCAAACATATAACAGATCTAGTAGCAAACAGTGTTTCAATGCTAAGAAACAAGGCCTAGGGATCATACTTTCACTAGTGAACACTCTCATATAAATATATTCTTCTTTATGATACTACTCTTAACTACTCTCCGGTTGAACACTCTAATCAATGGTAGGGCTATAACAGCACTCCTCAAAGTAAGCCTTTCCCATCTAGAAAACCCCACACTGTCACCTTGAGTACTAGATCGGTCCAACAAACACCACAATTTCATAAAGATATCCAACTCCAAATATAACTCATAACAAGTATTTGTAATCTCTAGCCTAAGTGCCACCATGGTGTGCACGCTGTCACTTTCACACACATGGGGAGAGCAGAGATCTAATAAAGCACTTGAGTAGCAAGGTAGATATACTTGATTACGAAGCTCATGATCACAACATGATCATGCATAGAGAGAGAGATGAACACATAGCTACCGGTAGAACCCTTAGCCTCGGGAGAGAACTACTCCCTCCTCATCATGGGAATCAGCAACGGTGATCGAGATGGTGGTGGAGATCGATGGAGATGGCTCCGGGGGCACTTCCCCATCCCGGCAGGGTGCCGGAATAGAGACTTTCTGTCCCCCGAATCTCCCCTTCGGTGGCGGCAGCGCTGCGGAACTTTTCATGGCTGGAGGCTTGATTATTTAGGGTTTTGGTATCGGGAGGCTCTTATAGGCGAAGGAGGCAAGGTCGGTGGCTGGCCAGGGGGCCCACACCATGCCCTGGCACGACCTGGGGGTACCCGCGCCTAGGGGTGGTGTGGCCACCCTATGGGCCCTATCCGGCTCTCCTTCTAGCTCTGTGAGTCTTCCAGGAAAATATCAACTTTGGCTTTTGTCCCGTCCAATTCCGAGAATATCCATTTTTTGACTTTTTAGAACCAAAAACAACAGAAAACATGCAACTGGCACTGTGGCTCTTTGTTACTAGGTTAGTCCAAGAAAGTGTATGAAAAGTACTCCAAAGTTGGAACAAAACACAAGAAAGTCGATAAAACCAAGCATGGAACATCAAAAATTATAGACACATTTGCAATGTATCACACCCACCGTTACCCACCTCGCGCTTCCTTCATGCAGAACTATGGCGAGCTATGACGACGAGTCGCCATGACCAGGAAGTCGGCAGGAGTAGGAGCGGGGGTAGTAGAGTCATGAGTGCAATTATGATGCATATTTAAGCATACAAATTACTCATATTGTCACTCATCTCATGCTCCGTCTAGCTACAACTATGTCTATTATGCATGATTACTCGTTCTCATTCATTATCGTCTGGGCTTTGCACAACTACTAGTTTTATTAGGATTTTATTAGTTTTCTTTGTCTTTGTCATGTGTGTAGGTGTTATGGACAATTATGGATAGAGGATGGCAAGAGGAACTAAGAGGATAAAATATGGAGGAGTTACAAGCACCAGACTTAGACATATGAGGTGTGGAAAAGTAATATTTTTGCATCATCTCATATTTATGATCCAAGATGATGGTGTTGTATCCCTCGTCCATACGAGTCCAACAAGCCAAAGAACACTTCAATCGGAGTCTGTATGAAGAAGTGTCGACCAAAATACCACAAAGTTCAAAGGGCATAACAACCATCGGTATAGTCTAGGCCCGCCTGTACCACCCTCCATTCACTCTGTTTCATCAAACAGGACAACATTAGTGAAGGCCTGATAGCTGTGAGATTCGACATATTTTTGATGGTTTTTATTGATAGTTTTCTTCTCGATTTGATCATTTCTAGCTTTACCTAGCGCTAATACTTCGGTAGCAAAGAAAACTTGGTTTTTAATGTGTGTTTCAGGTTCTGAATGTCAATAGAAGGTTTTAACAAGAGAAACAATATTCAGGCGAAAACAAGCAAGTCTCTTTTTTGAACCAATTGAGGGAGGCATACGGAAGCTTTAACAAGCAACTATACAACGAGAATATTTTCCAACCGTAGAGTTCCTACCGTATAGCTGCTGCCGCCTCCATCTTATCAAAAGGGACAACTTTCTATGTGAAATCATAATATAGCAGTCGCCATCCCATCCAGAAAGGAGAAAGAAGAGATTCGGAGAAGAAGGGCAAGACGTTCTTCATCTCGCTCATGATCTTTGAACTCCTAGCCATCACACCTCATAGCCATTACTTGTATTTGAGAGAGAGAGAGAGAGAGACAGAGAGATCTTCACCTTGAAAGATTAGAGTTTGAGATTGTTTCTTCCTATCTTGAATTGTGTTGGATTACTTTTCTATTCTTATTGTGAATCTCCACGGTAATATCGAGAAGAACTCCCTTTATTTAATTATATCGTTCTTTCTTCTCTCACGTGTGAGTAAGTTCCCATTATGTTTTATATTATTATTTTGCATTGTAGATATAGAATCTTGGTATTTTACGGTGCTCGCACGCACATTTTATGTATGTTTTCACTAGGATCAGGACAGATGATGGATCCAATGGATACAATTCTTGGAGTAGTTGCATGTGGAGAAAAGGAGTTAAAAACAACATAAATCGCTTATTTGGGAAATATTAATAATACCAGAAGAAAACAATAAGCGAACAAAGGAGGCAGAAGGTTCAACGACCAACTATACGGCGGAAGCAAATTTTCCGGTCGTATAGTTAGCGCCGCCTCCGCCTCGTCAAATAGTTTCAACCCGTGCAATTGGTTCTAGGAGCCGACATACAGAACACCCAGAAATCACAGAAACCTCACCTCCGGAAGGCATCTAGAGGGGGAACTCATCCATAAGGATCCATCTTCGCCCTGCGCAGATCTGGGAGGCTAAGGCATCGATCTTCATCATCCACCGCTGCATCACCACCATCTCCATCCATCCCATCTACATCCTTGTCTAGATCTTGTTGTAATTCCCATACTCGTTGTGGGTTTATACAAGTACTGTTCATCTATGATTGTTTCCATTACCATTGCCATGATATTGATTGCCTCCATGTCTAAGTGATCTTTAGTTCTTGGGGAGATGGAGAAACCCTAGTATGAGATTGAAATACGATAAAGTCTATTATGATATTCATCGTTGTGACCATGTGTTAGATTCTCTACATCTTGATGTTGAGAGAAGTCAGCCTCTCAATATTTGCCTCTCGTGGGGACTTGATGGAGGGAACTCCTAGTTGGTAAACGGAGGCATGCTAGCACTTACATTGACTACAAAGCCGTTGGCACCCCTTATGTATCAACTTTGGAAACCGAGGAAACTCATCGAACACTATCCATGCCATGGGATACGTCCTATGTGATTATGTCCCTTAATAGCGCAGTAACTCGATTGATGTCGATTGCTGACTATTCTGGTTATGAGGATGATGTGAGCACGGTTGCTGCCTAATTGTCCAAATACAGAGTTCCTTCCACACATACATAGTTGAGAATGTTCATGATAATAATCTTTATCTTAGATCCTCATATACTAGTGGTGTATCCGCTATTCCCTGAGAACGCTTTTTCCCTATTGCAGTTCCAATCTTTCTTACATACGCGATACTTACTTTCTGTTTTAAGTTATTTTGCTTTACTTTATTATTGCTCTTATATCTAAAACCCAAAAACACCCTTTTACACAATACTCGCATTTTATCTTTTTACTTAGAACTTAATCTAGAATTTCTATCGTAATATTTATTTCAAGAGTTATTAGACTTCAGACTCCTGCTCCCTGTGGGATCGATATCTTTATTTCGAAACTAGATACAAACGATATGTGCACTTGCAGTCATCGAGCTATTTTCTGGCGCCGTTTCCGTGGAGCTAAGCGTTGTAGGTATTTTAGTTTTTACTTATTTATTTTTTTCTTGCTAAATTTTGTTTTGAGTTACAGGTTCCCACCAACATGATGGAGTTTGAGCATATGACTAGTGCTAACCCACTCAACTACTTTGGGAAGCCCTACGATATTTATAAAAGAGACAACTCCAATGAGAAGATAATGGGGTTTGAAATAAATCATCTAATACTTAGTATTCTACATAAGAAGCAATTTACTAGAGATGAAGAAGATCTTGATCCATACGAGCATATTGCATGCTTCAAGGATATATGTGGCACTTTTCTATTAACGAGATATACCGCCGATGAGGTAAGAGTTAAACTTTTTAGTCAGACTTTGACTAGTACAACTCTCTCATGGTATAGATCTCTACCACCTGAAGCCACTACTACTTGGGATAATCAAGCCTATGAATTTCTAGCAAAATATTACCCTTTGTCAGAATCCTTTGGAATCAAGTGTCTTATAATGACTTGGAAAACCCGTTTTAATGAAGGACTAGTAAGAGCTTATATCAGATTTAAAGATTTACTACGTCTATGTCCTCATCATGATTTACCTGAATGGTATTTATTGCGTATCTTTTATGGTGGATTAATTGAATCTAATAAAATTGAACTAGACTCTTTCGCTGAAGGAGCCTTTATGAATCTTCCTATACCTAAAGCTTGGGCTTTACTTAATAGAATTCGTGATCATAGAGTTTCGTGGAATTTTGGTCTAGGAAGTGAAGGAGGCGTAGAAATAGAACATGATTGTATTCATGACTATAATAAAAAGGACATGTTAAAGAATTATATAAGGAACTTTACTTGGATTCAGATCTTGTGTTACAAGTTTTTAAATCTTTTACAGAACATATTAAAGCACCAAAAGAGGGACCGGTCATGTATGATCCACCACCCAAACCTGAGAGAAAAGAGAAGATAAAGCAATATTGGCCTCTTTAGAACCAACAAATAAAATGCCTTTTCCTAACACTGCACAAAAGCATATTCTTGAATATGAATAGGTCAGGGTAGTACATGATAAAAAGGAAGAACAAAATTTGCTAGAAGTCGTGGAACATCTGGAGGAAACCAAAGATGAAGAGGTAACCAAGGAAGCAATTATGGCTATGTACACACATTGTAACATAGTGGAACTTGATGAAGAGACTTCCATATTGGTTTAAGGTAAAACAACGGTAAAACATGTGGGTAAGCTTATTCTTCCCTACATATTTAAAGAAACCTCGCATTACGGTTTGTGTGATCTTGGCACCAAAGTTAATGTTATATCTTATGATTTCTATTTAGAAATAAAAGAAGAAATGGAACTGGCTACAATTGAAAATACTGATATGACAATTATGTTAGCCAATAAAACTCTTAGAATTCCAATGGGAGTAGTTGAAGATGCAACTGTCATGATTGGAAATAAAAAATTCCCATTGATTCTGTAGTGGTTGATATGCTAGCTGACACTCTTTGCCCAATTATATTTGGAAGAAACTTTTTGGGTGATATAGGTGCCTATGTTAATTTCAAGAAGGAGATTGTGTCTCTTAAGCTTGGGGGAATGGAAAATAAATTTCATTTTTCCAAATTTAAAGACAGGCCTCCACAAATACAAGAAGAAGAGGAAGAGAGAACTATTGAAGAAATGGTGGCTCTTTTCTTTGGTAATCAAGAAGAAGAAATAAATGAAGATCCAAATTATGAAGAAATAGTTATGGAGGACAAGTCCCTAGAAGAATTAGAAGATGAATTTGATTCACTTCCCATAATGGGACCTCCAACTAATGAGGCTTTTGAAGAGCCAGAAAAGAGAGGGGACGAGGAACTACCACCCCTAGAGTTGAAGACTCTACCAGATAATCTCAAATAGAGGTTTCTAGATGATACAAATATATTTCCTATTATTATTAGTGCTAAACTTTCAGGAAAAGAAGAAGAATAACTTATGGAGATACTTAAGGAGCATCGCAAGGTCTTTGGGTACTCAATGGATGACTTGAACAGCATCAGACCCATGATAGCCATCTATCGAATATTCATGGAGGAAGGTGCTAAACCAGTTGCAGAATTTAATAGAAGATTGAAGCCTGAAATGAAAGAAGTGGTAAGAAAATAAATTGTACGCCTACTGGACGCAGGTATAGTCTATCAGTTAAAGAAAGTGAATGGGTAAGTCCTATTCATTGTGTCCCTAAGAAGGGAGGTTTCACAGTTGTTCTTAATGAAAATAATGAATTGATACCTACTAGAACTATTATTGGCCATAGGATGTGCATAGACTTCAGAAAATTAAATAAAGAAACTACGAAAGATCACTATCATTTACCGTCCATAGATCAAACTTTAGAGAGTTTAGCAAACCACACTCTTTTTTGTTACTTGGATGGATACTCTGGTTTATCTCAAATAGTTGTTCATCCTGATGACCAACTTAAAACAACTTTCATTATTCCTTATGGTTTACACGCTTACCGACGTCTGCCTTTTGGTTTATGTAATGCTCCGACTAATTTTCAAAGATGCATGACTGCTATTTTTGCTGATTTCGTAGAACTTATAATGGAATTATTTATGGATGACTTTTCTGTCTATGGAACTTCATTTACGAGTTGCTTGGATAATCTCAAAAGAGTTTTCCAGCATTGTGAAGAAACCAATCTTGTCCTAAATTGGGAGAAATGCCATTTTATGGTCAAAGAAGGTATAGTCCTTAGACACAAGGTATCAGGTAAGGGAATTGAATTTTATAGAACTAAGGTTGAGGCAATTAAGAGAATGCCATGACCTAGGGATATTAAAGGTATAAGAAGTTTCTTTGGTCATGTGGGTTTTTATAGAAGGTTCATTAGAAATTTCTCTAGAATATCTAAACCTTTGACAAACCTGCTGCAAAAGGGAGTAAGATTTAATTTTGATGATAAATGTCTTGAAGCCTTTGATCAACTCAAAAATGCTTTATCTCATGCTCCCATCATTAAACCACCTATCTGGGACACAACCTTTGACTTAATATGTGAATCTAGTGATGATGTTGTAGGAGTAACTCTGGGACAATATATTGGTCATAGATTTAATATTATACATCATGCTAGTAGAACTCTAAATGGTGCTCAGAAGAATTACCCAAAGGAAGAAAAGGAACTGTTTGTCGTATTTTTCTCTTGTGATAAATTTGGTTCATACATAGTTGATGCAAAGGTAAGAGTTCATACGGATCATGATGGTTTAAAAGAACTCCTTGAGAGGAAAGAACATAAGCCAAGACTGATCCGTTGGATTCTTTCACTACAAGAATTTGAGTTGCACATTGTGCAGAGGCAGGAAATAAAGTTGTTAAATGTAGTGTCCATGATAACCCAGCAAGACACCAATCTTGTTGAGAGGAACTTTAGTCCCGGTGATTTTTGTTTACGAGAATTATTCAACGAATTAAGGTCAATTCCTTCAAGGGAGAAGAAGTCTTTGTTGTTGGAAGAACTTTCTCATCCCCTAATAAGCAAATGGTAAGTGCAAGGTAAGTGTTCTTACAAAAATAAGTGATTTGTTTTCATGAATTTTACTCCTAAAAATTCTACCTTTGAAATCCTTGTGTTTTTCTGAAGTTTTAGAGGGGTTTACCAACTATACGGGCGGAGCTATACGACTGGAGAGGGAGCTCCCACCGTATAGTTAGTCGTTAAACTATCTGTATCATTTTTGTGACATTGTTTTCGATATCTGAGCCTATACGGTCGCAGCAATACGACCGGACCAAAAATTCCATCTGTATAGTTGGTCGTTGAACTCTCAGATAGTTTTGCTTTTTGGTGTCTATATCTATACGGTCAAACCTATACGACCGGAGCCAAAATTCTGGCCGTATAGTTGGTCGTTAAACTCTCAAACACTTTTGATATTCGGTGTTTGTATCTATACGGTCGCAACTACACGACTGGAGCCAAAATTCTAGCCGTATAGTTTGTCATTAAACTCTCAGACACTTTTCATTTGTTTTTTGTTCGTAAAGAAAACGTTATTGTCGGTTCCGAGTCGTGATTTAATCGACCTGGACTCGAGATATTTGGAAATATCTGCCCGGAACCAACTATACGGCCGGACCTATACGGGTCGCGCCTGCATAGTTGGTCGTTACGCGGCAGGACACTTCCAAATCTGTGATTTATTTCTCTGTTTCGTTAAGATTCTTTTCTTGGACGACAATTTGGTGTTTCTCGTGAGTTTTACCGACATCTGACCCCTCTTATATACTGCCATTGTCTCTCTCTCTAATCACAATCTACAGGAACCAATCTAACAATGCGCTATCACGTCCCAGGCCGTGGGAAACCCATGGGGCTCATTGCTCCTTCTAGGGACCGATCTAGCAGCTCGTCCATGGAGGACGATGACGAGGAGGTGGAGAGGTTTAGCCCAAGGTACAAGGAGTACGTCGGGCCAAGCTACTTCAACGATGATTCCAAAGATGACGAGGTTGACGTCTACATCCACCGAGACATCTATGATCCATCGGAGATCAATTGGGCGGCGATGAAGAAAGCTCAACAAGAGAGAGAAGATCACAAGCCACATGAAAAAGGGCGTGTGGAGACGGTCAAGTTCATCACCATAGATCCAAGGCCGCACAAGTGTAAGGAATTAACTAATATTGGTGCAGGTGTTAGCAAGGAAGGGGAGGTTCCACTCTCTAAGCCAACCATTGGCGCTCGTATGAAGGTTAAGCCTCAAGAAGAGTGGAGGTATGGTTTCCACTTCCTCGATCCATCAATTATGGATGAGGAAGAAGAAGCGGTCTCTAGGACCAAGGATCGCGTGCAGGCACTGGAGATATATCAGAAGCAGGAGCTACTCCATCGCGTCGAAGTCCGTCAACGTCTCAGTGAGATGGAGAAGAAGGAAGACCTACTTCCATTGGTGACTAAGCTCGTAAATAGACTGGACACTCTACAATCTGATCTGCACGGGTGCTACAGCAGCATAACTACTCTGGAGGAGACCAACAAGAATCTACAACAATCACGGTATCAAATAATCGCAAGGGAGTATTTGATCCCGCTTGGCTTGATTCCAAGCTTGGGGAGATCTTTAAGACCTTGTAATCTATCTTATAAGTTCTTATTATTATTTTTGCATTAGTTCGAACTAGAAATAAAGTTTGCATCATTAGAATTCCCTTCAAAAATAGTCGATCCCGTTAACAAAATTCCGAGATAATTATTATACATGGAGAAATATTGAGTTTATGTTTTCTTTAATGATATATGAATGGCTTGAGTATGATTTTACTTGCACTTGATGATAGCAATAGGAGTCTTCCACACCATTGGTGTTAATGGAACACATAAAGATAATTTGGTCAACATGTTGTGAGTCTACGGTTTGATTTACAAAGAGAAATTATGCAGTGACCCAGCATACCACTGCATGTGTAGTATACTATAGTCGTTGACATGACATCCATAGAACACCATTCTGCAAATATCACATCCCTCAGAGTGGTACAACAGAAACATTGCGGTTCGAAATTACAAACATACACACTTCGTTATTATTACAATACTAGAAGTTCGAGACTTCAAGTAATTCAAACTTACAAACCCAAATAACTTATTTCATAAGTTTAGCGGAAGAACGAAAAACACAATGGTAATAAAGACGTGATCTCAACAGCTTATTCTATAGGGTTCGTGCTGCTTGGTTCAACCTAGATAACTACAATCTAGCCTGATAACTACTCTGAGTTGTTGTCTTCAGCTCCATAGTGTATCCCGTAGTCCTCTCCTTCGATTCCACCAGATAGGTCCGGCTCTTCATAGTAGACGTCATTCTGGACCTCCGTAGCATACACCTGGTCATCCTTCTGGCCCTCAGAGTCTAGCAAGGGGTTCAAAGGAAATAGTGAGTAACACCGTTACCCAGCAAGTTCAGTATATGCAAGGCGAGAAGTTTGATGCTCTAACTACCACCTCAGACTATAATTCCTTGGTACTATGCAGTGTTGGTAAACGTTTCTTCAAAGATTGATTTTAGTATCAAAAACTATGCCCATCAGTCTTCATAGATTGACCAGAACTTCATGGTGTTCCTTTCCTGTCGCGTTCGTAGCTCCTTCCCGGAACAGGGAGTAACATGTCACAATTCTTACACTCTGTAGAGGTGCGTTGCTTTGCCCCTAAGAGACCAAATCCTTGTTGCACAACCGGGCGTACTTTCCCATCCATTATTCCATGTTATGGGGCCCAGTAGATGGTCCAAGTCAATCACTGTCCCTCTCTGTGACCCCGCATGAAGACATGACATCCCCAAGCAGATATACCTCCGTTAACCCCCATATAGGCAGATATAACCCTGGCAACCCCTTGGAGACTCGAGTGAGAAGATCATGTCCCTGGCAACCCCCATATAGGCAGATATACCTCCGATAGCCCATCACAGAAAGTCTAGACACCAATATCGCCGGGAACTAGGAGTCCCACCCATCTGTTGAGTCCCCACAAGGAAGCTACAGCCTCACGATAAGGTCATCCGTCCATACGAAAGGAAGAAGATCCAGGTGACTTCTCCGTCCCATTCCAAATCTCATGGTTAACGCGTAATATATGGCGCTAGAATCACTGATGTCATGGGTTATTAAGCCCTACTTGTTCGACCATTGGAATCCTAGATTCCATAGTCATTCTTAGTATTTATCATCACTTAGGATGATAATAGTATTCATTTGTTTGGGAAATTGTTTATTTTCTGCCTCTTTAGAATATAGGTGATAACACACAATTTTCATATACTTTCGTAATGACTCTTCAAAGGACATGAGCAAGTTATGAACTTGCCTTGTGACTATAAGGTAGTGAAGTCGGATACTTCCACTTGACCTTGAACTCTAGTTTCTACAGAAAACTATTATTGCCCGGTAAAGACAATATTTAAAGAAGCAATATGCAATGCATAGTAATGTCATGCCATGATTTGTTTTCTTTCTTCTTTGCGTGTTTTACCCACCTTGTAAAGGTTTTAAGTTTCTTTTAATTAATAAAAGAAAAGGCATTACTCAAGAATCATTAGATTCATATTATCTTGATATTTAGCATTTTTATAATAACTAGTATTATTCTAAGAGTTTAAAAAGGAATTTATTTATCTTTTAACTCTTTTAAATATTTAACTAAAATTCCTTTAAAGAAATAAAACTTTAGTTTTATCACACTTGATTTACTTTTCAAAAATATAAACTAGTATATAATAATTCTTCCTTTTAGAATCTTAAAAATGAATTTTATTCAATTTTAAGTGTTTTGTATATTTTTATAAAATTCCAGATGGAATAGGTACCATTATAATAATAGATCTCTATTTAATTGCCTAAAATTACTATCTATTATTTTTATTGAATAGAGGATATTTTTGTGATTTCATAAATATATTACTTGTATTTTTAGGATTTCTATTTATTTTTCAAGAACCTAATTTATCTCAGGATATATTTGTAATTAAGTATTTTATATAAGTTCTTCTTTTAAAACACGGGCCTGGCCCACTGGGCTGGCCCGGCCCGACCCGACCTGCTAGGGCTGGACAAATGCCCCTGGGTAGTACTGGGCTACCCACACCCGACCCAGTACCACTCACTCGCTCGCTCTCCTCTCTCTTATCTCTCGCGTGACACCCTCTCTGGCCGCTCGATGTCGCCGCCGTGGTGATTCCAGCCGTCCTAGGCTTCCGTGTCCGTGGCCGCGGTGCAAGACGACATGGATAATGTCGCTGCTCGACGATGTCCTACTCGATCTGGCGCTGGTGCTCTCTGCTGGCCACGCTGACCCCCACCGCGTGGCTAGGGTTTGAGGTTCGCCATGCTCTGGCGCTCCCTTGATGTCATTGTGGTGCTTGTGGCGCTGCTCCTTCATGGCCGCCACTGTTGTGTGTAGGCGCGGGTTGCAGCACCCCTCGGGGTGCTCCTCGTGCCACCACCTCTCTGTCGCCGGCCTTCTCTCTGCTTCCTCTTCGATAATCTTACGAGGATCTCGAGTAAGTGCTCTAATCTCCTCTTTGTGCTCTACCTTGCCTCTATCCCATGCCATGTGGTCATTTGCAATGGATTTCCCCATTTAGGGTTCATACCTAAATTTCTAGGGTTCATACCCCCTACAGTGATGATTTAGCATAGCTCTAGGTTAATCTTGTCTATGATAATCCTTTGATGTTAATCTACTGTTAGTGTAGTGTTAATCTTTGTTGAGCATGTTTGTTACTCTGTTCTCTATCAGAGAACACTCTGCTGATCATGCTTTTGTTATCCAGTTTTCTGTCCAAAAAATTTCGATAAAAGCATTCTCAGCTTAATGTGGATGCTCAAGTTGTTGTGGTCGTGGGTTACTCCTATGGAGTTGAGTTTAGATTTCTCTCTATACTGACACTTGGTTAATTACTTACTTCTGAAGTACTAATATGTTCAGTCTCAAGATTTAATCATGTTATTGTGTAAATCTAAAGTTACTAGTGCTAGTGTCTGCTCTGTGATTAATAAGAAGATGATTTATAAAAAGATGATTCCTATATGCTTATAGGAAAGTGATTAATCTTGATGGTTTCTGAACAGTGTGGCCTAGTAATAGATAGTATTGATCTTTAGTATTCTTTCTAAAAGAAAGTGTCTATATGTGATTCCTAAATCATTTAGGAAGATGATTATCTTTGTTGAAGGGAATATGTTTTAACTTATACTCAAATAGATATAAACCTGCTAGGTACATAGGTGCTACCCTTCTGGGAATGTGCCATGTACCAGTAGCTTTGATGTGTATCTATCTGGTTAAAGATAGATCATAGGGTCAATGATGATGGTCTAAGACCCTGCATGTGCAAGAACACATGCTTTACCTAGCTGTTTATTATTTGATGTCTAATATGTCCACTTATCATGTGCTTGCAAGAAAATGAATGTGTAAGATGGAAAATGATTAGATCAAAAATTTGGGATATACCCTGGTAGCCTTGTACTAATGTTGCCTTCTACTTCTGGATTGTGGTAGCCCTGGATTTGTTTTGGCTTCCTCTTGGCCTTGTCTTGCTCCTCCTGGTGTTGTTGCTCCTTGATGGCTCAAGATATCTCGAGCTCGTTGGGAACCCCAAGAGGAAGGTATGATGAGCACAGCAGCAAGTTTCCCTCAGTTATGAAACCAAGGTTATCGAACCAGTAGGAGCAAGGAAACAACTCCAAGGTGTTGTTACCAACTTGGAATCCTGCACAACACAACCACAGAACTTTGCCCCAACTTACAGTGAGGTTGTCAATCTCACCGGTTTGGCTCAAAACAAAGGATTAACTATATTGTGTGGAAGATAGTAATTGTTTGCAGAAAATAAACAGTAAACAGTAAATAGTAGATGGTATATCAACGGTAAAAGAATGGACCGGGGTCCATAGTTCACTAGAGGTGATTCGCCTTAAGATAAATAGCATCTTGGGTGAACAAATTATAGCGGGGCAATTGACAGACTCGAGAAAGTATACCATGCATATACTAATCATCTTAACTCCTATGAGATTTGATTGGGCATTACAACATTATACATAAACCGTAATCCAACTACATCTATGACTAATAATCCACATTCAGGATATCATCCGAACCCCCTCCAGTATTAAGTTGCAAGCAACAGATAATTGCATTAAGCAAAGCGTGTAAAGTAAACAATACGATTGTCCCATGGACAAAGGATTGATGTTTTCTCCCTAGTAGCAATAGCACATCTAGTACCTTAGAGATTCATGTCACTTCCCTAGATTACTAGAGGCATGAACCCACTGCGAGCATAAATACTCCCTCTTGGAGTTGCAAGCATCTACTTGGCCAAGATAGATACTAACAGCGGAAAGCATGCAAGATCACAAATAACATAGACATGATAGAATCAATAATCAATCTGAAATAGCATCTCAATATCCATCGGATCCCCGCAAACACAACATGTAAGATTACAAATAGATGATCTTGATATTGAACGGAGCTCACAAGATCTAAACATGATAGCACAAAGGAGGAGAACCAACCATCTAGATACTACATGGACCCGTAGTCCAGGGATGAACTACTCACGCATCACACCGGAGGTAGTCATGGTGATGAAGAAGGCCTCCAGGGTGATCTCTCCCCTTTGGCAGGGTACCGGGAAGAGCTTCAGATCCCCCTGATCTGGGGATCAAGATGGCACCGGCTACAGACTCTTCCATGGATTTCTGTTTCGGTCTTTGATCGGGTCCTTAGGGTTTTCGTCTCGGGAGGCTTTTATAGGCGAAAGGGCAAGGACGGTGGAGGATCAAGGGGCCCACACCAGGTGGCAGCGCGGCTAGGGTTGTCCGCGCCACCCTAGGGTGTGGCCGCCTCATGGCCCCTCTTCATCTCCCCTCCGGCCTCCGTGTTGCTTCGGGTAAAATATTGACTTTGGCTTTTGTACGGTCCAATTCTAAGAATATTTCCTTACTAGCTTTTCTGAAACCAAAAACGGCAAAAAACAGGCAACTGGCACTTTGGCATCTTGTTAATAGGTTAGTTCCAGAAAATGTAAAAGAATATTCCAAAGTGTGGAAAAAACATTAGAAAGTAGATACTAAACAAGCATGGAACATCAAAAATTATAGATACGTTTACGACGTATAAACATCCCCAAGCTTAACTCATGCTCGTCCTCAAGTAGGTAAGTGATAAAAAAGAATAATTTTTTAGGTGGCATGCACCATCACAATCTTCATCAAGGTATTTGCAAAACATTGATAGCTGGGATCATAGTACTTTAACATAGCATGAAAGATATAGTTCTAACAATAAGATATAGCAACTACGTTGTAACATGAAAAGGTACAAACAAAAGATTCATGAATAACAATGCTTTGAAAGACGTTTGTTTTTTTGACATATAGAAAACATAATAAGAATGGTATTCAGCTTGTCCCTCATGGTATAGCAAAACATAAATGCATAGGACACCTTCAAAGTTCATAAGGCTGACTAGATACAAATAATTTAAGAACAAGCAATGCCAAAGTTATGAATCAATCAACAAGTTTTGGGACAATGCACATTAAACTAAGAATGACCACTATGCTCTCTCAATAGGTGCATAGAGATAGAAGATGGATACTCAACATAAAAGTAAAAGAAAGGCCCTTCATAGAAGGAAGCAGGGATTCAAGTTTCATAAAGAGCTTCCAAAAATTATGGTACTTATTAGTTTCATCTCTCATTGCCCCTATCATAAGAATCTTTAGGTGATTAAGGTTAAAGTGAACAAATATGAGGATATTCTTGACAAGTTATAAGTTGAAAATCTCATGCCTCTTGCTTACGAGTACCGAACCTCATGCTACTCAACTTTACTCACGAGTAAGCTCTTGTCATTGTAAGTACATGTGTATCATATAGAACCGCCAACGGGGTACCCCTTGCCCCATGATACAGGAGCTATCCCATATCAAAATGACAAGGCAACAGACAATGAGCATCTCAGCGATCTTTTTATTTGCTATTTGCATAGGTTTTTATTGAGGATGCTTCACAGATTGCTCACTATGGTTATACTGCAAGTTTCCAGCATGATTAGGCATGGCTTAGGCCAGCCGCACAGGCGTTTCTCTAACACATATACAAAATCCATGAGCTTACAAGCTCCCCTTTTATTTCACACCGCCGGGATCCATAAGCAAAAGAACATGATATCAACTAAATAATGTTCAATGTTGAAAGCGTTCCCCATGGTAACATGGTTCTGCTAATTCACAACTTATAAAGCGCAAGCATATACGCAACATAGATGGGCACAATGGTTCAAGTTTATTAAGTGCAAGAAAGTAAAGTGTGCCATCAAGTTTGTGAGAGCTTTAATCACTAATTTTCACATAACAAGTTTAATTCAGAAGGTAGATAAAAACATGAATATACTTGGAATAGCGATAATGCTAATAGGTAGGTATGGTAGACTCTTTGGAATTACTTAGTTTTATTTGGAGTTGGATGCATGAGTGGAACTCATACTTGGTACATGTGGAGGCAAGCAAAAGACTGGGAGCGACCAACTAAGAGAGCAATAATGGCCATAATCATGCAAAGTGACAAAACATCATTGATTAAAGCATAAAGTGATATTACAAGTTGAAAACTAAAGGATCATAAAGGCTATGGTGACTTTGGATAGTCATAACATGGTGTGAGCATGCGCCAGGTCAACCCAAATAAAGCATCAAAGGAGAATACCACAATACTATGCTTTAATATGCTAAAACAACGCATGATTCTTTCAAGGCACATTAAGCAATATCAATTGTTTATAACATGTCATGCTACAGAAAAAATCACTAAGCATAAAGCCAGAAAAAAATTTCAAGCATGACATGACAAAGCATAGGCCACAGTCCAAAACAAGCTCCTTTTTACCACTTAAGCATGAACTTTCCTACTCTTTTCCAATCGAAACCAACTTATTTGAAAGAACTCACAAAGATAATAATAAATAAAGATCAGTGAGCTTGTCTCACAAATCCAAAAGGAAGAACTAAAAAGTTCTAAGCTAGAAGCACAAGAAAACTAAGGCTCAACATAGTGCTAGCAAAAGAGAACACTCACAAAACAATAAGAATGAAAACTGGAGTGTTCTAGGCAATGAAGAACGAGGTGTTTCTCTCTCCAAAAGAAGTGTGTTGGGATCCAACCAACTTATTCTAGCAAACTAAGCAAAATGAAACTAAAAACAAATAAAAGCTCCAAGAACAACACAACAGTGCATGAAACAATAAAAACGAAGTGTCTAGAAAGACATGAGATTATTATTGATGAAGAAGGGGATACCTTGGGCAGGCATCCCCAAGCTTTGACGCTTGTACCTTTTGAATATTTCTTGGGGTGACACGGGTTGGCATCCCCAAGCTTGAGCTTTTGTACATTCTTTATCTCATTACATCATTCTTTCCCTACACCTGAAAATTTCCTTCATACAAAACTTCACACAATCTTCATTAGCAACATTAGTGCATTCAAAAGATAATAAACCTTTGGGTTTTAGTTTTAAAACAGCAAAACTATCATTAAAAACACAAGATACTATAGTAATTCCCTCAGAAAGTTCAAATGATCAAAGAGAACTCAAAGAGAAAGAGATTAAGAGCCAAATGCAAATAATGGTAGAAATCTGTCAAAACAGACCAGCAGGTAAAGACCAATTTTTTCGAAAATCTTCTATTGCTCAAATCGAAAAGTGTTGAACTAACGTAAGTTATATAACAACCTAGGGCAGAATCACAAAAATTCACGCCTCCTTAACGACGTATAGAGATTTTACACGAATTTTTACAGCGAAGCACGAAAATTTGTTTCAGGACAGCAACTTTCCCAAGCATTACTTCTCTCTCATTAGAGGCTACTCTTGGCACAAAAAGCAAACAAAAAGGATAAGGAGAGGTTATTACATAGGTAATAACTTCCAAGACTCAACTAAAACTTTTGGGTTATCTCCTAATAAGTACTTTTCTTTAACGCCTTTAAGTTTGGCATGATAGTTTTAGAAGATCCTCACATAAGAAATATGAATTGAAGTAAAAGAGAGCATCAAGAAGCAAATTCAAAGCACATTTAAGTCTAACCCACTTCCTATGCATAGGAATCTTGTAAAGAAACAAGTCATGAAAGCACAAAGCAACAAGCATAGGAAAGGAAAACAAGTGCAACTTCAAGACTTTCAACATAAAGAGGGGAAACTTAATATTGTTGAGATACATGAAACCATGTTTCCCTCTCTCATAATAAATTTCAGTAGCATCATGAATAAAATTAACAATATAACTATCACATAAAACATTCTTATCATGAGCCACATGCTTAAAAGAATTAATACTCTCCACATAAATATAGTCATTCTTATTAATCGTAGTGGGAGCAAATTAAACAAAATAGCTATCATTATTATTCTCATCACCATAATCATCAAATATAGGAGACATATTGTAATCATAATTAATTTTCTCCTCAATAGTAAGTGGACTGAAAATAACATATTCATCATTGTAATCATCATATATCGGAGGCATAGTATCATCAAAGTAAATTTTCTCCTCCGTGCTTGGAGGACTAAAAATATCATGCTCATCAAAACTAGCTTCCCCAAGCTTAGACTTTTCCATAGCATTAGCAATAATGGAGTCCAAAGAATTCATACTAACAACATTGCTATTAGCATGCAAATAAAGTTCCATAGGTTTTTTAATTTTCTATTCAAACACTTCATGTCCTAACTCAAGATAAATACTATAAAGCTCTCTAATTTTTTTGTTGTTTTCCATTAAGCCTAGCTAGTGAAAACAAGAAACAAAAAGACAAAATTGCAGAATCTAAAGGAAATAACTTCGAGCACTCACACTGGTAGGTGTGAGTACCTTTTACCTTACCTCCCCGGCAACGACGCAAGAAAATAGCTTGATGTCTACACACTTCTATTCTTGTAAACAGTTGTTAGGCCTCCAAGTGTAGAGGTTTGTAGAACAGCACCAAGTTTCCATTAAGTAGATTACCCAAGGTTTATCGAACTCAGGGAGGAAGTGGTCAAAGGTATCCCTCTCAACCAACCCTGCAATCAAGATACAAGAAGTCTCTTGTGTCCCCAACACACCCAATACACTTGTCAGCTGTATAGGTGCACTAGTTTGGCGAAGAGATAGTAAAATACATGTGGTATGGATATAAGACAACGGTGCCAGAAAATATCTTGATGGCGTGGAAGAGACTAAAGGAAAACTGAAATAAAGATGGAAGCAGGCAAACATGTAACAGATCTAGTTGTGAACGGTGTTTCAATGCTTAGAAAAAAGGCTTAGGGATCATACTTTCACTAGTGAACACTCTCGTATAAATATCTTCTCTTTATGATACTACTCTGAACTACTCTCCGGTTGGACACTCTAATCCATGGTAGGGCTATAACAGCACACCTCAAAGTTTGCTTTCCCCATCTAGATAACCTCACACTGTCATCTTGAGCTCTAGATGGTTCCAATAAACACCACAATTTCATAGAGACATCCAACTTCAAATATAACTCATAACAAGTATTTGTACTCTCTAGCCTAACTGCCACCATGGTGTGCACGCTATCACTTTCACACACATAGGGAGAGCCAGAGATCTATTAAAGCACTTGAGTAGCAAGGTAGATCTACTTGATTACAAAGCTCATGATCACAATATGATCATGCATAGAGAGAGAGATGAACACATAGCTACTGGTAGATCCCTTAGCCTTGAGGAAGAACTACTCCCTCATCATCATGCAAATCAGCAACAGCGATGGAGATTGTGGTGGAGATCGATAAAGATGGCTCCTGGGGCACTTCCCCGTCCCGGCAGGGTGCCAGAACAGAGACTTTCTGTCCCTCGAATCTCTCCTTTAGGTGTCGCGGTGCCGGAACTTTTCGTGGCTGGAGGCTCGACGATTTAGGGTTTTTGCATCGGGAGGCTTCTTATAGGCGAAAGGGCAAGGTCGGTAGAGGCCGGAGGGGCCCACACCACCCCCTGGTGCGGCTTGACCTGGCCTGCGCCACTAGGTGGTGTGGCCAGGCCCTGGCCCCTCTCCGTCTCGTCTTCTTGGCTCTGTGAGTCTTCCGGTAAAATATCGACTTTGGCTTTTGTCCGGTCCAATTCCAAGAATATTCATATTCTGACTTTTTTGGAACCAAAAATAGCAGAATACAGGCAACTAGCCATGTGGCATCTTGTTAATAGGTTAGTTCTAGAAAATGTGTAAAAGTACTCCAAAGTGTGGACAAAACATAAGAAAGTAGATATAAAACAAGCATGGAATATCAAAAGTTATAGATTCGTTTGCAACGTATCAGTGGGTTACCTTCTACATGTCCTTTTATAGTTCATTTTTATTTACCTACCTTCGAAACTCCCTAGCCTATAATTCTCTGTAGTTTTTCATGTCTCTTTTTATTTTGATTTTCATGGTTGGGTGAACGAACTTCATTCATACACCGAATCATTTTATTTTATTTTGTGTATTATTTTCGTAGAGACTTGAACCTTGTGTGATGACGTGTACAGTATGTGTGAATCATGCAAATACTCATATAAGCCATTTGGTTGTTTCAACTCAAGCTTCGACAACATCAATAAGTATTAGTTTAACCAAGGTTCATGCCCATCGAATGAGAGATTATTCGTACCTCAACGATAAAGTGTGTCACCCTTGATTTTATCTAAGCTTGGGGAGGTAACCACTTCTTACACTATCTTTTGATAATTGCATTTTCTATTTTCTTTTGGTGACCTATTCAAGTTTGGTTCTTGCAAAGTTCCAAGCTTGGGGAAGTTGCTTTTGCATGTGTAGAATCCTGCGCAATGTTCCCATTCAATAAAAGTTTTTGTGCAATCATGTATCCCGTTGTTTTTGAATGCTTGTTTGGGTAAGTTATGTTTTGTCTTTATATAAGGTATGCACTTGCTTTTGTTTAGTCCCCATAAGAGTTGAGTTAGAACGTTGATTCACTTTGTTCAAACCTTTATCTAGCTTGAGAAAGATATTATGATCCTCTAAAATACGTTGTTATGATTTCTATACTTGATATAACCAAAATTATATTGATGAAGCCTCTAAATAATTGTATTGGTGATGTTTAATTGTCTCAAGAGTCTAGCTTTAGAGATACTCAACACCATGGATTTAATGATGGACTTGATAGCACTCTTCAAAGGATTTTTTTAATGGAATCAATGTTTAGCGATAATTGAGATGCATACCAAAATTTGACTTGTTGATTAAAGTATGATATAGCTTTATGCATGTCTACACCACTGTCACACTCTGATGCTAATACTTCTGTTGGCCTACAAATGATCCTCATGGAGGAAACTCCTAGATTTCGACTATGAGTTGATTAAACATTCATAGCAACAATGTTATCATGGGAAAGAGTATTTGAAGGAGATATTCCCTAGAGGAAAATAATAAATGGATTTCATTATCATATCTCAAATTAGTTTGTAATAGTTTCATATTGTGTTATAACGGTATCAAGAGGAAACATTGATACAAGTGTGGTACGAAATAGACAAAGTCCCTAGTAGCCTCTATTTATAATAGTTCGTTGGGAAGCTAATGATCGAGGTTTCCCGATCATGGACTAACTATAACGTCAACTGACAATGAGGTCACTTCATTATGAATAATGTGATGGAAATTACCCAAAGATAGTTATTGCTACACGATCAAGTCACATGGTTCATCGTTGCAATAATTAGATGCGTAGTATAATTCTCCTTAGACCATGAGATTATATTAATCACTGTCTCCCGAGGCTGCTTTGACTACATCAAATGCCATGTCCATAACTGGGTGACAACAACAATGTATGTTAGGCGTACCAGATGAACATTTGATTCATATATATCAAGATCGGGATTTGTTCACCCGCGTGATGGGAAGATACACATAGCTGACTTGGTGAGATTACATCCATAAATGTTGCAACATGTGACTAGGTCACGAGGATGGAATATCACGTGAACAAGTGAAACATAACTTGTTGGTAACGATATTGAACAAGGTATATGATACTAATGATTAGATCTCGGACAAGTTGTATCGAAAAAATAAAGGGAATTGGACTCGACGTTTATGCTAATGACATTACATCGTGGAATGCATAGGGGTCATTATGGGCATCTTGGTCCCGCTATTGATCATTGATAGAGATCATGTCTATGCCATTCCCGAGATATTGGGATAACACACTTAAGGGTATGATGACGCTAGGAGATCATTCTGCAAGAAGGAATCACATATGAGAGAAAACCAGATATGTCCTATAAGAGAACCAGAATCATTCCAAGAGATTCCAAAGTCGTTCAGAAGAAAACGAAAGGGAACAGAAAGGTGTTTCAGGTCAAAGAGGATTACGTAATATGTATTTACATATTAATTAATGTAATTAATATTAAATATAATATAAAAATATAATTTGAAAGGGTATTTCCACTAATGGGCAAAATTCCCTAAGGAAAAGGGCCCATGAGGGGAACTACCATGGGGAAGGGGCCAAGGCAAGCCGCCGCCTGGGGCCCACCCGACCAGCCTAGGGCTACGCGTGGGGTGGGGCTCCCCCCGGATGGCTGGCCCATGGCACACTAGAGGCCCATGTGCCTCCCCCTCCTCTCTCCCTTGTCTAGTCCCACGTGAGAAACCCAATGGGGAGGGTACACACCCCTCCAAATATATAAAGGGGAGCACATGGGAGGAATAAACACACAATAATCAAATATTATATGAGGCATTTTCCTTAGAGAACTCTCTCTCATTATCCTCTCGCGATGGTGTCGTTCCTGGAAGGATGGCACACGCAAGAGACAACACACCTGCAACACGTCGTTGCGATGCAGGGATTCTAGCCAGAGGATCTACTCCCACACTCTCAGCAGGTATCAGAGAATTGGAGGTCGTTGTCGTACACTACAGGTGTGCGAAACCATGAGGGTGTTGTCATTAGATGCACCTTGGATGTCGTGAGCCGGAGCTGCTGCACGATGGAGCAAGGGGTGACTTGCGAGGAGCTTCAAGAGCTTGAGATCAGCTACGAGCGCGTCTACATCAACCACGTTCCCCTCGAAACATTAACCGCTTTTGGACTACAAGGTTATGTATTCGAAACCTCCCCTGTTACGATATTACTCCTAGATAGATCTTGGAAGTTAGGTGAGTTCGCGTAGGAAAATTTTGTGTTTTCTGCCTCGAACCCCTTCAGTGGTATCAGAGTCGATCTATGTGTAGTAGTGATTGTATGTCTAGTACGCACGTGGATTGTGTGGTCATTAATCCTATAGTTGCTATCCTCCAGCGTGTACTTTTTTATATCGTGGCATTGTTTGATGAAGCAGCCAGGAACGACGTTATGCGTAATCTTACGTGAGACTGGTTCCACGCTCAACATACGTCTTGTACCGTATAAGTGGCTAGCGGGTGTTTGTTTCTCATTCAACAGTTGATATAGCATTTACAACGGGGGCCCTGAAAGGGATGTTGTAGAGACAACTATCTGATCCATTTTGTGGGTGGAAAGTTCGTAGATTAGAAACTGTTATATCACAAAAGCCCTAGAAGCCACGAAAAACTTGCAAAAGATAAAGTAGAGGCGTCTAACTTTATTTTGTAGGAGGGCTTCTGATTTGATATGGTCTTGGTCGTTACGAAGGTAAAGTAATTTACTTTTCTGTTACTAAGTAGTATAGTAATAGTCATCATTCTGATGGACGACTTGCTGGTGGCATTGTGGACTTGGCGTCAAACTGGTGGAAAGATGAAGATCATGCCGGAGTGCTCGATGGAGATCAAGGCGCGAGAAGAAGGACCATATGATATCACTATATACATGTGATGTTGATACCTTTTACATCTTATTGTGTGCTAGTATTAGATACTCAACGGTAGCATATTAGATAAGATGATCCCTATTAATACCAATATATTGTTCTCCCTTTAGTGTGCACCAGTAAGAAAGTTTGGAGTTATGAAGTAGGCCGTGATGATCAAGTGCTAGACATCTCTGTGTTCACATATGGTGGGTGCAAGCAATGTATGCACTGCGAATACACTAAGATTGGATTGGCAAGCCTAGCATGTACATACATGGCCTCGGAACATGGGAGATCAAAAGATCGAGCACGAGTCACATGGATGATGTGATCAACGAATATAATCCACTCTAGCAGCTATATCAAAGGTTGTGATGATCGGGGATGATATAGTGTAAATGGATCATGTGATCGTCCAAGGGATGACAATTTTAGTGGGAGCTAAATTATAGAATTGAACTCATATTATGAACTTAGTTTAGATGTCTTTTACAAATATCCTTGTGGATCGTGGCCTATCCCATTGAGGTCCTTTGCGACCATGGAATTTTTCCTGCTTGATGTGGAACTTAGCAGAAGGGTCCAACTCCATAGATTAATACCCACGCCTCAGGGATATCCTCGTAATAGATGATATTCTCTTATTGAAACAATAACTATTAGGAGATAGTCCGATGACCCCATGAAGTCTTGTGTTTTCTCCATTACCGTCCAATGAAGCCACTCTCCATTCTATGGAGGCTTGGCTACCGTGATTATGTTTCTTCAACATTGACATGGTCAATGAAAAGGAAACACCTCGCGAGAAAAGCTCATTGAGTATGAGCCGTTGGAAGAGTTTCCTTCCAAACTAGATGGAAGAAAACGAATACTTGGAGAATCACTTAGAGATCATGCATGAGTGTGATGAACGCCACACATGTGATGTGAACTACTAGATGATGTACTTCTTTGCGATAGATTGGGGTGTGGCACTCGCTTCCTCCCATCTACAAAGATGTCATTAGAGGCTAAATCATGAAAGATGAATCGGTCACCTTTCATGAGTACGTGCCAGAGTTGAGAACTCTCAAACTAGGCTTGATTGCAATGGGAGTCAAGGATGAATAAAGTATATACTAGATATACAAAATTATAAATGTTATTCTTGCAAAACTCGTTGCAGTTTACAAGTACTTGATACTTGTCCTATTTTGTGAAAATGGCTTGTCTGCTCGAGAATTGCTGAAAGAATTGAGGCAACAAGGCATGATAACGGCAGTCAAGATAGTTGATGCTAACATCACTCCTTTTTATCATTTGTATTAGTGGATTTGAATAAAGTTCATATTCGTTATGTTTTGTGACTTTATTAGTGCATCTTGCTTTGGCGAGACTATTATTCATATAAGTGAGAGACAATCCAGTTGTACCACTATTATGAATATTAATTTTATGGTCACATTATGGTTATGAATGATTTATTGTCATCACTATGTTAATGATAATAGTTTAAGCATTTATAAAGGATTAAAATGCTAAAATATATCCAAGTTTAAATATTGAATGATATTATTGCATATTTTTAATTATAATGAAAATTGGAGTCTTTAGATATTTGATCTTTTGACTTTGCAAAATCATGCCTCATTAGGCAAAATGACTAAAAACTCCGCATTCTGGTAAAACGGTTATATGCGAAGAATTGTTAAATTTTATACATATGATGTATTGTATTTTCAACAAATAGTGGAAATCATTATTTCATAAAACTTCATTGTGGACTTAAGTGAATATTTGTATTTACTTAATCAAACATAAGCTTGAAACTATTTGAATTATTCGAAAGATTTCAGAATGAAGGAGGATATTAAATTAAGAGGAATACAAAAGTCTTCATGATTTGATCAATATGACTAAGTATTTAAGTTAAGTTTTGGCATAAAAAGTACTTGTGAAAGTCCTTTCACAAATTATGATAACTGGACACTTCAAAGTGTATTGATATGTCTAAATATCATAATCATATTGTAGTAGATACATATGGTCTGAATATTATCTCTTACCAGGTTATAGTTATCATTTAGAGTTAGAGATCAAATAACCAAACACTCATTTAAAACATAAGGAACATCTATAAGATTCATAGAAACAACACCATAAAAGTTATGGCATGTTCGAGTTTCTAGAGATTTCGATAATTTGAAGTTGTGGCGAATAAAAAATCTTTGTAGTGTATTCTTTGGAAACTATGAATACATCTTCCACAACTAGAAAGGGCAAACCTGTTGTTACCCTAAGTATTGTGTTTTCTCAAGAAGCAGTTTCTCGATGAAGATGCAGGTGGAAGAAAGTAAATGGTCAGATAGGGTATTTGACCTTGCATCCGAAATACAGAGTAGCGCAACGGAATATGTTCTGGGGGCTAAACTCTGCATGAGGAGAAACTAATGATAATGATCATGAAGTTTCAGCAAAAAAATACTAAATAAAGTAGGATTCAATAATACATTCTGCAATTTTCATTATTATATAATTGATTCACTTATCATGTTGATGAAACATGACATACCTACGAACTACGAAGAAGCGTGATGGACCTAAGTGCGAGAAATGACTAGGAGTCATAAAATCATATGTTAAGTTGCATTTAAGATTGAAAAGTAATATATTACTTGATCTTATTAAGTAAAGATGTTTACTTGGTATTTCCAATTGATTGCAAAGTCATAAGAAAGAAATGAACTTAAAGAAATACCTTAAAGATCAATTTGTCACAAAGTATGTTTGGACAAATTCAAAGGATTGACTACGATATGTAGCGATGCTTGAGTCTATTGGATTTACACCAAAAATTGCTCCGATTTGATAATTGGTAGAAGTTTGTAAAAATTGCATGTTCTTCAATGACAAGATTGAAGAAAGGGTTGCATTTGATACAACATAGCAGGTTTTGTCAAACTATATGGATGCTAGTGTCTCATAGCTGGAATTCCCAAATTGATGGATGATCAAAGAATTTTGGAATGTCCAAAATTATTGAGAGGACCTGCATTTGAGTGGGAGCTAATTAGCTTGTTGAATCTTAATAGCTAAATGACATATTTTGAGTGGGAGCTAAGTGAAATCCCTGGATCTCATATATGGATGCCATATTTGAGTGGGAGCGTGACAACATTCATAAATATGTGAATGACATTTAATGAATGGTGTGATTAGTATTAATGATATTTAAGTTAGTAAATATCCTATGGATGAAGTTGAACAAAGTATTAAATAGTGAAATCTATCAGGATAGATTAATAAGTTTAATAAACATTAATGTTTAAATGCTTTCTGGATTTGATTCTGAAGATGTTCAGAATATCCTAGATAAGATTCTGAAGAAGTTCAGAATGGATCAAGGCAATAAAGCAATTCTTACTTGTATATCTCGATGAAGCATTGAGTGAATCTCAACCATGTGGTTGAAAGAAAGAAAAGAGATGTGTTATATCTCCTATGCCTTAGTCATAGGTTCTTCCATATAACCATGTTATATACTCAATGTAATGTGACCCAAAGTTTCTGGTTAGAAGAACAAGTTTTTAGTTGTAAGAACGTGTCTTGAAGTGATTCCCGAGTTAATCATGGGAACATAATTAAGTTTATCCTTAAATTGCAAGAAGCAAAGTTAGGCATCATAGTTGTATTTTATGCACTATTGATTAGGATCTACATAGATATAGAAATATATATATGTGGCTACTTCTAAAGTGGCTAGTATGGTTGATTTGGCTAAAGAAGTTCGACTTCTGCTAAGTGTGTTTCTGGAGTTTAAATGACAATCATGAAAGTCCAATTGATTGATAGAACTTCATTGTAAATACTAGAAACAAAAGTCTCACTCTGTTTCTAAACTAATACTTCGACACACTATGGGATAATGATGTAAATGTCAAAATTAGGAAGACATTATGGATCTGGTAAAACAGATCAAGGACATGATGTTTTCCATGAGCAAGCATGCTTGTTCATATCATCATATGATGTTATGACTAGAGGCAAATGCAAGCTAGATTATTTATACTCTAGTGCAAGTGGGAGACTAAAGGAGATATGCCCTAGAGGAAAATAATAAATGGAATATCTCAAATTAGTTTGTAATAGTTTCATGTTGTGCTATAACTATATCAAGAGGAAACATTAATACATGTGTGGTATGAAACAGATCAAGTCCCTAGTAGCCTCTATTTATACTAGTTTGTTGGGCAGCTGATGATCGAGGTTTCCCGATCATGGACTAACTATAACGTCAACTAACAACAAGGTCACTTCATTATGAATGATGTGATGGAAATTACCCAAAGATAGGTATTGCGACACGATCAAGTCACATGGTTCATCGTTACAATAGTTAGAAGCATAGTATCCTTCTCCTTAGACCGTCAGATCATATTAATCACTGTCTCCCAGGGCTGCTTTGACTGCATCAAACAGCATGCCCGTAACTGGGTGACAATAACGGTGTATGTTAGGTATTCCATAGGAACAGTTGAGGCCTATGTATCAAGATCGGCATTTTTCACCCGCATGACAAGAAGATACACATGGCCAACTTGGTGAGATTATATCCATAAATGTTGCAACGTGTGATTAGGTCACGGGGATGTAATATCACGAGAACAAGTGAAATAGAACATGTCGGTAATGAGATTGAACAAGGTATATGATACCGATGATCAGATCTCGGATAAGTTATATCGAAAAAACAAAGGGATTTGGACTCGACATTTACGTTTCAAATGACATTACATCGTGGAATGCACAAGTCTCATTATGGGCATCCCGGTCTCGCTATTGATCATTGATAGAGATCATGTCTGTTCCATTCCTAAGCCATTAGAGTAACACACTTAAGGGTACGATGACACTAGGAGATCATTCTGCAAGAAGGAATCACAGATGAGAGAAAACATTCTGTAAGAGAACCAGAATCATTCCGGGAGATTCCGAAGTCGTTCGGAGGAAACCAAAAGGTGTTTCGGGTCAAAAAAGATTTTGTAATATGTATTCACATATTAATTAATGTAATTAATATTAAATATAATATTAAAATCTAATTTGAAAGGGTATTTACACTAATGGGCCAAATTCCCTAGGGAAAGGGCCCATGAGGGAAACTACCATGGGGAAGGGGCCAAGGGGCCAAGGCAAGCCACCACCTGGGGACCACCTGGCCAGCCTTGGGCTACACGCGGGGTGGGGCTCCCTTGGCCTGCTGACCCATGGCGCCTTAGAGGCCCATGCGCTCCCCCCCCCCTCGTATCTCCCTTGTTTAGTCCCACATGGGAAACCCAATGGGGAGGGTTCCCACCCCTCCATCTTTATAAAGGGGTGCCCATGGGAGGAATAAACACATAATAACCAAATATTCTCTAAGGCATTTTCCTCAGAGAACTCTCTTTCTCTCGTTGTCCTCTCGTGATGGCGCCATCCCTGGAAGGATGGAACATGCAAGAGACAACACACCTGCAGCACACCATTGCACTGCAGGGATTCCAGCCAGAGGATCTAGTTCCGCATTCTCAGTAGATATCAGAGAACCGTAGGTTGTCGTCATACACCGTATGTGTGTAAAACCATGAGGGTGCTATCATTAGTGGCACCTTGGATGACGTGAGCCAGAGCTGCTGCACGATGGAGAAAGGGGTGGCTTGCGAGGAGCTTTCCAACCTTGAGGTCGGCTACGAGCGCGACTACATTAACCAAGTTCCCCTCGGAACGTTAACCGCTTTCGGACTATAAGGGTATGTATCCAAAACATCTGCCGTTACAGTA
The DNA here is from genome assembly GCA_910589775.1 of Avena eriantha. NCBI lineage: Eukaryota > Viridiplantae > Streptophyta > Magnoliopsida > Poales > Poaceae > Avena > Avena eriantha. The sequence continues at coordinate 108,595,246 of OU342745.1, forward strand.
TTACTCCTAGATAGATCCTAGAAGTTAGGCATGAGGGTGCTGTCATTAGTGGCACCTTGGATGTCGTAAGTCGGAGCTACTGCACGATAGAGCAAGAGGTGACTTGTGAGGAGCTTCGTGACCTTGTGGTCGGCTACGAGCACGACTACATGAACCACGCCCCCTCGGAACATTAACCGCTTTCATACTATAAGGGTATGTATCCAAAACCTTTGTCGTTACAGTATTACTCCTAGATAGATCCTGACAATTAGGTGTGTTCGCGTAGGAAACATTTATGTTTTCTGCCCCAGACCCCTTCAGTATTTGCATTCTCATGGGTTTGCGTTGTAAGCAAAGGTTGGAGTACTGCTACGAGAAATCGTTATTGAAGAAAAAAACTTGGTGACTACAATAATATATCCTTCAAGCCTAATAATGATATAAACATTGACGCGACTACAAAGTGGTCAATCCCTTTATAGCCTTACCGCAGACCAGGTGGTTATTCCTTTTTTGGAAACCAAATCAAAGTAAATTTTTCCTTATTAGGCAATTGCTCCATTCTAATCACGCGATGCTCCACGCGTGTTCAAAAAGCAATTTAACTGGGCGTGTCGGGTACAGGGACCTGAAGCATAGGACCAGTCGTAAAAAGATACAAATACATCCAAAATTCTGAACCAAAAGCACCAACTACCATATCCTCATTTCGATCACAATAACAAAAAACAGATCTCTATTCTCTTCTTTCAGCAACTTTGGACGAGTCCAACAACGAACAAGCCAACAACAATCTTGGACTACACAGGAAATCATAGGAACAAAACGTAATCCGGTAAATTACTTCCCGCAACCCACTTTTCTCTATCTGATTCCCATATCCTCTTGCATTTCTTCTCAGATCTAGGATCTAGATCTTCTTGAGTTACTTATTCCTAGATAATTTTTAGGTAAGACAAAAACTGTATGAACTTGCAAATTACTTCCCAGATAGCATATGGATTCGAAAAAGTACATCTAGAACAGAAAGTAACTTAGAGTCACTAGTAGATTTATTTCCATTCCACAATTCTTATGGTAACAAACTGTATGAATTTGATGGAGAAAACTGTGACCTAACAGATTGCATGGAAAATTAGTTGCATTTACATCTCGCAGATTCCTTCGTATTTTCTTGTATAGAACCAGTATGAGTAAGTCTTGATGGGAAACAAACTTATTGAACATCCATGGACACAAAATTGTTTCCATGGGACTAAACATCCATCCTATGTTGTGAGTTTGCATAAAAAATCCTAGCATTTTGAAACTGTCTTTACATGGATACTCCAAAAATATACAAAAGGGTGAAGTTGGTGACAAATTCCGTGATGATTTTCCCATGTAGAAACACGGTCTCTTATGGAGACTGGATTTACTTCTGACACATGTACGTGTTACTTATGACAACTATACTTGTTACTTTTGACAATGCTTCCCTTGTGAAAAACCTTTGCCTACATAAAAGAAAAGAAAAAATCTTTAGATAGCTTGATGCACATAATCATACACTTCTGTATTTGTAAGGATGCATGCAGTAATTCAAGTAGAAAAAGTAAAAGTGATACTCTTTCTGATCCATATTAATTGTCAACTATACCGGATGTATCTTGCACAAAAACATGTCTAGATATACATTTCTGAGACAATTAATATGGATCAGAGGGAGTAACAAGATAGCTTGAACACTCTTGCTAGTTATAATAACATACTCTATTCCTAGAATTCATCATAATAGAAAGCTATTTGACTCTACTTAATGTGTGCATATTGTAATAGATGAATGTTTATCTTAACGAGCCGCCTTGGGATCATTTGGATGATGATGTTCTGTTCATTGCGGAACAAGCTACCAGAACAACATCGGTTGGGGATGGAACTACAACGACATGGTAGAAGCTTATATGGAAATCCAACCAATGATCCATGTTAGGAAACATAAACACAACTTAGATTCAACTTAGGTTGAGCATTGCAAAACAAAGTTTTCCGCGAGCAAAAGACACGTCTGGATATAGCCTAATATATATCTCTATATTCCCTAACATACATCCAGATATGAAGATACCAAAACTAATATACATCAAATAAAGCTAAATATACATCCAGATGAACAGGAAGATAAGCTAATATACAACTACATGTAAACTAATATACATACATACATTGATTTAAGGCATAGACATCTAACTATAAGCTAATGTACATCAAGATTTAAGCTAATGTACATCCAGCTACATAACATGTGGATGATAGACTAAAAAATTGGATAGCTAGATAGAAAACGAAAGTACATCTAGATGTAACCTAATGTACATCTATATATAAACTAATGTACATTTAGGTAATGTACATCTAGATGGCATGGACTAAAAATTGGACATCTAGATAGAAAAGTTATGTACATCTAGAAAGAAAGCTAATATGCATTTAGATGTAAACTAATATACATCTAAAACAGAAACTACCATCTATTCAGCAACTAATATGCAACATACATACAAAAAAGTAACTGATTATGGAAGAGAAATCTATCATGCTCTTTTCTAGTGTGAATTGCAAAGTTAAGCATGGTTCCACATACATCCATGGAAAATAGCATGGAAGACAAGCAAGAATGAAGCTAAATTATGACCTAACAACCAGAATATATGAGATAGAAAAACAACAACCACAACAATAAGTAGCTTCCTCCTACATCAACCCAGCAATCCTCTATCATAAGTGTGCAAGCAACAACCAGTCCCACATGACAACAAACATCCAGATCAAGGGTGGGGGAAGGGAAACTCATGTAGATCTAGTGTGTATGCTCTGAATTTCAGAAACAATCCTTATTCTAGGGCAATCCAGCTGCATATCACCAAGAACACAAAAACAATGAACCCAACCGAATCAACCGACTAATTCGCTGGACCACAATGAACATAGCAACAACACATCAGACATGGTCCAACCGCATAAAAAACCCGACATCAAATACTCTACTACCCATCACTGAATCACCACAATTGGCCTACCATCCAGCTTGAATTTAGTACAAATACACCAGGAGAAGATCATCACAATCACCGCATTCACATGGCTAGGAGACCTAAATCCATTACCAATAAACCTAATCTACAGAATAGCAACAAACCATATCCTCCTACTCATCAAATTGTGATGAACATGAGATCATCACCACAATCCTAACCCTAGAACTAACCACGACACAGTGACTAGATCATCAGGAGCATGAGAGATAAGGGGAGAACGTAGCTCACTGAGGGGGAAGTCGTTGATGTCGTAGTTGAAGCAGAGGAGGGGGCATCCACGGCCTACTGCCGCACCACGATGTAGGAGGTCACGGCCAGCCCCGCCAGCATCAGCACCACAACCCAGGTAGCCGGAGCACCATGGGATAGTAGAGGAGGCGAGGTTGACACAGGGAGTCCTGTAGATGGTCGAGGTCGCCAGAGAGACACATCAGGAGCTCGGCAAGATCGATGAAGAGGCATAGACGGCGTCGAGCAGGAGGAGGCCTGTCAGCGCAGGAATGGCGCAGGCGAACGAGCCGAACCCACGGGATAGGGTTAACACTAGCCTCGCGCTCGGGGCGAAGAGAGGGGGCACTGGTGGGGATTCGATAAAGGAGTTCCCGGTGGTGCAGCACCTACGAGGCGCGGCACGGGAGACCGCCGCCGATGGCCGGAAGATCAAGGCGGAGGTGGGGCTTGCCGGATCGAATGCCCGTTCTCGGTAGATGGAGGGCATCGTAGAGCTGGAGAACAGAGGGAGGAGCTCTAGGCGGGGCTAGGCTAGCAGGAGGACTTTGACTAAGCAGCGACACATGATGGCCTTGGCAAGGAGTAGCGAGGACGCTGGTGGGAGAGAATCAATGGTGTCCCCGTGCAGAGACAAGAGGGGATTTCGGGGGAGAAATGGAATGCCCGACCTCGAGGACCGACGACGTGGGATGAGAGATGGAAGTCATCCATGCGATGAAGATCCAATGGCGTGCGCACTAACCACATGATAATACATGTTCGTGCCCAGCTAAAAGATAGATCAGAAAATCTAATGAAAGGCACTGCACTTCTCGCTCTTTTGTGTGGCGACGCATCACGATTCGCGAAAGCGCATTGCGCTCCAACCCTATATGCACCCCTCCCTCTTATCCCATTTTCCCCTCGTGGATGCCTCCAGTCCACTCGTTCCCTCTCTAAAATTGCCTTACGGAAGCATAGTCCCATCACCAACGAAAGTGAGTAGGATGTGCGTTGCAGGGTAGGCTCCGTACGGCCGCCGACGATGAGCGGGGGAGGAGGGGGTTGTCATTCCTCGCGCGAGAAGGAGGCGCACCCCAGGAAGGCCTCCTCCAGGCCCTAATGATGAGTAGGCGGGACACATGGAGGGCTCTCCAGGCTGCGACGAGGTGGCACAAATCGATGTGGTCGAGGAGAAGCTCGGTAGCCACCACCGACAAGCATGAGGGGGACCAAGGGCGGGAAAGTGCTCTGCTACGCCTCGGTCAACGAGGGCGAGGAGGAGCGTGGCGGTGGCCGCCGACGAGCGCGAGGAGGAGTGAGGGCATCCTCTGCCGATGAGCACGTGGAGATCTCTGCAAGATGAGGAGCTCAAGGACGCCTCCGCCGACGAGCATGCTACGAGGAGACCATGGAAGACGAGCACATGGAGGCATCTTATGCGGCCGTATTTTCTGGCGGTCGGCGTGGTGCTTGGCTGAGTTCTTCGACCCCTATGTCGATTTGTTTTGTAATTTATCTGTGGTTAATATGGCATTTGTGGCTAATTAATCTGGTATTTTGTGGCTAGTTAATCTAGCAATTGCCTTTATCAAAGGGCATGGTAATTATACTTCTTTTTACATAGATAATGAATCTGGCAATCAAGGCTAATGAATCTGGAATTTTGTGGCTAATTAATCCGGCAATTTCCTTATCAAAGAGCATGCCAATTCTAGTTCTTTTTACATATATAATTAATCTGAAAATCATGCCCAATTAATATGGCATTTTGTGGCTAATTAATCTGGCAATTGCTTTATCAAATAGCATGGTAATTTCAATTGTTTTATATAAAAAATTATCCGGGCAGTTGGGGCTAATTAATCTGGTATTTGTGGCTAATTAATCTAGCAATTATCTTTATCAAAGAGCATAGTAATTCTAACTTTTGAATCATATAGAAATCCATTATAATGATCCATTATATTCGTACTACCTTTTTTTTGGTAGTCAGACTTAAGAGGACAGAATCTACTTAGCTAGTATAAAAGCGTGCTTTATATAATAGTTGCATGAACTTTTTCTGGTTTCGAGTTGCTAGCCGAAAGTTGCACATAAGAGAGCGTGCTTCATGGTACTAGTCAAAAGGTATTTCAAAAGTTTCACTCACAAAAGGTGGGTGGGACCAGATTAGAGTTGTCCAGATGGACTCCCGCATGTGTATTTAGCCGACTTATGTTTAGCTTATGATTCTTGAGAAGCTGGATTTTGAGAGATTGTGGGGAGAAGCTGTGGTAGGGAGAAGCTGACGGAATCTACTGCCCTCTATTCTTTTTAGCTGCTAGACATTTGGCTTGTTTGATGGGTTGAGTGGTGAAATGTCTATAACGCCCCTGAATTTCTTGTGTATGCTAGTCCTTGGTACAAATGAGATAGAAATGATTACTGAAGATTGAAAACGACAAATGAGATGATACCGTACGCATGCCAAAACTAAATTAAAGTATTTTTTTAGTGATTCAACAATTAATACTCCTTGGGCAGCTAAACTTTCAGCAATTCCATGTCGTGCCGCAATTCCATGTCGTGCCGCGCGTATGACGTTATCGGAAGAAGATGAGGCGTTTCCCCCCGACATAGGATACACTATCCTCATGGATATATGAGCCTCGCTCAATCGTGTCAAAATGGTCATCATATATCTTACTATCATGAATAAAGTTATGCAAACATATGCATGCAGTGATGATCTTCGATTGCGTCTCTTCATTCGGATAAAATGGTATAGAAAGCAGAATACGCCACTCTATTTTAAGAACGCCAAATGCTCTTTCAATGGCATTCGTAGAGATGAATAAAGATGGTTGAATTTCTCCTGCATGTTCTGTGGAGACGTACCTTGGAAGTCAGGAATATAGTAGCGTTGCTCTTTGAATGGGGCGAGATAACCAGTTCTATTGGGATATCCAGAGTCGACAATATAGTATTTTCTTGCGAGTAGCAAAAACATTAGTACATAACTACATACTATGAGAATATATTTTGTGGACATAGTACGTATACAAAAAATATTACCATGAGGAGGGTGTGGATAGTTGGCGAACCTAGGCAAAGCATCCATCCATACACGATTATCATGAGCAGATCCAGACCATTCAGAAACAACAAATGTGAACCTAAGGTCAAAATCGCAAATTGCAAGGACTTTCTGACTTATATATCATTTCCTATTAGTATATCTTTGCTTATCCTTCTCAGCAACTAAGACAGGAATATGTGTTCCATCAATTGCTCCAATACCATTCTTGAAATGGGGCCAAAATCTCGGTTGTCTAATTTTTTCTTGAGCTGCAGCGGTGGACGCTGGCGACGGCGGAGGCGCGGCGAGGAACCCTACCGCTCGATGTCTACGCGTGCGAGAGGAACCGGTCAGCTCGAGCGCCGCCTTTTTTCTTTTCTTTTCTCCTAATTCTTGGTGGTGGCAATTCTATGTAATTATGAGCAACGATATGTCTACAGATGGACAACGTTTTGTTTCACTAAGGGGAATCACCGGAATCACCCTAGAATACCGGATTCTCAGTTTACACAGAAACCAGCTTCTAGGTGAAAATAAACTAGACAAAATCGGACCCATTCTTTTTAGCTTGTGTGATTCTAAATCCAAAATCTGCTCGAGACGGCTTTTAACTTTTGGTCAGCCGCCGCATAGATACTACTCGCGTGCAGGGCCGCGCAAAATCACAGTCAAGATAGATTTTGCGTTTAAACATACGGTAAAACGGTTTTAAAAAAAGAATCGGTAAGACTTCGTTATTAGGTTAGACTACTAGTTTAGGGCTATATGCTCCAAGTCCGAAGTCCTGACAAACCCCTTCTCCAATCTTTCGATCTCGCGCGCAAACTCGATTCAGTGATCTCGCCGCTCCGTCGATCTTGCAACTCTCATGCCCTCTCTCCGCTCCATCCCACAACCATGGCCTCAATCGACGGCGCCATAACCATCGTGGCGGCGGAAGACCCTGTTGAGCTCGCGAGGCGGCGGGACATCGTCGCTAAGACGGCCCGCGACGAGGACCTACGCGAGGAGGCTGACGCCCGTGGATGGTCCTCCGCGATCCCGGAGCGCAGCCTCGGCCTGCGCCGCCGACGTGGTTCGGTTTCTCCCCCTCTTACTCGTGCCACCACCTCCATGGCTGTCCCCGAGGAGCAGAGCTGCTCCCGCGAAGTGGCGTCCTCGGCCGTGTTCCATGTTGAACATGAAGTCGAGGAGGCTATGGCTACGGTTTGTGCGGAAACCTATTTTCTTACTGTCCTGTAATAGAGGATCGATCGGATTTTGGTGTTAGAACATAGTTTCATAGCCGATTAGGATCCTTAATTAGTATATCTGGCACTTAGGATTTTAAAGTGAGATTTTGTGGTAGCCTTGATTGGTAGCTCAGGAAATGGGGACGTTGTAACTCGGGAAATGGGGACTTAGTTGATAATCAGAAAAGAGGTAGAGATCTAATTTTTAAAATACATTTCCTTCTTTTCGTTGATAAAAAATATAACAGTGCCACTAAGTGCTCTTTCCTAATAGAATTGGGATATATTTAATTGACACCTAATATAACTCTGGTTTTGCTATGCTCCAGAGTTATTTTTGGGCATTGCTCTAGAGTATTTCGGTTATATCTTGAAAGGACTTTTCTTGACTTGAACTGCTCGCATCTAGAAAGAGTATATTAGATTAAACGCTGCTGTCGTCAGGAGTTATTCTTGTCAAACCGCACAGCTCCATTTTCAATGTATGCTTTTACTTGAAGTTTAGTTCCTATAGAACACCTAGTAACAAGCTACGTTGCCCGGATATGGCGATACGGATACCGCGATACGGTGATTTTTCAAAACATGGATACGGAGATTTTATATATATATATATGATAATGTTAATGATATATACAAATTACAGATTTTTTACCAAAATGAGAATTAATATATAAGAGTATAGGAGTATCTTGACAAGGTTATTTGCCAGAAGAGTTTAACAACTCCAGCGTGCACCGTGCAGTCCTCTAATAATCATTTCTCTACCTAGATGTGAACTAACAATTTAGTTAAGTAGTACAATACAGAAGAATAAAAGCGTACTAGAAAGATGCATCATGCTTACATTGCTAGTTTGCAACTATTTCTAATCTCACTCATTTCCTGAAATTTTCCATATACCAAAGATCAGCAATATCAAAAAACAATTAAATCACAGAAATAATTTGATCGTAGATAGTACAGAATAATCTGATCACTGCTCCACAAGTTCACAAACAGTTTCTAATAGTTCATCCAACAAAGTTACATAACCAGCTAATAAGAGAGTATGAATTTAGTAGATAGATGACATTTCAACAGTGCAATAGTGCATCCAAGTTCTCTGTCCCGGTCTATGCATGTTCATTATCCAAGACTTCAAGATCATCTAACATTGCATCAGCCTTGTCTTGTTCATCTTTGAGCAGAATTAAAAACATCAATACACACTTTCGGACAAGGCTTCATTCCACTATTTGACGACTTCAATAGATGTGCTCTCACTCTTGAGTAGCTCCCAGAAAAATCAAGGTCACAAAGCCGACATATTATGTTTGCATTCCTTCCATGCCCACCGATCTTGGCGATTTTGTTTACATACCTCCATAGAGGCCACTTAGGATCATAATTTGAAGGAATCATGTGAACATTATTTAACATCTAGACTGCCAAATCTACCATTGTTGACCTGCAAGAAGAGGGAGTAACAGAACAATATTAGCTAGCAATTAGAGTGGAAGTATCTAATTCAATCGATGTGTTATAGAACAAGATTTCAAAGTGATAGTGCATGGGCTTCCTCGACTTCCCCTTCATTTCCGATGCCGGGATCATGATGAAGGGAAGTCGAGGAAGCCCATGCACTGCCACTCTGAAATCTTGTTCTATAACACCTCGATTGAATTAGATACATCCACTCTGATTGCTAGCTAATATTGTTCTGTTACTCCCTCTTCTTGTAGGTCAGCAATGGTAGATTTGGCAGTCTAGATGTTGAATGATGTTCGCGTGTGATACATTGCAAATGTATCTATAATTTTTAATGTTCCATGCTTGGTTTATCTACTTTCTTGTGTTTTGTCCACACTTTGGAGTACTTTTCATATGATTTCTTGGACTAACCTATTAACAAGAGCCACAGTGCCAGCTGCCTGTTTTCTGCTATTTTTGGTTCCAGGAAGTAAGAAACTGAATATTCTCGGAATTGGACGGGACAAAAGCTAAAGTTATTATTTTACCACGGGACACTTGGGGCCAGAATACAAGACGAAGAGGGGCTAGGGCCTGGCCACACCACCTGGCCGCGCGGCCAGGCCTGGCCCGCGCCAGGGGGTGGTCTGGCCGCCCCATGAACCCCCTCGGCCTCTCCTTCCGCCTATATATTGCCTCTGATACAGAAATCCTAAGTACCTGATCAAAATTCCACGAAAGAGTCTGTAGCCGCCGTCATCTCCATCCCTAGATCGGGAGGGATCTGAAGCTCTCCCCGGCACCCTACCAGAGAGGGTAATTCACCCTGGAGGCCTTCTTCATCATCATGCAAGCCTCTAGTGTGATGCGTGAGTAGTTCATCTCTGGACTACGGGTCCATGTAGTAGCTAGATGGTTGGTTCTCCTCCTTTGTGCTTTCATGTTTAGATCTGTAATATCCTAAAACTTCAATCCAAGTAATCAAGTCAAATCTACCCAATTTAGGGTTAACAAAAACTTTTTCTATTTAAAATATTTAAGCATTCATATGTGTGTGCATGTAAATTAGGAGTTGTTTTGAATTGCCATGTTTGAGTGATCCATTGGTTGTAAAATTATTCTAAGGTGAATTAAACATCATCTAGATCATTCCCAAACAAATCCCAAAGAAAAAGAAATAAAAAAGAATAAAATAAGGAAATGGTCATTTGTGGCATTTTAACTAACTACGACACTTTGGGTGTTCCTAGGACTCAAATGCCAACAGAAACAATTGTGGTTCTTTGCAACCCTTGCTAGTACAAGTAGTGATGTGCCAAGGCCCACTTTGTGATCTCCCAAAAACATTCAAACTCTAATTTTAAATGACATTTGAAAATTGAATCTAGTGTATGTATCAAGATCACACTAATTCAAAAACCACTCAAATGAAATCCATTTAAAAATCCCAAGCAAACCTAGATTCTCAAGCATAAGTTACACCACTCCACCAAAAATCTTTCAAAAATTCGAAACTTTTCTTCATGCGGCCATTTGATTGAACAGTTGGCAGGCAGATAAAAAGTGGCCTAACTAATAATGTTGCACATTGATCCCTTGTCCCCCATTTGACCCTCTCTACTCTCCTCTGTCTCCCCTTGTTCCAACCAAGCCATCAACCAGCCCCCCCCCCCCTCATCGCTAGCAGCAGTGGCGCGGCGCCCAAATGAGGTCACCGCCGGCCGAGCATGCGCAGATCGCAGCAGATCGCACCACGCCATTCCAGCGTGCCCTCTAGCACCGCCTAACCCTACCGCCACTCCCGGTCCACCCCACGGCCGCAGATAGCCCCTGGACCACCCCACAGCCTCGCCGTCATTTTCTCTCTGCGCAGCTAGAGCGTGCCTAAGTGCGATCACCGCTAGCATGCCTCAGACCATGCCTCGACACAAAATCGCACACGCCGCTCTGCCTTGAACCCAGCAACCCGCCAGACACGGCCATGCACCGCCGAGCGACCCACAGTCGCCATGATCACCGTCGAGCACCGCCTTTGTCTCCTAGAGCGCGTGAAGCCCCCGACCACATGCCACCGCCCCTAGCCGCGCCATTAAGTCGTAGAGGACCGCCAGCAGACCGCCCACCGTCCACCTATCTCTCCCACGCCGGTAGCCCTCTATATCGCCGTCACCGACGAGCCGCGCCCATACCTCACTGCCTCACCGTCGAGCCTATATAAAGAGGCCACCCCAGCACCATCTCTTCACACCATTCCACTCTCCTCTCTCCACTGACCATTTCCCCTCTCTCTCTGGAGCCGTTCGAGCAGCACCTCGCTGGATTTCCACCGGAGGCAACCGCTGTAGAGGAGGAGAAGTTGTAGTCGATTTCGTCCACCTCAGCCCCTGTCGCGACCTCGCCTGAGCCCGCCATCACCGTCCAGTTTGTTTGCCCGCCTCACCGCACTAGCTGGAGCCCTGGTACGTCCCCAATAGACCCACACCGGCTTTTTAGGGTTTGGTCTCGCCGGCGACGAGTCTGTCATCAACGATGACTGTGGACCGTTGATCTATGTTCTAATCGTAGCGCCTAGATCATCCCGTACCGCTTCGGGTTTTAAGTTCCACTAACAGGTGGACCCCCCTTGTCAGTCGCCCTCTGCGCCGCTGAGCGTTACTGGGCCAGCCCATGTAGTTTCCCGTGCTGACCCAATTAGTTCAAATTAGGTTTTTCTATTTAGAATTAAAATCAATTATGTCCCTTAGTTCAAAAATCAATTCAAAGAGTTTTACAAATCCAATTGGAGTGATTCCAATTTTGTTGGAAAGGTAATGAAAATCTCTATCCAAGCCCGTTGGATTTAAATCATTTAGAGTTAGAGATCTCTCCTAGTAAAAATAACAAGACAGAAGCTTTTGCACATTCAAACATTTTTCTAAAATCAACCATAATAGCTTTTGAGTTGATTCCAACACTCAAAAATCACATTTAACCATACCTATCTGAATATGTAATAATATTAAGGTTTTGCATGCAGTGACTTTGGACTAGTACCAAAATAATGCTATATAGACATTTCTAGTCACTTTAAATCATTAAATATTAAACTTAAACTTATTAAAATGTGATCCAACATTTAAATCACATTCCCATATGTTAGAATATGTGGTGATGATATGTATCCACATGATCACATATTTTAATTAGAGAATATTAAACCTTAGTTAATTCCAATGAGTAGAAATTACTTTTCTCAAATAAAAAGAATGAAGCTAGTTAATTAAACCTTATGATGCTTGTGATGATAATAGATCATCAAATGCTGCCTTAGTGTGCTAAGTAGACTAGTTGAGCTTTGTTTGGTGATTGTGTATCCCGTATATATTTATAGACGATAGTACCGACCAAGCTTTCGAGGAGGAAGAGTTCTACCAAGAGGAGGAGGAAGAAAACTTCAACCACTGTACTACACAAGGCAAGCCATCATTAACAATGCAAGCTAGACCTTGCAAGCTAGATAACCTAAGAAAATGCATTAGGCATGCTTTGGTTATACCCTTTGACTTTTAACTACCCCAAGTTTTTTATTTACAAGCTTTACTTTCTTTACTTTACCAAAGTCCTTTACTTGTTTGAAGGTAGCATAAAAGGTATAAAACTTGACCTATATAGATAAACTTAGATGTCATTCTATGGCATGAGATTGACATTAGCATCCCACCTTAGTGAACACTCTTAACTTAGTAGTTTAGAGCTAAACTAAAACTTGAGTCACTTTAGATGGGAATACTTGGTGAAAATGAACTGTGAAAACCTTGGAATGATGAGTCATTCTATTGAGATGTTTTGACATGTGTTGAGAAACACAAATGGTTTACGATGATGAAAATGTTGAGGCATGAGCCTTAGCCCTTTTACAAAACTGATGGTTGGGTTCGGATGCGATACCATTCCAATTTTACCATACAACCACGATACCTGAATTGGGTAAAGCTTAGTCGGAAGTTTATATGCATTAGTATTAGTTTCCTCACGGGAGAGGTTTGAGCTGAGGCTACCTCCCAATGTTGTCCACCTATGCAGTGCCCAAGATGACGGATGGTCATGGTTGGGAGGCCATACTCATAGGAGAGGTGCTTATACTAGGGTGTGTAAAGAAAATGTTATGTTTGATTATCTACATACTAAGTATGATGATTCAGGGTTATCCCTGACAGATGTATCGAATCTTGTGGTGAAAGTGTACCACCTCTGCAGAGTGTCAAACTATTCGAATAGCCGTGTCCGCGGTTATGGACAGTTGGAGTGGCCATATTGTTCCGTTGTCAGATGTTTTCAAACCAACTTATGAAATGAATTGTGACATGACTTGACCATAACAGAGTTGTGACTATGACAACTAAGTTCGCACTTAAGTGTTTTCAAAAAAATATCTTTCTTTGTTTCTGAACTCAGCTTAGGTTTCAAACTTAACTTTACAAATAAACTTAGAGTTAGCATTTCCCGCTAGAACTACCTTACTTATTAGTGATACTTTGCGAGTAATTAAAGAGTACTCATGGCTTGGTCCCTGGCTATTCCTATGGCCAGACTATGAAGGAGACTACCAAGATGAAGGATAGCAGGATGGCTATGATAACTAGGACTATCTTCCATCGTCAGCATTGCATGTGACTCTGAAGATGGACACCACCACTACGCTTATTATTTATTCCGCTGCTTGTTCTATTAAGACTGGATCATGAGATCATTTATTCGTGTAAGACCTTAATATGGTTTGTAATGGATGATGTACTGTGATATCCAATCTGTTATGTCTCACAAAAATGGTAATCCCGGGATTGCGATGTATGGCATAACAGGCATCTGGGATTAAAAATACGGGTGTTGACAAGATCTTGTGAACTCAGTTCATGATCAAGATCATCTATTTGTAATTCTGCATGTTGTGTTTGCGGGGATCCGATGGATATTGAGATGCTATTTCAGATTGATTATTGATTCTATCATGTCTTTGTTATTTGTGATCTTGCATGCTTTCCATTGTTAGTAGCTATCTTATCCAAGTAGATGCTAGCAACTCCAAGAGTTAGTATTTATGCTTGATAGTGGGTTCATGCCTCTGGTAATCTGGGGAAGTGATAGAAATATCTAAGGTACTAGATGTGCTGTTGCTACTATGGAGAAAACAACAATCCTTTGTTCATAGAACAATCGTATTGTTTACTTTACACGCAATTCATAATGCAATTATCCGTTGCTTGCAACTTAATACTGGAGGGGGTTCGGATGATAACCTGAAGGTGGATTACTAGTCATAGATGCAGTTGGATGGCGGTCTATGTATAATGTTGTAATGCCCAATTGAATCTCAAAAGAGTCAAGATGATTAGTATATGCTTGTATGCTTTCTCGATGTTTGTCAATTGCCCCGCTGTAATTTGTTCACCCAGCATGTTATCTATCTTAAGGAGACCCACCTCTAGTGAACTATGGACCCCGATCCTTTCTTTTACATTCAATCTACAATCAACTGTTTACTGCTTTGTGTTTACTTTCTGCAAACTATTACTTCCTTCCATTCGATACGTTTAATCCTTTATTTTCAGCAAAACTGGTGAGATTGCCAACCTCATCGCAAGTTGGGGGAAAAGTTCTGTGGTTATGTTGTGTAGGTCTCCATGTTGCTGCTGGCACCGGTAGTGCGCCCTACCAACGTTCAGCTAGTTAAACCTTTGGTGTGTTTCCTTGCTCATACTGGATTGATAACCTTGGTTTCATACTGAGGGAAAACTTGCTGCTGTGCTCATCATACCTTCCTCTTGGGGTTCCCCAACGAGCTCGATATATTTTGGGCCATCAAGCTCTTTTTCTGGCGCCATTGACGGGGAGTCAAGGACATCTTCACAAGGGGAGTCCCTCATAACCAATCTCTTTACTTTGTTATTTTTGTTTTGCTTTGTTTGCTTGCTTCTTTATCAAAAACACAAAAAAATAGTTTTACTAGTTTGCTTTCTTTATTGAAAACACACAAAAAAATGACTACTCTTGAAAACACTAAGTTGTGTGACTTCACTAGCACCAACAACAATGATTTTATGAGCACACCTACTGCTCCACCTGTTCCTGAAGCTACTTTCTTTGAGATTAAACCTGCTTTACTCAATCTTGTTATGAGAGAACAATTTTCTGGTATTGGTAATGAAGATGCTGCTGCCCATCTAAATAACTTTGTTGAACTTTGTGAGATGCAAAAGCATAGGGATATAGATGGAGATATTATTAAGCTGAAATTGTTTCCTTTCTCTTTGAGAGGAAAAGCTAAAGAATGGTTGAATTCCTTAACTAGGAATAGTACTGATTCTTGGACTAAATGCAAAGATGCTTTCATTGGAAAATACTATCCTCCTGCTAAGATTATATCTATGAGAAGTGAAATAATGAAGTTTAAACAATCTGATAACGAACATGTTGTTCAAGCCTAGGAAAGAATGAAATCTTTGGTAAAGAATTGTCCCATTCATGGACTGACTACTTGGATGATCATCCAAACTTTTTATGCAGGATTGAACTATTCTTCAAGGAATCTATTGGATTCTGCTGCTGGAGGTACCTTTATGACAATTACTTTGGGTGCTGCAACAAAGCTTCTGGATAATATGATGGTTAACTACTCTGAATGGTATACTGAGAGAGCTCCACAAGGTAAGAAGGTAAATTCTTTTTAGGAAACCTCCTCCTTGAGTGATAAGATTGATATTATTATGTCAATGCTAGTTAATGGGAAAGCCCATATTAATCCAAATAATGTTCCCTTAGCCTCTTTGGTTGCTCAAGAAAAGCAAGTTGATGTGAACTTTATAAGAAATAATAATTTTAGCGACAATGGCTACAGGAATAATTTTGGTAACAACAATTATAATCCATATCCTCCCAACAATGGTAATGCTTATGGAAATTCCTACAACAATAATAGGAGTGCTCCCTCTGAACTTGAAGTTATGCTTAAAGACTTTATTAGTAAACAAACCGCTTTCAATAAAACTATTGAGGAAAAACTCTCTAATGCTGAAAGAAATATAACATCTTTGGCTGAAACTCAATCTTCTTTGAATAAAATGGCTGCTAAACTTGAAACTATTGATACTTTTGCAGCTACTAATGCCATACAAGTAAGAATTGATGAAAATGTTAGACTATTTGCTGAATTACATGCTAAGTGGGAAAGAGAACATGAAATTGCTAGAAACATTAGTGTTTCTACTATCACAACCACTAGTGTTGAGGCTAGTAATAGTTCTACTACCTTAGATGATAATTATGGTTTTGATCTTGATGGTTGCAATATCTCTGAAGTTATTAAGTTCCTACAAAAGCTTGCTAAAAGTCCTAATGCTAGTGCTATGAACATGGCCTTTACAAAACACATTACTGATGCTCTCATAAAGATTAAAGAAGAAAACATGAAACATAAAGCTTCTATTCCTATAAAACAAGTAGATGGTTGGGAACCCATTATTAATATGAAAGTGAATGATTTTTATTACAAAGCTTTATGTGATCTTGATAGTAGTGTTTCTATTATGCCTAGAAGGATTTATGATATGCTTGATTTGCCACCACTTGAAGATTGTTATTTGAATGTCCCACTTGATGATAATGCTAAAAAGAAACTCATGAGAGGTATTAATGATGTTCTTATTATGGTCAACAATGCATATGTCCCCGTTGATTTCTATGTTTTGGATGTTTAATGCAATGCTTCTTGTCCTATTACTTTGGGAAAACCTTTTCTTAGAACTATTGGTGCCATTATTGATATGAAAGAAGGCACCATTAAATATCAACTCCCACTCAAGAAAGGTATAGAACACTTCCCTAAGAAGAGAGAGAAGATTTCTTTTGCCTCTCCTATGAAAACAAAATTTGGTCTTAATGCTTCTTCATTTGAGAACACTTGATTCTTTTTGCTTCGTATGCCTAACTTAAAGGTGTTAAACAAAAGTACTTATTGGGAGATAACCCAAAAGTTTTAGATGCGTCTTGGAAGTTATTACTTCGGTAATAACCGCTCCTTATCCTTTTTATTTGTTTTTTGTGCCAAGAGTAACCTCTAATGAGAGAGAAGTAATGATTGGGAAAGTTGTTGTCCTGAAACTGATTTCTGTGCTTCACCGTAAATATTCGTGTAAAATCTCTGTATGTCCTTTTGAGGCGTGAATTTTTGTGCTTCTTCCCCAAGTTGTTATCTAGCTTTCATTAGTTCAACACTTTTATATTTGAGTAACAGAAGGTCTTCGAAAAACATCGTCTTTACCTGCTGGTCTGTTTTGACAGATTTCTGCTATTTTCTGCATTTGCTTCTTGTTGGTTCCTTCTTTGAGTTCTTTTGGGGAATTGAGCTTTTTGAGGGAAGTTATACAGTATCTAGTGTTTTATTGGTGTTAGAACGGAACCTAAAGACTTATTATCTTGAGTGCACTGTGTGAAGTTTTGTATGAAGGAAAAATTTTAGGTGTATGGAAGGAATGAGTAATGAGATGAAGGATGGACTAAAGCTCAAGCTTGGGGATGCCACGCGTGTCCCCAAGAAATATCCAAGAATTACAAGCGTCAAAGCTTGGGGATGCCCAAGGCATCCCCCTCTTCATCAATAAAAATCCCAGGTTTCTTCCAAACGCTTTATTTTTATTGTTTCATGCACAGTTTCATTGTTCTTGGAGCATCTTCTTATTCGTTTTCATTTTTCGTTTGCTTTGTTTGCTTAGTTTGCTGAATAAATTGTTTGGATCCCCTCTTTCATGCATTGGTTTTCAAATAGTTTGGTTTGGTTTGGAAAAGAGTAGGAAAGTTCATGCTTAAGTGGTAAAGTGAGTTTGTTTTTGACTGTGGCCTATGCTTTGTCATGCCATGCTTGATATTGTTTTGGATTTATGCTTAGTATTATTTGCTGTAGCATGACTTGTTATAAACAATTGAGATTTCTTAATGTGCCTTGGATGAATCATGTGTTGTTTTAGCATATTAAAGCATAGTATTGTGGTATTCTCCTTTGGTGTTTTATTTGGGTTGACTTGGCACATGCTCACACCATGTTATGACTATCTCAAGTCACCATAGCCTTTATTATCCTTTAGTTTTCAACTTGTAGTATCACTTTATGCTTTGATCAATGATGTTTTGTAGCTCTGGATGATTATGGCCATTATTGCTCTCTTAGTTTGTCGCTCCCAGTCTTTTGCTAGCCTCCGTAACCAAGTATGAGTTCCACTCATGCATCCAACTCCTAAAACCAAGTTATTCCAAAGATTCCACCATACCTACCTACTAGCATATGCTATTCCAAGTATATTCATGTTTTTATCTACCTTCCGAATTAAACTTGTTATGAGAAAACTAGTGATTAAAGCTCTCACGAACTTGATGGCACACTTTACTTTTCTTGCCCTTAATAAACTTGAACCATTGTGTCGTCTATGTTGTATATCCTTGCACTTATTTGTTGGGGATTAGAAGAACCATGCTGTCATGGGGAACGCTTTCAACATTGCGCTGGTACTTTGTACCTAGTTGATATCATGCTCTTTTGTCAATGGTTGTCGTCGGTGTGAAATGAAAGGGGAGCTTGTAAGTCCATGGAGTTATGTATATGTGTTAGAGAAACACCTGGGCCGCTGGTCTAATCCATGCTGACATGGTGGAAACCTACAGCGTAACCATAATGAGCTGTCTATGAAGCATTCTTCTTATTAAAAAAAGAGTCCTATATTGAGAAAAATAAAAGAGATTATGAAAAGAGGAAAGAGAGAAAAAAAGCACCATATTCCCATGGTAAATAAGAAGATTGCTGAGATGCTCGTTGTCTGCTTGCCTTGTCATTTTGATATGGGGATTCTTCCATATCATCGGGCAAGGAGTACCCCGTTGGCGGTTCTCTATGATACACATGTACCTACGATGACAAGAACTTACCCGTGACTAAAGTTGAGTAGCATGAGGAGCGGCCCTCGTATACAAGGGACATGAGATTTCTAACTAATACTTCGTCAAGTGTGTACACCATAGTTTGTTCACTTTAACCTTAATCACTTCAAGATGCTTATGATAGGGGCAATGAGAGCTGAAAGCTATAAGTACCATAATTTTTGGAAGCTCTCTATGAGACTTGAATCCCTACTTCCTTCTATGAAGGCCTTTCTTTTACTTTTATATTGAGTCTCCACCTTCTACCTTTATGCACCTACTTTGAGAGCATAGTGGCCATTCTTAGTTCTATGTGCTTTCTCCCAAGACTAGTTGATTGATGCATACCTTGATATTGCTTGTTTTAAACTATTTGTATCTAGTCACTCTTATGAACTTTGAAGGTGTCCTATGCATTTATATTTGCTACTCTATGAGGGACAAGCTAAATACTATTATGCTATGTTTTCTTTATGTGAAACAAACAAACGTCTTGAAAAGCATTTTTATTCATGAATCTTTTGTTTGTGCCTTTTCATGTTGCATCATAGTTTCTTTGTCTTATTGCTAGAACTTTGCCTTTCATGTTATGATTGAAATATTATGATCCCAACTTTGAATGTTTTACAAATACTTTGATCAAGTTTATGATGGTGCATGTCACCTCAAAAATTATTCTTTCTTTTTATCACTTACCTACTCGAGGACGAGCAGGAGTTAAGCTTGGGGATGTTGATACATTGCAAATGTATCTATAATTTTTGATGTTCCATGCTTGGTTTTATCTACTTTCTTGTGTTTTTTCCACACTTTGGAGTACTTTTCATATGATTTCTTGGACTAACCTATTAACAAGAGCCACAGTGCCAGCTGCCTGTTTTCTGCTGTTTTTGGTTCCATGAAGTCAGAAAATGAATATTCTCGGATTTGGACGGGACAAAAGGCAAAGTTATTATTTTACTAGGGGACACTTGGAGCCAAAATACGAGACGGAGAGGGGCTGGGGCCTGGCCACACCACTTGGCCGCGTGGCCAGGCCTGCCCGCGCCAGGGGGTGGTCTGGCCGCCCCAGGAACCCCCTCGGCCTCTCCTTCCGCCTATATATTGCCTCTGATACGGAAGACCTAAGTACCTGATCAAAATTCCATGAAAGAGTTTGTAGCCGCCGTCATCTCCATCCCTAGATCGGGAGGGATCCGAAGCTCTTCCTGGCACCCTGCCGAAGAGGGGACTTCACCGTGGAGGCCTTCTTCATCATCATGCAAGCCTCTAGTGTGATGCGTGAGTAGTTCATCTCTAGACTACAGGTCCATGTCGTAGCTAGATGGCTGGTTATCCTCCTTTGTGCTTTCATGTTTAGATCTTGTGAGCTCTGTTCACGATCAAGATCATCTATTTATAATTCTGCATGTTGTGTTTGCGGGGATCCAATGGATATTGAGATACTATTTCAGATTGATTATTGATTCTATCATGTCTTTGTTATTTGTGATATTGCATGCTTTCTGTTGTTAGTAGCTATCTTGGCCAAGTAGATGCTAGCAACTCCAAGAGTTAGTATTTATGCTCGATAGTGGGTTCATGCCTCTAGTAATCTGGGGAAGTGACAGAAATCTCTAAGGTACTAGATTTGTTGTTGCTACTAGGGAGAAAACAACAATCCTTTGTTCATAGAACAATCGTATTGTTTACTTTACATGCAATTCATAATGCAATTATCCATTGCTTGCAACTTAATACTGGAGGGGGTTCGGATGATAACCTGAAGGTGGATTATTATTCATAGATGCAGTTGGATGGCGGTCTATGTATAATGTTGTAATGCCCAATCGAATCTCAAAGGAGTCAAGATGATTAGTATATGCTTGTATGCTTTCTCGATGTTTGTCAATTTCCCCGCTGTAATTTGTTCACCCAGCATGTTATCTATCTTAAGGAGAGCCACCTCTAGTGAACTATGGACCCCGGTCCTTTCTTTTACATTCAATCTACAATCAACTATTTACTTCTTTGTGTTTACTTTCTACAAACTATTACTTCCTTCCATTCGATACGTTTAATCCTTTGTTTTCAGCAAAACCGGTGAGATTGAAAACCTCATTGCAAGTTGGGGGCAAAGTTCTGTTGTTGTGTTGTGTAGATCTCCACGTTGCTGCAGGCACCGGTAGTGGGCCCTACCAACGTTCAGCTAGCTACACCTTTGGGGTGTTTCCTTGCTCCTACTGGATTGATAACCTTGGTTTCATACTAAGGGAAAACTTGCTGATGTGCTCATCATACCTTCCTCTCGGGGTTCCCCAACAAGCTTGATATATTTTGGGCCATCAGGGTGATTCCTCCAAATGATGATCCTAAGTGGCCACTATGTAGGTATGTAAGCAATATCGCCAAGATCGGTAGGCATGGAAGGAATGCAAAGATGATATGTTGGCTTTGTGACCTTGATTTTTCTGGGTGCTACTCAAGAGTGAGAGCACATCTATTGAAAGTCAAATAGTGGAATGAAGACTTGTCCGAAAGTGTGTATTGATGTTTTAATTCTGCTCAAAGATGAACAAGACAATGCTGATGCAATGTTAGATGATCTTGAAGTCTTGGATAATGAAGCTACATAGACCGGGACAGAGAATTTGGATGCATTTTTGCACTGTTGAAATGACAAGAGTTTGAGGGCAGACGGGCTGCACTACTACATCAAACCACTACCCCGTCACTCAACGAGGCCATCGCTGCTATGTCTAGAGAAGAAGTATGGTTGAAGATGACAAAAGGCAGTGATTCAGTCTCTCGTCATGCCTTCTACACAAGTGAGAGAAGGGAGATGAGATACTGATATACGTGTGGAGTGAACGGACACTTGAAGCATCAGTGTACCTCCTTTGTGACACCCGGCAGGGGGAGAGGACACTCACAGGGAAGAGGCAGCTATAGAGGAGAGGTGATGGTAGAGGTGGTGGACATCAGTATGTGCAGCAATATGGTAGAGGTGGTGGACATCAATATGGGCAACAATATGGTAGAGGTGGTGGACATCAGTATGGACAACAATACGAACAGCAGCACACTACATCTTCCAAAGCACATATGGCAGCAACTACAGAGATCAAGACTAGTCCCTCACAGGGACAGTCAAAGAAAGAAGAACAAAAGGAGGCAACATTTGGGAACTTTGCTCACTATGTCCATGCAAATGAAGGTAATATTGAATGAGTGTCTATAGCCACTCATAATGTTGATTCAGAATGGATTCTAGATTCTGGAGCATCCAAACATGTCACGGGGAGTATTAGTGAGTTTGATTCTTATAGTCTGTATCCTCCCACACATAGAGGCACTATCCAAATAGCTGATGGCACATCTCAACTTATACGAGGGGTGGGGTTAGTTCAGTGTACACCCAATATAAAATTGTCATCAGTACTGCATGTTCCTGCTTTTCTAGTAAATTTGGTGTCTCTTAGTGCCCTAATTGATCAGCAAGACTGTAATATAATGGTTAATAAATATATGTGTTTAATTCAGGAGAGGACAACGGGTAGGAAGATTGGGACTGGAACCAGGCATAGAAGTCTTTGGCGCATGGATCGTGACAAGATGGGACAAGAGGCAGGTTCTATGTTGGTTGCGATTGTAGAAGAAAAGGAGAGTATGGCACTAGTGCATCATTGTCGGATGGGCCACATATCTTTTCATAAGATGTTTGAAGCTTTTCCTGATATAATGAATGGAGTGGACCGAACCAAATTAAGCTGTGATGCATGTGAGTATGCCAAGCATACAAGAACCTCTTATGTTAGTAGAAGGATGAGAAGTGTATCCCCATTGATGCTAGTGCACACTGATGTATGGACATGTCCTGTTGTGTCGGTCAGTGGCATGAAGTACTTTGTGACCTTTATTGATTGCTATTTCAGAATGACTTGGATTTACCTTATGCATCATCAAGATGAAGTGTTCACATGCTTTCAGAATTTTTGTGCCTATGTGAAAAACTAGTTTGATGTGCAGGTGCAAGTGATTTGCACTGATAATGTCACTGAATATGTCAACAAACCATTTGCTAGTTTCTTATCTTCACAGGGTATTCTACACCAGACATCATGTCCTAATACACCTCCTCAGAATAGAGTGGCTGAAAGAAAGAATAGGAACATTCTTGAAGTTGCTATATCTCTCATGTTTACCATGAATGTACCCAAGTTCCTCTGGAGTGAGGCAGTTCTTATAGCTACTTATTTGATCAACCGGATGCCTTCAAAGATATTGGGTATGAAATCTCCATGCCAACTCCTTCTAAATAAAAATGATTTCATTGTTCTACCCAAACTCTTTGGTTATACATGGTTTGTTAGGGATCACAAGCCATCTGTGGGGAAATTAGATCCCCGTGCTATCAAATGCATTTTTATTGGTTATTCCTCTGGACAAAAGGGGTACAAATGTTGGAGCCCTACAGAGAGAAGGACATTTGTGAGCATGGATGTCACGTTTTGTGAATCGGAACCATTTTATGGTGATAAAAGTGATCTCTCTGACTTGTTCCAGGTTCTTGATCAACCACAACTTGTTAATGCTCAAGACGGGGAGAGAACAGAAAATGGGAACACTCAGCAAAATGACCAGCAACAACAACAACAAATTCCCATTGTTGCAGAGATCCCTACAGCTCTTGATAGGCCTGTTTCTCAAGAGCATGTTGAGAGACCTACACCATCACAAAGATGGCAGTAAAATCCTCTCGTTTACTCTAGGAGAAAAGTGGGAACAACAAGATTTGAGTCAGGGGAGCAAGCCAATGAGCATGAACAACATGATTTGGGTCAGGGGAGTATCCTATTGAAGTACAACATGAACAACAAAAGAGCACAAGTGTGGATTCATCTGAAGGGGGTCAATCTCAGACCACATCAAACAATACGCTGGACTTGTCATTTGCATTAAGAAAAGGAGTACGGAAAGTTAACCCAATAAAAATACATAGTTACGATGACCATGACATAGGGAATTATATTTCCTACGAGGCTTTGTCTTCCTCGTTTCGAGTGTTTGTTGCCTCGCTGCAAGTTGTACATGTTCCTAAAGACTGGAAGGCAGCTAAGATGGAACCAAGATGGTGCAATGCAATGATGGAAGAACTAGAGGCGTTGAAGAAAAACAAAACATGGGAGTTGGCACATCTCCCAGAAGGAAAGAAGGCAGTGGGTTGTAAGTCGATTTATGCAGTAAAACAAAACCCAGAAGGGAAAGTTGAGAGATATAAGGCAAGACTTGTGGCAAGGGGATATAGTCAAACATATGGCATTGATTATGATGAGACCTTTGCACCGGTGGAAAAAATGAATACTGTTCGAATATTAATATCTTCTGCAGCAAATTTTGGTTGGACACTGCATCAACTTGATGTAAAAAAATACCTTCTTGCATGGTGATTTACAGGAAGAAGTGTATATGGAGTTACCACCAGGATTTGTCACAACTGAAACAGCAGGGAAGGTATGCAGGCTAAATAAATCCCTATATGGTCTAAAACAATCCCTGTGGGCCTGGTTTGATAGGTTTAGGAAAGTTGTGTGTGGCATGGGATATGGCCAATGCAATGGAGACCATACTTTATTTTGCAAACATTCTGAACAGAAAATCACCATTCTAGCAGTGTATGTTGATGATATTATCATCACAGGAGATGATGAGGGAGAAATTACAAGATTGAAGAAACGCCTAAGTCAAGCCTTTGAGGTGAAAGATCTAGGAAAACTAAAATATTTCCTAGGAATTGAAGTTGCTAGATCTTCAAAAGGAATAGTACTATCTCAAAGAAAGTATACCTTGGATCTCTTAAATGATATGGGTATGATGGGATGTCGAGCAGCCTCAACTCCTATTGATCAAAACAATAAAGTAACAGTAGAGTCTGGTGAATCTTTGGACAAGGAGAAATATCAAAGACTAGTTGGAAGACTAATCTACTTATGCCACACATGACTAGATATATCATATGAAATGGGTGTAGTGAGTCGCTATATGCATTATTCTAGGGATGGACACTTGGAAGCAGCTCAAAGAATCTTGAGGTACTTAAAGGGCACTCCAGGAAAAGGACAATGGTTCAAAAGTAATGGGCATCTGAATGTAGATGGCCATTGCGATGCAAATTGGGCTAGTTGCTTGGATGATAGAAGATCCACCTCAGGATATTGTGTTTTTGTTGGAGGGAACTTGGTGTCATGGAGAAGCAACAAACAATCTATTGTTTGAAAATCCATAGCTGAAGCAGAGTATAGGGCTTTGTCACAAGGCTTGAGTGAAATGTTGTGGGTAAGGAACATCTTAAGTGAACTGAAAGTGTTAAGGCAGGAAAGCTTGAAGGTGTGGTGTGATAATATGTCTGCAATAAACATAGCGAATAATCATATCCAACATGACCGAACCAAACATGTGGAGATAGACAGGTTCTTTATCAAAGAGAAGATTGATGCATTGTATCTTTGGCTTATGTGAGATCAGGACAACAAGTGGCTGACTGTTTGACAAAAGGGCTGGGCACAAAAGAGTGTAATCTTGCGTGTGCCAAGATGGGAATGATTGACATTTATCACCCATCTTGAGGGGGAGTGTTGGATGTTGGATAACTGTTGGATGCCTACTGGGCCTTCTTTAAGTTTTATGTGGCCCATCTAGCCTAGCCCAGTGCCTGACCTATATAAGGTCCCTTTTCGAGTGCTCTTTGACCTAACTAGCAGAGGGAGTTCCTCCCAGCCGCCACAGCCTATGTAGGTTAGTTCCCTTCTATGCCTACATAAATCATGAACCTTTTGATTCTGAAGACCAGTTTAACTTCAAAATATGCTCCTATGTTTTTACTTCACTGAATACTTTTTCCCTTGAAACTTGAGATATGGCAAATAGACCATCATATAACTCTATAAGCAAATGCTGATCAAGCGGGAAATAGATCTGGGCATCTTGCAGCAACTGCACCCATGAAAGGAGATACGGCGATCTCACTCTACGCCGATGATGTGGTGCTATTCTGCCACCCCACACCCATGGATATCGCCACAGTCAAAGGGATCTTGTAGCTATTTGGGAACGCATCTGGTCTGGCCGTCAACTACACTAAGAGCTCGACCATGCTGCTTCGATGTGCAAAGTCATCGGCCAGCTCGGATGTCCTATCGTGGATTTACCGCTCACCTACCTGGGCATCCCCTCTCGCTGCGGCGCCCCACTACAACCCAACTGCAACCGATTGTCGATGGCATCGCGAGGCGGCTGCCAACTGGGAAGGCTGGATTGATGCAGAAAGCTGGACGCCTGCCATTGGTGAAATTCATCCTCTGCGCCATCCCCGTCAATCAGCTGCTTGCCTACGCATCACCAAAGAAAACCCTCAAACAAATTACCAGAATCGAGCGATGCTTTCTTTGGGAAGGGCATGCTGCAGCCAATGGAATATATTGCCATGTTAACTAGGAATGTGTGAGTCGACCCACTTCCCATGGAGACCTGGGCGTACCTGACATCGAGCGCCAGGGCCTAGCACTTGGGCTATGCTGGCTATGGCTCTCTTGCACCAACGACGACTGTTCCTTGCATCAACCTCCACGGCTGTGGGGAATGGCCAAAGGGCACTGTTTTGGGAAGATTGATGACGGCGAATCGGTTAGCCAGATCGTGCCAGCAATGTACGGTTGCATCCCCAAGAGGCGATGCAAAATCAAGACTGTGGCGCAGGGGCTACATGAGAACAGTTGGGAAAGGGACATACAAGGAGTTCTCGGGATCAACGAAGTGGGCCAGTACCTGTAGCTATGGATCATACAAGGTACCACACTTATAGATTCTCAAGACCAACTACATTGGAAGTGGACCATAGATGGGATATATTCAGCGCGCTCATGCTACCTTGCCACCTTCCATGGATCAACTACTTGTTTCTTCTAGAAATTGGAATAGAAGAGCTGGGCGCCACCCAAAGTGAAGTTCTTCCACTGGTTGGCAAATCAGGATCACTATGGGACAGCCTAGCGGCTCGCAGGCCATGGACTCTAGCACCATCCTCGCTGCCCCCTTTGTGATCAAGCCCCAGAGATAACCTGTAGAGTTTAGAGGTGGCGGCTAACCTTGTGGATGGATGCACAGCTTCTGTCTCTTCTAGGGTTTCTTGGAGTAAGAGGGCAGATATATACATCAGCTCTTGGGTGAATAGATGGGCCACATGGGCCAGCAACATAAAGCCCAATAACTGTCCAATAACTGTTCAACACTCCCCCTCAAGATGGGTGATAGATATCTATCATCCCCATCTTGCTACAAGCCAAGTTGCATTCCTTTGCTCCTAGCCCTTTTGTTAAGAAATCTGCAATTTGTTGTCCTGTGTTCACATAATCAATCTTGATGATTCCAGCATCTAATTTTTCCTTGATAAAGAATCTGTCAATCTCCATATGTTTGGTTATGTCATGTTGTACTGGATTATTTGCTATGCATATAGCTGACTTGTTATCGCACCAAACATTCAAATGTTCATCTCTTAGCACCTTTAGTTCACTTAAGAGATTTCTTACCCACAACATGTCACTCAATCCTTGAGACATTGCTCGATATTCTGCTTTAGCAGTTGACTTTGATACAACTGGTTGCTTTTTACTTCTCCTTGACACCAGATTACCTCCAACAAACATACAATATCCTGAAGTTGACCTCCTATCATCAAGGCAACTTTCCTAATCAGCATCACTGTAGCCATCCACCGTTAGGTGTCCATTACATTTGAACCACAGACCCTTTCCTGGAGTCCCCTTTATGCACCTCAAAATTTGATGTACTGTATCCAAGTGACCAGTCCCAGGCTCATGCATATATCTACTTACAATGCTTACTGCATAAGCAATGTCTGGCCTTGTATGACATAGATATAGTAGCTTTCTTACAAGTTTTTGATAATTTTCCATTTGCACCAATTCCCTAGATTTAGCTGCTATCCTATGATTCGGATCTATGGGTGTTGCCGCTGCCCAACATTGCATCATCCCTGTTTCGTTCAGAATATCCACAACATACTTGCGATGTGTCAACACTATGCCCCTTGCAGATCGTGCTACTTCTATGCCTAGAAAATATTTGAGTTGGCCAAGGTCCTTTACCTCAAAAGCTTTACTTAGACACCTCTTCAATCTGAATATTTCAGCTTCATCATCACTAGTAATTATAATGGCATCCACATAAACCGCTAGAATAGTAATCTTTTGATTTGAATGTTCGTAAAACACGGTGTGATCACCATTACACAGTCCATATCCTATGTCACGCACAACCCTTCTAAACCGATCAAACCAGGCCCTTGGAGATTGTTTCAGGCCATAAAGAGCCTTTTTTAGTTTGCAAACTTTTCCTCCATTTTCAGCTGCAGCCATTCCTGGTGGCACCTCCATATACACCTCTTCCCGAAGATCACCATGCAAGAAAGCATTCTTCACATCAAGCTGATGCAATGTCCATCCAAAATTTGCCACGCATGATATCAAGATCATCACAGTGTTCATTTTTCCACAGGAGCGAAGGTTTCATCATAGTCAATCCCATATGGTTGACTATATCCCCTTGCAACCAATCTTGCCTTATACCTTTCTATCTTTCCTTCTGGACTTTGTTTTACTATGGACACCCACTTGCATCCAACTGCTTTCTTTCCTTCAGGTAAGTTAGTCCACTCCCAAGTTTGATTTTTCCTCAATGCTTCTAACTCTTCTCTCATGGCTGCAAACCATTTAGGGTCTTATTGTGCTACTTTCCAATCAGTAGGAATATTTACTAACTGTAGGGACGTAACAAATGCACGGTAGGAAGGAGACAATGCTTCATACGATACATAGTTGTTAATGTCATGAACATTAAAAGCCATACCTCTTCACAGGTCTACTTGTAGCTGCTCTAATCACTTTCCTTAGTGGAATTGGTAAGTCTGTCGAACCCTCTATGACACTTGAGTTCTCATCCATTCGTGCACTAGATGGACTGCCTTGCGAAGATTGTTCTTCCTCTTGCATTTGTGGCTCTTGTTGTATCTAATAATTGTCCTCCCATGTTCAACATTCTCCCCTTGTTCAACATTCTCAGGACGCCTCCTCCTGGAGTACACTTGAAGTGGTGGTTCTTGGCCTTGTGGTTGTGCAATTGTGTGGGCATCACCAATTTCAGGGGCTGAAATAGTAAGGGGTGATCCAATAGTCAAAGAAGGAGGTTTCCCATTTGTTGCATGAGGTGCAACTGCTGTTGGTGAAAGGGAAATGGACGTCACCTAGAGGGGGGGGTGAATAGGCGTTTTAAAATTATTACGGTTTAGGCTCTAATAAATGCGGAATAAAACTTAACGTTTAATATATCAAGCCAAAACCCATATCCACTAGTTTCACTAAGTGCACCAACAACCTATGCTAAGCAAGACAAGCAACAAGGTAATAGCAAGATATAGTACTTCAAGCCCGATGGCTATCACAATGTAAATTGCATAAGTAAAGGGCTCGGTTGAGAGATAACCGATGGACACGGAGACGATGATTTGTTTCCCGAAGTTCACTTCCAAAGAAGCTACGTCTCTGTTGGAGAGGTGCGGGGGCGCAATGTACTTCGAACGCCACAAATGGCTCACCTCGAGGTGTGGTGGCTCGATGCTCACCCAACGCCACACAAGGCCTCACCAAGGATGCGAAGCCACGCAACTCACCGACACCACAAAAGGCTCACCCTATTCTCCCGTGAGCTCGCCACAAAGGCCTACTCACGTTCCACTATGGGACACTTGAGGGTGGTCACCGAACCCATACAAGGCTTGGGGCAATCTCCACAACTCAATTGGAGGGCTCCCAAGAAATGCCACAAAGGCTCCACAGTGCCACAAAAGTCCAACAAGCTTGGGGAACCTCCACAACTCAATTGGAGCCCCAAGAACACACCACAACTCCACACAACCGTCTAGGGTTCCAAGAACCCAAGAGAAACAAGCCCAAGGGCTTGAACTCGCCGAATCTCTGAGGAGAACTCAAACCTATGCACCAAATGCAAGAGGCAAGTCCTTCTCTCTCAAATTCCACCAAAGCTACAAAAGCTATTGGGGGAATAAGGGAGGAAGAACACAAGAGGAGAACACAAAACTCTCCAAGATCTAGATCCCAAGGATTCCTTCACAAAGAAGGGATTTTGCTTGGTGGGGCTTGTAGATCTAGATCTCCTCTCTCAAATCCCTCAAAAAGATGCAAGAATCATAGGAGGGGGAAAGGGAGAGGACAAGCTCTTCAAGGTCAACAATGGAGGAGAAAGAAAGCCAAAAAACCAAGAAGAACAAGAGTTAGGGCCGAAGGGGAAAGGGGAGATCCTTTTAAAGGGCTCCCCGATCTTCCCGTTACCCACAGAATCGCGCGCGGCCGGTAGTACCAGTGGGTGGCCGGTACTACCGGTGGCACTCAGCCAACGGTCCAAAAACGAGGTGCGAACGAACACACAAACGAGGCCGGCCGGTACTACCGGTGGGTCACCGGTACTATCGCCTGGGCCGGTACTACCGCCCAAGATTCCAACCGAAGTTCCGACAAATACGCACACCAAGACAGAGATGGTACAGAACCAAAAACGGGGTTACCGGAAATTGGGCCGGAATTAACACCAGTACTACCGGCAGCAAAATGCCCTAGCGGTACTACCGGTGGCCCGCCGGAACTACCGGCCAGGCAAAAACTCCAGAACCAGAAATGCCACAACAAATGCATCCGAACTCCAAACGAGAGGAAACCAATTTTGTTGGAAAGATAACGACGTGTAGAATCCCAAGGTGTGGAGCCAATATTGTTCGAAATATTGGGTATCACCAAGGGAGAAAATACCATGAATATATATGTGAGATACCTCCAAGGTGTGGAGCCGGAAAACCTGCAAGATCAAAAACGCAATAAGATATGCAAGGGAAAACCGTTTTTGATGAACTAGAGCTTCTAATGAAGATAAGCACAAGCTCTAGATCCTCACATGGACAAGAACCAAACAACAACCAAGAAAGATGATGCTATGTATGCAAAGGTTTGATCTCTCTTCGAAAGATACGAACGAGTCACCCACTTAAGAGCCCCTCTTGATAGTACGGCTATCTATCCTAAACCCGGTCTCCCAACACTACAAGAGACCGGTAAAATAGAAACCCTATCAAGATCATACCTTTGCCTTGAGCATCCCACTTGATCTTGATGTAGACCGTCTTGTCCTTCTCAAGATGGAACACCTTTCTTGATTGCTATTACATGCTCTTGTTTGATGAAGACTTGCGAATGGCTTGATGACCCACAAGTATAGGGGGTGTATCGCAGTATTTTCGATAAGTAAGAGTGTCGAACCCAGCGAGGAGCACAAGGTGTTGGCTAGTGGTATGGATCAGGAATTCTCTGCAAATACTTAGCAAATGGATTTTTAGGGGTTTTCGATAAAGCAAGTAAATAAAGTACGAGTAAATAAAAGACAGTAAGAATGAATGCAGCAAGTGGCCCAATCCTTTATGCAGCAAAGGACAAGCCGGTTGTATTTCTATAGATGACCAAATGTTCTCGAGGACACATGGGAAGACTGTCATGTGCTTTCGCTTCATATAGTCGATTAATCTTCTCTAGCTTGCTAAGTGTTGTGTGGGTGAACCTGTGCTAATGTACCGTACCATCCAATACTTAATACATACTTGTGATTAAACCCCCTTGCAAACATCCGTAAGTACAAGAAAGTAATTAAGGTAGAAACCTAACCACAGCTTTAAACTCTAAGACCCTTACGTCCCTTGTGCAATGGTTTCCTAACGGGGGTTCAGGTTTCTGTCACTCCGGCAACCCCTACGATTAGTATCCAAATACACAATGCATTCCCCTAGGCCCATATAGGTGAAGTGTCATGTAGTCGGCGTTCACATGACACCACTAGAAGAAGTACACCACAACTTAAATAACAATCTATTGAATCTTTCTCAACGCAACTCCACTACTAACAACAAGACTTCTCCCATGTCCTCAAGAACAAAATGAACTACTCACAAGACATCATATGGATCATGATCGGAGATGTAATAATGATGTATAACAATATGAAGATAAATAATAATTCAATGCTTCACTCAATAGCATCAACTACAAAGAGTAATCAACACCGGGAAAGTTTCCCCTATGAACTATGGCAAGATTCAACGCAATTGTTATAGCAATATGGAGATGGTGATGAGGGTGCTGATGGTGATGATGGTGGTGGTGATGATGATGATGATCCCAATGAAGTCCAGCTTGATGGTGGTGTTGATGGCGACGATCTCCCCTCTCCGGGAAGGAATTCCCCCGGTAGAAATCTGTCTGCCGGAGAGATCTTTCTCTCTCGGTGTTTTCCGCCCCGCAGAGGCGGCGGAATCTCTCTGTGGTCTCCCCCCGAGTCTTAGGGTTTCAGGAGGAAGATATACGCCAGAGGAGAGAGGCTAGAGTGGGCCAGGGTGACCACACCACTCCCTGGCGCGGCCTAGGCCTGCCCGCGCCATGGGGTGGTGTGGGCCCCATGTGGCCCACCTCCACTCCATCTTCTGGCATCTTGAGTATTCTGGAAAAATAGAATTTTCCGTATATTTTCCCGGATTTTCTGATCTTCGCGAATTTTGCCTCCAAACAGCACCTTTTCCATCAGAATCCTGACTGCAGCGGTCCATGCTCCAAAAGTCATCAACCATGCAAAAAAAGATGAAATAACATAAGTATCACCTCTCAATACGAAATATATCAATGAATAATAGTGAATTAAGACATAGAATAGTGATGCAAAATGGACGTATCAACTCCCCCAAGCTTAGACTTCGCTTGTCCCCAAGCGAAACTGAGCTCAATAAACATGACCTCAAGTTTATGGAGTGAAGAGTCGATAAAAGAATACAGACAAGAAGCATCACATTCATCAAATACATATATCATAATAGAAGACAACTCACTATTATACAACTCAACTTGCAATGAGTAAAGGAAACACAATAAAGATACATAAAGTGGATCATAATTGGTAATGGCAAACTTAGCTCTTGGTCAAAGAATAGTTGATAATTTGCTGGAGGTCAGCTGGTTTTCCAAAGAAAGCTTTCAAGGTAGTAAACATCAAGATAAGAGCAATGTGCAAAACAAGGAACATAAGAAACATGAATGCATAAATCATCGTATGAATGAATGAAACACATCAACTCAAAATACTTGCCGAGATAGAAGGGAATAGGTTTACTGACTCAACTACAAAGTAAAAGAAAGGGCCCTTCAAAGAGGGAAGCAGGGATACCAAGTCTCATAAAGAGCTCCCAAAAATTATGATACATACTAGCTTTCAGCTCTCATTGCCCCTATCATAGGCATCTTTAGGTGATTAAGGTTAAAGTGACACAACTAAGAGGATATGCTTGACAAGTTATAAGTTGAAATCTCAAGCCCCTTACTTATGAGTACCGATCCTCGTGCTACTCAACTTCAGTCACGAGCAAGCTCTTGTCATTGTAAATACACGCGTATCATTGAAAACCGCCAACGGGGTACCCCTTGCACATGACACAGGAGCTATCCCATAATCAAAATGACAAGGCAAGCAGACAGTGAGCATCTCAGCGATCTTTTTATTTGCTATTTGCATAGGTTTTTATTGAGGATGCTTCATAGAATGCTCACTATAGTTATGCTGCAAGTTTCCACCATGATTAGGCATGAGCAGCCAAGGCGTTTCTCTAACACACATATAAACTCCATGATCTTACAAGTTCCACTTTTATTTCACACCACCGGGATCCATAAGCAAAAGAACATGATATCAACTAGGTACAAGTACCAATGAAGTGTTGAAAGCGGTCCCCATGATACATGGTTCGGCTAACTTCAACTCATAAAGCGCAAGCATATACGTAACAAAGAAGGACCAAATGGTTCAAGTTTATTAAATGCAAGAAAGTAAAGTGTGCCATCAAGTTTGTGAGAGATTTAATCACTAAATTTCACATAACAAGTTTAATTTGGAAGGTAGATAAAACAAGAATTTACTTGGAATAGAAATAATGCTACTAGGTAGCTATGGTGGACACAAATGGCAAAGGTTTTGGTTTAAAGGAAGTGGATGCACGAGAAGAATTTCCTCTCAGTACAGGTTTTTGGCTAGCAAGGCTGGGTAGCAAGTATAAGAGTTGAAGGAAAAAAACAAACATACAAATGGTAAATACAAACATGCAATCTTCCTTGGAAGCACAAAAGATCTTAACTAGAGAAAACTAGACTTATGAGCAAATCAAGAAAGAAAGATGATGAAATTATTTTCCTCTAGAGTACTTCTATCTTTTTATTTTCAACTCTCAAAAAGGGTGTTGCTACTGACCGAGCCAGGTTTGCCAAAACCAACTGAATTAACTCAATGATCCCAAAGTGCTACCAATACTAACAACAAGATGAATCATATAACCACGAATTGAAAACTATCATAAGCTATGCAAAAGAGTGAATGATAGAACTTCTCATTAGTACTCCATAATGGAAACTCACACCAAGGGATACAAATCTAATGAGAGAGGGGACACTTCCATAATGCAAACCATACTACACAATAACTCCTCTATTCATGATATGACTCTACTAATAAGGTAAAAAGATAGAAGATAGTGATATGATACCGCGGCACTCCCCCAAGCTTGGAACAAACCAAGGGGATGCCAAACCCGATGAAGAATTACTCCTTAGGTGGTGGTGGTATCTTCTCAATGAGCTCTCTGATAAGTTTCCCCAAGTCCTCAATCTCGAAGGTGAGATTACGAATCAGCTGTGAGTTTTGCTCAATGCGGCTCATGATCATGTCGTGTTGAGAATCCCAGCTCTTGTTATTCTTTCCCCACTCTTCCTCCTTGAAGTCTTCTTTTCCTGCATGGTTAGAACGAGGCAAATCCCAATTGGAGGGTAATTTCTCCTTGGGCATATTCTGGTATTGATGCTCATGGATAAGAGTGTGGAAAGGATTCTTGGTGCGTGGAGGAAGTGACCAGGGATCTGAACGCTGATGAGGAGGCTTCCCTCCAATGGCTGGATTTGCCACCACTCCGATGCTTGCAACGGTAGTGCTCGTGTGCTTTGCCTCCTCTTCACCTTCACTCTTGATCTCCTTCTCCTTCCCGGTGTCTTGGAGGTCTTCCTCCATGGGTTCCTTTCCTTTATCCTTGGCGGACACCATTGTGCTTCTAAACTTTCAAAGAGTATGTCCTGGCAGAAACAGATCGGAACAAAAACATGACGAAAACACAATATACGAACCTCGGGGGATCCGGGGGGTTATATATTACGAAGTTTCATATCAAAAGGAAGGTACTGGGAGAAAACGGGTCAGAGACGGAGTCCTGGGCGGCCTCACCACCTGGTGGCGCGGCCAGGGGTGGGCCCGCGCCATGGGGTGGTGTGGGACCCCTATGGCCCGGTTCTGTCCCTTTTTCGCTTCATAGCTTTCTTTATTGACTGAAAACTGCAAAAATATAGTTGGATTGTATTTTTGCGGAACTTTTCTTACCAGAACTGTTACCTAGTTGGAAACGGACTCTGCAGGTCTCTGAATTTGGTATTGAGTGGATCCTTCTGGAGTCATCACTTGAATATCATCCATATCTTCATCTTCATATACTTATTACTCGATTCATAAAACCTTTCTCTTCGTTGTTACACCACTATCTCCACTTCCTGGAAATTTCTTTCACACAAAACTTCACACAGTTTTTATTAGCAACATTAGTATAAGTGAAGTGATAAAACCTTTTGAGTCCAACTTCGACTGAAAACCATCAAAACAAAAGTTACTGTATAAACTCCTTTAGAAAACCCAAAAAGAATTCAAAAAGGAAATCGAATAAAGAAGCAAATGCAAGATTGGCAAAATCTGTCAAAACAGACCAGCAGGTAAAGATCAATTTTTTCTAAAATCTTCTGTTGCTCAAATCAAAAAGTGCAAAACTAAAGAAAGTTAAATAACAACCTGGGGCAGAAGCACAAAAAATTACAGCTCAATCCGATATACTGATATCTCTCATGAATTTTTACGGTGAAGCACAAAAATCTGTTTCGGGACAGCAACTTCCCCAAATCTTACTTCTCTCTCATTAGAGGTTGATGTTGACACAAAAACCAAACAAAACGGATAAGAAGCGGTTATTACCAAAGTAATAACTTCCAAGACTCAAAGAAACAAAAACAAACTGAAAGCAAAAACAAATTGGGTTGTCTCCCATAAAGCTCTTTCTTTATAGCCATTAAGATGGGCATGATAATTTTGAAGAAGCTCTCATAGGGATATGATTTGAAGTGAAAGAGAGCATTAAGAAGCAAAACACACGCACATTTAAGTCTAACCCACTTCCTATGCAAGGGAATTTTGTAAACAAACAAGTTATTGGAACCAAAGGCAACTTGCATAAGAAGGCAAAAGAAGTGCAACATAAAAACTTTCAGCATAAAACGAGGAAACTTGATATTATTGAGATGCACAAGAACACTTTTTCCTCTCTCATAATAGCTTTCAGTATCATGCATAAACTTAACAATATAGCTATCACAAGGACTATCATAGCAATGATCACTTATTCTAATAGAAAACACAGGAATACTAGCTCTCATAACACTACTATGCGAAACAATATTAGAGGTATCCTTACAAAGGGTAGTGTGTCCCTCTTTTTCATATTTAGCAACAAAGTCTTTCACATTTGCTACAATAGGTTCATCAATCATTTGTTTATCAGGTTCAACGGCCCTACTCATACTTTCATTAACCATACTAGCTATCATAGAATGCTCCTTTACCTTAACTGGGAAAGGCATTTTCTCAATATAAGGTTTAGGTAAAACATGACTAGTAGTATAAACTTCAGTATTTCTTGCAGGAACACTCTTAGCAATATCTTTATAAGGTTCATGATACTTATTCCACTTCTTTTTAGGCACTTCAATATAAGAAGCAAAAGCCTTAAAATAAGAAGCAATAGCTTGAGAGTCTAGACCATAAGCATTTTTAATATTTTGAAAGTCATCAGTTCCCATAAAAGATTCAATGCATTCATAATCATATTTTATACCTGACTTTCTACCTTTGTCGTTCTCCCAAGCTTCAGCATTGTCTTGAATATGGTCCAGAAGACCCCATTTAACTTCTTCCATGCGAGTGAATGATCCAGCACAAGAAGCATCCAATAAATCCTTGTCATGTAGAGGGAGCCTTGCATAAAAGTTATTGATAATAATATTGTTGGGGAGCTCATGAATGGGACATTTGAGCATTAGTAACTTCAGTCTCCCCCAAGCTTGAGCAGTACTCTCTCCATCAAGAGGCCA
Source organism: Avena eriantha (assembly GCA_910589775.1). Classification (NCBI taxonomy): domain Eukaryota; kingdom Viridiplantae; phylum Streptophyta; class Magnoliopsida; order Poales; family Poaceae; genus Avena; species Avena eriantha. The sequence continues at coordinate 108,632,588 of OU342745.1, forward strand.
AAAGTTGTATATTTGATTCCGATCTTTATGAATTTCACTAGGAGGATAAAACTTTGAATAAAAGAGAGGCACTATTTCCTCCCATTCTAGAGCTTGACCATTCTTCAGCAGCTTATACCATTCCTCAGCTCTTCCTTTTAGTGATAATGAGAATAACTTCTTCTTAACTTGATCTGTAGTAATACCTGCACACTTGAACAACCCGCATAATTCGTGTATAAAGAGTAAATGATCACCGGGATGGACAGTTCCATCCCCAACATAGTAGTTATCCATAACACGATCAATAATTCTTGTAGGTATTTTGAAAACATCTTTCTCAGCAGGTGGTGGCTTATCTACTACCTTAGCAGTGGTAGTAGCAATACCAAATAAGAAACTCAGCGAATTATCCATAACGAAAATAAAGCAACTAGTAGAAGTAAACAATACTCACAGTAGAAGTTTCCTTTACCAGTTCCACTCTCAAATAGCGCTTCACTCCCCGGCAACGGCGCCAGAAAATAGTCTTGATGACCCACAAGTATACGGGGTGTATCGCAGTATTTTTGATAAGTAAGAGTGTCGAACCCAACGAGGAGCAGAAGGTGCTGGCTAGTGGTATGGATCAGGAATTCTCTGCAAATACTTAGCAAACGGATTTTTAGGGGTTTTCGATAAAGCAAGTAAACAAAGTACGAGTAAATAAAAGACAATAAGAATGAATGCAATTAGTGGCCCAATCCTTTATGCAGCAAAGGACAAGCCGGTTGTATTTCTATAGATGACCAAACGTTCTCGAGGACACATGGGAAGACTGTCATGTGCTTTCGCTTCATATAGTCGATTAATCTTCTCTAGCTTGCTAAGTGTTGTGTGGGTGAACCTGTGCTAATGTACCGTCCCATCCAATACTTAATACATACTTGTGATTAAACCCCCTTGCAAACATCCATAAGTACAAGAAAGTAATTAAGGTAGAAACCTAACCACAGCTTTAAACTCTAAGACCCTTATGTCCCTTGTGCAATGGTTTCCTAACGGGGGTTCATGTTTCTGTCACTCCGGCAACCCCTACGATTAGTAGCCAAATACACAATGCATTCCCCTAGGTCCATATAGGTCAAGTGTCATGTAGTCGACGTTCACATGACACCACTAGAAGAAGTACACCACAACTTAAATAACAATCTATTGAATCTTTCTCAACGCAACTCCACTACTAACAACAAGACTTCTCCCATGTCCTCAATAACAAAACGAACTACTCACAAGACATCATATGGATCATGATCAGAGATGGAATAATGATGTATAACAATCTGAACATAAATAATAATTCAATGGTTCACTCAATAGCATCAACTACAAAGAGTAATCAACACCAGGAAAGTTTCCCCTATGAACTATGGCAAGATTCAACGCAATTGTTACAACAATATGGAGATGGTGATGAGGGTGCTGATGGTGATGATGGTGGTGGTGGTGATGATGATGATCCCGATGAAGTCCAGCTTGATGGTGGTGTTGATGGCGACGATCTCCCCTCTCCGGGAAGGAATTCCACCGGCAGAAATCTGTCTGCTGGAGAGATCTTTCTCTCTCGGTGTTTTCCGCCCCGCAGAGGCGGCGGAATCTTTCTGTGGTCGCCCCCCGAGTCTTAGGGTTTCGGGAGGAAGATATACGCCAGAGGGGAGAGGCTGAAGTGGGCCAGGGTGGCCACACCACTCCCTGGCACGGCCTAGGCCCGCCCGCGCCATGGGTTGGTGTGGGCCCCCTGTGGCCCACCTCCACTCCATCTTCTGGCATCTTGAGTCTTCTGGAAAAATAGAATTTTCCGTATATTTTCCCAGATTTTCTGATCTTCGCGAATTTTGCCTCCAAACAGCACCTTTTCCATTAGAATCCTGACTGCAGCGGTCCATGCTCCAAAAGTCATCAACCATGCAAAAACAGATGAAATAACATAAGTATCACCTCTCAACACGAAATATATCAATGAATAATAGTGAATTAAGACATAGAATAGTGATGCAAAATGGACGTATCATGGCTCCCCCATACTCCATGAGGAAACATCTTCTTTGACCTTGTCTTCATCACTCCATGAACGCCGAGGATGGAAAGCTCCAAGCATGATATCTTCTAGAGATGGCGCATCGTGAGCTTGCACATCAAATCTTGATGATGATGTCTTGAAGAAAGCCATGCGGAACTCCATCTTCTTCTTCTTCAAGGCATACTTGATCTTCTTCTTCTTCTTCTACTTGATTCCAATAGGCACAAAGCCCTTGGACGATGCTTCTTCTTTTTCATCCTTGAAACCAACACATGGTCCAAGCGATGTCAATGGACAAACCTACAAGTGAAACTCAATTTGCACATTAGTCCATAGGAATTGTCATTAATTACCAAAACCACACATGGGGACATACATGCCCTTTCAGCTGGTGTGACTGTACTCTCCCCCTCTTGACCATCAGTCGTAGGTGATAGATGATCAAGGCCTTCAAACAACATGCTCAAATCTGTTTTCTCACCATAAAACGGTTCAAATTCATGAAATGTAACATCCATACTCACAAACGTTCTGCGCTTAGTTGGATTCCAGCATTTGTATCCTTGTTGCCCAGGAGGATAGCCAATGAAGATGCATCTCACCGCCTTGGGATCAAGCTTGCTTACTATGGGTATGTGATCTCGGACAAAGCAGGTGTAGCCAAAAACCTTGGGAGTAACAGGGAACTTATTTTCACCAAATAGTAGCTCACATGGAGATTTCATGCCCATAATCCGTGAAGGCATGCGATTAATTAGAAAGGTAGCAGTTAGAACAGCCTCACTCCACAAAAATTTAGGTACATTCATAGTGTACATGAGAGAGTGAGCTACCTCTAATACGTGGCGATCCTTTCTTTCAGCTATTCCATTTTGGAGCGGAGTATCTGGACAGGAAGTCAGATGCATGATGCCTTTCTCTGATAAGAATCCTCCAAATCTCTTGTTAACATATTCTATCCCATTATCAGTTCTAAGCACTTGCACATGCACCTTAAACTGAGTGTTCACATATGCACAAAAATCCTGGAAGCACTGAAACACCTCATCTTTGTGGCATAAAAGATACACCCAGGTCATGCGTGTATAGTAGTCAATGAAGGTTACAAAATATTTCATTCCACTGATAGACATAATGGGGCATGTCCATACATCAGAGTGCACAAGAGTGAAAGGAGCTATACTTCTCATCCCCTTACATAAGATGTTCTAGTATGTAAAGCATACTCACATGCATCACATTTCAGTTTACTCATGTCTACTCCACTCATTACATCAGGAAATACTTTGTTCATTTATCAAAAGAAATGTGCCCCATTCGACGATGATGAATCATGGCCTTGCACTCCTTATCACCTTGGACCGCTGCGAGCACCACTGAGTATCCCAACTTCCCAGGCTGCTCTCGGTCCAGGTACCACAATCCTCTACGCCTGATTCCGTCCCCAAGCTTCCTTCCAGTCCTCCTCTCCTAAATCAGACACATATACTTATCAAGTGTAATGCGGCAATCAAGCTGATCAACCAAATTACTCAGTGAGATTAAGTTCACTGGGAATGCAGGCACATGTAGGACAAATGATAACTTTATGCTAGATGAACATTGGACAACTCCAACACCTTTTATAGGTTGGGCGGTACCATCTACAGTTTGAATGGTTTCATGATATGTAGATGGATACTAGTTGTACAGCTCAAACTCTCTAATATTACCAGTAACATGTTTGGAGGCTCCAGAATCCAATACCCAATCAAAATCTAGCTTATGAGCAGCTAGAGAGACATTGTCAATGTTACCTTTGGTGCAGATGAAGTGGACAAACTGCCCAAAGCTTGTTTCTCCTTGTTTTTCACCTTTCTTCCCTTCTCCTTCAATTACAGTTCCTTGAATTTGAGTTCCTGCTGACTGACCTCCCTCCATAACTGTCATGTTGGCTCTTTCCACTCCTTGTGAACCACCCGAGTTGTGATAGTAACTTCCTCCATTTCTGCCTCTACCACCTCTGCAGTATCCCCTGCCGTACCTGCAACCACCTCTGAAACCTCCTCTGCCACGACGAGGTGGAGCGGTACATTGATGGCTTAGGTGGCCATTTACTCCACAATTGTAGCAGTCCCTGGTCTCTTGCCTCTCAAACACAATTGTAAATTCTTCCTTTTCATTGGACTTCAGTCTTGTCTCCTCTTGCCCAATAGCATCTATTGCAGCTTCAAGTGAAGGCAACTGAGTTTCGTGCATCAGGCTCACCCTTCTATTCTCAAACTTTGGATTCAATCCCTTCAAAAACTTCAGTACCTGCCTACCTTCAACCCATTTCTTTGCTTCCACAACACACTCAGGATGAGCCAGCACCAAGGGATCAAGATGATCCAAGTCATCCCACAACTGTTTCAGCTCCGCTACATAGGTCACCGTTGGTTTTTCGCCCCGAGTCAGATCATGCACTCTATCCTCAAGGTGAGAAACCAACATCACATTTCCATTACCAGAATACATCTGGGACAAAGCTTCCCATACCTCCTTTGCAGTGGGGAGTGCCTCAACTGATGCAGCAACTGATGGAGATAAAGAGCTGAGCAACCACGCAAGTATACCTGAATCAGTAGTGCTCCATTTCTTCCACTCAGCACTTCTTTTCTATAGGTTCATCAACTTCCCCCAGCACATATCCCTCCAAAGCTTTCATCTTCAGCAGCAACAATCCTCTCCTTGACCAGCTCAAGTAATTGCTGACACCCTCCAGTTTGACCTCATTTGAGGTCAGTTCCAGCTTCTGCGCTCCTTCAGCCTGTGAAGAAGAAGCTCCATCTGCTGCCTTGGACACAGCAGCAGCTTCCGCAGTTTTGGCGGTGAGAAGCTCCGCCAGCCTGTCCAGCACCTTGGCCAAGTCCTCTGACATGGCTTAGTCTTGCCACAGAACTCCGCCGTGTGCTCTCTTGATGTAGAACCACCAGATCCGCTGCAGCCTACAACAGATCCAATTACTCCATCTTCATCTTTGGCAGCCCCGCCATCTCTATCCTCTAGTGCTTTGGTACCATGTAGAGTTTAGAGGTGGCGGCTGACCTTGTGGGTGGATGCACAGATTCTGTCTCTTCTAGGGTTTCTTGGAGTAAGGGAGCAGATATATATACATCAGCTCCTGGGTGAATAGATGGGCCACATGGGCCAGCAACATAAAACCCAATAATTGTTCAACATAATCCAACATCTGCTGCTAGGTTGCCCTTTCACCTGCCAAACCTGGCATGAAATCCTGGTCTGGCTCAGGATGACAGCCAGACCACCAGGAGGCGTTGATCATGGATTGGTGGCAGCAGGCCAAGACGCACACTACCAAGTCGATGCGCAAAGGCCTTGCCACCAGCTCACTAGTCCCCTGGATGAACTGGAAGCACAGGAATGCATGCATCCTCGAAGGGGTGCGGCCTTCAGTCCACTCCCTCATCACAGTGATCAAGGAAGAAGCACAGCTGTGAGCACACGCAGGTGCCAAAGGCCTTCGAGTGGTGCTGCCTCCCACTTGGGACGTGCATTAATGTACCTGTAACATGTTGTAATTCGCCTCCTAGTGGGTTTGTAAGAAAATCCCCATCTTTTCAATGAAATGAAACGCAAAGGTCCTTTGCATTTTCTCCAAAAAAAAAACTCTATAAGAAAACAAGCTACTTCGGCGGCTGGTATCCTGTACTCAAGTGGAGATAAAATACTAACATTCAAGTGTGTTCAGAGTGGATAGATCTGTTCAAGAAGTGAAAATGTATTTTCTTGGAATGAGAACTGATGATGATGGATCAACGTGTCTGTTTCCTGAGACTGAATATTGCAAAAGCACCTCGCCTGGAAGGACTTTCACCTTGATGGAAGTTGAACATTTTGAAAAGAAAAAATATGCCATGAAGCCCTGGGAGCTTAAGTACGAAGTTCCAGTTTACTTTCCTGTTTATATCTCAAATATTTTCGTCTTAATATAACATGGGGGTTTGGGCAGCTAGTTTGTGTTGCCTACTTTCTAACTGAAACAGACCCTGCTGATCTCATTTTTATCAATGAAATATAACCAGGTCTCTTGCGATTAGTTCTGTACCAACTGCCAAGATGTGGTAACTGAACTTGTTTTTGGGTCATAGTTATGATATTCAAATATTAAACTGATTGACCACGCAAATTATGGAAGATTGAATAGTATACCAAAATATGTATGGTTCTACGCGGTAGCATATTGACCAATAATTCGAGAATGATGCTCATCTTTGAAGAAAAGAGGATGTCATGGATCGGATACTTGCCAGTTATTAATAGAGAATGCCACTTGTATTTTCTTCGCTAGCCCTTGGCGAAGTATGTCTGTCAAGCGGTGCTTTGTGCCTTTGGATTAACTGCTCTGTTCTCCTTAAGGATAGTCTTGCATCACACTTTTTGGGTGTGCGACTGGACAGAATTTTACTACTCCCTCCGATCCAAATTAATTGACTTCGATTTATCTAGATTCGGATGTATCTAGTACTAAAACATGTCTAGATACATCCGAATCTAGACAAATCCGAGTCAATTAATTTGGATCGGAGGGAGTAGGCAAAACTACTTGATGATGATGCCAAAAATACTTAATCGAATTAGGCTGTCCAGCAGTATTTGGTCACTATGAAGAACTCAAAATGCATGCTTCTTGGCTTCATCGGAACAGTGGCTGTTAACTAGAATATAGAGGGTACCGAAATGCACTAGTAAGTACAGCTAATCAAGACATATTCAAACATAACTATTATTTTGGTGTGCCGAATTATTGCTGCTTGATGATCTATCTTGGATAGTATGCTACAAGTCTCACAACAGGGAGTTGGTTGGGTTGATGGCCTCATGAGCATATAAAAATTGATCGAGTTGGTGGCTTGTTGCCCTCATAAGCACATTTTAGTTTCATCAGTTGAATTAGTCTCGGGTACTTCTAAATGGTGCAACTTGTGTAGATGATGAGCTCGGACAAAACACAAGCACATGCACAAGGTCTCACCTATGCTGATGGAATCTTGAGGTGCCAACTAATAGCCATATTACACTTGCCTGCTTTTCCTGCATAATACTCCTGGACAGTTGACCGTTGGTTCCAGTAAGCGGTCTTCCAGCATAACCAGTTAGAACAAGGTGCTTCAGTAGGTACTGCTCTTTAGTTTTCCACATTCTGCTTTTGCATCCATTCTCTTTGGTAACTGGTAGGCTTGATTGTGTCCACTATCAAGTAGGACTTTGGGTTTTTTCACCTGTATTAACAGAATTTCTTTTAATTCATGTCTGATTTCACCTTGCAAAGAAGAAACATGCCTGACTTGCACTTCCTCATGTTCCAAATGTAGCATAATTCTTATGCTGGATGGAGGGTACCTGTTTCTTTGGGACTGCTTGTTGAACAGATCATGTTGGGAAGCAGCAAGCCACATGATTTGTTGTTGCCGTTTGTTTCCGCCTTCTGCAGCACTCTGATCAGTGAATTATAGATTTACGAATATTCAGGTACTTTATTTACTTTGGATAGCTCTACTCCAGTCACTTGAGTGGTAGTTCTTCTTGTTCCCTGCTGAAGCTGTTTCTCACCTTTTCTTTCCTTCTACCTAGTTGCAGGTAATTGCCTTCCTGCAAGTTTGGCATTCTCAGACCTTGGTACTTTTGTGTATCTCCCTCATCAAGTTTGTCCGATGGCAACCATAATAAGTCTGGTTGGATCATGTGTGAAGAAATTGCAAGATATCATTACAGAGAAGGCAATTCTGATTCTAGGGGTAAAAGAAGAACTCAGAGAACTTCAAGGAACAGTGAGCCAAATACAGTGCTTTCTTCAGGATGCCAACCAAAGGAGGATGGAAGAGTTAGCAGTTAACAACTGGTTGTGTGAGCTGCGGGATTCACTGTATGATGCTGATGATATTATCGACTCGGCTAGAGTTGAAGGAAGCAAGCTACTGGAAGATCGCCCTTTATCATCAAGAAACTCGACTGGATGTAGTGGTATTTCACTTTTATCTTGCTTTCCTAGTATACAGAGGCGTCATGAGATTGCTATTGAAATTAAAAACATCAATACTAGGATAGAGAAGATCTCACAGCTGGGAAAAAAGTTCCTAACACGCTCGGAGGCAGCACCTTCTGGTCAAGGTTCAACATCTAAGCCAAGAAAAAGTTCCCAGCTTGTTGAACCCAACCTTGTGGGGAAGGAGATAATGCATTCTACAAGGAAATTAGTGGACTTGATACTTTCACATAAGGAAAATAAGGCTTACAAGCTAGCTATTGTTGGAACCGGAGGGGTTGGCAAGACAACACTAGCTCAGAAAGTATACAATGATCAAAGAATAAAAGGAAACTTTGAGAAACACGCATGGATTTGTGTTTCACGGGATTACAATGAAGTTACTCTTCTGAAAGAGGTTCTTAGAAACATAGGACTTCAGCAAGGGCAAGGTGAAACCATTGCAGAGCTCCAGTGCAAGCTTGCACAAACAATTAAGGGCAAAAGTTTCCTCCTTGTTCTAGATGATCTGTGGAAGTTCAACGTATGGACGGATCTACTGAGAACTCCATTACATACAGAAGCTTCTGGAATAATTTTGCTAACAACACGAGATGATACAGTTGCTATGAAAATTGGTGTAGAGCATACCCATCGAGTTGATCTGATGCCACTAGAGGTGGGGTGGGAGCTACTTTGGAAGAGCATGAACGTCAGCGAAGAGAGTGAACTGCAAAGTCTGAGAATCATAGGGATTGAGATTGTTCGTAAATGTGGCTGCCTCCCTCTTGCAATCAAGGTTACTGTTAGTGTTTTGGCAAGCAAAGATCAAACAGAGAACGAGTGGAAAAAGATTTTGCGCAAAAATGCTTGGTACCAGAGCAAGCTGCCTACTGAAATAGAAGGTGCTTTATATCTAAGTTACGTTAAGTTGCCGCATCACCTGAAGCAGTGTTTCCTTTATTGTGCTTTGTATCCTGAAGGTCATGCCATTGACCGTGATGATCTTGTCAGATTATGGGTTGCTGAAGGCTTTGTGGAGGAGAAACAAGGTCAATTATTACAAAACACAGCAGAAGAGTACTACTATGAGTTAATCCATCGTAATCTCCTCCAACCTAATGGCTCATATTTTGACCATAGTGAATGCAAAATGCATGATCTCTTATGGCAGCTTGCTTGTTACTTATCAAAAGAAGAATGTTTTGTTGGAGACCCTGAATCATTAGGGCATACAAGTATGTATAAACTGCGACGTATTTCAGTCGCCACAGAGAAGGATATGATAATGCTACCTAGCATTGATAAAGAGCAACTTAAAATCAGGACTTTTAAAAAGCTTTCTGGTGTCTCCTTCGTGGTTGATCATTCACTTCTCAAGAAACTTCAAAATCTCCGTGTTTTTGATTTGGGAGGATCACATGTACGGAGTATCCCAAGTAGCATTGGAAGTTTGATACATTTACGTTTGCTTGATCTTGATGGTACCGACATATCTTATCTTCCAGAGTCCATCGGCGCCCTAAAAAACCTGCAAGTACTGAACTTGCAAAGATGTGCTTATCTGCACAGTCTTCCTTTGGCAGTCACCCAGCTGTGCAATTTAAGGCGCCTTGGTCTTCGTGATACACCAATAAATCTGGTTCCAAAAGGGATATACAGGTTGAAGATCCTCAATGATTTAGAAGGATTTCCTGTTGGTGGTGGTGGAGGTGATAATGGTAAAACACAAAATGGATGGAAGTTGGAAGGATTGGGCCATCTTTCGCAGCTAAATTGGAAAGAGCGGCTCCATGTAGCATGGATGCGATGCTAAAACAGAAAAGGCATCTCAAAGTTTTGAGTCTACGTTGGACTGAACTAAGAGATGCAAAATATTCAGAAGAAGACGTTGGAAATATCGAGAAGACATTTGACCAGCTATTCCCTCTAGACAATGTGGAAGATCTATTTATTGGGGGATTCTTTGGTCGGAGGTATCCCACCTGGCTTGATGCTACTGTTTTGTCTTCAGTGAAGCACTTGAAACTGGTAGATTGCAAGTCATGTTTGCATCTTCCACCAATTGGGAAGCTACCCATGTTGAAATATCTGAGAATTGAGGGAGCAACTGCAGTTACCAAGATTGGACCTGAATTTGTTGGCTGTTGGAGGGGTAATCCCGGACCCACTAAGGCCTTGTTTACTTCTCTCGTATTCGCTAGTGTATTTACGGGGATCGGAGGGGATTATTGCAATTCCCGCAAAATCTCCGTAGGCCGTTTATCACGCCGGGTTTGTTCGGGATAATCCCGGATATCCCTACAAATCCTTCATGTTTTTGTCTAGATTAAATACTTTTCTCTAAGGTAGTGTATTTTTGGGAAAGAGTATTTTACGGGATTGGAGAGTATTGGGTGAACACCAAATCCCCGTATATCCCCAAAACTTTAGTGGGTAAAAATACGAGAGAAGTAAACAAGGCCTAAGGCAGTTGCTTTTCCTAAACTTGAATGGTTAATCATCGAGGATATGCCCAACTTGGAGGAGTGGTCATTTGTAGATGTTGAAGAAGAAGCTGCTGAGATGCAAAACTTGGAAACCTCATCTCCATTTCTTCAGCTGCTGCCTCGTTTGAAGGAGTTGTATCTTATCAGCTGCCCCAAGCTGAGAGCCCTCCCACAACAGTTTGGACAGGAGACAACCAGCTTGAGGAAGCTCCAGATAAGCAGAACAGGCAGCTTGAAGGTTGTGGAGAACCTCCAGCTCCTATCTGAAACTCTTGTAATTGAGTCTTGTGGTAGTCTAGAGAAGGTCTCAAACATTCCACAAGTGAGGGAGTTGCTGGCAAAGGATTGTCCAAATTTAAGGTGCGTTGAAGGGTTGGGCAGCTTGCAACAGCTGTGCTTGACCGAGGATATGAAGAAGACCTCTTCGTGGTGGGTGCCAGGGCTTCAGCAGCAGCGCCGGCAACTTCATGGGGAAGATCTCGATGTCTACACTGCCCTGGAGACAAAGAGGACACCCAATTAGTGGCGAAGGAGATACATGGTAGGAATATTGATCTGGCATTAATTTTGTCTTACCTGCTCTAATATTTTCAGTCTTGGAGTTCAACCCGTTGGATTGTGGGATTATGCATTTCATTGCCTACATAGGTTATTAGTACATTGCATCCAATCAGCTTCAGTTCAGAGGGATAGTGTCCTTTAACTCGTGTATCTTATATTCTCACCGACCTGATTTTGCAGTTTCTTCTATTTATCTTATCAGTTCCATTCATCCTTAAACTAGATAGAGCTGACCTTATGCTCCCGAAATGTTTAAATTTTATTGTGTTTGTATGTGTCTGAAAAGAACTTGACATGCCCATTAGGTGGCAACGGATGTGTTCTTTCATTGAGAGATATTATTGACACTACTGTATGTCATTATCTATTTTTACATGAAAATACTCCATTTCTTCCTGTGAGACATATACAAAAATTAAAAGAAAGTTAGCTTGAAGTCACAAGTAGACTTTGATTTCTTCATTTTAATTGTGGTGGGCCATGTAAGATCTTTGAGCTCACCAAGCAGCCATTTAAAGTTTACTTGCAACATTGATGTGTTCAGTTGTTAGATAATTCTAAGGCATTCATCACGTAGATGTTTTAAGGGGTTTTGTAGAATTAAGAAATTATTAGCCTGTCATTCTCGCTCTTCAGATGGGCAAGGTAGTAATTTTCCATAAAAATGATGTAAGCAGGTTAGGAAACACAGGCTTCTACTGTTACATTGTCCATACTAGGATGAAAGGAATATGCTTATCTAATCTGCATGCCATGTATGCATGATTTGTATATGTTATTATCTGTATCTCATAACAGTATTCTAGAAACCAGAACTAAATGAGAAGTTCTAGACCATAATTATAAGCCTTTTTTTGTATAGAAGTTGAATTTAAAAGATTGTTCTACGTTTGTAGTTGATGAACTGAAAACCAGGTACTGCTAAAAATGATTAACGGTTTTGCTTAGTTTAACAGACCTTAATGATTGTTCTATTTGATATGATCTGACAAAAGTTTTCAAATATCCACATGATTTTCTTAGCTTATTTGCCTTTTCATTTTGTAGGTTGTTACTACCTCCGTTCTGAAAGGCTTATGGAACTGGAATTTGGTCACCTGAATCGTGGGATCCCTTACCTGGAGCTTCTCTCCATGGAAGCATGCACCCAGTATCATCCGTACAATATGATTGTCCTATGGCGGCAAAGGAAAACCAGGAGGGAAAGTCGCCAAACACGAGAGGCTGAGTCGCTGAGAGAGTCGTTGTTGGCTCCTAGCCTCCTACTACTATTTGGTTATTTATGTAAAACAACTTCGTGGACTTGTGTGCTGTTCTTCTGCTTTCCTGAAGGCAGCTCTCTATATTTCAACGGAACTGTAATTCTTACATTTCACTTTTTTCCATAAAGGACACTTTATTACTTAGAGTTTAAATATTACACCCGGTCTCTACACACAGCCGACACAAGTCCATAGATCCAAACAAAGAGAAAGAAATATTACATATCAAAATAAGAAATAGTAAAACGCCTAAGATGCTAATGGCGGCCCAATCCGTAGATTATGTTGCCACCTATGCCGGGTAAATAAATTCAGCGTTGTATCCTCTAGCCTCGTACACACCTCTGTAAAAAGGCCACGATGATCCGCACGATGTAGTGCCGACCAATACCGGAGGGTGTTGGTGCATCTGCATGAGAAAATAATTTGTATGATTAAAGATTTTATCATTTCTACATAGTCATACTGACCATATAAGAGCATCTCTAACAGATACGGCATCCCGTTCGTACCACAAAATAATTGCCGGTTTGCGATACGAGGCGGAAAAGTGGCCATTCCAGATACCCTAAACCGTACCGCATCCCAATTTTTTTTACGGTTTCCCGCAAATCGTCGCTTTGGTGCCGTATATTTCCCGTACCGAGGGTTGCAGATGTGGGGAACCGCATCCTCACTTTCTCTTAGCACGAGGGACATTTCCGCTCCCGCCGCTGCCGCCGCCATTTTCCAATCTCGTCGTCCTCGTGCATGTAGCCTTTCCCCACCACACCATCGCCCACCCCCGCCGGCATGAGCACTCCCTAGCCTCTGCCCACCGATTCCATGGCCGGATCCGTGCTGCCAACCCCGCCCATCGCGGATGTCATCGATGGCAGCCTTGCGCTGGTGCCGGTGGCGAAACTGGCGAGGAAGCGACTAGGAGCACAACCCCGCGCAGCCGGTGGTTCTACTAGCCTAAGGCCCTCCGGCGGTCAGAAGAAAATCAGCGGATCCAAGTCTCCCTCCATCCCAAAGTCCAAGAAACCCGTCAGCCGGAAGCCCCTCTCCGCGTGCACGCTGCGTGCACGCTGGAAGGTATGTGATCCCGTGTTTATCTGATTGCGGTCGAATTCGCCCTAGATTTTTTGCACATCTCACCTAGAATTTGGTTGCCTGAAAATGACCATAAAATTCTGGTATTCGTAGCAAGGATCTTATGTCGGTTCCATGTTCGTTCGTTGACATGACGAACGACGCGGCGGTGAACGTCAACTGAGGTCGGCCCCTACCCGACGAGCCTACTGATGGTGCTACCCGTGAGGGTGAAGGAGAGGGTCAAGGGGAGCAAGGAGTGCGTGAGGCCGATGAGTCAGAAGATGATGAACAAAAAGAGGTGGACGAGGAGGCCTTCGATGCTGCTCAAGATAAGGTAAAATCAAAGAGGTTGGCAAATTACACCGTGGATGAAGACATGGCATAGATCCGGGCTTGGGAAGGTGTGTCCATGGATGCTATCACCGGAACTGATAAATCCCGGAAGAAGTATTGGCAGTGGATCGAGTTTTTTTTCAAGCTAGTGCCGAAAGGAAGCACTCGCATATTGAGATCTCTCCAAGGTAGATGGGATACGATCAAACAATCTTGCAGTTGATAGAGTGCCTCCTACGACCAAGTCAAGACTCACCCGCCTAGCGGGGCCAACATTGATGACTATGACAGTGTTTCCCAACTTAGGTATAGGGACATGGCCGCATCGAGGAATAAACCATTTGCTCTCCATCACTGCTGGGAATTTCTCAAGGACAGTGAGAAGTGGAGGGTACGGGATCGAGAGGCACAACCTCCTAGAGATCAAGATGGTGCGAAGAAGGTGAAAGAAGAGATTAAGAGAAAGGTTGAGCATGAAAGGTTGAGGAACAAGATTGATGAAATGATGAAGCACAAGTTGCTAGTGGCGCAACAACAAATGGAAACCAAGCTTAAGATGGCTGACAAGAGAGAAGAGACCAAACTACAAATGTGGCTTGCAACTCGTGAAGATGAGAAGCGCAAAGGTGAGTTTGAGAAGAGGAGGATCCGTCTCAAAGAGGAAAAAGCTAGAGCAGCTGCAATTGCTGAAGAAACACGAGTGATGACCATAGACCCTGACAAGATGGATCCGATCACAAAAGAGTGGTGGGAAGATCGAAGGAGGAAGATCCTTGAGGCAAGGCAAGCTCGACGTGTTGCTGCAAGTGCTTCTGTGAATGGTGGAGCTGATCATTAGGAAGCCTAGCATGTTCATTTTACGTTCGTTCATGCTGTTGTATCTACGTGTTGTTGTAAAACTTTGAAATTTTCGTATTGGTTTGAACTATTGGTTTGCTATTGATCATTGATGGAGATCATGTCTGTGCCATTCCCGAGCCGTGAGGAAATACACTTAAGGATACAATGAGTTAGAGGTCCTCTGTAAGTTGGAATCATAGTAGAGAAAGAGAAAGCCGGAATTGTTCCGCGGAAAGATCCGAAGTTGTTCGAAGAAACAATAAAGGAAATGACCAAAAGGAGTTTCGGATAAATGATGATTTAAATATATATTTATTATATGTTAATTATGAATTAATATATTATAAAATATTTGAATAAAGATTTATAAAGGCATATTTCTTATTAGGCAAAACCCCGGAGGGATTTTCCTAAAAAGAAACGGATGGAAAAGGCTAAAGGAAAAAATCTACAGCGCACGTGGGTGGCAGATAGCTACCGCCGCCCATGGCGGCAGATAGACGGAGCTGCACACGGGCGCTAGGCCGCGGGAGGGCAGTCGGCCCACCGGCACCAGCCGCCGCTGCCGCGCCTTCGGGTCGCGTGGGCCGCGTGCGTGTGCTGGGCCGCGGGGAGAGCGACCGGCTCCCAGGGTGCGTGGTCGCCGCCACTTCGGCGCTGGGCCGTGAGGTGGGCAGACGGCCCACCCCGGCCCCAGCATCGGCACCGCCTCCAGCCGTCTCCCTCTACCGCTGGGCCGACCCCGGATGGCCCAATCGGGAGCTGTGAGGCCCAGCCGGCGGGAGGAGTACGAAAATTGCCCTTTTTCTTTGTATCTTTAGTTCCATATGGCTTAGCTTTTGAGAAAGGAACACCCCTTAGCCTATATAAAGGGGTGCACATTGGTGGGATTAAGAGACACACTTTGAGATGTTCTCTAAGGCATTTTCCTTAGAGAATTTCTCACTCTCTCTCTCTACATAGTTGTCTCCACGCGTTGACACTGTCCCAAGAAAGGACTGTTCGTGCAAGAGACAGTGCACCTGTAGCATGCCGTTGCGCTGCAGGAATTCCAAGCCGGAGATCTACTTCCGCACTCCCGGCAGGGATCAAGGAGCCAGATGTCGTCATCGTACACCGTATGTATACAAAACCACGAGGGTCCTCACTTGAGACACCTTGGATGTCATGAGCCGGAGTCCCTGCACGATGAAGGAGCAAGGGGTGACCTGCGAGGAGCTTCGTGACCTTGAGGTCGACTACGAGTACAACTACATAAACCATGTTCCTGTCGGAACGTTAACCGCGTACGGTGTATAAGGATATATATTTTATATGCTCGGTCGTTACCGCATTACTACATAGATAGATCTGGGCATATTAGAGTTCCATCGTAGGAAATTTTTTGTTTTCTGCTGCGGAACCCATTAGTGGTATCAAAGTCAATCTATGCGTAGGAGTGTTGTACGGCCAGTACGCACAAGTATTGTGCGGGCATTAATCTCTTTGTTGTTACCCTCTAACGTGTACTTGTTTATATCGCGGCATTGTTTGGTGAAGCGGCCCGGACCGACCTTACGCGTATTCGTACGCGAGACTGGTTCCACGCTCGACATACGGCTTGTCCCATATAAGTGGCTAGCGGGTGTCTGTCTCTCATTCAATAGTTGATATAGCATTTACAACGGAGGGCCCTGGAAGGGATGTAGTAGATACAACTATTGGATCCATGTTGTGGTTGGAAAGTTTATAGTTTAGAAACAGTTCTAGTGCGAAAGCCCTAACAACCACGTAAAACTTACAAAAGATAAAGTACATGCGTCTAACTTTATTTTGCAGGAGGGCATGTGTTATGATATGGTATTGGTCATTATGAAGGTAAACTAGTTTACTTTTATGTTACTAAGTTAAGTAGTAATAGCCATCGTTCCGATAGACAGCTGGGTGGTGGCGTCGTGGACTTGGCGTCAAACCGATGGCAAGATGGAGATCATGCCGAAGCGCTTGATGGAGATCAAGGTGCAAGAAGAAGAACCATATCATATCACAAATATACATATGATGTTGATACATGTTTTACATCTTATTGTGTGCTAGTATTCGATACTCAATGGTAGCAAATAAGGTAATCCCTACTTATTTCCAATGATCACGTTGCTCTTGTGTGTGCACCACCAAGAAAGTTCTTCGTTATGAGGCAGCACCATGATGATCATGTGTCATACAAATCTACGTTCGCATATAGTGGGTGTAAGCCATGTTATGTGTAGACATGGCCTCATAATACAAGAGATTAAAAGATCGAGCATGAGTCACATGGATGATGTGATTGACATTAGGGAATGTCTACATTTGATGTTGCACTGATGGCCGTGACGATTGGGGGAGGTGCAGAGGATTGGGATCATGTGATCACTAAATTCGTCCAGGGGATGACAATTTTAGTGGGAGATCAATTATTAATTGAACTCATATTATGAACTTAGTCTAGATGTCTATTTGCAAATATCTTAGTAGATCATGGCCTATCCCATTAAGGTCCTTTGCGACCATGGAAAATTTGTTGTTTGATATGGAACTTAGCAAAAGGGTCCAACTTCATAGATTAATACCCACGCCTGAGGGATATCCTCGTAAAAAGGTGATCTTCTCTTCTTGATACAATGACCATTAGGAGATAATCCAATGACCCTGCAATGTTTGTATGTTCTCCGTAATCATCCAATACGCCATTCTCCATTCGATGGAGAGTTGGATTACAGTCTTGTATTCTACAAGATCAGGCACATAAAGTATGAGCCGTTGGATGTGTTTTCTTCCATGATGGATGAAAAGGAGAATATTTAGAGAAACACTTAGCAATCTTGCATTAGAGTTATGAACTCTCAGACGGGCTTGATTGTAATGGAGGTCATGAATGAAAAAGGGTATATGTTAGATATACAAAGTTATAAATGTAATTCTTGCAAAACTCGTTGCAGTTTACATAAGTATTGGATACTTATCCCGTTTTGTGAAAACAGGATGGTCTAGTTAAGAATTGCGGGAATTGAGGCAATGTGGCTTGATGACGACAAGCAAAACAGTTGATGGCCGACATCACCCCTTTCCTCAAAGGTTTACCATTTGGATTAGTGGACTTGAATATAATTTTGTAATCCTTGCTTATGTGTCTTGCTTTTAGCGAGACAATTATTCATATAAATAAGTTAAAATCCAGTTGTACTATTCTTATGAATAATACCATTCTGGTCACATTACGATTATAAATGAGTTATCCTAATCACTATGTTAATGATAATAGTTTAAAGCGTTTATAAAGGATCAGAATGCTAAAAGATATCCAAAGTTTAATAATGACATGACACTATAGTTTAAGTCATTTTTGTTATTACATGTTCTTCATTCTAAATGAAGATAGGGGTTCTTAGATGCTTAATCAAGAGACTTTGCAAAACCATGCCTAGTTGGGCATAATGACTCAAACTCTGCATTCTGGTAAAATGGTGATATGCGAAGAAATGTTGAAATTTATACATAGTGATGTATCAGATTTTCAACAAATAGTGCAAATCATTATTTATACTTTATGTTGAAATTTATACATAGTGATGCATCGTATTTTCAACAAATAGTGGAAATAATTATTTCACACTTTATTGTGGATTTAAGTGAATATGAGCATTTGCTTAATGAAACATAAGTTTGAAACTATTTTAAATTGTTCAAAAGATTTCAAAGTGAAGGAGGATATTGAAATAATAAGAATACAAAAGTCTCTTCGATTTGATCGACATGACTAAAGTATTTATTTTAATTTAAGCATAAAATGACATGTGAAAGAGGTCTCACAAATTATGATAATGGGACAATTTCAAAGTGCATTGAAATGTCTAAATATCATAATAATTATGTATTAGATACATATGGTATAATATTATCTCTTATCAGGGTTATAGTTATCGTTTAGAGTTAGAGATCGAAAAGAGCAAACACTCGGTTGACATACAAAGGAACATCTAAATATTCGTGGAAACAACACCATAAGGGTTATGGCATGTTCGAGTTTCTAGAGATTTCGATAATTCGAAATTGTGGCGAATAAACAAGTCTTTGTAGCGTGTTCTTAGGAAACTATGAATACATGTTCTACAAGGGGCAAACCTGTTGTTGTCCAAAGTTGATGTGTCTTGATGAAGATACAGGTGGAAGAAAGTAAAAGATCAAAACAAGGTATTTGACCTTACCTCCGAATTGTTGAATGGCGCAGCAGAATTTGTTCTGTGAAATTGAACTCTACAAATAGAGGAGAAACCAATGATGATGATCATAAAGTTTCAGCGAATACTTTTACTAAAGAAAGTAGGATTCAACTATATATTCTATAAGTTTGTGGAATTATATTGTTGACCCAATTGTCATGTTTTTAAACGAGACATACCTACGAAATACAAAAAAGCATGATGGACCTAAGTGCGAGAAATGAATGGTCATTGAAATCTCGTTAGTGGAATTCTCGATTTGATGGTGATCAAGGAATTTTGGAATGTACAAGGTTGTCGAGAGGACCTGGATTTGAGTGGGAGCAAATCAGCTTGGCTAAATCATAATATGTAGCAGACATATTTTGAGTGGGAGCTAAGTGAAATCCCTGAATCTCAAATATGGATGCCATATTTGAGTGGGAGTGTGAAATCATTCTGGGATAT
The DNA here is from genome assembly GCA_910589775.1 of Avena eriantha. Taxonomy (NCBI): domain Eukaryota; kingdom Viridiplantae; phylum Streptophyta; class Magnoliopsida; order Poales; family Poaceae; genus Avena; species Avena eriantha. The sequence continues at coordinate 108,651,880 of OU342745.1, forward strand.
GTGGACGACGTATATGAATGATGTGATTGGTGTTAATAACATTTAAGTAGATAAATAAGGATGAAGTTGAAAGTTATTAAGCAATGAGATCTATCGAGATAGATTGGGAGTTTAATAAACATTGAATGTCGAATACTTCTTGGACTTGATTATGAAGATGTTTAGAATGTCCTAGACAAGATTCTGAAGAAGCTCAGAATGTAACAAGGTAAGAAAGAAGTTCTTACTATATGAAGCATTGAGTTAGTATTACAACTATGGTTAAAAGAAAGAAAGAAAGAAAGAAAGAGATGTGTTGCATCTACTATGCCACAACCATAGGTTCTTCCGCACAACCATATTGTATGCTCGACGTAATCTGACCCGAGGTTTTGGGTGGAAGGACTAGCTCTTAACTATAAGAACATGTCTTGAAGTGATTCCTGAGTTGATCACTGAACCAGAATTAAGTTTGTACTTAAATGGCAAGAAGCAAAGTAAGTGGTATTGATACGTTGCTAATGTATCTATAATTTTTGATGTTCCATGCTAGGTTTTTATCTACTTTCTTATGTTTTGCCCACACTTTGGAGTATTTTTATACACTTTCTTGGACTAACCTATTAACAAGATGCCACAGTGCCAGCTGCCTGTTTTCTGCTGTTTTTGGTTCCAGGAAAGTCAGAAAATGAATATTCTCGGAATTGGACAGGACAAAAGCCAAAGTCAGTTTTTCATCGATGGGGACACGGAGCCAGAATACGAGACGGAGAGGGGCCAGAGGGCCGCCACACCACCTGGCCCGCGCCAGGGGGTGGTGTGGCCGCCTAGGGCACCCCCTCAGCCTCCCCTTTCTTCTATAAGATGCCTCCGATACAGAAACCCTAAGTACCCGATTTAAATTCCACGAAAGTCCGTAGCCACCGTCATATCCATCCCTAGATCAGGAGGGATCTGAAGCTCTCCCCGCCACCCTGCCGGATGGGAGAATTCACCCTGGAGGCCTTCTTCATCACCATGCAAGCCTCTGGTGTGATGCGTGAGTAATTCATCCTTGGACTACGGGTCCATGTAGTAGCTAGATGGTTGGTTCTTCTCCTTTGTGCTACCATGTTTAGATCTTGTGAGCTCCGTTCATGATCAAGATCATCTATTTGTAATCCTACATGTTGTGTTTGCGGGGATCCGATGGATATTGAGATGCTATTTCAGATTGATTATTGATTCTATCATGTCTTTGTTATTTGTGATCTTGCATGCTCTCCGTTGTTGGTAGATATCTTGGCCAAGTAGATGCTAGCAACTCCAAGAGGGAGTATTTATGCTCGATAGTGGGTTCATGCCTCTAGTAATCTAGGGAAGTGACAGAAAGCTCTAAGGTACTAGATGTGCTGTTGCTACTAGGGAGAAAACAGCAATCCTTTGTTCATAGAACAATCGTATTGTTTACTTTACACGCAATGCATAATGCAATTATCTGTTGCTTGCAACTTAATAGTGGAGGGGGTTCGGATGATAACCTGAAGGTGGATTATTAGTCATAGATGCAGTTGGATTACGGTCTATGTATAATGTTGTAATGCCCAATCAAATCTCATAGGAGTCAAGATGATTAGTATATGCATGTATGCTTTCTCGATGTTTGTCAATTGCCCCGCTGTAATTTGTTCACCCAACATGTCATCTATCTTAAGGAGAACCAGCACTAGTGAACTATGGACCCCGGTCCTTTATTTTACCATCAATCTACAACTGTTTACTGATTTCTATTTACTTTCTACAAGCTTTTACTTTCTTCCACACAATATGTTTAATCCTTTGTTTTTAGCAAAACTGGTGAGATTGACAACCTCACTGTAAGTTGGGGGCAAACTTCTGTGGTTGTGTTGTGCAGGATTCCAAGTTGGTAACAACACCTTGGAGGTGTTTCCTTGCTCCTATTGGTTCGATAACCTTGGTTTCATAACTGAGGGAAACTTGTTGATGTGCTCATCATACCTTCCTCTTGGGGTTCCCGAACGAGCTCGAGATATTTTGGCCCATCAAGCTCTTTTCTGGCGCCGTTACCGGGGAGTCAAGGACATCTTCACAAGGGGAGTCCGTCATAACCAATCTCTTTACTTTGTTATTTTTGTTTTGCTTAGTTTATTTTTGCTTTGTTTGCTTGTTTCTTTATCAAAAACACACAAAAATTAGTTTTACTAGTTTGCTTTCTTTATTAAAAACACAAAAAATGACTACTCTTGAAAATACTAAGTTGTGTGACTTCACTTGGACCAACAACATTGATTTCATGTGCACACCTATTGCTCCATCTGTTCCTAAAGCTACTTTGTGTGAAATTAAACCTGCTTTACTCAATCTTGTTATGAGAGAACAATTTTCTGGTATTGGAAATGAAGATGTTGCTGCTCATCTAGATAGCTTTGTTGAACTTTGTGAGATGCAAAAGAATAGGGATATAGATGGGGATATTATTAAGCTTAAATTGTTTCCTTTCTCTTTGAGAGGAAAAGTTAAAGAATGGTTGCAATCCCTAACTAGAAATAGTATTGATTCTTGGACTAAATGCAAAGATGCTTTCATTGGAAAATACTATCCTCCGACTAAGATTATATCTATGAGAAGTGAAATAATGAAGTTTAAACAATCTGATAATGAACATGTTGCTCAAGCTTGGGAAAGAATGAAATCTTTGGTAAAGAATTGTCCCACTCATGGACTAACTGCTTGGATGATTATCCAAACCTTTTATGCAGGATTGAACTATTCTTCAAGAAATCTACTTGATTCTGCTGCTGGAGGTACCTTTATGACCATTACTTTGGGTGCTGCAACAAAGCTTCTGGATAATATGATGGTTAACTATTCTAAATGGCACACTGAGAGATCTCCACAAGGTAAGAAGGTAAATTTTGTTAAAGAAACCTCCTCCTTGAGTGATAAAATTGATGTTATTATGTCTATGCTAGTTAATGGGAAAGCTCATATTGATCCAAATAATGTTCCCTTGGCCTCTTTGGTTTCTCAAGAAGAGCAAGTTGATGTGAACTTTATAAGAAATAACAATTTTAGCAACAATGCCTACAGGAATAATTTTGGTAACAACAATTATAGGCCACTAATGCGCTCGACTTTCGACGTAGAGCTCGTTGGGAACCGCAAGAGGAAGGTACGATGAATATAGCAACAAGTCTTCCCTCAGTTATAAATCCAAGGTTTAATCGAACCAGTAGGAGCAAGGAAACACCCCAAAGGTGTTACTAGCTGAGCTTTGGCAGGGCGCACTACTGGTGCTAGTAGCAACGTGGAGACCTGCACAACACAACCATAGAACTTTGTCCCCAACGTGCGATGAGGTTGTCAATCTCACCATGTTTTGCGGAAAACAAAGGATTAAACGTATCGAATGGAAAGAAGTAAAAGTTTGCAGAAAGTAAACACAAAGCAGTAAACAGTTTATAGATTGAATGTAAAGAAAACGACCGGGATCCATAGTTCACTAGAGGTGGCTCTCCTTAAGATAGATAACATGCTGGGTGAACAAATTACAGCGGGGCAATTGACAAACATCGAGAAAGCAATACATGCATATACTAATCATCTTGACTCCTTTGATACTTGATTGGGCATTACAACATTATACATAGACCGCCATCCAACTGCATCTATGACTAATAATCCACCTTCATGTTATCATCCGAACCCCCTCCAGTATTAAGTTGCAAGCAACAAATTATTGCTTTACGAACTACGTGTAAAGTAAACAATACGATTGTTCTATGAATAAAGGATTGTTGTTTTCTCCCTTGTAGCAACATCACATCTAGTACCTTAGAGATTTCTGTCACTTCCCCAGATTACAAGAGGCATGAACCCACTATCGAGCATAAATACTAACTCTTGGAGTTGCTAGCATCTACTTGGCCAAGATAGCTACTAACAACGGAAAGCATGCAAGATCACAAATAACAAAGACATGATAGAATCAATAATCAATCTGAAATAGCATCTCAATATCCATCGGATCCCCGCAAAGACAACATGTATGAATTACAAATAGATGATCTTGATCATGAACGGAGCTCACAAGATCTAAACATGAAAGCACAAAGGAGGAGAAACCAGCCATCTAGCTACTACATGGATCCGTAGTCCAAGGATGAACTACTCACGCATCACACCGGAGGCTTGCATGGTGATGAAGAAAGCCTCCAGGGTGAATTCCCCTCTCCGGCAGGGTGCCGGGAAGAGCTTCAGATCCCTCCCGATCTAGGGATGGAGATGATGGCGACTACAGACTCTTTCGTGGATTTTTGATCGGGTGCTTAGGGTTTTCGTCCCGAGGGCATCTTATAGTCGGAAGGGGAGGCCGAGGTGGTGCCTGGGCTAGCCACACCACCCCCTGGCGCGGGCCAGGCCTAGCCACGCGGCCAGGTGGTGTGGCCGCCCTCTGGCCCCTCTTCGTCTCGTATTCTGGCACTTGATCACTTCCAGAAAAATAGGCACTTTGGCTTTTGTCCCGTCCAATTCCGAGAATATTCATTTTCTGACTTTCCTAGAACCAAAAACAGCAGAAAATAGGCAGCTGGCACTGTGGCTCTTGTTAATAGGTTAGTCCAAGAAATCATATGAAAAGTACTCCAAAGTTGGAACAAAACATAAGAAAGTAGATAAAACCAAGCATGGAGCATCAAAAATTATAGATACATTTGCAATGTATCAGCCATATCCTCCCAACAATGATAATGCTTATGGAAATTCCTACAACAATAATAGGAGTGCACCCTTTGAACTTGAAGTTATGCTTAAAGATTTTATTAGCAAACAAATTGCTTCCAATAAAACTATTGAGGAAGAACTCTCTAATGCTGAAAGAAACATAGCATCATTGGCTGAAGCACGATCTTCTTTGAATAAAATGGCTGCTAAACCCGAAGCTTTTGATAATCCCTTTGCTTCTACTAATGCCATACAAGTTAGAATTGATGAAAATCTTAGACTATTAGCTGAATTGCATGCTAAGTCGGAAAGAGAAGATGAAATTACTAGAAACATTAGTGTTTCTAATATCACTACCACTAGTGCTAAAGCTAACAATAGCTCTACTACTTTAGATGATAATTATGATTTTGATCTTGATGGTTGCAATATCTCTGAAGTTATTAAGTTCCTACAAAAGTTTGCTAAAAGTCCTAATGCTAGTGCTATGAATATGGCCTTTACAAAACATATTACTAATGCTCTCATAAAAATTAAAGAAGAAAGATGAAACATAAAGCTTCTATTCCTATGAAACTATAAGATGGTTGGGAACCCACCATTAATATGAAAGTGAATGATTTTGATCTTAAGGCTTTATGTGATCTTGATAGTAGTGTTTCTATTATGCCTAGAAGGATTTATGATATGCTTAATTTGCCACCATTAGAAGATTGCTATTTAAATGTCCCACTTGATGATAATGTTAAAAAGAAACTCATGGGGAGTATTAATGATGTTCTTATTATGGTTAACAATGCATATGTCCCCGTTGATTTTTATTTTTTGGATGTTGAATGCAATACTTCTTGTCCTATTACTTTGGGAAGACCTTTTCTTAGAACTGTTGGTGCCATTATTGACATGAAAGAAGGCACTATTAAATATCAACTCCCACTCAATAAAGGTATAGAACACTTTCCTAAGAAGAGAGAGAAGATTCCTTTTGCCTCTCCTATGAAAACAAAATTTTCTCTTAATGCTTCTTCATTTGAGAACACTTGATTCTTTTTCTTGATTCTTATGCCTAACTTAAAGGCGTTAAAGAAAAGTACTTATTGGGAGATAACCCAAAAAATTTAGATGAGTCTTGGAAGTTATTGCTTCATTAATGACCTCTCCTTATCCTTTTTATTTGCTTTTTGTACCGAGAGTAACCTCTAATGAGATGGAAGTAATGCTTGGGAAAGTTGCTGTCCTGAAAAAGATTTTTGTGCTTCACCATAAAAATTTATGTATAATCTCTGTATGTCGTTTTGAGGCGTCAATTTTTTTGCTTTTGCCCCAGGTTGTTATCTAACTTTCTTCAGTTCAACACTTTTTTATTTGAGCAACAGAAGGTCTTTGAAAAAAATTAGTTTTTACCTGCTAGTCTGTTTTGACAGATTTCTGCCATTATTTGGATTTGCTTTTTGTGGGTTCCTTTTTGGGTTCTCTTTGGGGAATTGAGCTTTTTGAGGGAAGTGCTACAGTAGCTTGTGTTTTAATGCAAGTTTTATTGGTGTTGAAACTAAACCCAAAGACTTATTATCATGAGTGCACTAATGTTGCTAATAAAGATTGTGTGATGTTTTGTATGAAGGAAAAAATTCAGGTGTAAGGAGAGAATGATGTAATGAGATGAAAAATGGACTAAAGCTCAAGCTTGGAGATGCTACGCGTGTCACCCCAAGAAATATCCAAGAAGTACAAGTGTCAAAGCTTGGGGATGCCCAAGGCATCCCCTTCTTCATCAATAAAAATCCCAGGTTTCTTCCAAACATTTCATTTTTATTGTTTCATGCACGGTTGTGTTGTTATTGGACCGTCTTTGTTTTTGTTTTTGGTTTTTCGTTTTCTTGGTTTTCTTAGTTTGATTGAATAAATTGGTTGGACCCCCTCTATCATACATTGGTTTTCAAATAGTTTGGTTTGGATTGGAAAGAGTAGGAAAAGTTCATGCTTAAGTGGTAAAGAGAGCTTGTTTTTGACTGTGGCCTATGCTTTGTCATGACATGCTTGATATTGTTTTGGCTTTATGCTTAGTGATCTTTGCTGTAGCATGACATGTTATAAACAATTGAGATTGCTTAATGTTCCTTTGAAGAATCATGAGTTGTTTTAGCATATTAAAGCATAGTATTGTGATATTCTCCTTTGATGTTTTATTTGGGTTAACTTGGCACATGCTCACACCATGTTATGACTATCCCAAGTCACCATAGCCTTTATGATCCTTTAGTTTTCAACTTGTAGTATCACTGTATGCTTTAATTAATGATGTTTTGTCGCTTTGCATGATTATGGCCATTATTGCTGTCTTAGTTGGTCGCTCCCAGTCTTTTGCTAGCCTCCACAACCAAGTATGAGTTCCACTCATGCATCCAACTCCTAAAACCAAGTTATTCCAAAGAGTCCACCATACCTACCTATTAGCATTTGCTATTCCAAGTATATTCATGTTTTTATCTACCTTCCGAATTAAACTTGTTATGAGAAAACTATTTATTAAAGCTCTCACGAACATGATGGCACACTTTACTTTTCTTGCCCTTAATAAACGTGAACCATTGTGTCGTCTATGTTGTATATGCTTGCACTTATATGTTGGGGATTAGCAGAACCATGCTGTCATGGGGAACGCTTTCAACATTGCACTGGTACTTTGTACCTAGTTGATATGATGCTCTTTTGTCTATGGATATCGTCGGTGTGAAATGAAAGGGGAGCTTGTTAGTCCATGGAGTTATGTATGTGTGTTAGAGCAACGCCTCGGCCGCTGGTCTAATCCATGCTATCATGGTGGAAACCTGCAGCGTCACCATAATGAGTTGTCTATGAACCATTCTTCTTATAAAAAAAGAGTCAGATATTGAGAAAAAAAGAGAAAAAGGAAAAAAAGATATGAGAAAAGAGGAAAGAGAGAAAAAAGCACCATTTTCCCATCGTAAATAAGAAGATTGCTGAGATGCTTGTTGTCTGCTTGCCTTGTCATTTTGATATGGGGATTCTTCTGTATCATCGGGCAAGGGGTACCCGTTGGCGGTTCTCTATGATACACATGTACTTACTATGACAAGAACTTACCGGTAACTAAACTTGAGTAGCATGAGGAGCGGCCCTCGTATTCAAGGGACATGAGATTTCCAACTTATACTTTGTCAAGCATATACTCCATAGTTTGTTCACTTTAACCTTAATCACTTCAAGATGCTTATGATAGGGGCAATGAGATCTGAAAGCTAAAAAGTACCATAATTTTTGGAAGCTCTTAATGAGACTTGAATCCCTACTTCCTTCTATGAAGGCCTTTCTTTTACTTTTATGTTGAGTCTCCACCTTCTATCTTTATGCACCTACTAAGAGAGCATAGTGGCCATTCTTAGTTCTATGTGCATTGTCCCAAGACTTGTTGATTGATGCATAACTTTGATATTGCTTGTTCGTAAACTATTTGTATCTAGTCACCCTTATGAACTTTGAAGGTGTCCTATGCATTTATGTTTGCTACTCTATGAGGGACAAGCTGAATGCCACTATGCTATGTTTTGTTTATGTGAAACAAACAAACGTCTTGCAAAGCATTGTTATTCATGAATCTTTTGTTTGTGCCTTTTCATGTTGCAACATAGTTGTTGTGTCTTATTGTTAGAACTTTATCTTTCATGCTATGTTGAAGTACTATGATCCCAACTATCAATGTTTTACAAATACTTTGATCAAGTTTATGATGGTGCATGTCACCTCAAAAATTATTCTTTTTTATCACTTACCTACTCGAGGACGAGCAGGAGTTAAGCTCGGGGATGTTGATACGTTGCTAACGTATCTATAATTTTTGATGACTAACCTATTAACAAGATGCCACAGTGCCAGATGCCTGGTTTCTGCTGTTTTTGGTTCCAGGAAAGTCAGAAAATGAATATTCTCGGAATTGGACGGGACAAAAGCCAAAGTCAGTTTTTCATCGAGGGGGACACGGAGCCAGAATACGAGACGGAGAGGGGCCAGAGGGCCACCACACCACCTGGCCCGCGCCAGGGGGTGGTGTGGCCGCCTAGGTTGCCCCCTCGGCCTCCCCCTTGCCTATAAGATGCCTACGATACAGAAACCCTATGTACTCGATGAAAATTCCACGAAAGAGTCTCTAGCCGCCGTCATCTCCATCCCTAGATAAGTAAGGATCTGAAGCTCTTCCCGGCACCCTACCGGAGTGGATAATTCACCCTGGAGGCCTTCTTCATCACCATGCAGGCCTCCGGTGTGATGCGTGAGTAGTTCATCCTTGGCCTACGGGTCCATGTAGTAGCTAGATGGTTGGTTCTTCTCCTTTGTGCTACCATGTTTAGATATTGTGAGCTCTGTTCATGATCAAGATCATCTATTTGTAATCCTACATGTTGTGTTTGCGGGGATCTGATGGATATTGAGATGCTATTTCAGATTGATTATTGATTCTATCATGTCTTTGTTATTTGTGATCTTGCATGCTCTCCGTTTTTAGTAGATATCTTGGCCAAGTAGATTCTAGCAACTCCAAGAGGGAGTATTTATGCTCGATAGTGGGTTCATGCCTCTAGTAATCTGGGGAAGTGACAGAAATCTCTAAGATACTAGATGTGTTGTTGCTACTAGGGAGAAAACAACAATCCTTTGTTCATAGAACAATCGTATTGTTTACTTTACATGCAATGCGTAATGCAATTATCTGTTGCTTGCAACTTAATACTGGAGGGGGTTCGGATGATAACCTGAAGGTGGATTATTAGTCATAGATGTAGTTGGATTACGGTCTATGTATAATGTTGTAATGCCCAATCAAATCTCATAGGAGTCAAGATGATTAGTATATGCATGTATGCTTTCTTCATGTTTGTCAATTGCCCCGCTGTAATTTGTTCACCCAACATGTCATCTATCTTAAGGAGAACCACCACTAGTGAACTATGGACCCTGGTACTTTCTTTTACCATCAATCTACAACTATTTACTGCTTTCTGTTTACTTTTTACAAGCTTTTACTTTCTTCCACACAATACGTTTAATCCTTTGTTTTCAGCAAAACCGGTGAGATTGACAACCTCACTGTAAGTTGGGGGCAAAGTTCCGTGGTTGTGTTGTGCAGGATTCCAAGTTGGCAACAACACCTTGGAGGTGTTTCCTTGCTCCTACTGGTTCGATAACCTTGGTTTCATAACTGAGGGAAACTTGCTGCTGTGCTCATCATACCTTCCTCTTGGGGTTCCCCAACGAGCTCGAGATATCTTGGGCCATCAGGCATAATTGCATTTCATGCACTAGGATCTATATAGATATAGAAGTATAAAGGCTCCATCTGGTGTGATGTATATTGTTATGGCGGGACTAGTTCGTCTTTAATACAGAATGATGTGTCCCAGGGCATAGTGCCCATGAGAAAGCCCCTGAGGTTTATCTAAAGTCACCGTAGGCTCCTGGAAACCGACCTTGTTCGGCTGCCATAACTGTCGTATATACACAAAGGATTCCAAAGTGTGTTTCGAAGTTTAGATGACAACAGTGAAAATGACTGTCATTTTAAACACTAGAAACAAAGTCTCAATATGTTGCCAAATGAATACTTCAACCCATTATGAGATAATGGTATGAATGTCAAAGTTAGGAAGACATTAACGATTTGCAAAGACATAATGATCTGGTAAAACAGAACATGGACAGGACGTTTTCCATAGGCATACATGATCAATAAACACATATGTGATATGGTTTATGATGAGTAAAATGCAAGCTAGATTATTTGTACTCTAGTGCAAGTGGGAGGCTGAAGGAGATATGCCCTAGAGGCAAATAATAAATAGGTTTTATTGTCCTATCTCCATTAGTTTATAATAGTTTCATACTATGCTATAACTATATTAATACGAAACGTTAATACACGTATGGTATGTAAACAAACCAAGTCTCTAGTTACCTCTAGCGAACTAGTTCATTGGTCATGAGGATGATCTAGGGTTTCGAGATCATGGGTATTTAGGCCAATTGACACTGAGGTCACGTCATTAGTTGAATGATGTGATAGACAAACAACCCAACCAGTTGTATATTAATGAGATCTAGTTACAAAGTTCACCATTAATGATAAACTAAGGAAACCTCGCAACCTGATCCTAAGACTGTGAGATAATGCAAATCACCATTCTGGAGGGAGATTAGATGGTTATCAAGTATTATACCGTGACTGGTGAAGGGAATATGCCCGAGAGGCAATAATAAAGTGGTTATTATCTTATTCCATGTTTATGATAAATGTTTATTTTGCATGCTATAATTGTATTAATTGTAAATGTTAATACATGTGTGTTTAATAAACCAGATACAAAGTTCCTAGTAATGCCTCTCATATAAACTAGCTCGTTGATTAATAAGATGATCAAGGTTTACTGATCATGGACATTGGATGTTGTTAATAATGAGGTCAGAACATTGGTGGAATGATGTGATGAACATTCATATGAAGTATAGCATTACGATCAAAGTCATTATGTTTATATTGCTATAACATCATACGAAGTAATCTTAGTCCTTAGACCATGAGATCATGTTAATTGCTAATACCAAAAGAGCATCTTGATAACACCAAACGTCACACTGTAACAGGGTGACTATAAAGGTGGGTTCAGTACTACGAAGGTGTTATGTTGAGGCTCATGGATCAAGAGTGGAATTTTTCAATCCCGGTGACGGATAGATATACTCTGGGGCCTCTTGGTGATATCACATTAAGATAGCTTGCAAGCAAGTGATGTGATCACTAGAATGTTATATCACGGGAACGAGAAAAGAGTGCATGTCGGTAATGAGATCAATATAGGTATTTGGATACCGATGATCGAATCTCGGACATGTATTATATTATGAGACAAAGCGATTTAGTTACTAGCGTTAAAGGTTCTCACGATCACAGAAGTCATCGTTGAATGTGTAGGAGTCAGTATGGATCTCCAGGTCCCGCTTCTGATTATTGATCTGAGAGGGGTCTCGATCATGTCTGCATTATTTGCGAACCGTAGGGTGACACACTTAAGGGATAACGACACCATTTGGAGCAAATATGTTTCAGATAAAGATTTAAGAAAGCGCTGGAATTATTTCAATAGACACCAAAACTATTTCGGGTGAAATTGCTGAAATTGGTTCTGCATGTAACATTGAAATGTTGCAGGGGGTTTTATGTGAATGTTTGTTAATTAAAGTAATTAACAAAATTCTGAATAAATTTAATAAAAAGGTTTTATTAAATTAGAGAACATTAAATTTGGAGAAATTTAATGCATTTAAAGTGGAGACTTTAAAAGGGAATGTGAAGGGGCATTTTAATGTGGAGGGAGTTACGACCACATGAATGGGGGAGGTGAGGGGTCACCTCCATGAGGCGCCGGCCATGGAGGGGGTACCCCCTCCTCCTATAAAAGGCCCCCCTCTCACTCCTTCTTCCTCACACCTCCTCGTGAAGGATCTCTCTTCCCTCTAGTATTATTTCCCCATGGTCTCGGATTAGCGAGATACATGTTCCCGGTGGCTTTATCTGGAAAGGAGTTGCTGCTTCCACTGCTTTGCTAGTGCGAGGGATGGAGGTTGTTGGGGTACCGGACGTGTCTGCGATCACGGATGCACCGCTGCTTTGCGGTGCTGGACTTGGTGGTGCTGGACTTGCTGGAGCTGGATCTGATGGACGTGCTGGAGCCGGACCTGCTGGAGTTCATCACGATCTTGAGATCGGCAAGTGTACGACTACATCATCCACGAGTTCCAACTTGTTAACAAAGCTTTGCTATCTTCGAGGGTAAGTTCTCTATGGATGTATATCCACCCGTTGCTTGTATCTAGTAGATAGATCTTGGCGTATAGTTCCCATCATAGGAAATTTTTTGTTTTCTATGTTGCGAACCCTTCAGTGGTATCAGAGCCTGATCTATGCGTAGGTGCTTTGCACGGGTAGTACACATATGTTTATATGTGGGCGATGATGATCATGTTATTGCTTCTTTCATGTATTTTGGATATTGGTGGCATAGTGGGATGAAGCGGCCCGGACCAACATGAGACCGGTTCCATGACTGACATGCAACTAGTTTTGCATAAGTGCATGGCGGGTGTCTGTCTCTCCTACTATAGTCAATATCTGATTTACAACGAGTTGCTAATCACTTGGTTATCCTCATTGTGGTTCCATGTTCATAGGTAAGAACGATTCTATCTCCGAAAGCCCTAAGCCACATAAAACTTGCAATGGATAAATTAGAGGCGTCTAGTTTAGATCGTTGCTGGGCTAGTGTCATGATATTGTAATGTTGTAAGTATATGTATGATAGATACTCTTACAACACACCTACCGTGTAAGTTCCATAGACCTTGGCCTTACACACAAAGGAATGATAGAGATCATACCATGATGCATATGATAGAGATCAAAAGCATGGACCATATCTTCTCACTTTACACATTAGTTGTTTGCATCTTATATTTCTAGTTTGGTGTTTTAGTAGCATTTTGAGATGATCCCTCATTTAGATATCAAGATAAAATGTGTTCTTCCTTAAGTATGCACCGTTCTATGGATCATGTTTCGAGTCATCACGTGATGATCGGGTGTACTCGACTCTACGCTTTCATACAACGAGTGTAAGACAGTTTTACACACGCGAGTACTAAGGTTCTTACTTGGCGAGCCTACCATGTACAGACATGGCCTCAGAACACGGACCGAAAGGTTAAGCATGAGTCATATAGTTGATGTGATGCCCATATTGATGCTCGGCTTTGAAGCTACACCGACTCACGTGATGATCGGACTTGGTGTAGTGGATTTGGTTCATGTAATCATCAAAAGGCATGAGGGATGTCGTTTTTGAGTGGGAGTTCATTTCTAATTTGGATTAGTCGAACTCAATTTGTCATAAACTAAATCAAAGTGAATTTGCATAATTTGTTGTAGTCATTGGCGTCTGTTCACTACCTTATGCTTAGTTTTAATTGAGATAATAGAACTATAGAATTCTGGATATTTACTTTACGAACTTGTATCGTATTGTTTTGAATGTCAATTTAAAGTTTAGAAGTCCTATTGCAAACTTTCAGCAAACTCTATTTACTCCATGAAGTTTAATAAGTAGTATTAAATCAAGAGTAAGAATTCCAATGTTAGTATCAAAAGTATCATGTTTGCCTCCATGATTTTTGATATTCAAAAGTTGTTTTAATATCAAGATTATCTAGGAGCTGAAAAATTGTTTCAGAAACCATCATGTGTGGAAGATATTGTGATATCTGAAACAATGTTTTTGGTTGCATTATGATAGAGTATAATTTAGCAAAATACATGTTCTCATATTATGAGAATTTGTGAAGGATGGAGATGCTAGGCATCCAGATCTCCCAAAAAGGTTTTTGGGAACTAACATTATACTCGCGATTCTTCCTTACAGGCTATAGTAGCTTGATCATGAAAGTTGTTATGATAAGGATGAATAGAAGATGTAAGTAAAATGTTTACTACACTAATATATTACTAAAGAATGGATTTTAAAAAGAATACCAAACATTTGATGATGGTGATCCACTTCAAAGTGCAAGTCCAAAGGTATTAGTATTTGACTATATACGCTTTCTACTATGTGTCATGTGAATGACACCACTATTGATGTTGATAGATTCTTTTAAAAGGAAAAGGAATTGCTGAAAGAGAACTAATAAAAAAATTGGCACAAAAGAAAAAGTTGGAAATGTCCAGCTTAGGTATATAGAAGATATACATGTTATGGTTGTATTCCTTGCTTATTAAACAATGTGGTTCTTAGGTATTGGATACCGGTATTGGATACCGAATTGGTTGGTATGAAGTGTCATACAGGACAATGCAATTCATGAACTGAAATGGCCTAAGTAACTAGCAAGAGAATAAGTGATGATGTTCATCAAAAACAAATAAAGTGTTATTGTGTTTTTCATTGTCGTCAAACCTAACCTTCAAGTTTTGTTTTAATAATTGTTATTTTGTTCCGGTATTATGAGAACAATGGTTGTTCAAATAATTACCGTATTCCATAAAGGAAGGATGAACTTTTACAAGTCTAGTGGGAGAAATCACATCCATAAACACTATTGCTAAAATGTCGCAAGACAAATGATTGAAAGATCACTTATGAAGTGACATCGCTATTTAAATTATATTGGAAAGAAAATATGAAGAAACTCCATGTTGATGGATTTTTGGAGTCATTGATTTTGATCAATTGACGCTTGTGAAACTTTCCTCGAGATAATTGAAACTCCGTCCATAGGCCAAAGAGGAATGGATGACTAACTTATTGGATATTATGCATGTTGATGTATATAGTCCATTATATGTAGCCATATGCGATGGATCTTTTTGCTTCATATGCTTTCTCCAAAAATTTAAGTGAATATATCTATATATTTACTTAATAAGGAAGAAGTATGAAACATTTGAAAATTGTTCAAAGACTTTCAAGATGAAGTGGAAAATCATTGTAACAAGATAATAAAGAGTTTATGATTCAATCATAAAGGAAGATATTTGAGTTACATGTTTAGCAAAAACACCTAAGATTTGAGAAATTGTTCCATGATTTGTGTTTCCCGATAAACCATAGGAGTATGGCATATTCGAGAGATGAAATCAAACCATGTTTGACATGGTAAGATCAAAGGTGTCATTTATAAAACCGCCACTATGTTATAAGGATTGAAGCTTTAGAGACTACCGCTTTTACACTGAAAAGAGCACCATCGTGATCCGTTGAAATGACACCATATAAGTTATGGTTTGGGATAAACCCGAATTGTCTTTTCTTAAATTTTGGTATGCTATGCATAAGTAAAATGTTTACAACCAAAGTCAGATAAGCATGTCTTTGTAGGTTATCCCAAAGAATTTGTTGGGAATGTCTCCATAAGACCGAGGACAAAAGAGTTTGTTACTTGGAACGTCAAGTTTCTTGAGAAGGAATTTTTTGTGAAAAGTTAAGTGGGAGGACAACAGAACTTTGATAAGGTTGTTGAACCTTAGCTATATGTGCTAAGTAGCGTAGCGCTGGAAATTGTCCAGGTGGCGGCCACAATGCTCATGGCTCCCGTAATTACAAAGGGTGTGATCTCGGAGATTAGAGTTCCTATGGAACTGTGTTGGTCGATAAGAATCAAATAGTGTGATTTGATAAGCAAGTCATTATTGTTTTGACAATGATGAACCAACTACATGCAAAGAAGCGATGATGGTCCCTGACTCCATAAAATGACTAGAAGTCATAGAATCCGTGATAGTATCCATACACGAGAAATCAAGTTTCTGAACTTGGAAGACCCTCCGGAAAGGCGTGAAGCCTATCGGTCGTGTTTGGATCTATAAAGAAATAGACATGGATGTTTAACATCTATGAAATAGTCGACATGTCGGAAATAAGTTTACGGCAATGTTCAAGGAGTTGACTATGACAAGATTTGATCTTTCATAGCGATATTTATGTTTGGCCACGTAGAGATAAACAAAAGTTTTTCCCTACGCGGTGATTCCAAGATCCAGCTCAGGTAGAAGGCCACGAGGATTACCACTAGACGCGCAGTTGCGGAATTAATGAAGCACGTCGCTTGATGCAGTGTAGTCCTCGCAGTCCATTCCGGTTCCACGATCCACGATCCGTACTTTCTTCACGATCGTCGAAGTGCTGAACGTACAGCACCTCCGCCGGTATCCACACGTACGAGGAGGAGCGTCGACGATGGACTGCTAGGTTTGGTACGGCGGCGACAGGACAGACTAGGGCTAGGGTTTCCAACACATGGAGTGACCTAACCTTATGCTCTAAGCACCTGCGCCCCAGCTTATATAGGGAGTGAAAGTGGGTTCCACTCACTTGTGGCCCATTCACTAAAAAAGCCTATATTAGCCACTTCAAGTCTCACTTGCTGACTAAGTCCATGTCTCTATTTGGGTCCAACCCAAATAGGTTTTCTGTTTGGGTCTAACCCAAACTTGCTCCCGCTCTTAAGTGTGTGACCCGACATGCTCATGGTAACGCGGACACGATTCCGAGTCTCACTCGTGATCGATCAGTTGGTAGCGGCTCCTAGCAGAACGTGCTAACTCCCAAGTACCAATAAGTCATGACGACATACCTTCCAATGTGACTTTCGTCTGAGTCCCTTTTGCCTCACGATATACCTTTTCGGACTATAGGCGAAGGATCGTCATCCCTTAAATAGTCCGACTCTCTTTCTCGATCCGAGATAAGTGATTCATCCGACTAACTCTTAGTCGGCTGCCTCGGTTAACACTTAACCGTGACGCGCATGGCCATGCTTTTCAAATCATATCTTCCGAGAGGGCCCAAAGAATATCTCTCCGGATGGAGGGGCAAACTCGTCTTGGTTATTCACATCACGCAGCTTGATTCTCAGTCGACCCGAACTCCGCCATTATAACTGCCCAGTGACGGAACAACGTTTGACAAAACCTAAGTCGGAGATCCTCAACTCGGATTGTGCAATAAGCTCAGGTCTAAGGATTACATTGATTGAGACATGCAAATGACGACTTGTTCGTTGCATCTCAATATGGGTCAGTCCGACTCGCTAAACTCTTTAGCCGAATCCGTGTAAGTCGGAATAGCATCTCCATGCCCATGACAAGTGGAACCTAGTCATCTGCCGACTTTCACATTGGTCTAAGTTGTGTGTCTGGCACAACCTCAATGACCAAGGACAATTAGTATGAACAACATGAATATGTAGTTCCACAATCAAATCACATATTCGATGATACATATCAGCAGTTCATACATGGACCATAACCTTATGAATACACAGGAATATCATCATTCATGATTCCCTCTAGGGCATATTCCCAACAGTCTCCCACTTGCACTAGAGTCAATCTTCCGACATCACATGTCCAGGCATCTGATGCCCATTGCACTCAGGTGCGCCTCATGATTCGGTTGTGGAAGTGGCTTTGTCAATGGATCCGCAATGTTTGCATCCGTGTGTACCTTGCATAACTTGATATCATCTTGATCCACGAACTGGCGAATAAGGTGGTACCGCATGAGTATATGTTTGTTCTTCTGGTGTTGTCTAGGTTCCTTGGCTTGTGCAATAGCACCATTGTTGTCACAATACACGTCTAACAGATTGGACGAGCCCTGGACCACACCAAGATCCATGAGCAAATTCCTCATCCAAACGGCTTCTTTTGCCGCCTCCGAGGCAGCAATATACTCAGCCTCTGTCGTAGACACAGGCACCGTTTCTTGCTTGGAACTTTTCCAGCTCACAGCCCCTCCGTTTATCACAAACACATATCCGGATTGCGAACGAGAATCATCCGAGTCAGTGAGATAACTCGCATCCGTGTAACCCTTTACACGGAGTTCATCCTCACCTCCATAAACCAGGAACATATCCTTAGTCCTTCTCATAGCGTACATGATGGATTCGATTGCGGAAGCATACGGAATCGCACTCATCTGACTTCGCTCATCAGTTGTCGAAGGACACTGAGTCTTGCTAAGTTTTACGCCATGGGACATCGGTAAGAACCCCTTCTTAGACGATTCCATGTTGAACTTCTTCAACACTTTGTCCAAATATGTACTCTGACTCAATCCAATGAGCCGCCTTGATCTATCTCTATAGATCCGGACTCCTAGTATGTAAGTTGCCTCACCCAAGTCTTTCTTCGAAAAACTCCTTTTCAATGATTCCTTGGTCTCTTGCAACATCTGGACATCATTTCCAATCAGTAATATGTCATCCACATATAAGATCAGAAAGTTTACTTTGCTCCCACTAAACTTCTTGTATAAACAAGAATCATGATCGCTCTTGATGAAGCCAAACGATTTGACTACCTCATCAAAGCGAATGTTCGAACTCCGAGATGCTTGCTTCAACCCATAAATGGATTTTCGAAGCTTGCATATTTTGTCAGCATTAGCCGGATCGACAAAACCCTCGTACTGTATCATATACACGTCCTCGGTTAAATTTCCATTAAGGAAAGCCGTTTTGACATCCATCTGCCATATCTCATAGTCGAAATAGGCTGCTATAGCTAACATGATCCGAACTGATTTAAGCATTGCTACAGGAGAGAAAGTCTCATCGTAGTCAACTCCTTGAACTTGTCGGAACCCCTTCGCGACAAGCCGTGCTTTATAGATAGAAACATTTCCATCCATATCAGTTTTCTTCTTAAAGACCCATTTGCACTCGACGGGTCTTGCACCGTGTGGCAGATCAACCAAGTTCCAAACTTGATTTTCATCCATGGACTTTAACTCAGATCTCATGGCTCCAAGCCATGACTCGGAATCAGAACCAACTATCGCTTCCGAATAAGTTGTCGGCTCATCACTGTCCAACATCATTACATCACGAACACTTCGCAATCTAGCCGATCTTCGCAGTGTTGGTGCAGTTTCTGGCTCAGGTACCACGTCCGGCTCAACCTCTAAGGCATTTGCCGACTCGCTGCTAGCCGGCATCTCTCGAATTTCTTCGAGATGCACAGTACTCCCACTGACTCCCCGACTGAGAAACTCTTTCTCAAGGAAGACACCGTTTCGAGCGACAAACACTTTGCCCTCTTCTCGGTTGTAGAAGTAGTAATCCAAGGTTTCCCTCGGATACCCCACGAAAATACACTTATCCGACTTAGCTATAAGCTTGTCCGAGTGAAGTCGCTTGACAAAAGCTTCACAACCCCAAATCTTAAGAAAAGACAAACTCGGCTCTTGCCAGTCCAAATCTCATGTGGTGTCTTCTCTACTGACTTTGATGGTACTCTGTTTAGTGTGAACGCTGCAGTTTCTAGACAATAACCGCAAAATGATAAAGGCAGATCTGTCTGACTCATCATTGATAGTACCATGTCCAACAAGGTCCGATTCCTCCTTTCCGACACACCGTTTCTCTACGGCGTTCCTAGAGGAGTGAGCTAAGGAACTATTCCACAACTCTTTAGATGGTCATCAAACTCATGGCTCATGTACTCGCCTCCTCAGTCTGACCGGAGAAACTTTATTTTCTTGCCAAGTTGATTTTGTACCTCATTCTGGAATTCCTTGAACTTTTCAAAGGCTTCCGACTTATGTTTCATCAAGTAGATATATCCATACGTACTCAAATCATCAGTGAAGGCAATGAAGTACTCATAACCACCTCTAGATGTCGTGCTCATCGGGCCACATACATCACTATGTACTAGTCCCAATAAGTCGGACGCCCTTTCACAACTCTTTGCAAAAGGTGTCTTGGTCATCTTGCCGAGAAGGCATGATTCGCATGTCTCAAACGACTCTAAGTCGAATGAAGTTAGGAGTCCATCATCATGGAGCTTCTTCATGCGTTTCCAACTTATATGTCCAAGCCGACAATGCTAAAAGTAACTCATATTCAGATCATTTGGTTTTAACCTTTTCACATTTATGTTATAGACAGATTCTCCCTCAAGATTCAAAATAAATAACCCGTCCCGGACGGGCGCAAATCCATGAAACATATCATTCAAATATAAAGAACAACCATTATTCTTAATATTCGACTCATAGCCATGTCTCATCAAACATGAGGTAGAAATGATGTTTCGACTAAGCACTGGAACATAATAACAATTATTTAGCTCCATTATGAATCCAGAAGGTAAATGAAGTTGCATTATGCCGACTTCCAACGCAGCGACTCTCGCTTTGTTTCCGACTCTAATGTCAACCTCGCCTCTTGCAACGCTCCTAGTTCTTACCAGTCCCTACAACGAGTTGCAGATGTGAATGACTGATCCGGTATCATATACCCAAGAACTACCAGGTGCATCAGCAAGATAAATGTTTATAACATTGCAAACAAGCGTACCTAAGCCGGAAGTCACACCTCCGCTCTTGGCTTTATCAGCCAGATACTTGCTGCAATTCCTCTTCTAGTGGCCATCCGACTTGCAGTAGAAGCAAGTGGATCCGGCTGTAGGAGATGGCTTCACTACTAGGAAATAGCCCATCTGTGGCGCATGGAAATGGGACTTCAGTGGCGCATATCTTAGTCGCCACTGATACCTCGCCACTGATAACAAACTTCAGTGGCGCATTTCAAAATGCGCCACAGAAGTCTCAAACTGCGCCAATATGCGCCACAGAAGTTTTTTTCAAAATTCAAAAAAAAAGGCGAGCCAGATCTCAAACTTCAGTGGTGCATATGGCCAATATGCGCCCCAGAAGTTTTTTTCAAATTTCAAAAAAAAAGCCGGGCTAGATCTGGCCGAAGTTGGGGGGTCGCCGGAGGTGGATCAGATGTGATGGCCAGAGGAGAAGGAGGCCGTCGGAGGTGGTCAGAGTAGTAGTAGGAGGAGGCCACCGCCGGAGGTGGAGGAAGGGCTCGCCGGAGATGGTTGGAGGAGGCCGCCGGAGATGGTGGTGGTGGAGGAGGAGGAGGAGGAGGTCGCCGGTGGTGTTGGAGGTCGCCGGAGGAGGAGGTCGCCGGTGGTGTTGGAGGTCGCCGGAGGAGGAGGTCACCGAGGTAGCCATGGCCGGACGTGGATGTCGTCGGAGAGTGGAGGAGAAGGAGAGAAGTATGGAGGGGAGGAATACTGGAGGGAGAAGTGGAGGAGAAGGGGAGAAGTATGGAGGGGAGGAGAAGTGGAGGGAGAAGTATGGAGGGGGAGTAGAAGTAGAGGAGAAGGGAAGAATATAAGGAGAAGGGGCGCCGGCGGGATTCAAATTTTGAATCCCGCACAAGACTTCTGTGGCACATATGGGGGAAATGCGCCACAGAAGTTTTTCCCCCTTTTTTTTTTGTAGGAAAAAATCTTCTGTCTGCCATAACTTTTTACTCTTTTGGAATTTGGGGAATCTACAAAATCTTCTAAGTAGAAAATTTCGAGACGATCATTTTGATAAGTTAAAGACTTTTTTTCGACATAGTATGCAAAAGTTATAGCCGTTTTACCGTGCCATGACCTATTTTTGTAAAATACATCGAAATTCATGTTTTTCAATTTTGTCTAGATCTATACCCTAAAATCTAACTACAACTTAAAGGAATTATTTTTTTGAAGTTTCTATCATTTTTGTTTATTTTTTACAAAACTGAAAAGGCGATCCACGGGGAGGGGGGGGTGGGATCTGTTTTTCCCCCCTATATGCTTGTTCTGTGGCGCATACACCTATATGCGCCATAGAAACATCATATGCGCCACATAAGTCTCTCCCCCTTTTTTGCTGCTTGGTCCCATCAACCTTCTGTGGTGCATACGTCCATATGCGCCACAGAAGTTTGACACTTCAGTGGCGCGCACGAAAATATGCGCCACAGAAATATGGACTTCTGTGGCGCATATTGGTTTCGTGCGCCACTGAAGTGCCAAACTTCTGTGGCGCATGTTTGCTAGTGCGCCACTGATATATATTTGTGGCGCATATTTTCACATATGCGCCACTGAATATCTTGTCTATCTATAGGCTGTTTCCTAGTAGTGCTTAGTCCCTGAGGAAGCGCTTTGGACTAGGTCCTCCGCCTTACCTCCTGACTTTGCCTTCTTCTTCTTAGTCCAAGAACTCTTCTTGAACTTAGCCTTGTTTTGTACCATCAACACTTGACTGGCACCTTTCTTGAGATCTGCCTCAGCCTGCTTGAGCATCCCATGTAATTCAGTGAGCTTCTTATCCATACCATGCATGTGGTAGTTCGATATGAATTGGCCATACGCACTAGGAAGAGTGTTCAGAATTATGTCCGCAGTGAACTCTTCGCTAATGGGGTAGCCAAGCCTTTCCAGAGACTGCACGTAACCAACCATCTTGATCACATGCGGACTTAGTGGATCGCCATCCTTAAGCTTGCAGCTCAACAAACCCTGAGAGACTTGATACCTCTCAGTCTTTGCTTGAGCCTGGAACATACTTTTGAGGCTTTCGATCATATCGTAGGCCTCAACATTCTCGAACTGTTGCTGCAAGTCTGGTTCCATGTGAGCAAACATAAGACAGCTAATCTCCGTGGATTCATCACAAATCCGACGGTAGGCATTGGTGGCTGCGACGGTCGCATTCTCATCCGGCTCAGCTGGAAGTGGGTTGTCTAGGACACGATCCCTCTTTTCTTGTTTGAGAACAATTCTCAGATTACGATACCAGTTGGTGAAATTAGTTCCATTCAGCTTATCTTTCTCTAAGATGGTTCTCAAAGCAAAACCGGAAATCTGAGGAAGACTGCTAGGTGCCATTGATCTACAACAGAAAATATGCAACACTTAAGACATGTATCCATAAAGAGCAAGCATATTAAACACTTTAATATTTATGCTCCCACTAGAACCAACACCCCTCCGATGGTTACTTAGTGATTCAGGACCCTAAATAAGCAAGTCGACTAGTGAGCTTTAGCATCACCGCTAGCCGTCAAGTGATCTAGGTAGACAACTCCTTGTCAATCGTATCTCATACGACTCCTATTGGATGGGTGGCAACACATGCCCCGGCTCCCATCCGACTTTTCCTCAAGTCCCAGAACCGTTGTGATAGACCTGTCTAGATTACCAAGTGCTTCCGCTGTAAGAGTCCGACTCGAACCCACCTAGTCGGAAAGAATTGATAGCACCTCAATTTTATGAGCCCACTACCAAAAATGTCTGACTTGTGATGGTGCAGCACTTGGCGGGGAAACCGACTAGACCTTTTTTGAGGGATTATATTCTACCAACTATCTAATAGAGGTAAAACAGAGCCATAACAATAACACAAAATAAAAGCAAT
Organism: Avena eriantha; assembly: GCA_910589775.1. Classification (NCBI taxonomy): domain Eukaryota; kingdom Viridiplantae; phylum Streptophyta; class Magnoliopsida; order Poales; family Poaceae; genus Avena; species Avena eriantha. The sequence continues at coordinate 108,675,399 of OU342745.1, forward strand.
TATACTGTGAAATGTTATGGCTCTCTTCATGGCGATCTCCATCTCCATAAAGCCTGTAATTCGGCTCGTGTCAACTCTTGTCACGTGCCATCTTACACCATGTAGCCGATTTGTACACCGACTTGCATGCCTTCCGGATTCTCCAAACAGCCACACTAGCTTGTAATGCAAATTACACAGAGAATCCGACACGCAGGCCGTTATACAATAAGTGGACAGCACCTAGCCTCCACCCGGCTGACAAAAACTGTGATACGCAGATCACATATGGATTACACACATCACATGCACATAAGCCATACCATTCACAACATCATCCTGCAAAAACAAGTTATGCATAGATACGATATCTACCAGCGTTGTGAAACTCGCAACGACATCTAAGGAGCTACGACAAGGCGAAACCGGGGGTCCCGCTAGCTGGATAGTGGGCGGGGATCTAAGGGGCAGCGCTCCTCGCGGGTGCGGGCAGCGCCCGACGATTTTTCCGAAAACACATATCTCATCTGCATTCCGGACATGGATTTCATCATCGGATAAAACAATTTTACCCAAATCCGATCCGGACTCCGATTCGATCAAACCCTTTGATCTTTGATCACCGCATCCGTGTTTTCGTGTCACAGTCTACCCCGATGGCGGAAACCGACCGGTAGGGGTATGTCGTTCCACGACCTTAGCAGTTAGATCACGGAAACCAGATCATCCATTCCCCGAGTATAGTTGATCCAATCAACTTTGCACAAAACCGATATATCTCATAGATCGACCACCAAAACTGCAATTAGATCCAATCTAACGTCAACCGCATATCACATATGCGCGACCTCGAGCCTAACACCAGAAGCTAACGCTCTGATACCACTGTTTGGCCACGTAGAGATAAACAAAACTTTTCCCTACGCGGTGATCCCAAGATCCAGCTCAGGTAAAAGGCCACGAGGATTACCACTAGACACGTAGTTGCGGAATTGATGAAGCACGTCGCTTGATGCAGTGCACTCCTCGCGGTCTGTTCCGGTTCCACGATCCACAATCTGTACTTTCTTCACGATCGTCAAAGTGGTGAACGTACATCACCTCCGCCGGTATCCACACGTACAAGGATGAGAGCCGGCGATGGACTGCTAGGTCCGGTACGGCAGCGACAGGACGGACTGGGGCTAGGGTTTCCAACACATGGAGTGACCTAACCTTATGCTCTAAGCACCTACGCCCCAGCTTATATAGGGAGTGAAAGTGGGCTCCACTCACTTGTGGCCCATTCACTAAAAAGGCCTATATTAGCCACTGCAAGTCTCACTTGCTGACTAAGTCCATGTCTCTATTTGGGTCCAACCCAAATAGGTTTCCTGTTTCGATCTAACCCAAACTTGCTCCCGCTCTTAAGTGTGTGACCCGACAGGCTCATGGTAACCCGGACACGATTCCGAGTCTCACTCGTGATCGATCAGTTGGTAGCGGCTCCTAGCAGAACGTGCCAACTCCCAAGTACCAATAAGTCATGACGACATACCTTCCAATGTGACTTTCGTCTGAGTCCCTTTTGCCTCACAATATACATTGTCGGACTATAGGCGAAACATAGTCATCCCTTGAATAGTCCGACTCTCTTTCTCGATCCGAGATAAGTGATTCATCCGACTAACTCTTAGTCAGTTGCCTCGGTTAACACTTAATCGTGACGCGCATGGCCATGCTTTCCGAATCATATCTTCCGAGAGGGCCCAGAGAATATCTCTCCGGATGGAGGGGAAAAATCCCTTCTTGGTTATTCACATCACGCAGCTTGATACTCAGTCGACCCGAACTCCGCCTTTATAACTGCCCAGTGATGGAACAACGTTTGACAGAACCTAAGTCGGAGATCCTCAACTCGGATTGTGCAATAACCTCAGGTCTAAGGATTACATTGAGTGAGACATGCAAATGACGACTTGTTCGTTGCATCTCAATATGGGTCAGTCCGACTCGCTAAACTCTTTAGCCGAATTCGTGTAAGTCGGAATAGCATCTCCATGCCCATGACAAGTGGAACCTAGTCATCTGCCGACTTTCACATTGGTATAAGTTGTGTGTCCAGCACAACCTCAATGACCAAGGACAATTAGTATGAACAACATGAATATGTAGTTCCACAATCAAATCACATATTCGATGATACATATCAGCAGTTCATACATGGACCATAACCTTATGAATACACGGGAATATCATCATTCATGATTGCCTCTAGGGCATATTCTCAACAATTTAGTCTTGATGGATTAATGTATCAACCACTACATATAATTTGGTATATGGTAGTTCAATAAACAAAACAAGGTTCTTCTAATAGAATGGTTACCTAGGACGTGTACATGACACGGTCCGAAGGGTTTTTCTAATTCAAAGGATGCTAAATGCAAACTTCAATAGTGTAAGTGAGCATAGCGGAGTTGGAATCTTCACCATGATGAAAAATGTTAAAGGAGTTTAATTTCATAGGAGATGATGAAGATGCTTGCATTTGCAAGAAATTAAGTGGGAGCGCTGAGACATATTTCTAATACATTATGTAGAGAACATATTGTTGATTGGAAATGATGTATCTTGTATTGACACAAGTTAAGAATTTCATTAAAATTAGATTTCGATGAAAGACTTGGCCAAAACCGAAAAATTTGGCATCAATACCTATATCGATAGATTGAGGCGCTAATATGGTTGTGCCAGACATACATATATGAGATATTGAAAGGGTTCAATATGGAAACAACAAGAAAGGTTCTTGCTGCATGGAAAGGATTGTATCAAGATTCAAGTGTTTCAACACTTGGTGAGTAAAATCACATGAAGATTTTGATCGATTATACCGTGATATGTATATATCCATAATTTCCTATGCTCTAAATGTTATGATCACATACCAGAATGATTCATAAGATGATCATTGGACGATAGTAAAGATATTATTATGAGCTTTGGAACAACTAAGAATATATCATGTATAAGTGACAAATAGTTAAAAGGTAGTTCATTGTAAAGTGTTACATTGATACTAGTTTTGTCACAAGATACAAATTAAATTTATCTCAATTTAGACTATGGGTGGCACAATGTAATGGAAAGGATGTTCCATGATGGATTTGGATGAGTTCCAAAGTTGAGACATTGTGACGGATACTACAACAAAAGGCTAAGTATATAACTGCTATAGTAGCATCAAAGGAGGGCATTTGTGTTAAGTAGTTTGTTATCAAACTAGGTGTGGTTCAAAGTAGGCTAATACTATGAAGATATATTGTATGACAATAACATCAACATATTTTAACCCGAACAAACTAAAGGTCTCACCAAAGGACCAAATTTATACAATTCCATCTCATTTGAGTATGACTGATGCGTGGAGATGCAAAGACATGCAAATACACACGGGCTTGAAACTGTCAGATCCGGAGATTATGTTAACCACTAGCAATCGCGTATATGCAACACTAGAAAGCCATAGGTGTTCAATACGCAAAGTTTTTCAAACTAGATTATTGACTCTAGTGCAAGTGGGAGATTGAAGGGAATATGCCTAAGAGGCAATAATAAAGTGGTTATTTTCTTATTCCATGTTTATGATAAATGTTTATTTTGCATGCTATAATTGTATTAATTGGAAATGTTAATACATGTGTGTTTAAAAACCAGATACAAAGTTCCTAGTAATGCCTCTCATATAAACTAGCTCGTTGATTAATAAGATGATCAAGGTTTCCTGATCATGGACATTGGATGTTGTTAATAATGAGGTCAGAACATTGGTGGAATGATGTGATGAACATTCATCTGAAGTATAGCATTACGATCAAAGTCATTATGTTTATATTGCTATAACATCATACGAAGTAATCTTAGTCCTTAGACCATGAGATCATGTTAATTGCTAATACCAAAAGAGCATCTTGATAACACCAAACGTCACACTGTAACAGGGTGACTATAAAGGTGGGTTCAGTACTACGAAGGTGTTATGTTGAGGCTCATGGATCAAGAGTGGAATTTTTCAATCCCGGTGACGGATAGATATACTCTGGGGCCTCTTGGTGATATCACATTAAGATAGCTTGCAAGCAAGTGATGTGATCACTAGAATGTTATATCACGGGAACGAGAAAAGAGTGTATGTCGGTAACGAGATCAAACTAGGTATTTGGATACCGATGATCGAATCTCGGACATGTATTATATCATGAGACAAAGGGATTTAGTTACTAGCGTTAAAGGTTCTCACGATCACAGAAGTCATCGTTGAATGTGTAGGAGTCAGTATGGATCTCCAGGTCCCGCTTTTGATTGTTGATCTAAGAGGGGTCTCGATCATGTCTGCATTATTTGCGAACCGTAGGGTGACACACTTAAGGGATACCGACACCATTTGGAGCAAATATGTTTTAGATAAAGATTTAAGAAAACGCTGGAATTATTTCAATAGACACCGAAACTGTTTCATGTGAAATTGCTAAAATTGGTTTTGCATGTAATATTGAAATGTTGTAGGGTGTTTTATGCGAATGTTTGTTAATTAAAGTAATTAACAAAATTCTGAATAAATTTAATAAAAGAGTTTTATTAAATGAGAGAGCATTAAATTTGGAGAAATTTAATGCATTTAAAGTGGAGACTTTAAAAGAGAATGTGAAGGGGCATTTTAATGTGGAGGGAGTTACCCCCACATGAATGGGGGAGGCGAGGGGTGACCTCCATGAGGCGCCGTCCATGGAGGGGGTACCCCCTCCTCCTATAAAAGGCCCCCCTCTCACTCCTTCTTCCTCACACCTCCTCATGAAGGATCTCTCTCCGCCTGTAGTATTATTTCCCCATGGTCTCGGATTAGCGAGATACATGTTTCCGGTGGCTTTATCTGGAAAGGAGTTGCTGTTTCCGCTGCTTTGCTAGAGCGAGGGACGGAGGTTGTCAGGGTACCGGACGTGTGTGCGATCACAGATGCACCGCTGGTTTGCGGTACTAGACTTGGTGGTGCTGGACTTGCTGGAGCTGGATCTGATGGACGTGCTGGAGCCAGACCTGCTGGAGTTCATCACGATCTTGAGATCGGCAAGTGTACGGCTACATCATCCACGAGTTCCAACTCGTTAACAAAGCTTTGTTGTCTTCGAGGGTAAGTTCTCTATGGATGTATATCCATCCATTGCTTGTATCTAGTAGATAGATCTTGGCGTATAGTTCTCATCGTAGAATTTTTTTGTTTTCTATGTTGCGAACCCTTCAACTGGGTGATCGAAAAGGTGCTACTCAGGTTTTCCAAAGGGGCGCGTAGAGGAGTACATATAAAGACCAAGATTTACCAATCCATGTCTCAGATAGATACATATGTAGCCATCTCGGTGACGTTGCATTAACGAAGCTTGCAAGCGTGTGACTGGGAGACGGAATGCAACGACACGGAAACGAGAAAATAAGTTCGTCGGTAACGAGATCGAACGAAGGTATGGAGATATCAGAGATCAAATCTTGGGTGAACTAGGTATCAAGTGGCAAAGGGAATGGGAAACGACTGTTTACGGTTCAAACGACATTATCATCGTGGAATGCACAGGGGTCATTATGGCATCCCGGTCCCGCTATTGATTATTGATGGAGATCATGTCTGTGCCATTCCCGAGCCGGGGGGAAATACACTTAAGGGTACGATGAGTTAGAAATCCTCTATAAGTTGGAAATCATAGTAGAGAAAGAGAAAGCCAGAATTTTTCCGCGGAAGGATCTGAAGTTATTCGGAGAAAGAATAAAGGAAATGACCGAAAGTAGTTTCAGATAAATGATGATTTAAATATATATATTTATTATATGTTAATTATGAACTAATATATTATAAAATATTTGAATAAAGATTTATAAAGGCATATTTCTCATTAGGAAAACCCCCGGAGGGATTTTCCTAAAAAGAAACGGATGGAAAAGGCTAAAGGAAAAATTTGCAGCGCACGTGGGTGGCAGATAGTTGCCGCCGCCCACGGCGGCAGATAGACGGAGATGCACACGGGCGCGCTGGGCCGTGGGAGGGCAGCCGGCCCACCCGGCACTAGCCACGCGCTAGGCCGTGGGAGAGCGACCGGCTCCCCGGGCGCCTGGCCACCGCCGCTTCGGCGTTGGGCCCTAAGGTGGGCAGGCAGCCCACCCTGGCCCCAGCATCTCCACCGCCTCCAGTTGCCGCCCTCTGCCACTGGGCCAACCCCGGATGGCCCATTCGGGAGCTGTGAGGCCCAGCCGGCGGGAGGAGTCCGAAAATTGCCCTTTTTCTTTGTATCTTTAGTCCCATATTGCTTAGCCTTTGAGAAAGGCACACCCCCTTAGCCTATATAAAGGGGTGCCCATGGGTGGGATTAAGGGACACAATTTGAGATGTTCTCTAAGGCATTTTCCTTAGAGAATTCCTTCCTCTCTCTATATATATAGTTGTCTCCACGCGTTGGCATGGTCCCAAGAAAAGACTGTTCGTGCAAGAGACAACGCACCTGTAGCACGCCGTTGCGCTGCAGGGATTCCAAGCCGGAGATCTACTTCCACACTCCTGGCAGGCATCAAGGAGCCGGAGGTCGTCATCGTACACCGTATGTATATGAAACCACGAGGGGCCTCACTTGAGGCATCTTGGATGTCGTGAGCCGGAGTCGCTGCACAATGAAGAAGGAGCAAGGGGTGACCTGCGAGGAGCTTCACAACCTTGAGGTCAGCTACGAGTACGACTACATCAACCACATTCCTCTCGGAACATTAACCGCATACGGTCTACAAGGGTATGTATTCTATACGCTCGGTCGTTACACACATTACTACATAGATAGATCTGGCGTATTAGAGTTTCATCGTAGGAATTTTTTGTTTTCTGCTGCGGAACCCATCAACCTTTACTTGTGATCTATACCATGTAACCAATTCCCAAATATATTAGCAATACTACGCGGTGGATACAAGCCTGGAGTTGCTTGGGTAATTGACCATATAGACCTAGCGATATTGCATTGAAAAAACAGGTGTTTGATTGTCTCGTTATGCTGACACAATGCGCACCTAGGATCCCCATGCCAATTTAACTTAAGAAGGTTACCTTTAGTAAGGATAACACCTCGACGAAGATATCAAGCAAATATTTTATTTTTTAGAGGTATCTTCATCTTTCAGATCATTCTATTATCTAAAACTGGTATGAATGGATAGATTAAGGTATTGCATACGGAACTAACAGAGAAAGAGTCATTCTCACATAAGTTCCAATGAAATTCACCAGTCCCAACTGACAGTTGAACATCTGCTAACCATTGTAGCAACGTGATCCAAGCGTCCAGCCTAGCACCAATCAAATTTCTCCTAAAAGTCACATTAGGGGGGAATGATTCCAATACAGTGGCAATCGTTTCCTCCTTATAGCGTACTATGGAATACAATGCAGGATATTGCTCACGGAGTGTAGCAGTACCAAGCCACTTATCCTCCCAAAATCGTATCTGAGACCCATTCTTAATGGAAAATATGCCGAAGCGGAAGAAATGTTTCTTCGTTGCCATCAGGCCGGCCCAAAAGTGAGAGTCGCTAGGTTTTCAAACCATTTGGGACAATGCTTTCGATCCAACGTATTTTATTTTAAGTAGAGTTTGCCATATCCCCTCTTCGGTTAATAATTTAAAGAGCCATTTATTAAGTAAGGCGGTATTCTTGATCTCTAGATCATGAATACCTAGGCCTCCCTGTTCTTTGGGGAGACAAAGCACACTGTATTTAGCCAATCTATACTTTTTTTCTCATTATCTCCCTGCCAAAAGAATCTTGATCAGAAATAATCCAACCTTTGCAAGACGCCTTTTGAAAGTTAAAAGAATGATATCATATACAGTACATAATTACTGAGTACTGAATTAATGAGTACGAATCTCCCCCCTATGGAGAGTAAATTGTCTTTCCAGCTACTCAATCTCAACTGCAATTTTTGTTCAACGATTTTCCATTCAACATTCGTGAGCCTTCGATAGTGAATCGGAATGCCCAAATACTGAATCATAAAAATGCCCTGACTGCAGCGGAAGAGTTCAGCATAAAGGTCAACCGCATTCTGAGCCTCACCAAAACAGAACAATTCACTTTTATAAAAGTTTTTTTTAATCCCGAAAGATGTTCGAAAGCTGAAAGTATGAGTTCCAGGTTCTTCGTTTGCCTTTTCGAGATCGTGTTTCATAAAAAGAATTGTATCGTCGGCATACTGAAGTATAGATAAACCACCATCCATTAGATGGGAAATCACACCTTCAATTTGACCTTCGGATTTTACACGCTCAATTAAGATAGATAACATATCAGCCACGATATTAAATAGCATAAGGCAAAAGTATGGATGACACGCCCACCGCTCGCTCGATCCGGCAACAATGCCACCAAATCAGGTTCCTTGCGACCTTCCCTCTGGCCTGTCTCGTTTCTGGCATCTGTACCCGTAATTGACGCTTCACAAACTTGTGCATTCCCTCCCGATCTTCCTCCATTTCTTGGCTGCTTGCGCAGTTGCGTGGGCGCGCTCCTGGAACGCAGTTCGTGTGCACCTAAATCCACGTACTACACGAGAATAGTGCCGCCATTCCTTCCGTGGACAGAAAAAGGAAACTGCAGTCTGACGCGTCTCATTCTTGATTTCAGTCGCGTGAGCAGTTGAAACGCAGAGTCGCGGCTTAACCAAATGTGTCCTCCTCACTAGGAAAATGGTGGCCGCGCAAACCATCGGATGATTAGTCTCCTCCCGGTGGCTAAGAGCAGCCCGCGTGTGTATGGTTACCGCGGTCTGAGTTAAACTCCAGGCTACATACATGTGTATAATATTCAGAGAGAGTCCACATCAGATTTTTTTTTCACCTTTAGTTCTGCATCGATTTGACCAGTTCAGTTGAATTGCAGTTATCTGTCGGTGAACCAGTAGCAGTGTGATGTGGTTAATTGAATCTTTTCGAGTTCCCTGGTTATTTTACACCGACGGTAGCAGTTGGTGCAGTACAACAGTGACTTGTTTTGCAGCAAATGGTCATACAGGCCCGGGATCTTCTTTTTTCTGAGCAGCAGGTGAAGAAGCTCAGGAGAGCAAACTGGGAGTGGGAGCAGAGACCACAACACAACAGAGGAAGAGATGGAACATGACGAGCTCTGAATACTTATGTACCAGTTAATCGTCCACCATTTCCATCATGAATACTTATGTACAAAGAAGAAGAAGAAGAAGAAGAAGAAGAGAAGAAGAAGAAGAAGAAGATAAGGAGGAGCAAGAACAAGGTCCTTGAGGAACACTCGAACAAACTGAAACAAGCTAACGGTCTACCTAGCTATGATCAATAATTACCTCGCCGCTCTAGCTGGCGGAATTCAGCCAGGTCGACAAGCATTGCAATTTACAAGACTTTACGTACGACGATGCCACTCACACTGCCACGCTGGTCGGTCGGGGCGGCCGTCTCGGCGTCGGAGCAACACTCGTCGATGCTCTCGAGGCTGGGCCGCCACCCTCGGGCTGTGCCATCTCGCCTGCGCGCCATCTCCCGGAGCACGTCCTCGGGGCGCCGGGCGCCGCCCTTGAGCTGCGCCATGAGCCACTCCAGCTCCCCTTTGGTCAGCACCATCTTCACCTTCAGCACCGACGATGGCCCTCCCTCCCCCGCCTGCTTCACCTTCCTTCTTCCTTGGTCGACTCCTCCCGACAGGTATACCCCACCTTCGCTGCCGCTGGTGACATCGCCGTTCTGCAGGCAGTTGCCCATGACGATCGAGCTGGCCTGATCGACTGTAGTAAAGGTAGAGAGTAGCTCGAGCTTTGGCTTGGCTGGTGTTGGTTTGGTGGTCAGGTGGGTTCAATTGTGCAAGAGAGGGATAGAGAGGAAGAGGGTGGGGGTGGTGTGTATATCTACTAGTCTTCTTGCCAAATGGTAGCTAACGGAATGGCTTTTGCGTGCTGGTGACTCGGTGTGGCTGCCAATGGCGACGGCGATCAAATAATCCAATCCCAGTCGCTGTCCAGAGCGGGCGCACACACATGGTGGGGACTGGGGACGACGTACGGGTTTGGTCCATGTGCTTACTCACTCTCATTTTCGGCGCGCGCCTCCCTGCTGGCTGGCTAAACTTGTGGACAGAGATCGATGGGTTTTCTCTCAAATACATCTACTAGTATGATCTATCCAAACACGCACCGCAAGCTCAGATGAGGCTCGCCATCTTCCCACTCCCACATGCACGTCTCTGTCCTTTCTTATTTGTGGACTAAGCTTGCCGATTTCTAAAGCATGTATATTTCTGAGCGAAAATAGCATGTTTCTTGTACAAGATAATACAAGTACAAGGAGAACAGTTATTCACACCAATGGTTCCTAGTAATAACCTTCTAAACTTTCTCCTATCTCGAAGAGAACTGAACTCCAAGGTCGAACCAACTGCACTCAGGCGGCATAAATATATATATAGCTGTGAATTTCCCAACCCGCACGCACTAGTAGAAAAAGGGCCTTTGGTTCGGGCCACTAGTCCCGGCCGTGGCTGGGGCCGGGACTAATAGTCCGAACCGGACGGCCTGAGGTCATCGAATTCTGTGTCCCGGTCCGTAAGAGGCCACTAGTCCCGGTTGGAGACACAAACCGGGACTAGTGGGTCTGGGCACGCCCGCGTGGTCCTGGCAGAACCATTAGTCCCGGTTTATGTCTCAAACCAGGACTAATGGTCTGGCCCTATATATATGCATCCAGACCTCCACTCTCTCCTGTTTTTTCCTATGTGAGGTGGGTATAACTTTGTGCTAACTTTTTTTTTCATATGCACTAGAGGTGTTCGGTGAAATGCCTATTAGAGCGATGCCACTTGAGTTCACACAAGACAAAACATGATATGAGGTGCCAGAACGGCACTTAAGGTTTCTCCTCTTTGTTTTGATGTGTCCTAAAAGGTTAGCAACTATTTTCTCGTTTTGACCGCACGGTACTAATTTAAGCATCGTGATTGCGTTTGATATATACGCATGGTTGTATGATGCAGATGAGCCACCCATGGATGTACGGTGACCGACACTCTGACGCTTACAGGGAAGGCGTGCATTCTTTTCGCCTTGTGTCCGAGGCGAACAAGCGGCGGGATGGTTTTATGTGTTGTCCATGTGTTGAATGTCGGAATGAGCAGGCTCACACTTCCTCAAGAGTCATTCAGAGCCACCTGCTTCGGTCCGGTTTCATGTCCGGCTATAATGTTTGGACCAAGCACGGAGAAAGAGGGGTTATGATGGAAGACGACGATGAAGAAGAGAACGATGATGACAACTACCGATCTATGTTCCCTGAATACAATGATACCGCAGTTGAAGATAATGAAGAAGAAGCGGGTGAAGAACGGGAACCAGATGAGCCCGTTGATGATTTTGGTCGGGTCATTAGTGATGCAAGGCGAGACTGCGACACAGAAAAGGAGAGGTTGCAGTTCGAACAGATGTTACAGGACCACAACAAATTATTGTACCCAACTTGTGAAGATGGCCAGAAGAAGCTGGGTAGCACACTGGAATTGTTGAAGTGGAAGGCAGAGACCGGTATGACTGACTCGGGATTTGAAAAGTTGCTGGTAATAATGAAGAAGCTGCTTCCAAGAAATAACCAATTGCCCTCCAGTACGTACGAAGCAAAGAAACTTGTTTGCCCTCTAGGATTAGACGTGCAGAAGATACATGCATGCCCTAATGACTAAATCCTCTACCGCGGTGAGAGGTACGAGAATATGGATAAATGCCCCGTATGCACTCATTGCGGTATAAGATTAGAAAAGATGACCCTGGTGATGTTGAGGGCGAGCCACCCAGGAAGAGGGTTCCTGCCAAGGTGATGTGGTATGCTCCTATAATACCACGGTTGAAACGTTTGTTTAGAAATAAAGAGCATGCCAAGTTGTTGCGATGGCACATGGAAGACCGTAAGAAAGACGGGATGTTGAGGCACCCTGCTGATGGTCGGCAGTGGAGAAAAATCGAGAGAGACTTCCCGGACTTTGCTGGTGACGCAAGGAACTTATGGTTTGGTCTAAGTACCGATGGCATGAATCCTTTTGGGGAGCAGAACTGCAGTCACAGCACCTGGCCCGTGATTCTATGTATCTACAATCTTCCTCCTTGGTTGTGCATGAAGCGGAAGTTTATTATGATGCCAGTGCTTATCCAAGACCCGAAGCAACCCGACAACGACATTGATGTGTACCTAAGGCCATTAGTTGATGAACTTCTACAGTTGTGGGCCAAACCAAGTGTACGTGTGTGGGATGAGCACAAACAGCAGGAATTTGACCTACAAGCATTGTTGTTCGTAACCATCAATGATTGGCCTGCTCTTAATAACATTTCAGGACAGACGAACAAATGATACAATGCATGCACGCACTGTTTAGATGAGACTGAAAGTATATATCTGGATAAATGTAAAAAGAATGTGTACCCGTACAATCGTCATTTTCTTCCGCCCAGTCATCCCTTAAAGAAGAAAGGCAAGCATTTCAATGGCAAGGCAGAAACCCGGACGAAGCATGTCCCCCGTAGTGGTGCTGATGTATTTGGTATGGTCAAGGATTTGGATGTAATCTTTGGAAAGGGTCCTAGAGGACAACCTGTTCCGAAAGACGCCGACAGACACACACCCATGTGGAAGAAGAAATCTATATTTTGGGAGCTACCCTATTGGAAAGTGCATGTGGTCCGCTCTGCAATCGACATGATGCACCTAACGAAGAATCTTTGCGTGAATATTCTATGCTTCCTGGGCTTTTATGGGAAGTCAAAAGATACCCCGGCAGCACGGGAGGACCAGCAACATCATAAAGGACGAGACGACAAGCATCCAGGGCAGTTTCAAGGTCTTGCCAGCTACGCTCTTACCAAAGAAGAGAAGGAAATCTTTTTTAAAGTCCTTTTCAGTATCAAGGTCTCGTTTGGCTTCTCGTCGAATATAAAGGGAATAGTAAATATGAAAGAGAAAAAATTTCAAAACCTAAAGTCTCATGAATGCCACGTGCTTATGACGCAATTGCTTCCGGTTGCATTGAGGGGAATTCTACCAGAAAATGTTCGACTAGCCATTGTGAAGGTATGTGCATTCCTCAATGCAATTTATCAGAAGGTAATCGATCGAGAATGTCTATTAGGGTTACAGATTGATGTGGTCCAATTTTTGGTCAGCTTCGAGTTGTTGTTCCCGCCATCCTTCTTCAATATTATGACGCACCTCCTAGTTCACCTAGTCGAAGAGATTAGAATTCTCGGTCCTGTGTTTCTACACAATATGTTCCCCTTTGAGAGGTTCATGGGAGTCTTAAAGAAATATGTTCATAACCGTGCTAGGCCAGAAGGAAGCATCTCCAAGGGCTATGGAACAGAGGAGGTCATTGAGTTTTGTGTTGACTTTCTTCCTGACCTTAAGCCGATTGGTGTTCCTGAATCTCGGTATGAGGGGAGGATGACTGGAAAAGGCACACTAGGAAGGAAATCAATGGTATATAGGGACGAGCATTCTTTCACTCAAGCACACTACACAGTTCTACACAATTCCACCGTGGTGGCTCCGTATATCGAGAAACACAAGAATATTCTACGCTCCGAAAACCCAGGGAAGCCTGAAACCTTGATTAAAGGGGAACACGAGAAGAATTTTGGCAGTTGGTTGCAGACACATCTCATGAATAACACCACTGTTGGAGATGAGTTGTACTCATTGGCCAGGTTACCATCTTCGACTATATGTACTTTCCAAGGGTACGAGATAAATGGGAATACATTTTACATGATCGCCCAAGATAAAAAGAGCACCAACCAAAACAGTGGTGTCCGCTTTGATGCAACAGATGACAATGGGCAGAAGGACACATATTATGGGTACATAGAGGAGATATGGGAACTTGACTATGGACCTACTTTTAAGGTCCCTTTGTTTCGGTGCAAATGGGTCAACTTGACAGGAGGCGGGGTACATGTAGACCAAAAGTATGGCATGACAACAGTGGATCTCAACAATCTTGCGTACATGGATGAACCATTCGTCCTAGCCAACGATGTGGCTCAGGTTTTCTATGTGAAGGACATGTCTACCAAACCGAGAAAAAGGAAAGATAAGTAAAAGAATACAGAATACGATAAGCCAAAGCGCCACATAGTTCTTTCAGGGAAAAGAAACATCATGGGAGTGGATGACAAGACAGACATGTTAGAAGATTACAATAAGTTTCATGAAATTTCGCCCTTCAAAGTGAAAACTGACCCAAGCATCCTGTTAAATGATGAAGATTCTCCATGGCTACGATGCAGAAGAAAACCACAACACTAGATGTTGGTGATGTGTAATAATGTATTAAACCTTTTATTTGAGACATAAATCTATGTAATGTATTAAACCTTTTATTTGAGACATAAAGGTCCCCTTTCATGTAATACATCTTGCTCAATCAAACTAGACGTTGACGACCATGTTCTGAGCCGCGGGAGGTGATCACCCAAAGAGAAGGAACCATCACAAGAGAAGGAACCCACAAACACTAAGGATACATAGCACAACTGAAAATTAAGATACATAGCACAACTGAAAATTAAGAAACATGCCTAATGTTAGAGTGATTCAGTCATGCTCCTGCCTAGCCCTGTAATATGCGCCATTGTAGTCGTCATAGTCGCCGGCGCCGTCGTCGCTGTCGTCGTCCGGGTCGCCGTAGTCGAACTTTGAAGGTTGGGCATGCGTGGGCTGGATTTGAGGGTACCGCAGGCGGGGGTTATTGCCGGTCGTGTTGTAGGCCATGACACTCTGGAGAGTACGGCCGCGCCACCATAGCCGACGGCCGGCCTCGTTGAAGTTCGAAGGAGGTGGGCCATCCTCCTCATGCCTGGCGAGCGCCCTCTCACGTCGGTTGATGAAGAAGGCTTCCCAAGTTGGGAAATAGTCGGGATGCTAGTTGGGATTCCTCCGCTGCTCTAGCGTGAGCTCGAGGTAGTAGTGGTTCGTGATGGCCATCCGGTGCTCCACACCTAGAGGGACAGGAGGCCCGGCACGCCTCCGGCGCTCAGCATCCAGCCGGTGGGGACGCGGTAGCCCGGTGGGCAGGGGTAGTTCGAGGCGCAAAGCGCCTCCACCTCCCTGGGGGTTAGAGGTATGGTGGAAGCCATGGGAGAGAGTGGAGAGAGGCGGCAGATATGAGTCTAGATGTGCTATGGCAACGACCAAGCCTACATATATATAGTGAGAAATTGCGGGAAGTCAGAGGAGGGAAGCGGTGGAAAAGGCGGGAAGAAAACGGGCGGGAAAAATAAGGCGGGAAGAAATAAGGCGGGAAGAAACAGACCTTTAGTACCGGTTTCGCGCGAATTTTTTATCAACCGGGACTAAAGGGGCTTAATTTTTGTAATAAAATAATAATAAAATGCGGTTGAAACCCGAAACCGGGACTAAAGGGGAACAAATATGACATTGATTTCCATGTTGAGATACATATGTGCGCCAAAACCGGAAACCCTAAGGGTCGCCGTAGGATATTCTTACAGTAAACTTGCAATTTTAGTTCATAAACAGGTTCTAATCTTTCTTGTGATTCTGTAGTCATATTATTTGCAATTCATAAACTTGTAATTATTTTCTTATGAATTTATTACTCCCAAAAGGGTATTGATCCTATTTAAATAATCACAACAAATACTTACAGTAATAGTCGGATAGAGTTGCGGATTAATATTCTACACACAATTGTGAATCCAACGGTATATCATTTGCTATTTTTGGACATGTAAATCTCTTTCAATAATTATTAGAGGTTACACATATTTTCTGATCATTTAATAATTTTTTGTAAAAACGAGGGAATATTCAAAAGGACCTTTAGTCCCGGTGTGTGCTACACACCGGGACTAAAGGGGTGCCGTTTGGCGCGCGTGGCCGAAAATCCTTTGGTCCCGGCCCGTGGCACGCACCGGGACCAAAGACCCCCCTTTAGTCCCGGTTGCAGCCACGAACCAGGATTAAAGGGTCGGGGGTATATAACCGCCCCCTTCTTCTCCCGGTCGAATCCAGGCTGCCCGATTTTTTCTCTGGCTACGCCGCCTCTCCAGCGGTCGTCCGCGCCGCCTCTGTCTCACCGACGAACGCCGCCGTGCCGCCGCTTCTCTAGCCGCCGCCGCCTCGGGCATCCCCACCGGCTAGGTATCCCGCGGCGCCGCCGCTTCTCCAACCGCCACGCCGCCGCTTCTCCATCCGCCGTCGCCTCAGGCGTCCCCGCCGGCTAGGTATCCCGCTGCGCCGCCGCTTCTCCAGCCGCCACCTCTGCCTTGATAGTATATAGTATTTATGTGTATTTT
The DNA here is from genome assembly GCA_910589775.1 of Avena eriantha. Classification (NCBI taxonomy): domain Eukaryota; kingdom Viridiplantae; phylum Streptophyta; class Magnoliopsida; order Poales; family Poaceae; genus Avena; species Avena eriantha. Next base: position 108,691,771 of record OU342745.1, read on the forward strand.
TTATGTGTATAGTATAGTATATAGTATATGTGTATAGTATATAGTATTTATGTGTATTTTTTATGTGTATAGTATAGTATATAGTATGTATGTGTATTTTTTATGTGTATAGTATAGTATATAGTATAGTCTATAGTATAGTATATAGTATATGTTTGTGGAGAGTATATATTACGTCGCCGGAGTTAGGGTTATGGTGGTACGATGCTCGCGGGAGACTGGTGTTAGGGTGGTTAGGGTGGTGGTGCTCGCCGGCCCCCGGACTTAGGGTTAGGGTGGTGGTGCTCGCGGGCCCCCCAGACTTAGGGTTAGGGTGGTGGTGCTCACGGGCCCCCGGACTTAGGGTTAGGGTGGTGGTGCTCGCGGGCCCCCCAGACTTAGGGTTAGGGTGGTGGTGCTCGCGGCCCCCGGAGATAGGGTTAGGGTGGTGGTGCTCGCGGGCCCCCGGAGATAGGGTTAGGGTAGTGGTGCTCGCGGGCCGCCCGGACTTAGGGTTAGGGTTAGGACATCACTAGAATTTTGCTATTGTTTAGTATTATTGTAGCAAATTGCGTGTTCATATTATTGTTTAGTATTATTTTATGCAGCAATATTGAATGAAAAATGTTATTGTGTGCATTTTGTAGAAAACTATGGATCCAATCCAGAAAGACCTAGCACAGGAAGAAATTCTCGAGGATATGATCAACGACACCCCCATGTTGATCCACCTGAATCTTCGTCGATTTATCTGAACCCCTCCGGTGAGGGAGAGGAGGTCGACCGAAATGATCAAGGAGAAGCCGACGGCTCCGGTGGTGGAGAAGCCGACGGCTTCGGTGGACCCTTAACGAAGTCCGGTGAGGTATACATATGAAGTCTAGTGATCAGTAGATGCATTAACTGAGTTGTATATATATAAATTGACGAATGTTTCTTCTCTTAGGCCTCCACATCGAGCAAAAAATATTCCAAACGAGGCCCGGCCAAAAAGTTGGACGCATCTATGTGTTATACAATTACGCTGGTATCAGCACGGGGTGAACCGTTGGAACCTGAAAAGGCTAAAAGTTTTTTTGTACAACAATGCGGAGTTATGGTTAGGGATCGCATCCCGATCACCGTTCGAGAGTGGAATAAGACCAAAGGGGAGGAAGAGGGTGAGTATGTCGCTGACAGGTACAAAGAGGGTCTTTGGAATGACCTTATGGCATATTTCACCCTGCCAGAATGTGAGGATGTGGCCGACACAGGTGCATTGAGAAAGAAAGTCAAGCAGTGGACTCTTACGAAGATGGTCGAACTATTCAAGAACTGGAAGAAAGCATTATGGCAAAAGTATCAGAAGACGAAGACTCCTCCTAAATTTGAATGCTATCTAACGAAGAAGCAGGCTAACTGGGATGCATTTGTGAAGTACAAGGAGTTAGAACCGCTATGGAAAAGTCGGAAAAAAACAAGAAAAATGTCGCAATAAAGAAATATCACCATCACCTGGGGCCAGGGGCTACGCGACTTCCATGCCAAAGTGGGATGCTAAAGAGAATGAGCTGCTTGCTAAAGGGATCACTCCAGAACCAATACGCGAAGAATGGGATCTGAGGGCAAGGAATTGGTTCCTTGGGCATGGGAGTGAGTATGACAAAAGTACAGGGGACCTTATTTGCAGTGACGGGATTAGGATACCCCGGGATACATGGAAGAAAGTGGTGAAGGAGATTAAAGCGGGGACAACAAAGTTCCGTCCTGATAGAGAGAAAGACTTGATGACAAAGGTCATCGGGAATGACGAACGCGGAGGACGTGTACGAGGCCTTGGCCCTAGTTATACGTGGGAGATGGGGTTTCCCAAAGACAGAGATACTTATAGGAGCCGAGAGAGAGCAAAGAGGCGATGGCAGGAGGAGGAGGGAGATAGGTTCACCGAGTTGCTAGGAACACTTCGAATGCATCAACAATAGATTGAAGAACTTCGAGGAGCAGCGCGCCTGCAAGATCCTGTACTCGATATTACCGCCGTCCCATCTCAGCGGAGAAGCAGCGTGGCTGAATCGGAGGTCCCTTCTAACGATGCACGTATGGTAGATGGCGGTCCCGGCTACCCCGTGGATGGAATCAAGGACCAGGCATCTTGTGAGCTCCATCAGAAGGTGAAGAACCTATCCATCAAGGTGGCGGTCGGATGTGCTTTACCTTGTCCACCTGGCGCACGTTGGCATGGCCGTGAGATTCCAGCTGGCTATGCTAAAGTTGCTGTGGATGAAATCGCAATGGGGTGGGACTCAATGGAGCTTGACATCCTTGGACCTGAAGGTGAGAGGACACTCGAAGAAGTACTGGGTGGTATCATTCTATGGGACAAGAACAACATCAAGCTTCCAGGCTCGACGCCAAAGCCAACGCCGCCTCCGAGTCGTCGCATGTCACCTTCACCTCCAAGAAGCCCACCCCATGACTACGACCACCACAGCCCGAGTCCATCTCGATCTCTAACGCAGCCTCCAATTAGTACTAAACGACGCAGCAGCCCAAAACGACAAATGTCGCCCCTCCCAAGAGTACCTCATAAGAATCTTCCCATCAGACCTTATGATCATACTGACGAGGAAAATGCAGCAATCACAAAAGCCCATTATGATGCGCATTTTCAAAAGAAGAAACCCGAGCCCTCCCTGGTATACACCGAGAAGCAAAAAGCGTATGCACATTCTTTTCTGAACACAAAATCGTAGTATGAGTTGCACCATAAGCCAGATGACTATGTACGCACACTTCGGAAGGAAGCAAAGAAGAGAAAATCAAGTAGAAGTGCAACCGGGAGCAAATCACCAGGTCAAAGTGCAACCGGGAAAAGAATGGACGTCCCCCAGCTCGGGAAACAGGCCAAAAAATCGATCCCACCCCTCCAGGTGTTATCCTATGACACTCCCCAGCAGGATATGGAAGACGTTAAGAAGCTTGCGGCCGCTATGAATGTGACTATTGAGGAATGGCTAGGTGCCCAAGACAACAAGTTACCCAAGGCTCAGGTAGTCCCTAAATATGTCCCAGGGAAGCAGCTGGTCCCACTTGAGCAGTTCCAACAACTACCAACACACATGCAGAGTTTACATAAATGGTACATGAAAGCCGTAAAGGAGGACATAATAATGATCGTGGCGAAAGTCCCACAAGACTACTACTTCCGAGCCGACGAGGTCCATGTTGAGTTTCCAGAACTCTTCCAGTTATACAGTTTTGACGCACTCGACAAAAGTCTCATGAGTTGCTATTGTCTGTAAGTTGTTGAATTCATTGTCTATATATAAGTTGTTCATTTTTTCAGTTGTTCAGTTCATTGCATATAATTATCCTCATTATATCCTTTTGTACTCTGTTATTATGCAGAATGAAGATCATGGAATGTAAAAGAAGGTCACTCTTTAGTGTTGGGTTCATTGACCCAGATAAAATACATTGTAAGACGCTAAAGGATAAACCCGAGGAGACGCAGGAAAACCTTCTAAGGTTTCTAACAGAGCAACATTTATGTGACCACATACTGTTTGCTTACAATTTCCAGTGAGGGTCTTACTATGTTGTACACATTCACTTTTTCTTACTCGATGTTAAATGTAATTAATGAGTTACTGATGTATATATAAACGTGTGTTGTTTCCACTGGATTCTCATGGACATTCAACTTGATAAGGGAAGAGTTGAAGTCATGGACCCATTGAAGAGACCCTGGAACAGTTTAGGGACATGCAGGACATGCTCCAGAGGTAATTTCTGTGCTACATCGATCTCTTTATTTGATTTCCTAAGATATCACGTAATAAATAACTCATTCATTCATTTTCTTTGCCGGGCAGGGTTTGGAGCATGTTCAAGAGTAGGGTTACGGGTTCCTTTAGTAAGGAGCTGACATTTACTCCGGTCTCGGTAAGTAATACGTGATATGTTCACGCATCTCTTTACTTCTATTTCAAGACAATTATGATGCTAGATTATAATTTTGATTGAATTCTATTCTCGTAAAGTGCGCGAGGCAGCCACAGGGGACGAATCTATGTGGATACTATGTTTGCGAGTTCATTCGCACATTTACCACTGAGCACAATGATAATAGAGTCGACGTAAGCAATACATTCACAACATTATTTTATTACCGTCACTTTTTGTTATCATGATTGATATTCATATTGATCTCCTTTTCTTATATAGTTCGAGAGAATGCGGGATCAGCTCCTACCAGAGCAACGTGTACTAGGAATTGCTGAAGAACTGGCAGGATTCTTGATGACCGAGATGATAGATGACGTCGGGGAATTTAGCGTGAATAGGCGCTACCGATGATCCCCGACCGTGTAATTAAATCGTCGAATTGTGATCTCCATGTAACTATCATGATCATGTATATATTTTTATGCTCGATCTTAAGATAAGTTATCTTATGTATGCACGAACGTGTATGGTATGTGGTAGCGTAGAAAACTATTTTGAAATGACAAAGAGAAAAAAAGATACAAATTGAATTCTCTGCCGCGGCAGAGAAAGTGCCTAAACTTCTGCCGCGGTAGAGAACCATTTGTCCTAGTTCGTAATACGAACCAGGACTAATGGGGGGCACCCAGCGCCCGCAGACACGGCCACGTGGATACTCATTGGTCCCGGATGGTAAGCGGTCCGGGACTAGTGGGGGGCCTTTAGTCCCGCCCCTCCAGTCCCGGTTACTAGGACCGAGACTAAAGCCCCTTACGGGCCGGGACTGAAGGCGCTTTTTCCACTAGTGATGATCTCTCCCTAACCAGGCTCAATCCTAGCATCTACTTGTACCAATATTCATCAATGACATTTTTTGGGAGTAGACGACGAATGACAAGTTACCACGTGGTCAGGGAATTTTTTTGGAATTTCCATCCACCGTTCACTTGAATATCCTCCGACATCTGGAGACGCTCCGGGGAACAAGTTCCCAATTGTCCATATTGGGTTCTTCTAATTCTCTGAAGCAAATGGGATCTTATTTTAGTGGATCTTGTTGATTTTTTCGCTAGGGCTCCCGTGTCATCCCCAGGGTGGGGACGACACCGGGACGACCTCGTGCCGTTGCCTCCTCGTGCGGCCCCCGCCTTCGCCGTTGCTGCTGGCGTTGGCTGTGGTGGCGGCGGCCCCTGGTGCCTAAGGTACTGGAGGGTGGAAGGATGTGGCGATTCCTTCTAAGGGGTGGCTGGGGCGGCGCCATCAGAGCGGGTCATGGGCAACAGTCGGGGTGGCGGTATGCTTCCGTTTTTGCTATTTGCGGGCGGTGTCGCCATGTCATGGGCCTAGGACGCCCGCCTAGGCCCGTCGCCTTCTCAACGGCGCGAATCGTGGGCTGGTGGAGGAGGAGATGTTGTGGTGGCTGGAATGGATGATTCGACGAGGACCTCCTCGGCGATGCTGACGTGCGGCCGCGATAGCGGGTGGCGGTTGCATCGGGTCTGTGCCCGGATCTGATCTGAGAGCCTATGGCTGCGGAGGCAGCTACGTGTTGGGTTCTAGCGGTTGCTTCGGTGACATGCTGGACCATCTTCTCTTACCTCCGGCTAGTGGCGTGGGGGTTGCAGGCTCAGATTGAATAAAGGAGGTGGTGGTAGGATTCTTCTAACGCCAAAACGAAGACCCGCTTGATGTTTTTCTCCATTGATCTGGTTTTTGTGTCGTGTTCCGGAAGGCTCCGTCGGTGAACTCCATAGTGCATTCATGCCGAGAGATTGCTGGATCGGGTGAAATTTGGTCGTGCGCACCCATGTTTTACTCTGACCGTTTGGGTTCAGAGGGAGCGCTTGGAAGCTTTGTTGGCTGTTAATATCATGGGGCATGTTCTCGTTCCATGGTGCTGACGGAGAATGTTATGGAGACCGAGATCTGAGGACTAACAATTGTGGTTCGAATATGGGTGGTGATGAGGAATTGGCTTGGTGACTCGCGGCTTGGAGCAGTGGCATGCAAATGGGGGCGACTACATGGAGAGGTTCATAGTCCTACCTTTCACGGTGAAAATCCAGGGTCTGGGCTTAATTGGGGTTGTGCCTAGCAATGGCCTTATTAAAGGTATTGTTTTGAGATCATGGACTTTTTTCAGGGTGAAAAACTAAGATCTATGATTGGGCGATGACGATGTTTGTGCACTATTTCCTTTTTAGAGGCATAGCTTTTGGAGAAGCTAGACTTCTGGTGTTGTCTTGGTGGTGGTAGTAATGTTGTTTCAACGATTGGATCACTATAGTAGAACTTTTCTTTTTTAGTTCTTTTTTCTTTTTTTTGGTTGTGTGCATCCGTAAGACTGCTAGGGAAATATGTTGTTGCCGAGGCTGGGTGTAATGGGTATCTTGTGATATGAATATATGATCCTTTCCAAAAAAAAGGCTCCTAGTAATAACCATGTAAACTTTCTCCTGTCTGAAGAAGAACTGAACCCGAAGGTCGAACCAACTGCACTCAGGCGGCGTAAATATATATAGCTATGAATTTCCCAACCCTAGCGGTTGCACGATCTCTCCCTAACCAGGTTCATTGCCCTGCCTCTAGCCATTCTTGGTTGGAGTGTCTGCTAGGTGAGCTTGTTTTTCGTTGTTGTAAGAGTGTGTTGTATGCCGACAGGCAGGTGTGGTGTTGTAGCCATTATCTGGTATTCTTGATAATTTAATACAAAGACGTGCACGTCTGTTGTGGGTTCTCGAAAAAAAGCATATATATTTCTAAGCGAGAATAGCTTGTTTCTTGTAAAAGATACAAGGAGAACAGTTCACACCAAAGGTTCGTAGCATTAACCTTCTAAACTTTCTCCTATCTCAGAAAGAACTGAACTTGAAGGTCAAACCAACTACATGTTGGGCCAGGTCCCTCCACATGTTGGTAGCCCAACAACAATCCGTGAAGTCTAACACATTTCAACCGTTGATCGATGTTCGTATCCAATGGCTGAGGTGCTACTTGAGAGAGGAGTAGAAAAGAAAACCCTAGCCACCCTTGGTGGCTGTATGGGAGAGTATGAGAAAGTGAGAGAAACAAGCCAACGTGGTTACTGCTGAGAGAGGATGAGATAACATACAAGAACACCAAAACCTAGTGAGAAGAGAGGAAGAAGAAGGAGAGGTGATTTCCATCTAGATTTCTGAGATCTGACTGGTCTGCCTTCAAACTGGTGTTTGGAGGCTCGAACGTGCTTGGATTGGCTCTAAAATTGGTGAACATACAAGAACCCTCTCATTTTTGCAAAATTTTATCAAATATATGTTGTCAAGCCATGGATGGTGGTGGAGGGCGAACAGATGCTAAAATGGCGCTACACACGCACTATACAGTGAGTGCCTTGGCCACCTGGGCGTTGTAGTCGTGAGTGCATGGACATATACCCATATAATTAAATGGGGAAACACATTATATGTTGAGCATGATTCTAATTGTGTAGGAGCAAGTACAAGAATAACTCACAATGCAAGAACAAAGTAGGAAGATTTGGTAAAACCAGGCCTATTATTAATCAAAAGCACCACTGTAATTTCTAGACTTTTCACTCGATCCATCAATTTCTCTGGTTTGATGGGCAAACTGAAGTTAACAACAACTATTTCTGCTCAAGTAATACTCCCCCCTAAAAAATTAGATATTAAATAATGACATTGTTCTTGTTGACCAGAATATGAGATGAATTTATGTTATGCGGAGATAAATTTTTGTTTGAGCCCACCCTGCATTCTCATCCTAGATTCGCCACTGAGTACAAGGAGAATTGTTATTCACACAATTGGTTCATAGTAATAACCTTCTAAACTTTGTCCTGTCTCAGGAAGAGAACTGAAATCGAAGGTCGAACCAACTGCACTCAGGCGGCGTAAATATATAGTTGTGAATTTCCCAACCCTGGTAGCTGCACGATCTCTCCCTAACCAGTCTCAGTCCTAGCATCTACTTGTACCAATATTCATCAATGACATTTTTAGGGAGCAGACGACGAATGGCAAGTTACCACGTGGTCAGGGAGAAAATTTGGACTTTCCATCCACTGTTCACTTGAAGATCCTCCGACATCTAGAGACGCTCTGGGGAACAAGTTCCCAGTTGTCCATATTGGGTTCTTCTAAGTCTCTGAAGCAAATGGGATCTTCTTTTAGTGGATCTCATTGATTTTTTCGCTAGGGCTCCCGTGTCGTCCCCCAGGGCGGGGACGACACCGGCACGATCTCGTTCTGCCGCCTCTAAACCTCCTCGTGTGGTCGCCATCTTCGCTGATGCCGCCGGCGTTGGCTGTGGTGGTGGCGGCCCCTGGTGCCTAAGGTACTGGAGGGTGGAAGGATGTGGCGATTCCTTCTAAGGGGTGGCTGGGGCGGCGCCATCGGAACCGGTCGTGGGCAGCGGTCGGGGTGGCGGTATGCTTCCGTTTTTGCTGTTTGCGAGAGGCGGCGCTATGTCGTGGGCCTAGGATGCCCACCTAGGCCTGCCATCTCTCGGCAGCGCGAATCGGGGGCTGGTGGAGGAGGACATGTTGTGGTGGTTGCAATGGATGATTCGACGAGGACCTCTTCGGCGATGCTGATGTGCGGCCGCCATAGTGGGCAGCGATTGCATCAGGTCTGCGCCTGGATCTGATCTGAGAGCCTATGGTTGCGGAGGTAGTTGTGTGTTGGGTTCTAGCGGTTGCTTCGGTGACAGGCTGGACCATCTTCTCTGCTACCTCCGGCTGGTGGCGTGGGGGTTGCTGGCTCAGATTGAATAAAGGAGGTGGTCGTAGGATTCTTCTAACGCCAAAACGAAGATCTGCTTGATGTTTTTCTCCTTTGATCTGGTTTCTGTGTTGTGTTCCGGAAGGCTCCGCCGGCAAACTCCATAGTGCGTTCATGCCGAGAGATTGTTGGATCGGTGGGATTTGGTCGTGCGCACCCATGTTTTACTCTGACCGTTTGGGTTCTGAGGGAGCGCTTGGAAGCTCTGTTGGCTGTTAATATCATGGGGCATGTTCTCGTTCCATGGTGATGACGGAGAATGTCATGGAGACCGAGATCTGAGGACTGACAATGGTGGTTCGAATATGGGTGGTGCTGAGGAATTGGCTTGGTGACTCGCGACTTGGAGCAGTGGCATGCAAATGGGGGAGACTGCACGGAGAGGTTCATAGTCCTACCTTTAAGGGTGAAAACCCAGGGTCTGGCATTCATTGGTTGTGCCTAGCAATGGCCTTATTTAAGGTATTGTTTTGAGAGCATGGACTTTTGTTAGGGTGAAAACCTAAGATATATGATTGGGCGATGACGATGTTTGTGCACTCTTTCCTTTTTAGAGGCATAGCTTTTGGAGAAGCTAGACTTCGTGTGCTGTCTTGGTGGTGGTAGTAATGTTGTTTCAACGAATTGATCACTGTAGTAGGATTTTTGTTTTTTTAGTTCTTTTTTTTTGGTTGTGTGCATATGTAAGGCCGCTAGGGCAATACGTTGTTGTTGAGGCTAGGTGTAATAGGTATCTTGTGATATGAATATATGCTCCTTTCCCAAAAAAAAATGGTTCCTAGTAATAACCTTGTAAACTTTCTCCTGTCTCAAGAAGAACTGAACCCGAAGGTCGAACCAACTGCACTCAAGCGGCGTAAATATATATATATATATCTGTGAATTTCCCAACCCTAGTGGTTGCACGATCTCTCCCTAACCAGGTTCATTGCCCTGCCTCTAGCCATTCTTGGTTGGAGTGTGGCCTAGGCGATCTTGTTGTTCATTGTTGTAAGAATGTGTTGTATGCCGACAGGCAGGTGTGGTGTTGTAGCCATTCTATGGCATTCTTGATAACTTAATACAAAGATGCGCACGTCCGTTGCGGGTTCTCGAAAAAAAGCATATATATTTCTGAGCGAGAATAGCTTGTTTCTTGTAAAAGGTACAAGGAGAACATCTCACACCAAAGGTTCGTAGCAATAACCTTCTAAACTTTCTCGTGTCTCAGGAAGAACTGAACTCGAAGGTCAAACCATCTGCATGTTGGGCCAGGTTCCTCCACATGGATATGTGTTGGTAGCCCAACATCAGCCCGTGAAGTCCAACACATTTCAATCGTTGATCGATGTTCGTATCCAATGGTTGAGGTGCTACTTGGGAGAGGAGTAGAAAAGAAAACCCTAGCCACCCTTGGTGGCTGTGTGAGAGAGTATGAGAAAGTGAGAGAATCAAGCCAACATGGTTGCTGCTGAGAGAGGGTGCGAGAACATATAAGAACACCACAAGCTAGTGAGAAGAGAGGAAGAAGAAGAAGAAGAAGGAGAGGTGATTTATGTCCAGATTTCTGAGATCTGACTGGTCTGCCTTCAAGCTGGTGTTTGGAGGCTCGAACGTGCTTGGATTGGCTCTAAACTTGGTGAGCTTGTTCCTTTCTTTGAGTACGTTGATATGGTTAGCTGGTTTGATATTTGGGTCAGTGTAGTTTCAGATTTGAAAGCGGTTTTGTCAGTTCGTACTACTGAAGTGTCAACATAGAACAGTTTTGGTAGACGAATAGATTGGGCAGGCAAACGGTATTTGATTGAGCTGAAATTTGGCGTGTATGTTGGGAACTAGTATGTCTACTTGTCTACCAAGTTTGGTGCTGCTTGGATTTGCGCTTTAAGAGTAGTTTGTTGATTACCGAAGAGGACAAAAACTGAGATACGATGTAATCTTTCTTTCAAGTGGTTGTTGTTGTTGCTGCCGGTTGGCAACGTGCTAAGTGTGTTGTACATCTTTAGATGTTCTATAGAAGACTCTATACCTAGGTTACTCATAGTGAAGCTCGTGTGGACCGGTTGGTTAACAACCGTGGTTTTTTCCTCCTCACCTTGAGCAGGGTTTTCCACGTAAATCCTTGTGTCACATGTGTGTGTACTCGTTGTTTTATTTCTGCTGCGTATCTGTTGATTGAAACTATCCCCGGAGTTCATGGTAGGCAGGCGGGGTTGTGTATCTTCCCCCAACAAAGTGGTATCAGAGCTGAGGTTCAGTTTGTATTCAATTTCAGAGCAAGGTTTGTTTTGGGCTGATTGCATTTTTTGTGGTGAAGGATGGAAGTGAATACCAACAGAATGATTTTTCTAAATGGTACAAATTATCAAACTTGGAAGATTAAGATGAAGGACTTGTTATATGTGAAGGATTACTGGATGTCAGTGTTCTCCACTGAGATGCCCAGCGATATGAAAGAATATCAGTTGGAGGTACTTCATCTCCAAGCTTGTGGGTTCATCCGATAATGGGTGGATGATAATGTTTTGAACCATATCATTGAGGAGACACATGCATGTACCTTATGGAAGAAATTAGAGGAGTTGTATGCCCGCAAAGAAGGTACCAACAAGATGTTCTTGATCAAGAAATTGATGTGTTTGAGGTAGAAGGAGGGCACTCCAATTGCAGATCATGTAAATGAATTTCAAGGCATTATAAATCATCTATCTTCAATGGGAACTACATCTGAAGATGAAGTGAGAGCATTGCTGCTACTTGGCTCATTGCCAGACATTTGGGAGACCTTTAAGGTCACCGTGTGCAATTCAGCACCTAATGGAGTTGTCACTTGTAACCTTGTGAAGACCAATGTACTAAATGAAGAGTCTAGAAAATTTGTTGATAAGGACGTTTCTTCCTCATATTCTGAAATGTTAGTAACTGAGTCATGATACATTGCAAATGTATTTATAATTTTTGATGTTCCATGCTTAGTTTTATCCACTTTCTTGTGTTTTGTTCCAACTTTGGAGTACTTTTCATATGATTTCTTGGACTAACCTATTAACAAGAGCCATAGTGCCAGTTGTCTGTTTTCTGCTGTTTTTAGTTCCAGGAAAGTCAGAAAATGAATATTCTCGGAATTGGACGGGACAAAAGCCAAAGTGCCTATTTTTCCGGAACTCATCAAGTGCCAGAATACGAGACGGAGAAGGGCCAGGGGGCCACCACACCACCTGGCCGCGCGGCCCAGCCTGGCCCGCGCCAGGGGGTGGTGAGGCCAGCCCTGGCACCCCCTCGGTCTCCCCTTCCGCCTATAAGATGCCCTCGGGACGAAAACCCTAAGTACCCGATCAAAAATCCACGAAAGAGTCTGTAGCCGCCGTCATCTCCATCCCTAGATAGGGAGGGATCTGAAGCTCTTCCCGGCACCCTGCCGGAGAGGGGAATTCACTCTGGAGGCCTTCTTCATCACCATGCAAGCATCCAGTGTGATGCGTGAGTAGTTCATCCTTGGACTACGGATCCATGTAGTAGCTAGATGGCTGGTTCTCCTCCTTTGTGCTTTCATGTCTAGATCTTGTGAGCTCCGTTCATGATCAAGATCATCTATTTGTAATTCTGCATGTTGTGTTTGCGGGGATCCGATGGATATTGATATGCTATTTCAGATTGATTATTGATTCTATCATGTCTTTGTTATTTGTGATCTTGCATGCTTTCCGTTGTTAGTAGCTATCTTGGCCAAGTAGATGCTAGCAACTCCAAGAGTTAGTATTTATGCTCGATAGTGGGTTCATGCCTCTTGTAATCTGGGGAAGTGACAGAAATCTCTAAGGTACTAGATGTGATGTTGCTACAAGGGAGAAAACAACAATCCTTTATTCATAGAACAATCGTATTGTTTACTTTACACGTAGTTCGTAAAGCAATAATTTGTTGCTTGCAACTTAATACTGGAGGGGGTTCGGATGATAACATGAAGGTGGATTATTAGTCATAGATGCAGTTGGATGGCGGTCTATGTATAATGTTGTAATGCCCAATCAAGTATCAAAGGAGTCAAGATGATTAGTATATGCATGTATTGCTTTCTCGATGTTTGTCAATTGCCCCGCTGTAATTTGTTCACCCAGCATGTTATCTATCTTAAGGAGAGCCACCTCTAGTGAACTATGGATCCCGGTCGATTTCTTTACATTCAATCTATAAACTGTTTACTGCTTTGTGTTTACTTTCTGCAAACTTTTACTTATTTCCATTTGATACGTTTAATCCTTTGTTTTCTGCAAAACACGGTGAGATTGACAACCTCATTGCAAGTTGGGGACAAAGTTTTGTGGTCGTGTTGTGCATGTCTCCACGTTGCTACTAGCACCGGTAGTGCGCCCTGCCAAAGCTCAGCTAGTAACACCTTTGGGGTGTTTCCTTACTCCTACTGGTTCGATTAAACCTTGGTTTCATAACTGAGGGAAACTTGCTGCTGTGCTCATCATACCTTCCTCTTGGGGTTCCCAACGAGCTCTACATCATCATTGCTCCAGCATTTTTCTGGGCGCCATACTCAGAGCCATCAAGTCACGGGGGAGAAGCAAGAGTAAAGGTTTGAGTAAGGGAGGAGAAAGAATTAGAAGCAAATCAAGCGGCAAAGACAAGTATTTTGGTATTATATGCCATCACTGCCATGAGAAGGGCCACATCAAGTGGCAATGTGAACAATGGAAGAAAGACAAAAAGAAAAAAGTGCAGAAAGAAACCGACAGTGATAGTGATAGTGATAGTGAGGGAGGCCAGATTGCTGTGGTAGAGGAGATCATATTTCTCATGCATGAAGAACATGATGCCAACAGTGTTTCCACCATTGAGGAGAGGATCGGTATAGTTCCTGATGATACCATCAGCCTTGCAGATGGTGATGAGATGACTTGGATTCCGGACAGCGGTGCTACCATACATGCTACATCTCGTAGAGAGCTCTTCACCAACTACACAGTAGGTGATTTTAGTGTTGTGAAGATGGGAAATAATGATAGAGAAAAAATCATTGGAAGTGGAGATGTGCACTTGGAGACTGAAAATGGTACGACACTAGTTCTCAAGTCGGTGAGGCATGTTGAGGCCCTTCGGCTCAGCATTATCTCTGTTGGATTGTTTGATAGAGATGGGTACTTGAGAAGATTTGGAAATACACAGGAAATCTGATTGTTGCAAAAGGTAACATGGTTTCAGTTTTGTATCATGTTCATGCTAAGCTTTCTGCTGCTTGTATCAATGCATTGCAAAAAGAGGATGCGTGTGCCTTATGGCACAAGACACTTGGGCACATGAGTGAGAAGGGGATGGCGGTGCTAGTGAAGCAAAATTTGTTGAAAGGTGTGAAGGGTGTTCACATCAAGAAATGTTCAGATTGTCTAGTGGGGAAGCAACACAGAGTTGCATTCAAGAGTCAACCTCCTCACAAGAATCCCGAGGTGCTGGAGTTGATACATTCTGATGTTTGTAAAATGTCGGTTAGTTCATTGGGTGGAGCAAAGTACTTTGTCACATTTATTGATGACTTTTCCAGAAAGGTTTGGGTCTATGTTTTGAAGAACAAACATCAAGTAATAAGTGTATTCAAGCAATTCCAAGTCTCAGTTGAGAGAGAAACTGAGAAGAAGATCAAGTGCATTCGTACTGATAATGGGGGAGAGTACATTGCCCCATTTGATGCCTACTGCAAGGAACAGGGAATTAGGCACCAATTTACTCCTCCGAATACACCACAGCTGAATGGTCTTGCTAAGAGGATGGACATGGCAATTGTTGAGAGAGTTAGATGCTTGCTATCAAGTGCAAAGCTGCCTAAACATTATTGGGGTGAGGCTTTGTTGAGTGCAGTTTATCTTATTAATCTCTCAACAAGTTATCCATTGCAGGGAGATGTTCCAAACAGGGTCTTTTATGACAAGGACGTCTCGTATGAGCACCTTAATATTTCTGGGTGCAAGGCCTTTGTTCATATCCCTCAAGATGAAAGGTCAAAGCTTGATTCAAAGAAACAATAGTGTATATTTCTTGGCTATGGAGGTGATTAGTTTGGCTACAAGTTGTATGATCCAATAGCAAGAAAGGTTGTGAGAAGCCATGATGTTGTGTTTGTTATAGACCAGATGATTGAGGATATTGTGAAGACAAAGGTGCAGGTTCCGGAGAAAGTTCCGGTACATGTTCCGCCTCAAAATCAGTAGCAAGACAGATATGATTCTGACCTAGTTCCTATAGATCCAGCTGAAGAAGAAGTTGAAGATGATGGTGCAGAAGATGTGCAAGGTGATGCAAATAGTGGTACAGGTGAGGATGCTCCCCAGCAGGAAGAGTCTGATGCTGAAGAAGATGATCATGATCAGCAAGCACCTGAACCAGATAGTCCACCAGTTGCTCCACTCAGACGGTCCAGCCGAGGCTGTGTTCATTCCACCAGGTATGATTCAGACCAATATGTGGTGTTATTGTCTGATGGCTCAGAACCTGAGTGTTTTCAAGATGCAATGAAAGATGAGAACAAGGAGTGGAATAAGGCTATGCAAGAAGAGATGAATTCCTTGCATAAGAATTATACTTATGAGTTGGTGAAGTTACCCAAGGGCAAGAAAGTTCTAAAGAACAAGTGGGTCTACAGAATCAAGGAAGAAGACCACATGTCACATCCAAGGTACAAGGCCGGACTAGTTGTAAAAGGATTCAGCCAGAGAAAAGGTATTGACTTTGATGAAATATTTTCTCTGGTGCTGAAGATGACATCAATCTGAATGATCCTTGGCATGGCAGCAGGTCTCAACTTGGAGGTTGAGCAAATGGATGTGAAAATAGCTTTCCTTCGTAGAGAGTTGGAGGAACAAATCTACATGGCGCAGCTTGAGGGGTTTCTTGTTAAAGGAAAAGAATAATATGTGTGCAAATTGAAGAAAAGTCTCTATGGCCTGAAACAAGCACTGAGACAATGGTACATGAAGTTTGACTCTGTCATGGGGGAGCAAGGCTACAAGAGGTGTAGCTCAGACCATTCTGTATTTATTCAGAGGTTCTTAGGTAATGATTTTATCATGTTATTGCTCTATGTTGATGATATCTTGATTGTTGGCAAGAATGTCTCAAGAACTGCTAGACTAAAGAAAGAGTTGAGCAAAAGTTTTTGCAATGAAATACTTTGGTCTAGAAAAGTTGTACTTGTCTCAAGAGAAATATATTGAGAAGGTACTTCAAAAGTTCAAGATGGACAAGGCAAAGGAAGTGAGTTGTTCACTTGCAGCTCATTTCAAGTTGAGTAAAAAGCAATGTCCCTCCAATGAAGAGATGGAAAAGGAAATACAAAAAGTTCCTTATGCTTCAGTGGTTGGGAGTTTGATATATGCTATGGTGTGCACACAGCCTGACATTGCTCAAGCGGTTAGTACTATGAGAAGATTTATGTCCAATCCAGGAAAACCATATTGGGAAGCCGTGAAGTGGATCTTGAGGTATCTCCAGGGCAACACTAAGGTGAAGCTTTGCTTTGGTGGTAGTGATCCCAAGTTGATTGCATATTCAGACTCAGACTTGCCTGGAGATGTCGATGGAAGAAAGTCTACCACTACTAGAGAAAAGGCTATAGGAGACATGCACATTTGAGGCGCTTTATACTACATGTGCCTCTGATAAAATAGGCGAGTGATACGTCCATTTTGCATCACTATTCTATATCATAATTTACTGTTATTCATTGGTATATATTTCATATTAAGAGACGATACTTATGTAATTTCATCTGTTTTTGCATGGTTGATGACTTTTGGAGCATGGACCGCTGCAGTCAGGATTCTAATGGAAAAGGTGCTGTTTGGAGGCAAAATTCATGAAGATTAGAAAATTCGGGAAAATATACAGAAAATTCTATTTTTCCAGAAGACGAAGGAAGCCAGAAGGAGGAGTGGAGATGGGCCACAGGGGTCCCACACCACCCCCTGGCGCGGGCCAGCCTAGGTCGTGCCACCAGGTGGTGTGGCTGCCCTGGTCCACCTCTAGCTCTCCCCTCTAGCGTATATAATCCTCCCGAAACCCTAATACTCGACGAGCAACCATAGAAAGATTCTGTCACCTCTGCGGGGCAGAAAACACCGAGAGAGAAAGATCTCTCCGGCAGACAGATTTCTGCCCGGGGAATTCCTTCCCGGAGAGGGGAGATCGTCACCATCAACACCACCATCAAGCTGGACTTAATCGGGATCATCATCATCACCACTACCACCATCATCACCACCAGCACCATCATCACCATCTCCATATTGATGTAACAATTGGTTGAATCTTGCATAGTTCTTAGGGGAAACTTTCCCGGTGTTGATTACTCTTTGTAGTTGATGCTATTGAGTGGAACCGTTAAATTATTGTTTACGTTCATATTGTTATACATCATTATTCCATCTCTGATCATGATCCATATGATGTCTTGTGAGTAGTTCATTTTGTTCTTGAGGAGATGGGAGAAGTCATGTTGTTAGTAGTGGAATTGTGTTGAGAAAGATTCAATGGTTTGATATTTAAGTTGTGGTGTACTTCTTCTAGTGGTGTCATGTGAACGTCGACTACATGACACTTCACCTATATGGGCCCAGGGGAATGGATTGTGTATTTGGCTACTAATCGTAGGGGTTGCCGGAGTGACAAAAACTTGAACGCCCGTTAGGAAACCATTGCACAAGGGACGTAAGGGTCTTAGAGTTTAAAGCTGTGGTTAGGTTTCTACCTTAATTACTTTCTTATACAAACGAATGTTTGCAAGGGGTATAATCACAAGTATGTATTAGTCCTAGGAAGGTCGGTACATTAGCACAGGTTCACCCACACAACACTTAGCAAGCTAAAGAAGATTAATCAACTATATGAAGCGAAAGCACTTGACAGAATTCCCGTGTGTCCTCGAGAACGTATGGTCATCTTAAGTAATACAACCGGCTTGTCCTTTGCTGCATAAAGGATTGGGCCACTTGCTGCACTTATTCTTATTGTCGTTTATTTACTCGTACTTTATTTACTTGCATTATCAA
Source organism: Avena eriantha (assembly GCA_910589775.1). NCBI lineage: Eukaryota > Viridiplantae > Streptophyta > Magnoliopsida > Poales > Poaceae > Avena > Avena eriantha. The sequence continues at coordinate 108,709,526 of OU342745.1, forward strand.
AAAACCCTAAAAATCCTTTTGCTAAGTATTTGCAGAGAATTCCTGATCCATACCACTAGCCAGCACCTTCTGCTCCTCGTTGGGTTCGACACTCTTACTTATCGAAAATACTGCGATACACCCCCTATACTTGTGGGTCATCAAGACTATTTTCTGGCGCCGTTGCCGGGGAGTGAAGCGCTATTGGAGAGTGGAATTGGTAAAGGAAACTTCTATTGTCAGTATTGTTTACTTCTGTTAGTTGCTTTATTTTCGTTATGGATAATTCGCTGAGTTTCTTATTTCGTAATGCTACTACCACTGCTAAGGTAGTAGATGAACCACCACCTTCTGAGAATGATGCTTTTAAAATACCTACAAGAATTGTTGATCGTGTTATGGATAACTATTATGTTGGGGATGGAACTGTCCATCCAAGTGATAATTTGCTCTTTATACACGAATTATGCAGGTTGTTCAAGTGTGCAGGTATTACTACAGATCAAGTGAAGAATAAGTTATTCGCATTATCACTGAAAGGAAGAGCTGAGGAATGGTATAAGCTGCTGAAGAATGGTCAAGCTCTTGAATGGGAGGAAATAGTACCTCTCTTTTATTCAAAGTTTTATCCTCCTAGTGAGATTCATAAATATTGGAATCAAATATACAACTTTTGGCTTCTTGATGGAGAAAGTACAGCTCAAGCTTGGGGGAGATTGAACTTATTAATGCTCAAATGTCCTATTCATGAGCTCCCCAACAATATTATTATCAATAACTTTTATGCAAGGCTTTCTCTTCATGATAAGGATTTATTGGATGCTTCTTGTGATGGATCATTCACTCGCATGGAAGAATAAGCTAAATGGGATCTTCTGGACCTTATTCTAGATAATGCTGAAGCATGGGAGAATGACAAAGGAAGAAAGTCAGGTATACATTATGATTATGAATGCATTGAATCTTTTATGGGAACTGATGACTTTCAAAATATTAAAAATGCTTATGGTCTAGACTCTCAAGCTATTGCAACTTATTTTAAGGCTTTTGCTTCCTACCTTGAAATGCCTAAAAAGAAGTGGAATAAGTATCATGAACCTTATAAACATATTGCTAAGAGTGTTCCTGAAAGAAATACTGAAGTTTATACTGCTAATCATGTCTTACCAGAACCTTATATTGAGAAAATGCCTTTCCCAGTTAAGATAAAGGAACATTCTATGATAGCTAGTATGGTTAATGAAAGTACAAATAAAGCTGTTGAACTTGATAAACAAATGGATGATGAACCTATAATAGCAAATGTGAAAGACTTTGTCACTAAATATGTAGAAGAGGGACACACTATCCTTCGTAAGGATATCACTAATATTGTTTCACAAAGTAGTGTTATAAGAACTAGTATTCCTGTGTTTTCTGTTAGAATAAGTGATCATTGCAACGATGGTCCTTGTGATAGCTATATTGTTAAGTTTATGCATGATACCGAAATTTACTATGAGAGAGGGAAAAGTGTTCTTATGCATCTCAATAATATCAAGTTTCCTCGTTTTATGCTTAAAGTCTTTATGTTGCGCTTGTTTTGCCTTCTTATGCTTGCGGTTTCTGGTTTCAACAATTTATTTGCTTACAAAGTTACCTTGCATAGGAAGTGGGTGAGACTTAAACATGTGTATTTTTGCTTCTTAATGCTCTTGTTTACTTCAATTTATATTCTTTTGTGAGTATCATCCAAATTATCATGCCCATCTTAATGGCTATAAAGAAAGAGCTTTTTAGGAGATAACCCAATTTATTTGTGTTTTTGGTTTGTTTTTGTTTTTCTTTGAGTCTTAGAAGTTATTACTTCGGTAATAACCTCTCCTTATCCTTTTTGTTTGGTTTTTGTGTCAAGATCAACCCCTAATGAGAGAGAAGTAATATTTGGGAGAGTTGCTGTCCTGAAACAGATTTTTGTGCTTCACCGTAAAAATTTGTGAGAGCTCTCTATACGTGGGTTTGAGCTGTACTTTTTTGTGCTTCTGCCCTAGGTTGTTATTTAACTTTCATTAGTTTTGCACTTTTCGATTTGAGCAACAGAAGAGTTTCGAAAAAATTGATCTTTACCTGCTGGTCTGTTTTGACAGATTTTGCCATTCTTGCATTTGCTTCTTAAAACGATTTCCTTTTTGGGTTTTCGGAAGGAGTTGCTACAGTAGCTTATGTATTTATGGTTTTCAGTTGAAATTGGACTGAAATTTTTTTTATCACTTCACTTATACTAATGTTGCTAATGAGAACTGTGTGAAGTTTTGTGTGAAAGAAATTTCCAGGTTAGTGGAGATAATGGTGTAACGAGAAAGCGAAATGTTTCATGACTCAAGCAATAAGTGTATGAAGATGAAGATATTGATGTTATTCAAGTGGTGACTCCGAAAGAATCTACTAGATACCAAATTCAGAGACCTGCAGAGTCCGTTTTCAAATAGGTAACAGTTCTGGAAAGAAAAGTTCCGCGAAACATCTGTCAAATTATATTTTTGTAGTTTTTATCCAACAAGGAAAGCTACGAAGCGAAAGAGGGACGAAAACGGATCCAGGGTGGCACACACCACCCTGTGGCGTGGTCCCACCCCTGGCCGCGCCACCAGGTGGCCACCTTAGCCTTCATCTCCGACCCGTTTTCTCACAGTACCTTCCCTTTGTTGTGAAACTTCATAATTTATAATCCCCCAGACCCCCGAGATTCGTATATCATGTTCTCGTCGTGTTTTTGTTTCGATCTGTTTCTGCCAGGAACTATTCTTGAAAGTTTAGAAGTACAATGGTGTCTGCCGAGGATAAGGGAAAGGAGCCTATGGAGGAAGATCTCCAAGACCCCGGGCAGGAGAAGGAGATCAAGAGTGAAGGTGAAGAGGAGACAAAGAAAGACCAACCTCCTCACACCGGCACTACCATTGCAAGCATTGGAGTGGTGGCAAACCCTGCCAAGACTATGTCAATTGGAGGGAATCCTCCTCATCACTGTTCAGATCCATGGTCACTTCCTCCATGTGCCAAGAATCATTTCCATGCGCTTATCCATGAGCATCAATACCAGAATATGCCCAAGGAGAAATTACCCTCCAATTGGGATTTGCCTCGTTATAGCCATGCAGGAAAAGAAGACTTCAAGGAGGAAGAGTGGGGAAAGAATCACAAGAGCTGGAATTCGCAACCCGACATGATCATGAGCCGCATTGAGCAAAACTCACAGCTTATTCGTAATCTCACCTTCGAGATTGACGACTTGGGGAAACTAATCAAAAAGCTCATCGAGAGAATACCACCACCACCGAAGGAGTAATTCGTCATCAGGTTTGGCATCCCCTTCGTTTGTTCCGAGCTTGGGGGCGTGCCGCGGTATCACATCACTATCTTCTATCTTTTTACCTTTTTAGTAGAGTCATATCATGAATAGAGAAGTTATCATGTAGGAAGGTTTGTATTATGGAAGTGTCCCCTCTCTCGTTAGATATGTATCCCTTGGTGTGAGTTGTCGTTATGGAATATTAATGAGAAGTCCTATCATTTACTCTTTTGCATATCTTATATTAGTTTTCAATTCGTGGTTGTATGATTGATCTTGTTGTTAGTATTGGTACCACTTTGGGATCATTGAGTTAATTTAGTTGGTTTTGGCAAACCTGGCTTGGTCAGTAGCAACACTATTTTTTAGAATTGAATGAAAAGATAAAAGTACTCTAAAGAAAAAAATAATTTCATCATCTTTCTTTCTTGATTTGCTCATAAGTTTAGTATTCTCTGGTTAAGATCTTTTATGCTTCCAAGGAAGATTGCACGTTTGTTTTTATCACTTGTATGTTTGTTTGTTTCCTTCAACTCTTATACTTGCTAGCCAGCCTTGCTAGCCAAAAACCTGTACTGAGAGAGAATTCTTCTCGTGCATCCACTCCTTAAACCAAAACCTATGCCATTTGTGTCCACCATACCTACCTATTAGCACTACTGCTATTCCAAGTAAATTCTTGTTTTTATCTACCTTCCAAATTAAACTTGTTATGTGAAAATTAGTGATTAAAGCTCTCACGAACTTGATGGCACACTTTACTTTCTTGCATTTAATAAACTTGAACCATTGTGCCCATCTATGTTGCGTATATGCTTGCGCTTTGTAAGTTGAGAATTAGCAGAACCATGCTGTCATGGGGAACGCTTTCAACATTGCACTGGTACTTTGTACCTAGTTGATATCATGTTCTTTTGTCTATGGATGTCGTCGGTGTGAAATGAAAGGGGAGCTTGTAAGTCCATGGAGTTATGCATGTGTGTTAGAGAAACGCCTGGGCCGCCGGTCTAATCCATGCTGTCATGGTGGAAACCTGCAGCGTAACCATAATGAGCATCTATGAAGCATTCTTCTTATAAAAAAAGAGATAGAGATTGAGAAAAAGAGAAAAAGAAAAAAAGAGATGAGAAAAGAGGAAAGAGAGAAAAAAGCACCATATTCCCATGGTAAATAAGAAGATTGCTAAGATGCTTGTTGTGTGCTTGCCTTGTCATTTTGATATGGGGATTCTTCCATATCATCGGGCAAGGGGTACCCCTTTGGCGGTTGTCTATGATACACATGTGCTTACTATGATAAGAACTTACTGGTGACTAAACTTGTGTAACATGAACAGCGGCCCTCGTATTCAAGGGACATGAGATTCTCAATTTACAACTTGTCAAGCATATCCTCGTATTTGATCACTTTAACCTTAACCACCTAAAGATGCCTATGATAGGGGAAATGAGAGCTGAAAGCTAATAAGTATCATAATTTTTGGAAGCTCTTTATGAAACTTGAAATCCCTGCTTCCCTCTACGAAGGGCATTTCTTTTACTTTTTAGTTGAGTCAGTAGACCTATTCCTTTCTATCTCAGCAAGTATTTTGAGTTGTTGTGTTTCATTCATTCATATGGTGATTTATTCAATCATGTTTCTTATGTTCCTCGTTTTGCACATTGCTCTTATCTGGGTGTTTACTACTTTGAAAGCTCTCATTGAAAACTTGTTATTTGTAAACTCTAGCAAATTGTCAACTATTCTTCGACCAAGAGCTAAGTTTGCCATTACCAATTATGATTTACTTTATGTATCTTTATTATGTTTCCTTTACTTATTGCAATTTAAGTTATATAATAGTGAGTTCTCTTCTATTATGATCTATGTATTGATGAATGTGATGCTTCATGTCCGTATTATTTTATCGACTCTTCACTCCATAAACCTGAGGTCATGTTTATTGAGCTCAGTTTTGCTTGGGGACAAGCGAAGTCTAAGCTTGGGGGGAGTTGATACGTCCATTTTGCATCACTATTCTATATCATAATTTACTGTTATTCATTGATATATTTCATATTAAGAGATGATACTTATGTAATTTCATCTATTTTTTCATGGTTGATGACTTTTGGAGCATGGACCACTGCAGTCAGGATTCTGATGGAAAAGGTGCTGTTTGGAGGCAAAATTCGTGAAGATCAGAAAATCTGGGAAAATATACGGAAAATCCTATTTTTCCAGAAGACAAAGGAAGCCAGAAGGAGGAGTGGAGATGGGCCATAGGGGGGCCACACCACCCCCTGGCGCGGGCCAGCCTAAGCCGTGCCACCAGGTGGTGTGGCCGCCCTGGTCCACCTCCAGCTCTCCCCTCTGGCGTATATAATCGTCCAGAAACCCTAATACTCGGGGAGCAACCACAGAAAGATTCCGCCGCCTCTGCGGGGCAGAAAACACCGAGATAGAAAGATCTCTCCGGCAGATAGATTTCTGCCGGGGGAATTCCTTCCCAGAGAGGGGACATCGTCGCCATCAACACCACCATCAAGCTGGACTTCATCGGTATCATCATCATCACCACCACCACCATCAGCAGCACCAGCACCATCATCACCATCTCCATATTGTTGTAACAATTGGTTGAATCTTGCATAGTTCTTAGGGGAAACTTTCCAGGTGTTGATTACTCTTTGTAGTTGATGCTATTGAGTGGAACCGTTGAATTATTGTTTATGTTCAGATTGTTATACATCATTATTCCATCTCTGATCATGATCTATATGATATCTTGTGAGTAGTTCGTTTTGTTCTTGAGGAGATGGGAGAAGTCATGTTGTTAGTAGTGGAATTGTGTTGAGAAAGATTCAATGGTTTGATATTTAAGTTGTGGTGTACTTCTTCTAGTGGTGTCATGTGCACATCGACTACATGATACTTCACATATATGGGCCTAGGGGAATGCATTGTGTATTTGGCTACTAATCGTAGGGGTTGCCGGAGTGACAGAAACTTGAACCCCCGTTAGAAAACCATTGCACAAGGGACGTAAGGGTCTTAGAGTTTAAAGTTGTGGTTAGGTTTCTACCTTAATTACTTTCTTGTACTTATGGATGTTTGCAAGGGGTATAATCACAAGTATGTGTCCTAGGAAGGTCGGTACATTAGCACAGGTTCACCCACACAACACTTAGCAAGCTAAAGAAGATTAATCAACTATATGAAGCGAAAGCACTTGACAAAATTCATGTGTGTCCTCGAGAACGTTTGGTCATCTTAAGTAATACAACCGGCTTGTCCTTTGCTGCATAAAGGATTGGGCCACTTGCTGCACTTATGCTTATTGTCTTTTATTTACTCGTACTTTATTTACTTGCATTATCAAAAACCCCTAAAAATCCGTTTGCTAAGTAACTGCAGAGAATTCCTGATCCATACCACTAGCCAGCACCTTCTACTCCTCGTTGGGTTCGACACTCTTACTTATCAAAAATAGTGCCATACACCCCCTATACTTGTGGGTCATCAGCGAGGCGCACTATACTGACATGCGCCTCTAGTATCAAAATAGGCGAGGCGCATATTTGTAGGATGTGCCTCCTATAGTCTCTGTACGGATGAAATCTGGCAGCCCCATATTATGCGAGGCGCATTCTGATAATATGCGCCTCCAATATGTTAGATAGGCGAGGCGCATATGGGAAGAATGCGCCTCGCATAAGTTGCGTGGCCCCGGGAGGAGATCGGTGGTGCAATATGCGAGGCGCATATCATCACATGCACCTCCTATACTTGTTAATAGGCAAGGCGCATTCAGCCTAGTGCGCCTCAAGTAACCCCTGCGGGCCTAGGTGGCCGCATATCCGAGGCGCATGTTGTTATATGCGCCTTAAATAGTTTATGTTATAGGAGGTGCATTGTCAGGGGGATGATCCCCAGGTACCCCAACCGGACAAGAAACTGAGCAGTCGGATCGCGTCCGGCTGACCAGAGGCAGCCGGATAAGGCAAGACAGGCCGGCTATCGCATGGTAGCCGGATCAGCAAGAAGTTGCCGGCTATGGCAACGTAGCCGGAACCAATCAGTGAGACAGGACGATGTGCGTATCAGTGCACGGTACGCCCTGTACAATGACAAGACCGGCAACTACTCGGCCATACCAAAGACTTTGCGGGGATGACGCAGGAATAGTGGCCCGGTGCTGACGACAGGCTCGCACGGCGTCCACTGTGTCTACGACAGCCATACCGCTCGTACTCCGATGTGATATACCATACCAGGCACTATAGATGACCAGCCGGCTGGGACCCGCATGTGGGGCCCGCCAGTCGGACTGGCCAGTGAGACCGTTGCCTCTCTGCCTATATAAGGAGAGGCAAGGCCTCAGTAGAAAGGGTTGGTCTCATTGCATTTAAGACAGTAGCTAGAGAATACAGCTCAAGGAGCACCTGTAGTTCGTATATCCCACATAGTCAGATCCGGCAGGAGTAGGAGCTTTACCTCATCACGAGGGATCCGAACCTGGGTACTTCATGCGTCCAGCTTCGCTTGCTCGTATCCAATCCCGTCTGTGGATGCCGTCGATAGCTTCCCTGCTAGTCCCCACACCTTTGTCTAACCTCTTCAGGTACTGTCGTTCCCAATACAACGACAGTTGGCGCCCACCGTGGGGCAAGATGGCTTCGACCGGAGTCACGTTCCGCATGGGACTCCGCACTTCAGCCGGTGAGCGCGTGGCCTTCGGCCTGGTGCTCACGCTCGGCAAATTCGACTGCGTCATCGACAATGCTTCCTGCTTCGCCAGAACCTCCTTCCCGGTGAACGGCACCGTCCTGCTATTCGGCGACCTCCCTGTCTATGTCGCCACAGTTCTAGAGCGTTTCCCTAGGGAAATCGTCTCTGTCGCGGAGCTGCCGCATCCTGGCGGTAGCGCCTCCTTCGCATCCTATGGCGTGGAGGTCATGATGGCCAGCTCCAGCTCTCACCCCCGCCAGCCGCGGGAGCGAGGCACAGACGAGGTCAGAACTTCCGTCCCTCCGCAGCCTCGGAATCCGGTGGAGGATGCCATTGATCAGCTCCTAACGCCAGTTAACCTCGGGGATAACCTAGAGGAGGCGGAGGCCAATTTCGCCATGGAGAGACATATCCTCCTTCAGGAGGCCATGGAACTGGCACCTACCCGCAAGAAACTCGAGATCACCCGGCGCGAGTACGACCACGCGCACGGCTTCACTCCGGCTACCGCGGAGCCGAGCCGGCGTGGCCAGGTGCGGCGCCGGGGCAGCGAGCTAGGTGGTAGGATGGAAAAGGATGGGGAGCCGGATCGCGCACCCGCCCTCATCTGGCCCACCTACAGCACGCTGATACATTTCAAATGTATCTATAATTTTTGATGCTCCATGCTTGGTTTTATCCACTTTCTTGTGTTTTGTCCACACTTTAGAGTATTTTTCATATGATTTCTTGGACTAACATATTAACAAGAGCCGCAGTGCCAGCTGCTTGTTTTCTGCTGTTTTTGGTTCTAGGAAAGTCAGAAAATGAATATTCTTGGAATTGGACGGGACAAAAGCCAAAGTGCCTATTTTTCCAAAAGACTCACGGAGCCAGAATACGAGACAGAGGAGGGCCAAGGGCTGGCCACACCACCCCCAGGCGCGGGCTAGGCCTGGCTGCGCCAGGGCATGGTGTGGTGGCCCCAGGCACCCCCTCGGTCTCCCTCTTCGCCTATAAGAAGCCTTCTAACCTAAAAACTTCGGGGGGTTCGACGTTTTTCCATGAAAAGTTCCGCTGCGCCGCCACAACCGAAGGGGAGATTCGGGGGACAGAAAGTCTCTGTCCCGGCACCCTGCCGGGACGGGGAAGTGCCCCCGGAGCCATCTCCATCGATCTCCACCATCATCTTCATCAACCATCCATGTTTCCCCCATCTATGAGTGAGTAATCCCCCGCTGTAGGCTATGGGGATGGTAGGGATTGGATGAGATCGTTCATGTAATGGCATCAGATTGTTAGGGCATAGTGCCTAGTATCTTTTATTGGTGCTTTATGACTTTGTTGAGACTTGTTGTGATTAATGCTTGTCACTAGGGCCCGAGTGCCATGATTTCAGATTTGAACTTATTATTGATTCATTATGATAGTATTGTTTCTGGTCTTATCTACAATTTGTGTACACATGTCGTTGTCCGGAACCTATGGTGCCGAAGTGACAGAAGTCGGGGTAGCCGGAAGGGAAAGGCTTTGATGTGAGGATCACATGTGTTCACGGAGTGTTAATGCTTTGCTTCGGTGGTCTATCAAAAGGAGCACCTTAATTGCCAGTAGTTCCCTAGAGGCCTCGCTGCAAACGGGCTGGCAGGACAAAAGATGTTGTGCAAGTTCTCATTGCGAGCACGTATGACTATATATGGAACGCATGCCTAGGATTGTCTAGTACTTGGGTGCTTTATCTTATTTATCTGCAATTGTCCTATGTTCTTATTGCTATGTGAATTTTCTTGTCCATGCAACGCCCGTCCATCCATCCCTATGCCTACCGCACTCGAATCCCACCATTTACTGCTTTTGTTACTACTGTCTTTGTTTTACCACTGCTGTTACTTTGTTATTCCTACTACAAAACTGTTGCTACAGATAAACTGCTGTGAGCAAGATTGTTTCCAGGTGCAGCTGAATTGACAACTCAATTGTTAAGACTGATAAGTATTCTTTGGCTCCCCTTGTGTCAAATCAATAAATTGGGTTTCACTTCCCTCGAAAATACTGCGATACACCCCCTATACTTGTGGGTCATCAAGACTATTTTCTGGCGCCGTTGCCGGGGAGCATAGCTTTATTTATCAAGTTCACTTGGATTCTCTATTGTTCAAGCTAAGTTTATCTTTCTCCTTGTTTGCTTGTTTCTTTATCAAAAATACAAAAAAATTAGTTCCTACTCTAGTTGTTATTTTCGTTGGTCTGTTATTGTCTTGCTTTATCATGCTTGATGTCAATGGTTGGTTTCTTTGAAACTGAATCTTACTGGCAAGGTGGGTTCACTGAAGATCAAAAATATTATTATAAGGAACACCGCTTGTCACAAAAAGGGAAACACTTATGAGCACAAATTGATAGATTGTATACCATTGCTAGGAACGTGTGCTCTACTTATAATGTTACTTATTGTTGTGATGAGTCTTGTTGCAGAAAGAGGTATAAACACCTCCCTTTTCAATGTGAGTATAGTGATAATGATACCATATCTTCCTATGCTAAAGGAATTTATGACTTTGATGATGCGGAACAAATTGAAGAATTTATTGCTTGGAAGGGTGCTTTTGAACTTGCTAGTTTGCTTGAAAATATTGATGATTCACCTTACAAATATGAGGTGTATGGTATACTTAAATTTTGCTTTGATAATTACAAGGATGAAAATGGCTATATTCTTGAATATTTTAATAGATGCTTTCCACAAATGGAAGAGACTAATGCCTTGCAGGATCCTATGGAAGAAGAAATTGATGAACATGAAATCTCATTAGATGAAAAAGAGGAGGAGAGTAATGAACAAAAGGAGGAAGAATGGATTAGCTACCCATGCCTACCTTCTAATGAGAGTAACTCTTTATCCCTTACATTATTTGATTGTCCCCCTTGCTTACTAAAGGAGGAAGAATGTTATGTTCCTGAGGTTTCTCTTGCAGCTGTTTATAATAAAGCTCTAGTGCTTGTAGATCATGAAGAGCATGCTTTATGTGATAGTTATATTGTTGAGTTTATTCATGAGGCTACTGAAAATTATTATGAGAGAGGAAAATATGGTTGTGGAAGTTTTCATGGTATTGAAACACCTCTCTATGTGCTGAAAGTTTTGAAATTACTCTTGTTTTATCTTCCTGTGCTTGTCACTTTGTTCTTTGTGAATTTATTTGCATACACGATTCCTATGCATAGGAAGAGGGTTAGACTTAAATGTGTTTTGGATTTCCTCCTTGATGCTCTCTTTTACTTCAACTCATATTTCTTATGAGAGCATCCTCTCAAACTTTTATGCCTGAAGATGATAATATGTCTATTATTCTTGGGAGACCTTTTCTTAAATACTGCAGGAGCTGTTATTAATTGTAATCAAGAGAAGGTGACCTTCAATGAACACATTGTCTATTTCCTCAAGAAGATTGAAAGGACTTATGGTTTTAATTCAATTGAACATGTTGAGGGCATTCAAGTTGGAGAAATATATTGTCCCATACGAAGAGAAAAAATTGAAACTATGATGATTGGGACCATTGCTATCAAGGTTGAGGTAACATAATCATTAGTGGGATACAAAGTTTTGTCTCATATGGAATTGTTTTGGTAACAAGATTTGATCAACCTTGTTAACAAAAGTATTTCATTAAACAAAACAATGTTTTCACCATGATTATCTCCGCTTACTTCTATTCTATCCATTTTAATTTTTGCTTCTTATGCCTAACTTAAAGGCGTTAAAGAAAAGTACTTGTTGGGAGATAACCCAAGAGTTTTAGTTGAGTCTTGGAAGTTATTACCTCTGTAATAACCTCTTCTTATCCGTTTTATTTGCTTTTTGTGCCAAGAGTAACCTGTAATGAGAGACAAGTAATGATTAAGAAAGTTGTTGTCCCGAAACAGATTTCTGTGCTTCACCGTATAAATTCCTGAGAGGCTCTGTACGTCGGATTGAGCTGTAATGTTTTGTTATTCTGCCCCCGGTTGTTTTATAACTTTAGTTAGTTCAACACTTTTTGATTTGAGCAACATAAGGTCTTCGAAAAAATTCGTCTTTACCTGCTGGTCTATTTTGACAGATTTCTGCCATTTTCTACATTTGCTTCTTGTTAGTTCCTTCTTGAGTTCCTTTGGGGAATTGAGATTTTTGAGGGAAGTGCTACAGTAGCTAGTGTTCTAATAAAAGGTTATTTGGTGTTAGAACTGAACCTTGAGACTTATTTATCTTAAGTGCACTAATGTTGCTAATGAGATTGTGTGAAGTTTTGTATGAAGGAAAAATTTCAGGTGTATGGAAGGAATGAGTAATGAGATGAAGATTGGACTAAAGCTCAAGCTTGGGGATGCCACGCGTGTCACCCCAAGAAATATCCAAGAAGTACAAGCGTCAAAGCTTGGGGATGCCCAAGGCACCCCCCTCTTCATCAATAAAAATCTCAGGTTTCTTCCAAACACTTCATTTTTATTGTTTCATGCACAGTTGTGTTGTTCTTGGAGCGTCTTCTTTTTCATTTTCGTTTTGGTTTTTAGTTTGTGTGGTTTGCTTAGTTTTCTGAATAAATTGGTTGGACTCCCCCTCTTTCATACATTGGTGTTCAAATAGTTTGATTTGGTTTGGAAAAGAGTAGGAAAGCTCATGCTTAAGTGGTAAAGAGAGCCTTTTTTTACTGTGGCCTATGCTTTGTCATGCCATGCTTGATATTGTTTTGGCTTTATGCTTAGTATTCTTTGTTGTAGCATGACTTGTTATAAACAATTGAGATTGCTTAATGTGCCTTGGATGAATCATGCGTTGTTTTAGCATATTAAAGCATAGTATAGTGGTATTCTCCTTTGATGCTTTATTTGGGTTGACTTGGCTCTTGCTCACACCATGTTATGACTATCTCAAGTCACCATAAGCCTTTATGATCCTTTAGTTTTCAACTTGTAGTATCACTTTGTGCTTTGATTAATGATGTTTTGTCGCTCTGCGTGATTATGGTCATTATTGCTCTCTCGTTTGTCGCTCCCTTACTATTGGTAGCCTTCATTTCCACTGAGTGTTTTACTCAAGTTTCCAACTCCCTAAACCAAATATTTCCAAAGTGTCCACCATACCTACCTATTAGCACCATTTGCTGCTCCCGTGCATATTCAATATGCCTTGTTTTCTTCCGAATAAAATGTTTGCTTGTTATGGGAAAATTAGTTAGTAAAGCTCTCACGAACTTGATGGCACACTTTATTTCCTGCACTTAATAAACCTGAACCATTGTGAACTCTCCATGAAAGTTATATGCTTGCAAATTATAGGCTGGGGATTAGCAGAACCGTGTTGTCACGGGGAACACTTTCAACACTTGTAAATATATACCCAGTTGATACCTTGCTCTTTTGTTTGTGGATGTCGTCGGTATGAAATAAAAGGGGAGCTTGTAAGTCCATGGAGTTATGTATGTGTTAGAGAAACACCTGGGCCGCTGGCCTAATCCATGCTGACATGGTGGAAACCTGCAGCGTAACCATAATGATATCTATGAAGCATTCTTCTTATATAAAAAGAGAGAGATAGCTATTGAGAAAAAGAAAAAAAAGAGTTTTATGAAAAGAGGAAAGAGAGAGAAAAGCACCATTTTCCCATGGTAAATAAGAAGATTGCTGAGATACTCATTGTCTACTTGCCTTGTCATTTTGATATGGGGATTCTTCCGTATCATCGGGCAAGGGGTACCCAGTTGGCGGTTCTCAATGATACACACATACTTACGATGACAAGAACTTACCGGTAACTAAAGTTGAGTAGCATGAGGAGCGGCCCTCGTACTCAAGGGACTTGGGATTTTTAGTTTATAGTCTGTCAAGCATATAACTCGGATTGGACCTCACTTTCACCTTAACCACATTAAAGATGCTTATGATAGGGGCAATGAGAGCTCAAAGCTAACGAGTACCATACTTTCAGCATTTGGAAGCCTTTCAAACTATTCAAAACCTTTTCTTCTACTTGTTGAGTCTCCACATATTCTTTGAGCACTTCTTGAGAGCATAGTGGCCATTCTTAGTTCTATGTGCATTGTCCCAAGACTTGTTGATTGATACATACCTTGATATTGCTTGTTTTAAACTATTTGTATCTAGTCACTCTTGTGAACTTTGAAGGTGTCCTATGCATTTATGTTTGCTACTCTATGAGGGACAAGCTGAATGCCACTATGCTATGTTTTCTTTATGTGAAACAAACAAACGTCTTGCAAAGCATTGTTATTAATGAGTCTTTTGTTTGTGCCTTTTCATGTTGCATCATAGTTTCTTTGTCTTATTGCTAGAACTTTGTCTTTCTTATTATGATTGAAGTACTATGATCCCAGCTTTGAATGTTTACAAATACTTTGATCAAGTCTTTGATGGTGCATGTCACCTCAAAAATTATTCTTTCTTTTTATCACTTACCTACTCGAGGACGAGCAGGAGTTAAGCTTGGGGATGTTGATACATTGCAAATGTATATATAATTTTTGATGCTCCATGCTTGGTTTTATCCACTTTCTTGTGTTTTGTCCACACTTTGGAGTACTTTTCATATGATTTCTTGGACTAACCTATTAACAAGAGCCACAGTGCCAGCTGCCTGTTTTCTGCTGTTTTTGGTTCTAGGAAAGTCAGAAAATGAATATTCTCGGAATTGGACGGGACAAAAGCCAAAGTGCCTATTTTTCCAGAAGACTCACGGAGCCAGAATACGAGACGGAGGAGGGCCAAGGGCTGGCCACACCACCCCCAGGCGCGGGCTAGGCCTGGCTGCGCCAGGGCATGGTGTGGTGGCCCCAGGCACCCCCTCGGTCTCCCTCTTCGCCTATAAGAAGCCTTCTAACCTAAAAACTTCGGGGGGTTCGACGTTTTTCCATGAAAAGTTCCGCTGCGCCGCCACAACCGAAGGGGAGATTCGGGGGACAGAAAGTCTCTGTTCCGGCACCCTGCCGGGACGGGGAAGTGCCCCGGGAGCCATCTCCATCGATCTCCACCATCATCTTCATCAACCATCCATGTTTCCCCCATCTATGAGTGAGTAATCCCCCGCTGTAGGCTATGGGGATGGTAGGGATTGGATGAGATCGTTCATGTAATGGCATCAGATTGTTAGGGCATAGTGCCTAGTATCTTTTATTGGTGCTTTATGACTTTGTTGCGACTTGTTGTGATTAATGCTTGTCACTAGGGCCCGAGTGCCATGATTTCAGATTTGAACTTATTATTGATTCATTATGATAGTATTGTTTCTGGTCTTATCTACAATTTGTGTACACATGTCGTTGTCCGGAACCTATGATGCCGAAGTGACAGAAGTCGGGGTAGCCGGAAGGGAAAGGCTTTGATGTGAGGATCACATGTGTTCACGGAGTGTTAATGCTTTGCTTCGGTGGTCTATCAAAAGGAGCACCTTAATTGCCAGTAGTTCCCTAGAGGCCTCGCTGCAAACGGGCTGGCAGGACAAAAGATGTTGTGCAAGTTCTCATTGCGAGCACGTATGACTATATATGGAACGCATGCCTAGGATTGTCTAGTACTTGGGTGCTTTATCTTATTTATCTGCAATTGCCCTATTTTCTGATTGCTATGTGAATTGTCTTGTCCATGCAACGCCCGTCCATCCATCCCTATGCCTAACGCACTCGAATCCCACGGTTTACTGCTTTTGTTACTACTTTCTTTGTTTTACTACTGCTGTTACTTTGCTATTCCTACTACAAAACTGTTGCTACTGATAAACTGCTGTGAGCAAGATTGTTTCCAGGTGCAGCTGAATTGACAACTCAGTTGTTAAGACTGATAAGTATTCTTTGGTTCCCCTTGTGTCGAATCAATAAATTGGGTTTCACTTCCCTCGAAAATACTGCGATACACACCCTATACTTGTGGGTCATCACATGCCCATCAAGAACCTGCGTGCGGCGCGAGCCGTGACAGAGGAACTGCCCAATCTGGAGGGCGAGGAGTGAGCCCGCCAGCACGCTCGCGTGCAGGAGCTCCTCCGCATCGCGGACGAGCAAGCTGATGCCAACCGGCAGATGCAGGAGGACCCCAGCTACTCCAAGGGGAGCAAGCTGCCTGCCAACAGCAGGGGCGCGCCGCGCGATACCCAGCAGGCGTCTTCCCCTCAGCCAGCTAAGGCCCGTAGCCGACGTCGCAGCTCTGGCAACAGGGGCCAGCCGCGCCAGGAGCAGACGGTGAACAGCAACCCGCCGCCTCCCCCTCCACCAACCGGAGCGCCTAGACCCGCCGGTTCCCGTGTCTCGGGCCGGGTAGGAGCGCCCAACCCGGATTGTCCGGATGCCCGTGACCGCATCGAGCTCCTTGCTCAAGCGTGCGTCACGGAGGAGGAAGATTCTACCGGCCCGGTTTGTTTCAGACCCCGCATCCGGAACGAGCCGTTTCCGGATAAGTTCTCCCTGCCTAGGGACACCCCCAAGTACGACAGCAGCATGAAGCCGGAAGATTGGCTGACCAACTATGCTACGGCAGTCGGCATCACCCATGGGAATAAGCGCACAGTCGTGCGCTACGTCCCTCTTATGCTAACCGGATCGGCAAGAACGTGGCTCAACAGCCTCGCACCCAACAACATCAACGCTTGGCCAGACTTCGAGAAGGTGTTCGTCTGCAACTTCAATGGCACGTACAAGTGTTCAGGGTGCACGCGCGACCTGGCTTTGTACGTCCAGGGTGACCGCGAGACTGACCTCGAGTACCTCGCCAAGTGGACGGAGCTGCGTAACACCTGCGAGGGCATCCTGGAGAGCCAGGCCATCAGCTTCTTCATCGAGGAGTGCCGGGAAGGCACCATGCTTCGCCACCGGCTACTTTGTGACAAGCCAAAAACCATGGCGGAGCTCATGATAGTTGCGGACCAGTACGCCACGGCGGATGCTGCCATGAAGAAGCCTCTCCGAGTAAATGCGAACCGGCGTCCGACTCCTACGGAGCCGGCTCGCGACCGCCTGAGCAATCTGGCTGGCGAAGCCAGATCCTCCAGACGCCACGGCAACGACAACCGGTTCCACGGGGACCGCCAGGCCGGACAACAGAAGCCCCACTAACACGCGCGGCAGGTCAATGCTGTGGAGGGTGCGCCCGACGCACCAGCTAACGATGCAAGGAGGCAGAAGCCACGGCTCACCTTCGACCAGATGTTTGACGGCCCGTGCAAGTGGCATAGCGGTCTCTTCAAACCGGCTACGCATACCACCCGGAATTGCAGCTGGACCCAACAGCTAAAAGACCAGGGTAACCAGCCTCGTCTACCCCCTCCTCCTTCTGGCAGAACCCCACCACCGGCTAGGGGAGCCGGCAATGATGGTAACGGCGGCAACAACAACAACAACGGCTACCCCCAGCCGCATGTCGCCTACCACATCTTCGAGACGGAGCACGACGACAAGCACAGCCACAGCCGACGCTCCAAGGAGGTCAATGCCATCATCTCTCGGGCCCCCCAGTACCTGAACTGGTCGGAAACCCCCATCACCTGGAGCCGTGCAGACCAGCCGGAGCAGCTGCCGACTCCCGGGGCCTACGCCATGGTGCTCGACCCCCTCATCATCTCCAACGCGCGCATCTGCTGATTCCCGCACGTCCTCATCGACCGAGGCAGCAGCCTCAACCTCCTCTACCATTCCTCGCTTGAGAAGCTAGGCATTCGCGAAAGCGACCTGCGCCCGACTACCACAACGTTCCACGGCGTACTGCCGGGGCCAGCTTGCACCCCGCTGGGTAAAATCCAGCTAGACGTCATCTTCGGGACCGAGGAGAACTTCCGCCGCGAACCAATCTGGTTCGAGGTGGTAAACCTGACGAGCTCCTACCACGCTCTCCTCGGGCGCCTCGCCCTCGCCAAGTTCATGGCCATCCCCCACTACGCGTACCTCAAGACAAAGATGCCGGGACCCCACGGCGTGATCACCGTCGCCGGCTGCTTCAGGCGGTCGATGGAGTGCACCTCAGCCGGTTCCAAACTGGCAGAGGCCCTCATCATAGCCGAGGAGAAGCGCGTGATCATGCGCAATGTGGCCATGGCCCAGCAGGACATGCCGGCTAGCAGCAAATCGGCTGGAGAAGGAGCTTTCCAGCCAGCAAAGGAGACAAAGAGGATCCTACTCGACCCCTCTGACCCGACTAAGTTTGTCACCATTGGTGCCGGCTTGGACAGAAAATAGGAAGGCGCGCTCGTCGACTTCCTCCATGAGAATCGGTACATCTTTGCATGGTCTCCCAAGGACATGTCGGGTGTGCCGAGGGAGTTCGCCGAGCACTCATTTCATGTGCGGCTGGATGCCAAACCGACCAAGCAACCTCTGCGCCGGTTCGCAGAGGAGAAGAGGAAGATAATCGGTGACGAGATCACCCGGCTCCTTGCAGCCGGGTTCATCATGGAAGTATACCACCCGGATTGGCTGGCGAACCCAGTCCTGGTGTTGAAAAAGAACAAGACCTGGCGCATGTGTATCGACTACACCAGCCTGAACAAGGCATGCCCAAAAGACCCCTTCGCCTTGCCCCGTATCGATCAGGTTATCTATTCCATGGCCGGCTGTGATTTGTTGTCTTTTCTAGATTGCTATTCCGGTTACAATCAAATCCGATTAAATCCAGCTGATCAGATTAAGACATCATTTATCACCCCCTACGGGGCTTTCTGCTACGTAACCATGCCTTTCGGTCTAAAGAATGCAGGCGCTACCTATCCGCGCTGCATGCAGAAGTTGCTTGCACTCACAGATAGGCCGAAACGTGCATGCATATGTAGACGATGTGGTCATCAAGACCAAAGAGAAGCGCACCCTCCTCGAAGATCTGGGAGAGACATTTGGCAACCTCTGCCACTACCAGATGAAGCTGAACCCGGAAAAGTGCGTCTTCGGAGTGCCATCCGGTCAGCTCCTTGGTTTCCTTGTATCACAACGAGGCATCGAGGCAAATCCGGAGAAGATCGCGGCAATCGAGAGGATGCAGCCGCCCAGGAGCCTGCTTGGAGTCCAAAAGTTCATCGGATGCCTGGCCTCCCTCAGCCGTTTCGTCAGCCGGCTGGGGGAGAAGGCACTCCTGTTGTACCAGCTGATGAAGAAGACGGACAAGTTCTCCTGGACTTCGCAAGCCGACACCGCATTTCACGACCTTAAGCGCATGCTATCCACAGCGCCGGTTCTAGCCATGCCGGTTAGCAAGGAGCCGATGTTGCTCTATATGGCAGCCATCAGCCGGGTCGTCAGTGTCGTCCTGGTGGTGGAGCGCCCCAAGGAAGGCAAGGCTCAGCCGGTTCAGAGGCCCGTCTACTACCTTAGCGAGGTTCTATACCTCTCCAAGCAGAACTACCCCCACTACCAGAAGATGTGCTACAACGTGTACCTGGCATGCAAGAAGCTCAAGCACTACTTCCAGGAGCATCCGATTAAGGTCCTGTGCACTGCACCCCTTTCGGAGATCATCGGCAACAAGGACGCCACCGGCCGAGTCACCAAATGGGCCATCGAGATCGCCGCCTACTCCATCCAGTACGAGCCCTAGCTCACGATCAAGTCGCAGGCATTGGCGGACTTCCTCGTCGACTGGGCCGAAACCCAGTACCTCCCACCAGTTCCGGACTCGGACCACTAGAAGATGCACTTCGACAAGTCGAAGATGCTCGGGGGCTTGGGAGTCGGCATCGTGCTCACCTCACCCAAAGGAGACCGGCTGGAGTACGTGCTGCGGATCCACTTCAAGGCCTCCAACAACGTAGCCGAATACGAGGCACTGGCGCATGGACTCTGGCTGGCCAAGGAGATCGGTGTCAACCGGATCCTGTGCTTCGGTGATTCGGATCTGGTGGTCCAGCAAGTATCCGGAGAATGGGATGCCAGAGATGCAAACATGGCCCTCTACCGATTCCACATCCAGAAGCTCAGTGCCTCCTTCGACGGATGCGAATTCCATCACGTCCCCCGCGCCAACAACGAGGCGGCCGATTCGCTCACCCGAATCGGATCCACCAGGCAGGCGATCCTACCAGGGGTTTCCTTGGAGCACCTACGCAAGCCCTCCATCAACCTGTCACCGGAATCGGACTCCATCATCTGGGAAGGGAGCGCTCCGGCGGACGGAGCAGCAGAAGCGGAGCCGCCAGAGCCACCAAAGAAGAAGACCCGCACCAACTCTGGCAAGGCAGTGCCCTCCGGCTCGCAAGACCCGAGGGATGTCGGTTCGTCAAGCAGCTCGGGGGCAGCCATCCCGGATACGCCATCCGGGCGACCCCCCCCCCCCCCCCCCGACATCCGTCAACCGGAGGGCGGGAGCATCCTCGTCATTCGGGAAGTGCCATCTTGGGCATGGCCCTTCATGAACTACATCGCCAACGGAGAATTCCCGGATGACGAGGTGGAAGCCAGGAAAATCCGGCGCCGCGGGCAGACGTACACCATCATCAATGGCAAACTATACAAGCGCAGCGTATCCGGCATTTTTCAAAGATGTGTCGATGTAGACACGGGCTACCGGCTACTCAAGGACATCCACCAGGGCGAGTGCGGGCATCACGCTTCATCAAGGGCGATAGTCGCCAAGGCGTTTCGCCACGGTTTCTATTGGCCCACCGCCCTCGAGGACGCTGAGCAGCTGGTCCGTGCGTGCAATGGGTGCCAGCGTTTCGGGCAGCTCAGGCACATGCCAACTTCAGTACTCAAGACCATACCAATCACCTGGCCCTTCACGGTTTGGGGCCTCGACATGGTCGGTCCCTTCAAGCGAGCATGCGTGGGTATGACCCATCTACTGGTGGCGGTGGATAAATTCACGAAGTGGATCGAGGCCAAGCCCATCCGGAAGCTAGACGGGGCGACAGTCGTCACCTTCTTCACCGACATCATCAACCGATTCGGCTACCCCAATAGCATCATCACCGACAACGGCACGAACTTCGCCAAGGGGGCCTTCGCCCGGTTCTGCAGCAACAAAGGCATCCGGCTGGACCTCGCCTCTGTCGCGCACCCGCAGTCCAACGGGCAGGTCGAAAGAGCAAACGGCTTGGCACTAGCGAGTATCAAGCCGCGTCTCATTGAACCATTGGAGCGGTCGCCCGGATGCTGGATCGAGGAGCTTCCGGCTGTGCTACGGAGCCTCCGCACCACACCGAATAGGTCAACCGGCTACACACCGTTCTTCCTGGTCTACGGATTGGAAGCCGTCCTCTCCGCGGACATCGAGTTCGACTCACCGCGCAAGCTCCTATACGACGAAAAAGCCAACCAGGAGGCGTGGGAGGATGGAGTGGATCTCCTGGAGGAGGCTCGTGAGCTGGCTCTTTCCAGGTCAGCCCTGTACCAACAGCGACTACGTCGCTACCATTCAAGCCAAATCCGCCCAGTCGCATTCCGCGAGGGCGACCTGGTTCTTCGACTGGTGCAAGACACGAAGGGCATGCACAAGTTATTGCCACCCTGGGAGGGCCCCTTCATCATCAGCCGGGCGCTACCCAACGACTCCTACTACCTCATTGACGCGCATCAACCGCGCAAGAACAAGATAGACAAGTCTGACGAGGAGACCGAGCGTCCCTGGAACGTGGCCTTGCTGCGCCCGTTTTACACCTAGTCACCAGACAATGTATGTATCTCGCAAACCCTATGAATGAAAATGCGGACCCCTATGAGAATCTCGGGGGCTCCTTGCTAGAAATGTGTTTTCGCATCTGCTTCCCGGTTCTGATTTTCCGGCTTCGGCAACCCCTACCCGGGGGCTCGCTGGCTGGCCCGGCCTGCTAAGTCAACAAACCGACTGAGTAGTGTGCGACAATGTCAGAGGCCCACTCTTCGTATCAGCTACATACCGCAACCCGGCTGTCCAGCTAGTAAGAGCAAAAGCCCGAGGCATCCCACATGAAAAACGGGGAGGAGACGCGATAGACCAGGCGTCCCGGCCTTGCAACTAGCTTAAACCGATCTGGTTACTAAGCCATTAGTACCGTGCGCGATGCACTGTCAGCTCCCTTCGATTCCGGCTGCAGACCGCAACCTGGCTGCCTGGCAAGGATGCAGCGAAAACAGCAGAGCACATGGGAAAGCGACCAAGTGTCCAGAGAGGAGCAAGCTAGTTTTCGAAAAAGCAAATCTGTCCTTCAGCTACAATTTAGCAGACTAACCTATTAACCTTTGGGGATGTATGTGTATGTATATGTATATTCTCGTCCGACTACCTTGAGTCGGAATTCAGGAAAGGAGAAGAAGATTCGAAGTCCTTGCCTTCATCAAGCACTCCGAATCTCGGGGGCTACACCCACTGGGTGCGCTCGCACGCCCCCAGTGGCATCTTGTAGTTCCTGATCAGCTAAGGGCGTTTAGCCGGCCGTTCGGAGCCCATGTGAGGGCAAGGGCAGAAGCAAGAGAAGGCAAGGAAGATTCGAAGTACCTAGCTACACCAGCTACTCCAAATCTCGGGGGCTACACCCAGTGGGTGTGCTCGCGCGCCCCCACTGGAATGTTAGTTCCCCTGACTGAAGGTGTTCAACCAGCGAAGGCAACCAACTAAGACGAGTCTAGTCGGATAAAGAGAAGATTTGGGAAAAGAGGGAAGATTCGAAGCACCTGGCTACGCCAGCTACTATGAATCTCGGGGGCTACACCTAGTGGGTGTGCTAGCGCGCCCCCACTAGAGGTGTAGTTCCTCCGGCTAAAGGTGTGTAGCCGGACGAAGCAAGCCGGATGAAGTCAACCGGCGAAATATTGAAAGAAAATTCGAAACGCACAAGTTGAAGGAAACTCAAGCAAGTTCGATATTAACAAACTTAAAGGAGGCGAAGCTCCCATAAGTTTACCCGGCATCAGAAGCAGCCGGTACAGACGAACAAGATGCAAACAGAACTAAAAGGAAGACAAATACACCCGGCATCCCGGGGCAGTGACTAAGCGGCAGGACCCTTACCGTGAGGAGCATCTTGACCGGCAGAAGCTTCGGGCGGAGGAGGAGGCGCGGAGCTCGATCCGGTTCCGGAGCCCGCAGGCGGCGGCGGCGGGCCTTCCGCATCAGGAGTACCAACGGACTCTGAGTCGGTGAGCACCTCGTCGGGGTCCATGTAGTCGACGATCTTGATGGCAGATCCGCGGAGCTCCGGATGGGCTTGGCGGATGGCGGCAAGGTCGGCGCCGGCACGGAAGCCTCCGTCGATCTTCTCAACATGGGCATCCTTGTACCAGGAGAGCATGAGGGCCAGAGCCATCTCCGCTCCGGCTCGCGCCGCCAAGTCCCGCAGCCGGTCCACCGCAGCCGGCACCTCTCCCACCTTCGCAGCTAGCTGCGCCATAGTCTCTGGAATCGGAGCCTCCGGCCACAAGAAGGAGAAGACGTCCCGCGCTGCTTGGTGAAGCTTGGCAGCCTCTTCGCCAAGAAGGACGACGAGCTCCTGAGCCGTCGGCTGCGCTCCTGGCCAGTTCTCCTGCAGCCGGTTGTAGACCAGCAGGTCTATGCCGGGATAAAATGCTGTCAGAAAAGAGAGTCAAATCCGGCTACCGGATCCGGAAAGAAAAGAAGGCGGAGAAGAGAAACTCACCCTTAGCCGTGTGGCCAACCTGCATCAGCTCCTCCACCAGAGACTTCTCCTTCGTCACCAGCCGTTTGATCTCCTTCTCTTGGTCCTTGTTCCGGGCCTCGAGAAGGTTGAAGGCTTCGATCCGGCTGGCTAGCGAGGCGTCGTGCTCCTTGATGATGGCCTCCAAGCCGTCTATCCTCGCGTGCCAATCCTTATTCTATAGCCGTAGAGTAGAGTTGTACTTGCTCATCCGGTCGTTCGCTTTCTTCAAGCGATCGATCTCACGCTGAGCGCACATGAGGATGGCTGCAACAAACCGACTATCAGCAAAAAAAAGAGCAAAGCGGGTGAAGCGAACTTACTCTAGGAAGTCCCGTTGGCAGCAGCAAGCTTCTGCTCCAGGGACCGGTTCCCGCCGGCTGCGGCCTCCAGCAGCCGGATCTCCTTCATCGCTAGCTCGAGTGTGGCGGCGAGGTCCGTCAGCGAGCACGCGGCTCGGGCAAGTCAGTGCGGCCTCCTCCTCCTCGTCAACCTCCGGGTGAGGGTCGGCAGCCGGCTCGTCGTTCTGGCTAGGGAAGGCATCCCTGTCCCCGTCCGAATCTTCGCCAGAACGCCGAGCACGCGGCTTGGGCAAGTCAGGCGTAAAAACCTCAGGAGGGGCCTCACCCTCCTCGCGAATGATGCAAGGGAACATCTGCCGAATACAAGAGATTAGTCAGACGAAACAAGAAATAAAGGCAAGAAATAAGAAGGAAAAACTCCGAATAAAGTGACCTACCCAGAGTGCGCAGTTCTCCCGACTGTAGGACACCGGACTAAACTTCTAGCCCTCCGGCAGCCGCTCCTTGGTGATCGTCCACACTCACTCCTTCAGGTTGTGGTAGCGGGGATCTCGACGCGACAGCCGGGTCGGGTCCAGCCGGCCGGAGTAATAGCACATTTTGTGCGCTCGCTGCTGCAACGGCATCATCAACCAGGACATCCAGCTGAGGGTGACGTCCAGGCCGGTCAGCCGGCAGTGGACGAGGGAGCGCATGCGCTTCAGCATCTCATCCGACTCCGCCTTGTCGCCGTGGATCTTCAAGTTCCAGTTCAGCCGGCTGGACTTGACATCCTGGAAGGCCGGAAGGTTGATCCGGTCGACGTTGGTGAGGTTCTTGACATAGAAGTACGACTGCTGCCACAGCCATACCGTGTCGTGCAGAAGAAACTTGGGATAGCCGGTCTGTGAGCGAGAGTAGATGGAGGCGCCGCCGCAGACGACTAGCGGCCCTTGCCTGAACTGCACCTGTGGCCGGATTCGGAAGAGCTGGCAGAAGAGCCCGAGATCTGGCTGGATCCCGAGGTAGCTCTCGCAGAACGCCACGAAGTGCACCAGCGTGCCGATTGCGTTGGTACCGAGGTGGTGGAGGCGAAGGTCGAAGAACGCCAAGAAGGTGAGGAAGAAAGGGTGCATCGGCAGCGCGAACCCACACGACAGGTGCGAGAGGAAGATGACGCGCTCCCCCTCCGCCGGGTGTGGCGACACCTCTCCCACCGGTGCCAACCACACCGCCACCTCCTCCGCCAACGGGAGAACATGGGTGGCGCGGTACTTCTAGATCTGATCTTCGGTGATGGAGGAGCCGCACCAAGCCCCGCGGTCGGCGGCCATCTCCGGCTGGCAGGGGAGCGGCGACGGAGGAGTGGCGGTGGCCCGTAACGTCGACGACGACGAGCGGGCGGCGCAGCGGGCTACAGCGACGACAGAGCAAGGGCGCAAAGGGCAGAAGCGCACTGGGGAAGAGGAAACTGCAGCGGGGGAGCGAAGGAAGGAAACTGCCTCTCCCGCGGCGTCCCTTTAAAGGGCCGGAAGCGCAACCGTCAACAGCGCCACGTGGCGCGCATCCAGACGACCCTCACCCCAACCGCCGCCTAGATCCTGTGTGCCAAAGCGGGATGCGCAGAAGATCCCGGAGCGAGAACCGAAGTGCCGGGCAGCGGCTTCCCGAGGCGACGTGCGACGGGACGTTACGCTGCCCGCCGCAGTGCAATGATGGCGCGTGCGCCCGTGGCCGGCGTCAGCCCTGACATCATGGGTAGCGCAACCGCCAGGCACAGCCGGACAAAAATTCAAAATCAGGAGGGAGCGCGCGCACATTTCGCCTAAGGGCGGAATCCACACGCGCTCGGGGGCTAGTGTCAGGGGGATGATCGCCAGGTACCCCAACCGGACAAGAAACTGAGCAGTCGGATCGTGTCCGGCTGACCAGAGGCAGCTGGACAAGGCAAGATAGGACGGCTATCGCATGGTAGCCGGATCAGCAAGAAGTAGCCGGCTACGGCGACGTAGCCGGAACCAATCAGTGAGACAGGACGATGTGTGTATCAATGCACAGTACGCCCTGTACGATGACAAGACCGACAACTACTCGGCCATACCAAAGACTTTGCGGGGATGACGCAGGAATAGTGGCCCGGTGTTGACGACAGGCTCGCACGGCGTCCACTGTGTCTATGACACACATACCGCTTGTACTCCGATGTGATATACCATACCGGGCACTGTAGATGGCCAGCCGGCTGGGACCCGCATGTGGGGCCTGCCAGTCGGACTGGCCAGTGAGACCGTTGCCTCTCTGCCTATATAAGGAGAGGCAAGGCCTCAGTAGAAAGGGTTGGTCTCATTGCATTTAAGATAGTAGCTAGAGAATACAGCTCAAGGAGCACTTGTAGTTCGTATATCCCACATAGTCAGATCCGGCAGGAGTAGGAGCTTTACCTCATCACGAGGGCTCCGAACCTGGGTACTTCCTGCATCCAGCTACGCTTGCTCGTATCCAATCCCGCCTGCGGACGCTGTCGATAGCTTCCCTGCTAGTCCCCACACCTTTATCTAACCTCTTCAGGTACTGCCGTTCCCAATACAACGACATGCATTTAGTGCAATATGCGCCTCGCATAACCTGGCACCACCTCTTTTTGCACCCTTTGGCACATCCACCCCACTCACTTGTCTCACTTCTTCCTCCTCCACCAAAAGACAGATTTGGTCGCCCCCTCCTCCTCCCCACCTCATTTCCCATATTGATTCACCATAGAAGCGTGCTCAATTTGCATTGGTTGACACTCATATGTAAGTGAAGTCTCTTTCTCCTCTAGATCTACAACATGTCCCTTTACTTCTCCTCTGGCTCTCTTGTGTAAGTCGTCGTTGGAGGAAGCACGAAGGCGTTGCTTGCATGCTCATGCGCGTTGTCGGCGACACCGCGACTATATGATTGTGTTGTGGTGCATGCTTCTTTTTGTGCAGGGATTTCATTTGAGATGCCAATGTTTCGCCGGAATGTCGATTCATTTCTTTTCTGGCGAATTTTTGGCACTCGGGGATGTCCTCTTTTTAGGGGCGGTCATGCCGAATTTTTTCGGCGATCCAGACGTCCATAGATGCTCTAATTATTCTCTTGCTCTTTGTACCACGCGACCATGGTCCGACCACTAATCCGCAAAGCCCTCCTGGATAGGTGGATGAGATGTGCGAGGGCTGATATGGCACGCGCAAATAATACAGAGATACGATGTCCGTGTCATGACTCCAAGCTGATGTATCTGATAAGGCACGATTCTGGAATGCTGAAGTCGCACCTGGTCCAACATAGTTTCATGGATGGCTACACTCAGTGGATACGTGATGACGAATATGATGATGAGGATGTCAATAATGGTAAAGATCAAGATGCCAGTCATGATCACGAAGATCAAGACGCCGGCGGCGGGGCAGGTGATGATCATGAAGATCAGGGTGGCACCAGGCATGATGGGCACGAAGATGATCAAGGTGGCGCCGGGCATGAACACGAAGATCAAGGTGTCGACCATGATTCGAGCTGGCTGCCAGACCCTCATGTCCAATATCTGCTTCTCAAGGAGACGAGTAACGCTAGAGCCGCCGCTAGAGAGAAACCTAAGCTGGAGCAAATGAAGAAAGACACGGTCACTCCATTGTTTGATGGATGCAACGACAGGGATACCCGTCTGAATGTAATGCTCAGGGCTTTGGAGATGAAGGCGAAACACAAAATGACCGATGAATTCTTCGACGACAACATTGCATTATGGCACGATATTCTTCCCAAGAAGGGGAACACATGTCCAACTAGTATCGCTCAGGCCAAAAAAGTCGCGTGCCCTCTCAATCTACCGCACGTGAAATACCACGTCCGGATAAATGATTGCCTCATCTACTGGGGCGAGGACGCGGAGAAGACCATGTGTCTGGTGTGCAAGACCTCTCGATACAAGAGAGGGACCAAGAAAGCTCCTAGAAAGGTGGTGTGGTACTTTACTCTAACTCCTTGTCTGCAGCGGTATTTCGTGGACCCTAAGGAAGCAGAGCTCATGCGCTGGCACGCGGAAAGAAAGAGGCCGGAAGACGATGATCCGGAGAAGGAGGAAATCCTGAGGCACCCTTCGGATGCTTGCTAGTGGAAGGCGTTGGACCTCCAATATTACCAACATTTCAGGAAAGAGTCAAGGAACCTTAGGCTAGGCATGAGCACCGACGGACTCAATCCATTCGGAAGCCAGAGCAGCACACACAACACCTGGCCCGTGTTTGTATGGATCTACAACCTTCCCCTAGTTGTGCATGAAGAAGAAGTAAGTAACCATGACTATGCTGGTTCAAAGGCCAAAACAACCCGGTACAGACATCAATCTGTATCTCACGTTGTTGAAAGAGGAGCTGGCCACGTTATGGGAAGAAGGAGCCCATACGTGGGATGCGTCGAGACAAGAATACTTCGACATGAGAGGGGCGGTGATCACGGCGGTGCAAGACTATCCCGGTTACAGATACTTCTCGGGGCAGGTGGTCCAAGGATTCTATGGGTGCATTAGGTGCAAGGATAATACAACGTATCGCCAGCTATAGAAATATCCCGGGTCTGGGAAAACCGTGTTCCTTGGGGCTCGGAGGTGGCTTCCCAAGAATCACGCCTGGAGAAAGCTAGGAGATTTGTTTCATGGGACGGTTTAGCTCCGAGGAATCCCAGACCATAGGAGCGGTGCGGAAATCTATGAGTTGTTGAATAACTAGAAGGAATGCCCTACACCGGGAAAGACCCAGAAGAAGCCAGAGCCGCTGATGAAGGTATGGAAGGTGAGGTCTGTTTTCTGGGACTTGCCATACTAGAAGATCCTCCGCGTGCCTCGTAGCCTCGATCTCATGCATATCATGAAGAACGTCGGCGAGAGTCTGCTTGCCACCCTCCTTAACACAGAGAACACCAAAGATGGGCCGAAGGCAAGGAACAACTTGAAGCATATGGGCATCAGGGATGAACTTCAACCACCACCTAGCGATGACGAGGAGGAGGACGAGGATGAGGAGACGGAAACGCAGAATAGCCATCATCGCAAGGGCAAAAAGCAGGTCAAGAAGGGCGAGGTCAAGCTCAAGGCCTCGTGCTTCACTCTGAGTAAGAAGGTGGCAATACAGTTTATGAAGTGCCTCCTCGGAGTCAAATTTCTGAACGGCTACGCGGGGAAAATAAGCAGATGGCTAGACGAGGCGAAGCAGCGCTTCAGCAGGATGAAGTATCACGGTGTCGTCGTCCTGATGACGTAGGTACTCCCGCTCGCGATCCGAGCTATAATGGACAAGCATGTCCGTGAAACATTGTTTGGCCTCTGCAACTTTTTTGGCATCATCTCTCGGAAGTCGATAGGCATTAAGCAGCTCACGAGGCTACAGGACGAGATCGTGGTGATACTATGCGAGGTCGAGATCTATTGCCCCCCCCCCCCCCCCCCCCCCCCCCCCCCCCCCCCCGCATTCTTCGACGTCATGCTTCATCTGCTTCTCCATGTCGTGGAGGATATCGTCCAGCTCGGTCCTCCATTTCTGCGAAGCATGATGCCGTTCGAAAGGCTCAATGGACACATCAAAGGATATGTTAAGAATAGGTCCCGTCCAGATGGAAGCATAGCAAACGGCTTCCTGGCCGAAGAGTGCATCTCTTTCTGCTCGAACTTTCTACAAACCGAGACCCCTCTTGGTCTGCCATTCAACAAGCACCTCAGGAGGCTCGCTGGATGGGGTCACCACGAGGGTCGGCGCCCAAAGCATGTCGACCTCGAGGGCCGAACCAAGGACTTTGAAAGAGCAAACCTGGTCGCGCTACAACACCTGCAGGTGGTCGATACATACATATATGAGTACAAAGAGTTTATCAAGAAGAATTACGCTGACCAGGGGCGCCAGTACTCGGAGGAAGATCTTATCAAGGAGCACAACTCCGGTTTCACACGGTGGTTCAGGGAGAAGGTCAATGCTAATCCACCACCAGGCAAGTACTCGGAGAAAGATATACTCATATTCTCCTTGTCACGGGGCACCTCGGACAACCTGATGACCTATCAGGCATACGATATCAATGGATACCCGTTCTACACCGAGGAAAAGGACAATAACTGCGATTACCAGAACTCAGGGGTTACGGGGATATTCTACACTAGCGACGTGCCGGAAAGATACTACGGAAGGATCGAGGAGATTTGTGAGCTCGACTATGTTACGGAGAAGGTGCCGATGTTCCGTGTCAGGTGGGCCAAGAGCGTCGAGAAAGAAGGCCGATATTTCACCACCATGGTTATACCGTCAAAGACCACCAGCGCGAACGCACCCGCGAGAAATGAGCCTTGGGTTCTAGCTAGCAAGGTCGACCAATGCTGGTACATCACAGACCCATCAAAGCCTAGCCAGGTTGTCGTCAGGAGAGGCAAAAGGAACATTATCGGAATGGACGGAGTAACCAACGAGCAAGACATTGACCAGAACAGTGACCCGAAGATGGAAGACGGATACGGCAACCAAACACCGTACACCACAATCCTATCTAAGAAAAGACTCCCATTCAAAATAAGTAGTGAAGATGATCCGGACCTAACCTATGCAACCACGACAAAGAAGGGCAAGAAGACGACCATTGCCAAGAAATGCTAGCGCGCTCCGACCATTGTCATGTGTGGCCTACTATAATGTATTGAAACATTCATGATTATCATTTTTGTATGTTATAATATTGCATTGAGAATATTATGTATCGACGAGACACATTCATAATACTCACTTTTATTCTTTTGGCAATATTTGAATTTTTTAAATATTTCAGTATATATTTATAGTTCATATTGTGTTTGGACAATGGTTTTACATGAAAAATGGCCTTCAAAAAAATTGAGCCACAAGGATTCGAACCTAGGTGGCTAGGCTTTAGTTTAGGACAAGGGACAAAACCAATGGGCTAGTGTCTATTTGTTGACAGATACATCGCACTGCGCTAGTTGACTAGTGCTACAGAATACCCGAGGCGCATTCTGGCCAGATGCGCCTCGCGTAAACTTATACGAGGCGCATTTTCAGATATGCGCCTCGCATAAGCTGGTGCATGTCTATGATGATTGAGCCTTTTTTTCTCTTTCACCTTTTCATCTCTGGATGAACTGCCTCTCTCTGCCATCGACGTTGCCGCCCCTTCCTCTGTCGCGCCGTCTTCGCCCCTTCGTCCTGCCGCCGTCCGTGCCCGCTGTCCACCGTCGTCGAGGTGACCCCCTTCCCCTCTCCCTCCCCTTCCCTCTACCCCTCTTCCCTCCCCTTCCCCTCTCCCTGACATCTCCGCGACCAGCCACGGGGAGGAGGAGCCTGCCGCCCGCGACCCGCCTGCCCCGTGGAGGAGGAGCCTGCCGCAGCCACCTCATCTGCAACCTCACCGTCGTCCTCGCCGAGCACCCTAAGGTGAGCACCTCATCTGCAACCTCCCTACACGCGTACCCTACACGCATGTGTATGAACGTCACTTAGGTGATGTTACTATCAGATTAGGTGATGTTAATTACTGTCAGATTAGGTGATGTTAATTTATTTCTAGATCTATATCCATAGACAGTTCCTCGATAATCTGGTTAGAGTGAACCACTAATTTAAATTGAAGTACTAGCTGCAATCCCAAATCATGTACTCCGTGCAAGATCAGCGCACCAGCTTACTGTCAGATATTGGCTTTCAGATTTATCCCTGTGATCATATGATCACCGCAGCTTCGCTGGCTAGATTCCTCCATTTAAGTGCATGAAAATATTGGCCTGGTAGTGGAAACGACGGAGATCATCGCATGTGTGGTGGTATCTTCTTAACACCACTAGCTACTCCATTTAAGTGCATGAAAATAATTTGTGCTCGCTAACTAGTGCATGAAAAGAATGGAAATATTCAATAGTGATTTTTTTGCGGTAGTAGGTAGAGGTAGAGATCATCCTCTATCTAAATTAACCAACAAGGAGCAGCAACCACAATGATGTAAAAATTGGCCCACCGAAAGTCCTATGTAAAATATCTAGGTCTAGTGTAATCCCTCACATCGGTGTTAATAGTAATCCAGATATCTTTACTACTGAAGGGGATTTTATGGTAAATTCTTGGTGTTGTATTTATAAATAATTACAGAAAATGCCACCGCATATACTATGAATCATACGTCATCCCATACTCTCTTGATACTTCAACACACAACTAGGTTAAGACTCTCTAATAACCTAACCAGACTCATGCTGATAGGCCAGACATAGTGACGCGTGTATTTATGGAAAGGAGTGCCCTTCGGTCCTATCCACGCGTGTATGTTTCTATTATGCCTTTTGGTTTCCTGCCTCCCTATTTCTGTTCTGATTTTATGTTAGAACGAGTTTTTTCGTAGAAATGCATGCTACTACTTCTTTTAGTTATATCGACTGGGGTATAATGCTAATCTAGGAGCAGTTTATAGGGCTAAGAAAATATGGAGAGAAAGAGGAACAAACTGAATGGAGGTAGTTTCAAACGAATCACACCTGGTGGTTACCAAAATAAACGTATTTGTCATAGTTGATCCTGGCTTGGCCACACCTGCCAGCAGAAAAAAGAACCAAGCTCATTATTAGCACTTAAAAGTATATTGGGAGTTAATTTTCACAATATAAAGATGGGCTTTGTTTCTGAGGTTGGCTATATAGTTTCTAGTGGCTCATGTCTAGACACTGAACCATGCTGCTTACGTTTGCGAATTTGCAATGACATAATATGGTGTAGGTCCATTCTTTTTTAACGAATGGTCAAATAATTGTCCATATTGATGCTATACACCGGCTGACTTTTCTTTTTTTCTTTTTTACCATAGATTTATATGTTGTCGAGTTTCAGAAATGATGTTGTTTCATAAATTCTTACATATCAATAGAAATACCTGACTTTATGGATGATCCACTTGCGCATGCACTCGTGGAAGAGTTTATGGTTCATGGCCCTTCAGCGATTACAATCCAAATTACCACCAAAAACACAATAACAGCCCTGTAGTCTTGCCTAGTCTGCAGTTTCTCAAACTGCTAACTAAGGCAGTTTCATCTATATTGATAATTTAAAACAGATTATGTTAAGCACCTTCTAATGTTTTAGGTGCCACAAAAACAGATTATGTTAAGCACCTTCTAATATTCATTGTGACTAGACTTGCATGGTTTGATTCCAGGTTCAGCACACAATAGATTCAATGCAAAGAAAAAGTAGCTTGTGTATGCTGCCAGTTTTCTATAGCAAGTTGTGTATGGCTGTGCTTGTGTATGTTGGCAGCAAAATGGCTGTGTTTGCGCCTATTTAGGCCTTTTTGTGCAGGTTTTTCTTTTTGAGTTGCCAATGTTTCGCCGGAATATTGATTCATTTCCGTTCCGGTGAATT
This sequence comes from Avena eriantha, assembly GCA_910589775.1. Taxonomy (NCBI): domain Eukaryota; kingdom Viridiplantae; phylum Streptophyta; class Magnoliopsida; order Poales; family Poaceae; genus Avena; species Avena eriantha. Next base: position 108,742,829 of record OU342745.1, read on the forward strand.
TCTGGCACTCCTAGACATAGAAAATTAGCAAAGGTTATGCCAAAATTTTCTGTGAATTTTTGTGCTTATTAGTTCCATTTATTTGTGTTGTTAGAAATTTCGGCGGAGCCGGGCCCTTCTAGCAAGAGGGCGGGAGCAGCAGGCGGAGATGGAATCCCACGAGGACCCGTAATTCATTCCGCGGGACGACGAGATGGAGGCAGACGAGGATTCCTCATCGGGTGATGAGGAGATGGGGGACGCCGATGGCGACGCCACTACCACTGATAGTGGTGATGAAGCTACTACGGACAGTGGTAGCACATCGAAGAAGGCCCAAAAGGATCGGACCCTGATCGCGGTCGACATCAAAAGGTCCATCATCACAAGCGTGGGCGCTAAAGGTGCGCCTTTGGAGCCGAAAGAATTTGTCGCAGGTTACTCAAACCAGCTCGCGGCAATCCTCCGGAACACTGTCACGATCAACACGGAGAACCTGAAGGCCGAAGAGAACATGGGTTTCCTCATCCAGCTCTTCCGGAAGCTGCATGCGAGATACGTGTTCCCGAGTGATGAGGAACACAAGTACAATAATGACAATCTCAAAGGGAATCTAGTGAACAAGTTCACCCTCGGGAGGATGCCCAAGGCCTTGTTGAATTGGAAGGTCCAGGTGAAGAAGCTGATTTTGGAGGTCAAGCTAAGTTATTCAGAGGTCGTCAAGAAGGAGCCTCTGGTCACGGAATAAGACTTCAAGGTGTTCAAGGCCAGATGTGAATCCGCCCTGGGCAAGGCCAAGAGTCTGTACTTCAAGGAGTTGTACGAGAAAAATATTGGTACCCACCATCTCGGCTCCGGCGGTTATAGAGCTGCGATTCCCAAATGGGAGAAGGAGGACGCCGATTCTCGTGCAAAGGTGTTAACACCTCCCTTTGACGACATAAAAGAGAAGCAGGCAAAGAACTTTGTCAGGGTCCGGTTTGCCAAGCCGAAAGAGAGTTCTGATTATTCCTCGGAGCCCGCCGGCCCCTTCGCTATGAAGGTGACGGACTTCATGAGAAAATATGTAAGTAGTTTGCATGCAAGTCGATTAATTGCGTTCTGATTAGTCCTTGTGTGCAGGACGAGGAGTGTAGGAGCTCCTCATACCAGGGGTCGGCGCCTGTCGCCAAGTGGGACACCACTTTTAATAGGGCGTTGAACCGGACCAAGAATGTTGAGCCCCTGGTGGCCCCGTCGTCGGCTGGTCGTGTGGCCGGCTTTGGCAGCATAACATGGTCCGAGTACTATGGCACCCTGGAGCGGAAGGGCAGGAAGGCGGAAAGCGTCGAGGTAAGACACCTAAGGGAATAGGTGGAAACCTTTCCCAATATAGTCCAAGATGCCGTGAACCAGGCTGTGTCGGCTGCCGAGACAAAGTTCCAAGAACAAGTTCATACACAAGTCCAGGCACAAGTCCAGTCACAAGTGAACGATAAGCTCAATCCCGTCCTTCCCGCCTACATGGAAAAGTACAACTAGTGATAGAAGGGTGGTAAACGAGGGCCTCCACCGGTTCCCAACATCGACAGCGCCCAATCGAACAACATGGCACGGCCGGAGGCGCTGGTGACTCCTCCAGCAGGGCCGGTGGTGGTGGAGACTCCTCCATCTCCGGAGCTTAACTTTCCCACTGCGGCGAAGGCGTCGGCCCGCACCATCGTGCCATCATGCAGCCACTCCGCCACTTGTGCGCTCAAGCCTGCCGGCGGCGGTGCCTCGACATTGGCCGAGTTCGATGCCCTCAAGGTAACTAACTAATTAAAGCGAGAGTTGGGAGGCTTAACCACACCGATGACTTGGTATCATTTTTACTGACGCCCGGCCTACATGTCTTTCACAGGGAGACACTCCTTGTACTCTAATGCACTGGGTAGGCGGCCAGTTCAAGGATGTTGCCAAGGGTACTATCGTTTAACTGGAGAACCGCAAAATGCACAATGTCACAATGCCACCCAACATGATGAGGGTCAGATACAGTATGGTGCTTCCAGGCTACAAGCAAGTGGAACCTCCCTCTCAACCTCAAGGATGGGATGATAAGGGGACGGCGGCGGTCCTCAATACCGGCTTCGACTACTTGTACCTATGGCCGAAGAGCCAGATCCGTTTGGGGATGGAGGACCAGCTCAACATCACCCCAGAGGCGGCACAACCAACACAACCAGCACATGATGAAGACTTTGAGATGGCAGACTCGGACAACATGGCATAGGATCCCTATGATGATGATGGAGAAATTGACCCGAACTTCGGCAACCAGTTCGTTAACATAAGGTTTTCTGATTGGTATGAGACGGCACCATCAGGCACACATCAAGTTGCCGATACCCAACCAGCACCGGCGAAACCCCCTTGCCAGGTGCGTCTCTCCCAACTAGTCAGGAGACGCCACCACCCGGCACCTTCACCGAGCCTCCGAGGCCAGCTGTTCCTTTGATCAGCCCCAACACCCTTCATAAGGCGATCGGTGAGGTGAACACAGTGGCCGACGCCCCAAAGGGACGGAAGAAGGGTCGCAAAAGTAAGCCTAAGGGTGATCGGGGCAAGGATCCAAATCTTGTTCTCCAGGCTGAGGACGGCCCTGTGGGGCAAGCTAGGAATCAGCAACACGTGGCAGGTGCACCGATGATGTATAACTCGTTGCTCAAGGTCGCAGGCTCTCAAATGCACAATCTTCATTATAGCTGTCTCACAATTGAGGAGCGTCGCATTCGCGAGAACGACCAGTCGTACCTCATTTTCAAGGCTAAGGTGCCTTCTGTGTCGTGCTTCGCCAGTGTAGTCCCCGGGGATATCTTCTACCTACGGCATACCGACATCTTCGACATGTTGAATGGGTTCTGGCTGCACAATACCCTGGTTCGGCTATTCTCCCTCAATATGGCCATTCAGATCACCAGAGACAAGATCTTGGGCATCCAGATAGTGGATCCCTACTTCATGCGTGACGTCATCCTGAAAGATGCTGAGGAGATAGCGATGGCGACCGACTACCTCTCAACCTTCTTGCAAACATGCTTGGACAAGGATGTGATTCTCCTTCACTACCATCCCATCACGTAGGATGATCGGATAGGCTGCATGCTCATATGCTTGAATTTAAAACACTCAACAGCTGTGTACCTCGATTCAAACAGTGCGATCCCGAAAAACTAGACCAATATCAAGAAAATTCTTGATGGTGCTCTCACCGGCTACATCATAGAGGGAGGCGTCAAACCGGCAACGCCACATGTGAAGTTTGGCACGCACGTGTTCCGCCACAACACTAAGTTCGCCTGCGTCAAGCAGCCGTCTGGCAGCAGGAAGGATGCCTTCTACGCCATTTACCACATGAAGGCGTTCTTCAATGACATGGAGAGCAAAACGCTGCCATTTTACCTCGCGAAGTGGGCTGAAAGGCTTGCAATAATACATGATCGCAACCTCAGGCAGCACTTCTTTGACATCCAGGAGAAGATCGCGACAATCGTGCACCAGGGAGTCATGAAATCCGGAGGCACCTTCTATAGTGGCCATACACTGCCCAACAGGGAGATAGACGAACGCTTAGCACAGCAGGCTGACCGTAGGACGTTCATGTAGATGGCGAAAACTCGGTCAGGCTTAATAAATGCCCCCCCACCAAAGCCGACTCAACAGCCGAAGAAGTCTTGATGATTGCATTGCCTAGGTAGCTAGATGTTAGTTTCGAACTCGTGTTGTAACCTCTTATCACTATGTTAAACTGTTTCATCAACCATTGAACTTGATTGTGAGAGACACTAGCTAGTTATTTGTGTTATGAACTATTTTAAGTGCTTGTTGCTTTTCATTCATTATTGTTGTCCTACTTCTTGTTGTTTGCTTTCTTTGTCTTTCTTAGAAATGCTGATGATTAAAACGTGTTGTGGCGTCATGTGTGTGACCATGTCGTTGCTGGATCTTGTGTGCCAAGTAGACTAGAGATTTGTGCATATAATCTACTTGTCGCCCCAGATCCATCAGTGGCATTGTCATTTTCTGTGCCCAGCCTAAGTATGAGGCAAGTAGACTTGTAACAATGTCGCCCAAGTTAACACTATTTCATCTCGTAGCCCCAAAGTCGAAAGAGGACAAATATTTTTGAGATTCATATACATAAGACATAATATGTTAAGAGGTAGGCCAAGGAAAGGGTTCTGGGTCCACGACAACGACTCCTTTTGACACACCAAACTCGAAATGAGTCGTTGCCGTGGAAGACCGAATCCTTTCCTTGCTTTACCTCTGGACATATCATGCCCATGCTATATGAATCGTTGAAGTATTCCTCTTCTTTTGTCTTTGACGATACAAATATATTAGATAGCGTGAATTAAATGAAATGGTGAATTATGTAGTTTCAAATATCTCATTGTAGCCCCAAAGTCGAAAGGAAGAAATACATTACTTCACTATTCGTATAGCATTGGTGACATTGTTATATGAATCGTGGAATGATTTCTTTCCTTTCGTCTTTGATGATACAATGAAATGATAAACTATTTCATCTCGTAGCCCCAAAGTCGAAAGAGGACAGATATTTTCGAGATTCCTATACATAAAACATAATATGTTGAGTGGCAAGCCAAGGAAAGGGTTCTGGGTCCACGACAACGACTCCTTTAGACACACCAAACTCGAAATGAGTCGTTGTCGTGGAGACCGGATCCTTTCCTTGCTTTGCCACTCGACATATCATGCCCATGCTATATGAATCGTGTAAGTATTTCTCTTCTTTTGTCTTTGGCGATACGAATAGTATGAGGCATGAATCCAAGTCATTCTTGGTTTGCTTTTTTGGTTTTTCTTCGAAATGCCGATGATTAGAACATGTTGTGGTGTCATGTGTATGACTATGCTGCTATTTGATCTAGTGTGCCAAGTAGACTAGTAATTTGGGCATATACTCTACTTGCCACACGAGATCAAACAACAAGCATTGTTATTTCCGTGCCCAACCTAAGTATGAGGCACTAATGCAAGACATTATTGGTTTGCTTTTTTGTCTTTCTTTGAAATGACGATAATTAGAACGTGATTTCTTACATCTTGTTGCACCCATATATATATATATATATATATATATATGCATGATCTTATCTTGTGAACTGCTATTGCTTTCCACTGACATAGATAATATCATATATCTTGTGCATAGGAGATGGCGAAGAAGTGCTATGTCGTGTACGTCAGCAAGGTTCCAGGTGTGTACGAGGAGTGGGAAGACTTCCAGAAGCAAGTGAACAAATTCTCGGGCAACAGCTACAAAGACTACAAGACTAGAGAGGTGGCGGAAGAAAAGTGGAGGAGGCACGTGAGGAAGAAGTGGAGGAACTTCCTCGTGATCACCACCTTGTTTCTCTTCATGGTAGGTTATGTGCTCTACTTCATCTAGATAGAGCTCTGTCGTCGGAGTTGTAATGTGATTGTGAACTTGTACTCGGAGGTGTGAACTTGTGGCACAAACACTTGGTGTTGTGTGAAAACTTGGCACTTGTTGATTCTAGTTGATGTATGAACTCGTATGTCGCGATTGATGTGTAATGTACTTGTATTCATGCTAGTTCTATTATGCTTTGGCCAATTGCAAGTTTCTGGAAAATTCTATGTTGTTTATACTGTATTCTGGACTATATTATATATTTGACTACCTGTAAACTGTTATTTGAAAATTGTTGTAAAACTTGAATTTCGAAAATATATCCAAGGCGCATATGTGAAGTATAGGAGGCGCATATAGGGTACTACACGAGGCGCATTTTACAACATATGTGAGGCGTATATCATATGCGCCTCCTATACTTCATATACGCCTTGCATATGATATGCGCCTCGCATAATAAATACTAGAGGCGGGGCGCTAGAGGCCCATACCATATGCGCCTCGGATAGGGTTTCCAGTGGGCCTCAGGGTAGGGTTTTCCCTAGTAGTGTACTTCAGGTTATTTGATTACCCATTCAGGCCTCGTTTACTTGCCCGGTATTTCTCGGATTGGGCGAGTATTTTCCCGGCCCACTCGGTAATCCCCGATCTTCCCCGTAGGCCTGTTTACTTCCGGTGTATTTGCAAGTATTATACCGGCCCATCCCCGCGGATCCCCCCACCGAAGCCAACATATCCAGGGATTTCCACACGCGACACAGACCTCGCGTTTTGTCGGGGAAGAGAGGCGACGGTGATGACGCGGACTGGAGACGACGGCGAGGATGCCGGCCTGAGGACGCTGCCGACGGACGCCTCCATCAAACAGGGCAGGCCCTTCTCTCCGGTTAGTTCCCCTGGCTCCTCCCCTCCCCCCCCCCCCTCGTTTCTAGGATTGTTGCTGCCGACATCCATCTCCTGTCGATCTCGTCATCCCTGGTCTGGTTCTTGGCGAGGCCGTTGGATCCAATGAGCTCGGCGTCCAGGTAGTGAGCACCCCTTGCATGATTAGGAACCTTTTTAAAAAGGTTCTACTCTGATCTGATCTGAAAATGAGTCTGAGTAGTGTGCATACTTGCGTCTGCAGGAAGCCCTCAATCGCCATCAGTGTAGTCGTGCACCTAATCCAACTAGCTATAGGTAGGTGCCATGGATCGCCATATATATGCGCGTCATTGCTTAGCTATAGCTAGGTAAGACGACTGCCGCAGGTTGTGGATGCCTAGCTTGCCTTGCTTAGCTATAGCTAGACTACTAGATCTTTACCCTAGCTCACCTGGGCAGGGGATCGAAGAGCAAGGCTAGTGATTTGGTTAATTAATAGTGAGATGTGCACTTGTGCACCAAGAGAGGTGTCCTTGTCCATCCTATTTTTCCTGCATCACACATGGCCTACTTATTCCGTACCATGACGAACAGATCATCTAGCAAAGACCATGAACATCCTGCAGAAACAAAGATACAATCAGGCTTTACCGGCGCTATGCAATTCTTCAGATTTGGACACATATGCTAAGAGATTGTAGTACTAGCTGATACTTTCCTTTCTCATCTCACTATAACATTGGATGCTCTGTTCAGCTTTCCAAGAACTAGTTTTATGCTTTAATATGGTTTTATCTAATGTTGCTATTGGATTATCCACTTGCTATACTTTCAGACTTCAACTGTGCTACTTGTTCCTACTGTAAACAGAGAGCAACCTTAATCTATACTGTTCCTATTGTACCTAGAGAGCAACCTTCATCTATATTGTTACTTAAGCAAAATGGGAGCAACCTTGATCTATATTTGGTACATTGGATAGTTGTAGCTTTATTCCTAGTAGCACTAGATGGTTTTCCTTGTCAAGTGTTGCTGCTGATTTTTTATTGTAGCTAGCAAGCATGAATTCAGTTCCTGCTGCATTGCAGTGCTGCTGGTGCGTCCTCCTTATGTGGAGATGACAATTCAGTTCCTGCTCAAAATGTATTCTTACTTTTTGCTAATATGATGATGCTTCTTCATACGTAGTCTAAACAGCTGGTACATATTGGTAATGTTGTGGTATAAATTTTATATTATATAAAAGACATAGTGCTACTACAAACTGGTGTCAACAAGCATCTCTGTTGTTTTTCTAGTAGTGTAGCTAGCTAGTTGTGTCGATTGTCCTATTTTTCTCTGCTGTATATGTGACTAACACTTTCTTTTTCTGATGATATACCAGTGTGTCGATGAAAGCATTTAGCGGAGCTAGACAAGGAAATGATCGCATGAACTATTTTTAGAATCGGCATAAAAAATTTATTCTCAGCCAAAATATTATTGTAGAAATAATGAGGCAATTGTTTGAGCTTGGGTATGTCGATCTTATATTTAAACCTGTATTCATGAAGTCTATGTTGAGATGTTAGCACCCAATGCAAAGATTCGATTTTTATCACATGATATGGTGGATTGTTGTTCTTTCATTGTGATGATCTGATGATGTTAATTTTTTATCACCTGATATGGCGCCCAATGCAATTGTTCTTTCATTATATTTAAACCTGTATTCATGAAGTCTATGTTGTAGGTGTAAAGTTCCTCTTTTTATCACCTGATGATGTTAATTCTCTCCCGTCCCCTCTCATCCCCAAAATTTAAAGTAAACAAGTGAGTGATTGGGAAGTGAAGGGAAATGTTGGGAAATGATAGGAAATGTGGGGATTGGGTGATAGAAGGGATTCACCAAATCCCCTCCTATCCCCAAACTCCTAGGGGGTGAAAATACCCTACAAGTAAACAAGGCCTCAGGGGGAGCGGTGGTATGGCAAAGCAGGTTGCAAAAATGTGTGGGGCTGAACACTACTGAGGCCAAGTTCATCGCAGTAATTGAGACGAGCAAGGAGCTATTGTGGTTTAAACGATTGGCTTGTGAGCTTGGTTTTGAGTAAGACAAGTATATGTTGTTTTGTGACAACCAAAGTGCCATTCACCTAAGTAAGAATGCAAGTTTTCATTCGATGCCGAAGCATATTGATGTTCGCTATCATTGGATTTGAGATATGCTGAATTCCAAGAAAATGCAAATTGAGAAGGTGCACACAGTTGACAATGGGGCTGATATGTTGACCAAGGTGGTGATAAGAGGAAAGCTCGAGGTATGATGTTGCTATCATTGCATGACTGCCGGTTGGCAGTGAGACCCTCCATGATGTCGCGACGGGATTTTGTTGGGTCCGATCCCTCCACATGGAGGTGTGTTTGCAGCTCAACATCAACCCGTGAAGTCCAACACGTTTCAATCGTTGATCGATGTTCGTATCCAACGACTGAGGTGCTCCTTGGTAGAGGAGTAGAAAAGAAAACCCTAGCCACCCTTGGTGGCTGTGTGAGAGTATGAGCAGGTGAGAGAAGCAAGCCAACGTGAGAGAGGGTGAGTGAGAAGAGAGGAAGAAGAAGGAGAGGTGATTTATGTCTAGATTTCTGAGATCTGACCGATCTGTCTTCAAGCTAGTGTTTGGAGGCTCAAACGTGCTTGAATTGGCTTCAAACTTGGTGAGCTTGGTCTTTGCTTTGAGTACTTTGATCTGGTTAGATGGTTTACGATTTAGGTCAGTGTAGCTTCAGATTTGGAAGCGGTTTTGTTAGTTCGGACTGCTGCAGTTTCAACACAGAGCAGTTTTGGTAGACGAACAGATTGGACAGGAAAATGGTATCCGATTGAGCTGAAATTTGGTTTGTATGTTGAGAACTCGTATGTCTACTTGTCTACCAAGTTTGGTGATGGTTGGATCTGCGGTTTAAGATAAGTTTTCCGATTACCGAAAAGGATAGAAACTAAGATACTCTGTTTTGCTGTAATCTTTATTTCAAGTGGTTGTTATTGTTGATGCCGGTTGGCAACGTGCTGAGTGTGTTCTACATCTCTAGATGTTCTAGAGAAGGCTCTGTACTCAGATTGCTCATAGTGAAGCTCGTGTGGACCGGTTGGTCCACCGCCGTGGTTTTTTCCTCCTCACCTTGAGGGGATTTTTCCACGTAAATCCTTGTGTCACCTGTGCATGTGCTTGTTGTTTTATTTCCGTTGCATATCTGTTAATTGAAACTATACTCGGAATTCACCGCAGGTAGGTGTGGTTGTGTATCTTCCCCCCAATACTGCACTCAGGCAGCGTAAATATATATAGCTGTGAATTTCCCAACCCTACCAGCTGCACAATCTCCTCCTAACCAGGCTTAGTCCTAGCATCTACTTGTACCAATATTCATCAAGGACAACAATGACAGTTTTAGGGAGCACACGAATGGCAAGTTACCACGCGGCCAGGGAGAAAATTCGGAATTTCCATATACCGTTCACTTGAAGATTCGACATCTGGAGACGCTCCGGGGAACAAGTTCCCAATTGTCCATGTTGAGTTTTTCTATTTCTCTGAACGTCGACTGCGAATTAATTCATTAGAGCTCAGCCACGTCCTAATTCACTAAGATTTGCAAGTGGACTTACGACTGAGATTGCAATACATCACCTAACACTACCGACAATTAGACAGCAGGATCGTCGCATTATAGCTTTTGTAGTGTTGGGCATGCATGCATGGGCGCATGCATGGCTTATCCAAGGCAACCCACCAATTAACATATGAAAAGATACAAAGCCAGAATGTTCCTCAAAACAAAATATACAAAGTCAGAGGCAGAGACAGGCATCCTCTGAGATGGTCGTTCTCACAAGATCGATCACGCGTCGATGGATCCAGCTGATGATCGATCTCCGAGGCTCGGAGCTGCACGTGAACTCCCGGTCGTCCGCTCCATCCATGCAGGCACGCACCGTACCTAACGTGTCCTGCTAGCTGCATCAGATCATTGCATCCACACACACACGTACTACAACAGTACAACGCACACACAATTATAGGCCGGCCGGTACCAGCACAAGATTCCGTCCGTGTGTGCACACTGTACACTCAGCTCTGCTGGGACATATGAGAGGCTGAGCTGGATCTTGGCCTATCTGCGAAAAGGACAAGAGATGGTACGTGCGTAGGTATGTTCCACGTATGAGCACGATCGAACGAGTACGTACCACAGTTCTCGGTTATTGGTAGGCAGGTGGTATCCCAAACATGCGCGCGTATTATTGGCCGCCTTCTGCAGATCAATTTCTTTGTTGCTACACCCGACGTACGTACAGGAGTAGTATGAAAGTATATATTTTAAAGCAAAAATGTAGTAATGGTTATATATATTTAGGTTTTTCAAGCGGCATCCGAGCTGCCCCGCTTCGTAGGCAAAATTTATTAATCTAGTTTAAATTTTTTAATCAAATTGTCTCTAGTTTGAACTAAATTTTATTTTCGCGGACTTCTACAACCCTATATAAGTTTGAGAAACGTGGAAATCCATCCTCGCTATCTACACTTGAAACTAGCATAACAAACATGGACACGGGGAAGAAGAAAAAAAAAGCCCAACCTAACCTTCGTTGACGAAATTCATCCTCGCGATCTACACTCACCATGCATATATGCAAGGGTGCTCGATCAATCTTGATAGAATATATATTTGTACATGTTGTATACGTACATATTGGTTGCACCTTGTAACCGTATGTAACCTGATCTCTGCATATATAACGAGAAGAGAGAGACGCCGGCACTTTACGCCGTGCGACCCACCTAATTCTTCCGCATCCTCTGTTATGGTATCAGAGCTCCTACGCTCCTGACCTAGTTTGCCGCCGCCGCGATCTACATCGCTATCGCCGCCATCTCCAACGCGCGCTGCCGTATTCCTGATGGCCACGGAATCCACTCCCTCGTCGACTGCGGCGCTCGCTGCTTCGTCGACTACGGCGCTCTCCTCGTCGCTCACGACGGTCACCACTGCGCCGCATGCGTCATCCGCGCTGCCTCCGTTCTCCATGCCCGGATCGATACCTGCATCTCTTGCCTTCTCCACCGCGGGCCAATTCCCACCCGGATCGGAGCTCTTCACTGTCCCGCTCGTCGCCGTCTCATCGAGCGCGTCATCAGGCGGGATCTCTCCTGCCATGTACGCGGGCCTCCAGCCGGGCGCCTATGCTGGGTATGCACCTGCGTCAGGTGCCTTCGCTGGGTACCAGCCCAGTGCGCTCCAGCTATCTGGATTTCAAGCTGCTCTGCAATCTGAGTCGGCTGGTCATGCAGCTTTGCAAGGACTCACGCCCGGCTTCCAACATGCGGGACAACAGGCACCTGTAGCTCCTGGGTATCAGCAAATTCAGGGACTCAATCACGGCTTCCAAGGCCTCCCGCAGTCCATGGGGCTACCACCCATTATCAATATCAGCTCGTCGATCACGATTAGGCTGACAAGCGAGAATTATCTTATATGGAAGGCTCAAGTTGGTCCCCTCCTTCGAAGCCAACTCCTGATGGGGTACGTCGATGTGTCCGGCCGCACACACTGTCGTCGAACATGGCAGCGTCATGGTGCCACATCCCAACCCTCTACATCAACATTGGGTTCAGCAGGATCAGGCTATCCTCTCTGCCTTCGTCTCTTCAATGACGGAGGGCGTTGTCGGCATGGTGATGTTTGTCGCTACTTCTCAAGAGGCATGGGAGACTCTCGCTGGGGCCTTTGCTACGACTACCGTTGCTCGCTCATCTGGCATTCGTCAGCAGATGGCCGAGCTCAAGAAGAGGGACACAACCGTGATGGCCTATTTCCACAAGATGAAGGCCCTCTCTGATGAGTTGACAAGCATCGGACAACCTCTTCGTGACACGGAGTTCATCTCCTACCTCCTCGCTGGTCTCGGGCATGAGTATGACGCACTCTACCAGGTTTTCAATGCCCGCACCACGCCCATGCCAGTCCGTGACCTGTATGCACAGCTTCTCGCCACGGAGCATCGTCAGTCTTCACGTCGTGCGGAAACGGGCATGCACTATCCCGCGGCCCACTTCTCCAGCGCTCCGGTCGCCCCATATGGTGCAGCGTCCAACATCGCCGTGTACGGCGCACCACGTGGTGGTGGCTCCCACCCTAATTACCGCCCGGACGTGCGCCCCCAACAGCCCAACAACCAGGGATCCCGGCCTCCATCCGCGAACCCATCTGGGAAGTCCAACAACGGGCGTCCCACCATTGTGTGTCAGCTCTGTGGCATCCCACGACACACTGCTGCAAAATGTTACAAACGGTTCAATAAAGATTTCCTTGGAGTTGGGAATGATGGGAGCAACACGCAGCACCAAATCGCTATGGTGTCCAATGCCGTCTCATATGGTGCCCATGGAGGACAAGTGACGACGGTAGACCCGGCATGGTATGCGGACTCGGGTGCCACACATCATGTCGCTCACGAGCTTGAGAAGCTCACCACCAGGGAGCCCTACTACGGCACCGAGCAACTTCACGCGGCGAATGGAGCAGGTATGCGTATTCATAATATTGGTCATGCTCTTTTACCTACTCCATCCTCTAAGCCCATAAATTTAAATCATGTTCTTCATGTTCCCAATGCCCGTCACAATCTTTTGTCTATGAGTAAACTTTCACATGATAATAATGTGTTTATTGAACTTCATCCTCATGATCTTTTTGTAAAGGATCGGGACACGAGGGAACCCATTCTTAGAGGTCGGTGCCATGGTGGTCTTTATGAGATTAAAACTCCTGTCATCAAGCAAGCACTCAGCAGTGTCAAGGTGTCGCATGATATGTGTAACTACCTCGGTGAATTACGCTCTTAGTTACATGCCTGGATGAACGAAAGTGGTTAAAATAGTACGGTGGGGCCCAGGGCCACTCACGGTAGACCTTTCGGCCGTCCTAACCACTTTCAGAACATCGGGACAAGAAGGAGCGGCGTAATCGGCAGGCGAAGGGATCAACTACATACACAAATGAGTATGTATACAAGCCACATACAATAGTCCTCAAAGCCATTCCATCTAAAAGAAATAGAAATATTGCAACGCCATACGGCAAGATTCAAATATCCTAGATAGAGATAATAATTTAGGATAGCTCCTCATACAACAAACATCAGAGTATCAGGCGGAAGCGGAAAACAAGATCCGAGTATGGATAAGAAGCAAATCGGCATAAGATGCCCCATAAATAAACACATCCCGCCCACAGATCTCACGGATCCCCGTTCCCGGAATCTCTACACCGAATGATCGTTGTCAACATCATCTGTCTCTTCCACCCAGTATCCATCTTGCGGGTACACCTGTTCATCTGAATCAAACAATTTATCGTGTGAGACCCTAGGGGTACTCAGCAAGTCTTTATGCCACTAAAGGGGACACAACCTAGGGTGATGCAATTGCAGCAAAAGATAATACCTAACAATTCTACAGATACTCGCTAATCATCCGCCTAACCAATGATAGACAGATGTCCGTGAATTAAGGACAACAGTTATAACAGTATAATTAACAGATCCATCCTCCTCCTCGCTTACCAACGAGGAAGCGGACGAACAACCCCCATCATCCGTTGGCAGTTTTTATTAACCATTCCATGGGTGTTGCACTATTTACTAGTCAAGTACTTAGTCAAATTAAAAGCGGTACTTTAGTTATTCTTGTCTATGATCGAGAAACTGTGCTCCAAGTCGTCCATAACGGCGGACACGGCTTTTAGAAAGATTTACCCTGCAGGGGTGCATGAATAGCAACACACACTCGATCAACCTCGGAAAAATCAGATCAAAACCCAACGAGACATTCATGACAAAGCGATCACAGGATTCAGAAATATTTCAGGGGGCCACCCCATTAAGCTACCCACAACGAAGTTGGCCGGCTCCGAGACGGACCCAAGGTTTGTGTGGACGGCGGTAAACGACTAGGAACCCGAAAATGTGACTAGGCTTGTCGATACAGCGAAAACGTGTCACGATCCAAAACAGTACAGGTGCTCCTCGCACAATCTTAAATAAAGCAGTAACATGGCATAAGTACAGGATAATAATAAAGCCCCAAACTAATTGTGGCCCCAAGAAATAAGAATGAATCAAGCTCTGGCTCAGGGGGGTCCATAAGGCCTCCCGGATGTGGATAGTGCGAATAGTCAAGGAACAAGAATCAAGTACTCGGGGTCCTACGGGACACAAGTGAGCATGAACAACCAAATAGCAGATATTGCTCACCGATGCCTCTTTCATTAGTTATCCCATTACTACTCAGGTTAAGTTGTTTAGGTACCTCATTATGCATCAGACACTCACATACCCTACTCATGCTTTTCTACGACTCGCATGGCTCAAACAACTCCTGTAGTAATGGCTCATGGGATGGAGGAACAAGCTTCGATGGGGTTTAAAAGTAAAGGCTAAGCAGTACTTGGGATTCAATTTAATGCATTCGCGACTCAATGATGCAAGAATAAGATAGAGGCAATAGGTATTGTATATATGCAAGCATATGGTAGTGCTTGCCTGGCAGCTCAGTTGAAGCGAGAGATGGATCTGGGTAGTACTCCTGTGATTCCTGGTAATTCTCCTGCTGGGCGTCTATTCGAAGAAGAACCAAACAAACACGGGCAACATAAATAAAGTGCACAAGCATATGAATTAAAGTGCGACAAGCAAACAAGCATGCCATGATGAATGATGCACAATTTACATGGCATTAAAGTAGCATGGCAAAGGTGAGGTGTAGATACAAGAAATAAAGCATTTTATTATTTATTTGGTCCCATTTTATTGTCATAAACATTTCAGGTTTTTAATAATGACATGATGCATGCTTCAATTCAGAACAAGGACTGCATAGATAGAACGGGCTCGTCGCGTTGATCGATTTAGACATATTATTTGCCAAATTTGGAGTTATAGAATTAAAGTTATTAATTAATTAAGGAAAAGGGCATTTTATTGTAATTTTAATCATCTCGAAATTTTAAAGTGTTCAAACAATATTTTGAATGGCATATTTGAATTCCTCACATTTTTCCGATTCCAAAACATATATCATTTGTATTATTTGGATTTATATTTGCAAAGTTATTTAAATCTGATTTGAATTTGAATTTAAATCAATTTTGAAAAAGGTTTAAATAAAAAAGACAGCAGGGCACTTTTGTCACCCAGCTCGACTTAGCCAAAGTCACTGACGGGTGGGCCAATGCTGACTGGGGCCACGCGCGCGGAAATCTTTTGCTACCGCGGCTTAGCTAGCTGCCGCGGGTGACAGGCGGGGCCAGCGAGCTAGGGTCCATGTGCTAGTGGGGTACCCCCCAGGGACTAACAGGTGGGACATGTGCTGGGGCGCGGGTTGAGAGTGAAGAAAGGCGGGTACCTTTTTGTAAAACGAGCCGCGTCAATGACAGGTGGGGCCTAACTGGACCGCTGGTTAAGCCGGCAAAAGGGCAGGGGGTTATGTGCAAAAAGGGGGGTGCGGCACTGTTTATCTGCTTTCTCTGAACCGCGGACAGGTCTGAGATCGACCGTCACGGGGCGCGGCGCGCAGGGAATCGAACTCGCGACCTGGCATGCGCGGGCGGCGGCGGCGGCTACCGCTGGGCTAGGGAGGGGTAGTTGTTAGGGAGTATCTACGCGACTAGTTGAGGCGCTACGCGGCGCGAGAGCGTGCAGACAGCAGCAAGCGGCGGCGCACTGAGGGCGTTCGTCGGAACGACTGACGCGGCTAGGGCTTCCTGGTGAGGCGGAGCATGTCTGGGCGATAGAGGGGCTCACCGCGGGGTGGTCGGAGGTGCCAGATCGAGGAGAGACGCGGCGGATCGTCGGGGTTGCAGGCGTCCTGGCGGGTTAGGGTTTCGATGGGACGGCGCAGGTACTGGCGCTCCTGGGGCTTCTCCTCCTCGTCGGCGCGTACGAGGCGAAGTAGGGGAGCCTCCTCGTTCTTCTGGACCACCTCCACGTTGTGCTGGCCGGCTGGAACGAGGGGACGACGCGGTGCTGGCGGCGACCAGCAGCAGATGCTGGCGACGGTGAAGAAGAAGGGGAAGGAGAGGGCAGGCTCGGGGCGGATCTGGGTGAGCTAGGAGACGTGGGGGAGGAGGAAAAAGTGAGGTAGAGGGAGGAGATGGCGTGTGGGCGCGGGGTAGATGGAAAAGTGGCTTCGGCCCTTTCCTCCTTCTCCTCCCTGATCACGTGGTCGAGCTGGGGCTCGACCTGGGCAGCCAGGCAGCGGCAGAGGAGAGGGGCTGCAGGTGGGGCCGAGGAAGAGAGGAGGGAAGGTGGGCTGGCACGGCAGATAAAGAAAGAGAGAGAAGAGGGGGCCGGGTTAGCTATGGCTAGGGCTTGCTCGATTAGGCTAGGGTTTGGGGTGGCTAGATGAGTAGCTGGGGTGTGGGCCAGGGAGAGAGAGGGGCCAGGTGGCCAGCATGTTAGAGAGAGGGAGTGAAAAAGAGAGAGGTGAGATGAGGTTTATATTAGGCTAGGTTTAGAGAGAAATAGAGGAAGAACTAGGGCTAGGGATTTAATTAGTTGTGTAGGTTTTTATTCTTGTTTAAAGGATCAACCCAAGAGGAGCTAGTGATTGCTTTGGAACTAACATGAGATGAGGTGGAAGATTAACCAAGAAAAAGAAAAAGAAAAGATGTATGGGGAGAAGCCCTCTTTGAATCATGCATGGAGATAAATAAAAGAAAAAGATGTGGATGAGAATAAGGGGAATGATGGGTAGATGATGTAGATGATCTCACAAGAAGAACCACCAAACAAAGGAAAAACAAGTGGTTGAAAGGTGGTGATGATGGTTGCATGGCCCATGCAAAAATAATAAATGCCATGATTGATTTTGTGAAAACAATAATAATATGGCATTATACTTATGCATTGCCAAGAAGTGGAATAAGGCCAATCAAAAGAACTAATAGAATTTGATCCACCCCATTCACATGAGCTAAGAATAAATTCAAAAGAAAAGAAATACAAGCTCATGGTTTAATGAGATGGTGGAATTATAAGGTGGTGAAAAGAAAAGTGATGGAGTTGAATAAAAGATATGCCTCCAACTCAACTTGGGCATTTAAACAATATATCAATAACCAAATACAATATCAAGAGGCAAATACAATTAATAATGCATATGAGAGAAGAACCAAAAGAAAAGGGTTTTATATGATGCTCAAATGCAAGGTGGCATGATGACATGAGCATGATATAATTATGATGCAACAATTATATATAGAAAGTAGCCAATATATTACTAGACCAAGTAGCATTACAATTGTTAGACAATTGGGATGCTACAATATGTGGCACAGTCGCCTAGGTCATCCAGCTTTGCAAGTCGTCCAACATGTTCTCCATAGTCACGATTTACCTTCCACCATAGAGTCAAATAAAAATAAGAGAGTTTGTGATGCTTGTCAGCAAGGGAAGAGTCATCAATTGCCCTTCTCATTATCCACTCGTGTAACAAAATTTCCATTAGAGATTATTTATTCTGATGTGTGGGGCCCTGCCCAAACTTCTGTTAGTGGACATCGTTTTTATGTGAGTTTTGTTGATGCTTACAGTCATTTCACTTGGCTCTATTTACTTAAGCATAAACCTGATGTCTATGATGTGTTCCTCCAGCTTCAAAAACATGTTGAACGCCTTCTTAATCGTAAAGTTATTCATGTTCAAACGGATTGGGGTGGAGAGTATGAGAAACTTCACCCCTTCTTTCACAATCTAGGCATTTCACATCGAGTCTCATGTCCACATACTCATCAACAAAACGGCACCGCTGAACGTAAACACCGTCACATTGTTGAGACTGGCCTTACTTTACTCGCACATGCGTCTGTTCCATTGTCTTACTGGAATGATGCTTTTGCTACAGCCTGTTTTTTGGTAAATAGGCTTCCTAGTCGTATCATTGACATGAAAGCTCCCCTTGAGCGGCTTCTTAATGAAACTCCCGATTACACTTTTTTCAAGGTGTTTGGTTGTGCATGTTGGCCTCATCTTCGACCATACAATAACCATAAACTTGAATTCCGTTCCAAAAAGTGTGTTTTTCTTGGTTATAGCTCGTTACACAAAGGCTACAAGTGTCTTCATGTTCCCTCTAATCGAGTCTATATCTCTAGGGATGTGATCTTTGATGAGACTGTTTTTTCCTTTGTCAACATGCCTTCATCACAAACACCACCCTTCTTCGAATCATCCTTACTTTCCGCTGACCAATTTATGGATACTGCATATGCCCCGTCTTTGCTCGCTAATCATGGTGCAGGTACAGGTCGTGGCGTTCGATTGGAGCTTCTTACACTAGAAAATGAAGTTGTGGTTACTGCTGATACTCCACGTCCACAATACGTCGATCAGCGGCTATTTTTGCATGGCACGGCCTCGGAACTCGTGCCCATGCATGGCAGCACGTCACTGCATGAGCCAGCGTCTGGCCCAGCTGCCCCGGTTGCTGTCTCGCGCATGCGTGTGGAGGAGCCCATGCGGTCTCTTGCTCCGGATTCCACACCTGAACGTGACGACGCGCCACAGTCACCTGGCCCTGTCTCAACTCCTATGCGCACGCGGTCTCCAGGGCGAGCTAGCTCTCTGTCGCCTGCTTCCTCTGATCCAACAGGATCCAGTGCAACGACCGAGGCAGCGTCGCCCACTGCATCAACACATGTCCAAGATTCTCCGACACCAGTGCCTGTACCATTTGGGCCTGTTACGCGCCAGCGTCGAGGTATTGTGCAACCTAAAATTCGTACCGACGGTACAATTACATGGAGTAGTATTTTGGCAGAAGGCGAAGCTTCCAAGGACACTGCTGAACCCCGAGATTACCGTGAGGCGCTTCGTATACCTCACTGGCGTGATGCTACGGAGACAGAGTTTTCAGCCCTTCAGGCTAATGGTACTTGGAATCTAGTCCCTCCAGTATCTGGTATTAATCTGATTGACTCTAAATGGGTGAAACTGCATGCTGATGGGTCCATTGAGCGGTATAAAGCTCGATTAGTTGCTAAAGGATTTAAGCAACCATATGGTCTGGATTATGAAGAAACCTTTAGTCCTGTGGTCAAGCCAGCAACTATCCGATTGTTGCTCTCTATGGCTCTTTCCCGCAGGTGGCATCTACGTCAACTTGATGTCCAGAATGCCTTTCTTAATGGCTTTCTTGATGAGCAGGTATACATGAGGCAGCCCCCTGGCTTTGCTGATCCTGATAAGCTAGATCATTATTGTCATCTTGTCAAGTCTCTCTATGGACTAAAGCAGGCTCCTCGGGCCTGGCATGCTCGTCTCAGTTCTGTCCTAGGCTCACTGGGTTTTTCTCTGTCTGCTACTGATACATCACTGTTCATTCTTCAGCGGTCTGATGTCACTATTTATTTGCTGGTATATGTCGATGATATTATTGTCATCAGCTCGACTGCGTCTGCTATTCCTCGGTTAATTGCTCAGCTCAGGTCTGAATTCTCTATTAAAGACCTTGGTGTTCTCCATTATTTTTTGGGGATTGAGGTACATTCTCCCTCGCCTGGAAGTCTGCTTCTTCGACAGTGCAAGTATTCGCTTGAGCTTCTTGCGTGTGCTGGTATGTTGAAGTGCAGCCCTGTTACTACTCCTATGGCAGCATCTGAGCGTTTATCCAGTACTCAAGGTGATATTCTCTCGTCTGAGGAGGCTACTCAGTATCGCAGTCTTGTTGGAGGTCTTCAGTACCTTAGAGTGACACGGCCAGACTTGTCATTTGTTGTCAACAAGGTTTGTCAGTATCTTCATGAGCCTCGCACTTCTCATATGTCTGCAGTTAAGCGTATACTTCGCTATGTACGGTTCACCCTTGACAGTGGTTTATTGTTTCGCTCCTCTACCTCTACACTGCTCTTGCTAATGCTACAGCAGAGCTTGTCTGGGTTCAGTCTTTGTTACAGGAGCTTGGTGTTATACAAGCGCAACCTCCGGTGTTATGGTGTGACAACATCGGAGCGACCTATCTGTCTTCAAACCCAGTTTTTCATGCCAGGACAAAGCATATTGAGGTTGACTTTCACTTTGTTCGTGAGCGTGTTGCTCAGAAACAACTTCAGATTCGGTTCATCTCTTCTCAAGATCAAGTTGCAGATATCTTCACTAAGCCACTCCCCTTACCTTTGTTTGAGTTGTGTAGGCACGATCTCAATCTGTCTTCACCGGTTGAGATTGAGGGAGGGTGATAGAATATATATTTGTACATGTTGTATACGTACACGTTGGTTGCACCTTGTAACCGTATGTAACCTGATCTCTGCATATATAATGAGAAGAGAGAGACGCCGGCACTTTACGCCGTGCGACCCACCTAATTCTTCCGCATCCTCTGTTAAATCTGCCCTTGATCGAAGGACTAGATGCCAAAACGCTTGTTGGCGCATGCACCTCTGATCACGCTCACCCTCCCGTACGTGCATACCGGCCTCCCCGCAGAGCGATTAGTCTTGGATGCAACATGTGGGGGAAGAGACCTACGGTACGTCCCGACGTGCGTGCGTCATCGTGAAGCATGCATGACCGACTGCACAAAAACTAATCGACAGGCTCAACGTGGCACTCTTAAAGCATCTTCACTCTTTGGCCGTTCTTAATCCGAAATTCGAACGTAAATAACTCCGGATGGAGCAAATTTTCGGCTTAGAAACGATCTGTTTTCCAGTCGCGTTCTCGGGGCGAGTTTTCGGGTTTAGACAAAATTTAGAGAACTCGGCAAATTTTGGCGAATATAGGCGGATTTCATTAATAGATGGCCGATTCGTACATATTACGTCAAACTCGGGTGGGCACCAGAATTCTGACTTTAACTAGGCTAAAAAAAACTTAAAAATACTAAAAAAAGGTCGAAACCGAAGCAGATGCCGATGCCGATGACGGTGGACGCCGTCAACATGCCGAAGTTGCGGCAGAAGTTGGTGTAGTCCGGGTCCGCCGTGCCGTCGTCGTCGTCGCCGCCGCCGTGCGAGGGCGCGAGCTGCCTTGGCCTGCGTCTCCGCACCTCCACGGCTGGTAGGAAGGGCCGACGTCATCGTCGTCGAGGACGACGAGAGGCGCGCGCCAGCTAATGGCGCACGCTGGCCTAGCGCTCGGCCTGCTCCTGCAGGTGCTGAATGCGGCGTGTCTCCTCCTGTTCCCAGTCCGCCCTGGACCAGGCGAGGTTGTTCGGCTCCGGAATCACCGACGGAGGCGCGGCGTCGTGCAGAAAACGTTCGATCGCCATTTTTAAGGCGAAAGAGTCCTCGTCAATAGCCACGCCCTAGTCCGCTGGCTCCGGCTTCGGCTGCCGCAGGTGGAGTCAGCCTATCGGCGGCGTCGCCATGCGGGGCTCGTTGATGATGATGCCCCGTGTGTGTCCTCGGCGGCGAGCTCCTGGGCATGTTGGCCTCGCGTTTGGGAGGCCGAAAGAACTCGCCACTGCTCTGCGGCGACTGCACCGGCATTGTCCCGGACAAGCGCGACGCGGAGGAGGAGGAGGTGAGGCTCCCCATCCTCCTAGGCAGCCAGTTCGTCGGAGGTCGGCTCCCGCGGCGAGGTGCTGGCGCCGGAGAGCGCGGGAAACGGAGGCAGGGGTTGTTGCCAGTGTGGATGTGTTTGAGGACGGTGATGAGCGTGCGTCCCTGCGCACTCCACCACCGACGACGCCCGGCCGAGTTGTGGCACTTCGGCGGTGTGTCGGGCGGGCCCCTCATGGGCGGCGAGCTCGCGCAGCCGCCGCTCAGCGAAGAACTGTTCCCAGTGGACCAGGTTGTCGGGGTCTTCGGCGAGCTCCGGGTCCTCCATCGCCTCGATGGCCTCCTGGATCGCCTAGACCATTTGGTCGCCCTCCGGCACCGGCGGTATCGGTATGCCGGCAGCACTGAGCTTCCAGCCGGGCGGGCAGCGGAAATCCGGCGGCGCCATGTAATTGGCGCCATGCAGCATTCGCGTCTCCCACGGCTGCAGAGTGCGTCGGCCGAAGCCGTTGACCGCCACGGGATCGCCTTGGTACCTTTCCGCCATGGGTGTTTTCGTCGAGCTCTACTATTCGCTGGAGTTGGAGAGGGGTTGGAGATTGTGTGCCGTGAGCCGTGCGGTGGCCTGCTTTTATAGGCTGAGCGCGGGCGGCGAAGGCGGGAGGGGTGTAGATGATTCAACGGGAAACGTGGAAACAGTGGGAAGCTGAGGTGGCGGTGGCGCGCCATTACGACAACGCGTGGTCGACGAGACGGGCAGTTAATGCCCGGCGGTCCGTCCGGCGGTCCTTCGCGGAAACCGAGGCGGAAGGATGACGACGGACAGCCTTCGGTCGCTGACTGAGCGGGTCCACACGCCGAGATATTTTTTCTCGCTGAATTCGCTTCGTCCGGCCTTTCCAGTGTGTTCCCAGAGCCACGGGTTCGGCCTGTGAACATCGGGGGGATTTGAACAAAAATAACCCAATTAAACAACAAATTCACGAAATAAACTCCGGCCACCGAAATTTCACGGATCTAACCCTTTTCGCAATGCCGTAGACCATGGCGCCGCACCCTGAAGCGTAGCACCAAGCATGGTGGTGCCGCACGTCTGCCAGCGTGGCGTCGACGTGGTCTCGCGGGTCCCAGTTTCGTAAGTGCGGCGCCACACACTACGGCGCCGCACTGCTATGTGTGGCGCCACGGCGCGTGGCGCCGCACTTTAGGTCTTGTACCAGCCGCGCGGCCGCCCCAGCCCGACCCAGGCTCACTTTTTCCCCAACACACGAACAGAGAGGCGGCGGCGACGGCTGTGGTGAGACTCCTCCCTCAAATCCCTCCCTCCAAAAGGCCAAATTGGACCCTTCTCCCCGTGGATTTCGATCCCCCCAAGTGCCTAGAGGTATTCTTCCCCTTTCTCTTTGTTTTCACCCATTAAATTCTTGGTTTGACCCATATCTATGAAACCCTAGATTGATATGCAAGATGTATGGTAGATTTTGGCATAGGTATTGTTGAATTGGCATAGGGATGGGTATTGTGTTAATGTCACCAATGAGTATGTAT
Organism: Avena eriantha; assembly: GCA_910589775.1. Taxonomy (NCBI): domain Eukaryota; kingdom Viridiplantae; phylum Streptophyta; class Magnoliopsida; order Poales; family Poaceae; genus Avena; species Avena eriantha. The sequence goes on from OU342745.1 coordinate 108,766,191, forward strand.
TGCGTTGGCATAGGTATTGTTGACCATGGTATTATTGTTGTGATTATTTTAGGAATGTCAAGAATTGTTCATGTTCATCATGTAGACAAGGATGCCTTTTTGAGAGGTAATATAGAAGCAGACCCGGATGAGCTTGACTTGGTGTTTGATCGTAGTTCCACCTACGCCGAGGTCTTGGAGCAAGTTAGGATTGAATTGAAATGGATGGACCCAAATGATGTTGTTGAGTAGAGGGAAGGCATAATGTGGCTTTTGAAATGCACACCTGTTGGAAGACCATGCATATCTTCTCCGAGCCCCGTTGGGTTGCATACAAGGAGGTGGTGACGGAGTCGCTAGACAAAGCTCTTGAACTATTTGCCACCAAGAAGTTTGAGAATAACTTGCACTTGGATTTGAACCGTACTGCCTCCCCATTGGGTTCTAGGAGTCCACCAATAAACCAAGAGGTATTGATTGAACCTCCATTTACCCAAACATTGAGCCCGTCTGAATCTGTGCTTATGCACACAGGGTTTCCCTCGATTGGGAGTGCCAGGATCATGCTCATGTCCTGCAAAGTGATCGTAGTCTCAACGGTCCTAAGGTGAAAAGTGTGTGTCTCCGGCCTCCACCGGTCGACAAGTGCGGTGATCGCAGCGGGGTTGAACTTTGGTGTCGGCCGAGTGACCATGTGGATAAAGGGGAGGAGTCCTAGTTCCTCGATGTACGGAGTGTACCGCTGATCGTAAGTCAGGTTCTTGACCGACGAGGCCTCGTGATACCTAAGTCGAAGAGGTACAAGCTCCTGCAAACATACAATGACCTAGGTTAGATTTACATCTCAACAAACCGGAGCAATAGGAACTACCGTGTGGGTTTTTTAGTACCTGTCTCTTTTCTGACAACTTGTAGGAACGGTGTTGAACATCGTAGTGAGGATTGAGAAGACTCATCCTACATATTTCAAATAGATACCATAAGAACAATTATTCTCACATTACATATATTCCACTTTAGCAAAACTATGCTTGCAACGTTACAAATGTCCCACCATAATCTATCTACAAATGTCCCACCATAATCAATTATGAGGATTGCTACTATGAACCACACATACTAACATATATATATTGGATTTGTATGCTAAAATAACCAACCAAAGTTCTACCATTGAATACTAAGCTATTGCTATACAAATACTACTAAGACTAAAGATCAACCATACATGGCAATGCTTCATATTAATTTCACTATCACATCCAACTTAGGGTTTCACCAAAAAATACAAATGAGGGCAAAAAGTAAGAAATTTGTGGATGAAATTGAGGGGACTTCGTGAGAATACCTGGGAGAGGGGATTGAGAGCACAAATCTTGGAGAAAATCAACAGATGTGGAGAGGGAATCAAGTATGGGTGATAGCCGCCGCCGCCATTGACCTTCTCTGTTCGTGGATGGATAAGAAAGTGAGCCTGGGTCGGGCTGGGGCGGCCGCGCAGCTGGTACAAGACCTAAAGTGCGGTGTCGTAGTGTGTGGCGCGGCACTTACGAAACTGGGACCAGCGAGACCACGTCGACGCCACGCTGGCAGACGTGCGGCGCCACCATGCTGGCGCTACGCTTCAGGGTGCGGCGCCATGGTCTACAGCGTTGCAAAAAGGGTTAGATCCGTGAAATTTCGGTGGCCGAAGTTTGTTTCGTGAATTTGTTATTTAAATAGAACGCCGGAGCTAAATCCGGAGGAAACTGGTATCTGAGCCAATTTCTGACATCCGTACAATAAAACGCCTAAAAAAGACCTGCTAGAACCCGAGTGGAGATGCTCTTACGTCTTAATTGAACAAACGAACGTGCCAGTTTGCATTGATCTTTCCGACCGGGTAGTATAATCGTTTTTGGCCCGTTGGGTGGGTCATAGCCCGAAACTGCGCATGCATGCGGTCGACACAACTTGGGTACTCGGCAGGTTGGCGCGTCCCCCCTGCAGCTGGCTGCCGCCATCATGCCAACCCAACTGCAAAAGCCGAACACTCCATATACTAGTATATACAGATAAAATTACGCCGACGCGGTAACTTTGGAGGCTTCGCAGGCACTCAGTGGGCGAACGCCAAGTGACTGGGATGGTTAATTAGAGACATGTCATGATCAGATTCAGACCACGACCTTGCTGCATGAGCGAGCCAGCCATATGTATATGAACACAGCCGCGACCTTGCCTTAATTGCCTTGCCCAGGGAGGATGACGATCCCACCACATATACGAGTAGTAGTCGACTGGCATATGTGATCTTGAAAGCAACGTGGACCTGCATCTATCCCTGACGACGAACGTCCGCGCAAGCAATTGACGAGATCGACAGATCAGACTTGTCTCTTTACTTGCTGACGCGGGATGAGCATCAGGCTTACGTACGTAGGCATATATGCAGCTCGGTCCAAAGTATGTACAGTATATACAGTAACAAAAGCAGGAGGCAGCAGGTGCGCCGTGGATGGATTATTCATATGTGGCTTCTGTATAAACAGCAACAATCCATAAGCATCTTCGTCCGTGAGTAGGTGTGGCATTAGCATCTGACAAGCACTTGAAGAGGACAACTGCAGTACACACTCAAGCTATCACAATAATCTATTACGTCAGATATGTTATTTAGGTAATGGAAAAGAAAAAACGGATGCATCATGGTGGACCGGGGAGAGGCGGCCATCCAGTTGTTGCAATCTCCAACTTGGCGAGCCGACTAGCTAGGAAATATGCTCTTGTTTGATTAGGATCGACGATGATGCTGAATCACACATCCCGACGCTGGTCGATAGACGAACCGGGCCGTGTGACGCTACGCTGCTGCTAGATTACAAGGAAGGAGCCATGGAGATGGGCTCCACCCCGCAGAAGCAAAACAAGGCAGTCCCTCCGGTCATTAGCCCGGACCGGAGCGTGTGTGTCGACAAACAAGGGTAGCAGCTACCGCATCGCGATCGCCACGTACGGTAAGTATTAGTATATCAGATAAAAGCAAGAATCGCATTATGTTACTGTATATTATAGGAGCGCTAATGGAGAGAGAGGATTGGCAGCAAACCAACCATTTCTTCTTCTTCTTCTTATCCTTTGCAGTATTTTCTTTCTGCTCAATTTTTTGCTTTATAGTCCAGACTGAAGGCCAACATCATCGACAGATTTGCTGCCGCCATTCACCGGTCACCACTCTCTCGGCGTAACCACAGCCAGGCCCCGGCAGCGTGTAGCAGCAGAGCGACACTCGCTGATCCCGGCTGTTGTACCCCAGCAATAATAATGTTTCTGGAAAGGCAATAGCAAATATGGCTCGCGCAAGGTACCGCCTACTAGTACTAGTATAGTAAAAGGGAACAGGCCGGAGACTGACAACGTCCAGAGTCCAGACCCGACGATCAAGCAAAGCTTTTTCAACAGATCTCGATGACTTGATGAGAGTCGGTGCGCGTCGGCAGTCAGGCATGATCTCGCTTTACTCCCCGAAATGTTCGTGTCACGGTTCAGTCACAGGAGACCAGATTTGCTCCAAGATTGACAAGATACGAGATGCCATGCCAGTCCAACTGACATGCGTTGCATGAAGAAGAGTAGGTCGTACGGCTGAAACCTGAAAGGGAAGAAAAGTGAGCGTGTGTGGCTGCTGTATGTGTCACACGGCATTCTCGTCCACACGACTAGCACTGCCCTTATCACGCTAACTTCTTAGTGCAGCTGCACTTCTAGCAAATCTAGTGCCAGCCTATCCGTATAGTAGTCCTACTCAATTCGTTAGTGAGCTCAGCTTCCACTCCACTCATTCATTTGCATGTCTCGGTCCGATCATCATCAAATTCACCTGGTGCGTGTAAGCGTGTGATCTAGCCAATGTCACGGCCAGGAAAAGGAGCTCTGCAGGTGCTAGTGCTACACCTGAAATCCAACGTATTTTTCAACGGAATTTTGTACACTACGTTTGTAGGAATCGTCTCTATGTGCGTCTCTACTAGTAAAAGAAACCGATTTTTTTTCGAAACTTTTAAGTAGAGTACGAATTTTCATTTCTTGAAGAATCCAGGCTCCACGTAGAACAGGAGCCATTTTCGAAAAGGAAAAAAATATAGGAACAGGAGCCATATGTGGTTTTCACTGATACATGTCTGTCTGAAGTGATCCTCCACGACTAGCACTTCTAGCAATTTTGTTAAGTGAGCCCAGCTTCCACTAATTTGCATGTCTCTCAGTCCGATCATCAAATTCGCCTGATGCCTGTAAGAGCCATCCTGCCAATGTCGCGGGCAGGAAAAGGAGCTCTGCAGGTGCTGCACCTGCGATAACTTTCAGCTTCATGTAACGTTGAAAATATTAAACTTTGTGGTCTTTCACTTCAAAAAGTTTCTAAAACAGTGTTCAAGTATGTATGGATGTTTAAGTTTCATCAAGTTATTATGTGTTCCTATGCCGAATAATCAGAAATGGATTTAGCTCCCGAGCTACATGGGGTTCTTTTTTTATAAAAAATGAAAACCATATTTTCAAATCTCAAAAAAAAATCTGAAATGAGTATAACTACACATCTAGTATGTACGACATAAGTTTCGTCCAAATATGTTATTATTCATGATCTACACAAAAAAGACAGATGTGGAGATCAAAAACAAGTTTTTATGCATGATTTTTTATAAAAATCATTTTTAGGTTCACAAATATGCTATTTTATGAGAGATCCACTACAAGTTTAGCGAGGCTCATCCCCGAGCTAAGAATTTTTATGCCCGCCGTTTTGACCATAGTTTGAAATGGGCATAAGAAATTCAAAAAACGACCCAAATAATATAAAACATTCGCATGGTGTAAATTTATGTGACATAGTTGCAAGAAAAAAATATCAAACTTGAAGTATTGCAAATATATCAAAATGAGCTATCATGTTCGAGGTTTCATGGTTTTCAGATTAAACGACCAATGTTATGCCTAGAATCGTAGCATAGTTTGCGATGATTTGCCCATATTGTGCAGGCATGTGCATCATGAGATACCGAACAATATTGCAGAAGAAAGTTTTCCTTTTCGCTGTACCAAAAGGCCATTTTCCAGTTTTCAAGACACACTTGATCTTCTTCTTCTTTCACCCTTGAGACCAACACATGGCTCAATCTCCGATGGTTCTGGCAAAACTATGGTTGCACCTCATCTCCGATGGCTCAGACTGCATCGGCTCCGGCATTGACATCCTCGATGACTGCCTCGACGCATCTCCGTCATTCTACTCGTGTACTATTCACTTGTGGCTTCATGTGAGGCTACCTCGACACCGGCATCCGATCACGGCATGGACCACGGCGATCCCTCGCACGGCTATCTCGACCATGGTTGCAATGCCCAATGCTCTCGTGTAACCCGACATCAGCATAAAGGGATACCACCTCGCTTAAGCACCTCATCAGCTTCCTCTACAATCCAACTATTCGCGCCGCGTCACGCCGTCTACGACACTCTTGCTGCTACTGTTGGGGGAATGTCAGTCTACTGGATTCTACTCACGTTTCTCTCCAGTCTGACCGTCCACGATGTTTCTATTGTTCACAATGGTACCGCTATGACTGCGGGGAGGGGGGAGGGGTGTTATGGTATTAGGCATATACGGTTGTGATGGTAGTTTAGATAGAGTTAGGATTTGTTTTCATACAGTTCTAACTTGACTTGTACTCCAAGATGATTCCCTATACGCCTATATATACTCGCCTATGAGGTCCAATAATAATCCATCATATTCCGCCAAACTCATACTCTTTAAGATACTCCCACTATGACCAACCTTAGAAATTTTGTAGTGTTGGACATGCATGGGCGCATGCATCGACCCGCATTTTCTCCAGCAGACTAGGCGCCCAGCTTCTATCGAGGGTCGTCCGTTGCGTCAATATTGGTGACTAAAATTTGTAAAAAGGACTCTCAACATTGTCAAATTCATTTGAGTAAGCCCCGACAGTTTACAACAAGAGGGCCCTCAACATTATCACTTTGTAAAGTTCTTAACATTTTTCAAAAGGATCTGGCAGAGTGTTTACCGAGTATTTTGTATGGTTGCAAATTTTACATATCTTTTGTTATCGTGAGGAACTTTTGTTATAAATTTCTTGACACATTTGTGCAACGATCTAGATATTTGATTACAAAGTTCCTCACAGGATTACAAGAGTTCCTCAATGGATCACAAAGTTCTTCACAGTTTTTTCACAAGGATCTGGCCACCAAGGATGACTTCACGCCCCTCCAAACAGGGACGGAGCCAGCTTCTCACCTTGAGGGGGGCAAACTGGACATGAGGGGGGCAGAGTTAACTAAATCAACAAGATATTAGGGTTCTAATGACTAGGGTTCTTCACAAAATTCCAACCATGGGGGTGGCTAAGCCCCCCCTCGTCCCCCCTTGTCTCCGTCCCTGCCTCCAAACGATGAAGGAGTTGTTCCACGGATCGAGTTTAATCTCATGGTTTTGTGCACATCGCGTTCCATATTCATTTGATTTTAATCATGGTTTTTGTATTGAATTAGATATGCTTATTTCTATGGTCACTTTTCGTGATTGAGATTGGATGTGAAAAAACATATTTCAAATGTAGAATTCAAAAGGCATATCCATGGTGGCGTCGCCGCCCCAGTCATGATCATCATGGGTTCTGCTGTGGAGACCAGCAAGAAAGACGACATTTATGGGGACACCGCCTCCGCAGACAACATACTGGGCTGGCCAAGCTCCGAGAGCGCATCAAGCCAGGACTTGTGAAGAGGCACGAGGTATTTCTTACTTCTGTAGTTCTGTTGATTGGCTCCTCCAAGTGTTTTAGGTTTTCGAGTAGAGTTGTACAGGTGCATGACCTGCACATGCTACACTCTTTTAATTAGTGGAGATTATTTGCTACCATGCCTGAACAACATATGATTGCTATGATGGCTCTGTTTTTCTTTATGCCTTATGAGTCCGCTCTTTCATTGGTGAACCGTGAATCCATGTTTGTCGTGGTTGACTCATACGTCCATTAATGTGTTATTCATGGCTTGTTCTATTTTTTTTATTATAGTGCATTTATATTACTCCCTCCGATCCATATTACTTGTCGTTGAAATGGATGTATCTAGACATGTTTTGGTGCTAGACACATCCATTTTAGTGACAAGTAATATGGTTCGGAGGGAGTAGTAGAGACGTGCATTGCACGTGCAAGCTTACTAGTCCGTATAGACAGTATAGTAGTCATACTCAATCCATTAGTGATACTCAATCCGTTAGTGAGCTCAGCTTCCACTCCACTCATTTGCATGTATGTCTAGGCCCGATCATCATCATCGAATTCACCTGGTCCATATTTTTCAACGTCCCGGGCAGGAAAAGGAGCCCCGCAGGTGCTAGTGCTACACCTGAAATCCAAACGTATTTTTCAACGGAATTTTAGACGTTTGTAGAGATCATTTCTATGTACGTCTCTACTAAAAGAAACAGATTTTTTTTCAAAACTTTTAAGTACTCCCTCTAATATATCCATATTAATGTTCTAAAAATTGTCTAGATTCGATTATATCTAATCATGTTTTAGTGCTAGATACATCAGAATCTAGATAAATCTGAGAACATTATTTTAATTTGGAAGGAGTATGAATTTTTCTTTCTTCGAAGATCCATGCTTTTGTGGAATTTCCGGCAGCTCGTTGGTTGTCTAATATTGGTGAAGCTGAGCTGATCGTGTATTCCAGGCAAGGTTGGTTGATTTTGTGGAATATTTGGCTGCTCGATCGTTGATTGGTCGGCTATTTCCTTGTTCTAGTCTGGAGCCTCAAATTCAGCCAAAAAGGGCCCAACAATCAGGGCTGGGCCGGCAAGATCTTAGGCCCTGTGCAAAATTTTAAAATGAGACCCTCTCTCACTATAAAAATACAACTAATAAAAAATTATAATATATATAGTACTTCTATTTCACAATTTTTTGTTGTATTTTTAGTTTAAATTTTGAACTAAAACCTTGACAAGAAATTATGGAATGGATTGCACGTCTTAGATGGATGTTCAGATTGAAAAACTACTCTTAGCGCCTCTAGATTCAAAACCAGTGGTAAAATCATCTTTAAAACTATTTAAGAGGAAATATATTTAGTGTTTAAAACTAACTGGACCTGCGGTATAACCATAAAAATCTGCATCTAATTGTTTTGATACATTTGAACTGTTTGGGTTTTAAAAATTACATTTGAAATGAGAAGTCAAGATATCTCACGGCATTTTTTCTAACATGTTTAATATTTGAAACTTGAAGTTGGTTTCAACAATAGGTATAGTGTGTTTTATAAATGGAAAAAGCTTCCTGGTAGCTTTTGTGAGTTTTATTCAATGATAATCAAATGCATATTCAGATATTTGCATCGTAGGCATAAATTGAAGTACTCCCTCCGTCTCAAAATAGATGTCGCAGATTTGTCAAAATTCGAATGAATCTAAACACTGATTAGTATATAGATACATCTAAATTTAAACAAATTTTCAACATCTATTTTGAGACGAAGGGAGTAGCAAAAAATAAAGAATAACCCGCTGCATGTAGGAACTGAATTCATAGTCACCAACCGGAATAGCAAAAAAGGTAGAACATAAAGCAAGAGCTTCTGCATGAATTGAACTCATAGAAACCAATCGGAATGGCAAAAAAAAGTAGGAAAAAACAAGTGCTGCTACAGGAAATGAACCCATGGGCACTAATCGGAATAGAAAAAACACAGAAAAAACAGAAGCTACTGTCCAGCACTCGAACTTCCCATCCTTAGGCGACGACATTGCTCGACCATCATGACCAACTTGGCTGAAAGAAAAACAAGTGCTGCTGCAGGAAATGAACCCATGGGCACTAATCAGAATAGCAAAAAAACACAGAAAAAACAAAAGCTACTGTCAGCACTAGAACTTGCAACCCTACCATCCTTAGGCGACGACATTGCTCGACCATCATGACCAACTTGGCTGACTAAGTTTTATGCTATGTACCGAAATATAAACATTATAAAAGAAATATCAAAAAAATTGGGGCCCTATGCGGCCGTACGGCCCACACCCCCATGGGCCCGGGCCTGCCAACAATAGAGTGAACGGCGCAATGAATTGCATTAGTCTCAACTGTCGTGGCTGAGGGAATCCCGCGACAATTCGAGAGTTGGACGTCTTCACCAAGACGAATACTTCCAAATTTGTGTTTTTGTGTTAAACTCGACAAAAAAGTGAGAAAGTGGAGAAGTTGAAGGGGGCAAGGGGCGATTTGGCCTCCTTGGATTTGCTGGTATTGTCAGTGATGGTATGAACGACGGGCTTGCTCTTTTATGGTATGAGAGCTTGTTAGTGAAAGTTAAGGAGGTGGCTAGCCGTTACATCGACGTGCATGTGCGGGAGTCGGCTACAGCTCCGTCATGGCATGCTACCTTTGTTATGGCAAGCCGAGAACAGAGAACTGACATTTCATGTGGTCGGCCTTGTGCGCGCCGAAGGCAATGTCGGTGCTGCCGTGGTTCGTCGTGGGTGACTTCATTGAGGCGCTTTGGCAATACGAGCATTTCTCGGCTTGTCCACGGCCGGAGAGCCAGATGTGGCAGCGTTTCGTGATGCTCTGTTCAAGGACTGCCCTTCACGTATGATAATAGAAGAAGAGGCAACGCGAATGTTAGAGTAAGATGATAGTTGGCGCGATATTTTTCTGATGCTAATGTGGTGCACCTGGTCTCCTCCTGTTCGGACCATTGGCCACTGTTGATTAAAATTGCACGTGAGAATTTGGTACTACCTCGTAAATGGAAAAAGTATGAGATTATGTGGGAGAGGGAGCACTCGCTGCTGGAAGTTGTGTCCAATGTGTGGCAGGAACAAGGTACTACTAAATCTGATCTTGGTTATGTGAATGCGACATTGGAGAAGGTTATGGATGTGCTACACGTGTGGGGCAGCAGAAAATTTGGTAATGTCACTAGGGAGCTAGCGAGGCTAAGACGTCAGCTAGAAAATTTGTACAAGAAGAATGCACCTATGTTTGAGATACGGCAAACCCTCTATGATATGAATGAATTATTGTACCGAGAGGAGATGTTGTGACTCCAACGGTCCCGTACATTAGTAGAAAACAGACCTTTGGATCAGGGATATTAGCTCTGGTTTTGCTACAAACCAGGACTAATGCTCCGGTCCAACGGCTAGAACTGGCCCCAGGAGGGTGGCAGGCACTAGCCCCGTTTCGAACGGGACCTTTAGCCCCGGGTCGTGTAACAAACCGGGACTAAAGGGTTTCAAGCAGGCCGGGTCGGGTGCCAGGCCCTTTAGTCCCGGTTTGTTATACGACCCGGGGCTAAAGGTGGACATTTAGCCCCGGTTCTAGACACGAACCGGGGCTAAAGGTCTGGCTATATCTTCTTCCCCTGCCCGAGCCACCATTCAAGCTGGTGGCTCTCCTCTCTCTCTTTTTTGCTTCAAGCTCGAGTTCATGCCCTTTTTTTCCTCAATATTTGTCTATATTTTCTGGTGCTCCATCTATCCAAAGGTTCTAAAAGGTGAGCAACTTCATCCTTTGAACTCTCATTGCTATATTAGCTCATTTCATGCTCTATCTTATAGATGGATTTGTGGACTTAGTTTGGTAGTAATTTTTGCAATGATAGAATGAGATCGATGTTTAGATTCTATCTATCTTGTATTAATGTAAGGAACTCTAAGGTAAATATCACAATATGTAGATTCTATCTATATATATCTTGTTTTGGCACATAGTCTCGAAATTTGATTTTAGAAGCACACACATGCGTGAGTTCATCATTCTAACTAGCTAGCTGGGCAAAATATCCTTCTTCATCTACATGCGTTTAACAAACTAAAAAAATTAAAACAAAGATAGGGTTAATTTATAAAAGCTTGATAAGAAGACATCACAGTACATCTTCGAGAAGCTCCTCTATGGCGAGCTCCTCAAAGATGTCTGAGGATAGGATTCTAAGACATCTTCGAGAGAAGCTCCGCCGTAGTGGTGTCCCTCTGGCACCATCTTGGAGTTAATAACTTCTCTAGCTATAGATTAATACGCCGAGTAACTAAAACAATTCACATATTAGGGAGTGCCTCTATGGCGAGATCCTCGAAGATGTCTGAGGATGGGATCCTAAGACATCTTCGAGAAGCTCTGCCGTAGTGGTGTCCCTGCTCTCGCACACCATCTTTCATTTTATATTTTCTCTAGCTAGATCAGTATGTTGGTGGAGCTAACTAATTTCACATATTAGAGAGTGCCTCTACGGCGAGCTCCTCGAAGATGTCTGAGGATGAGGTCCTAAGACATCTTCGAGAAGCTCCGCCTTAGTGGTGTCCCTAGTCTCGCACACCATCTTGCAGTTCTTCACAAGAATGCATACCTATTTATAGATTAAGCAGCACAACATAATGTCGGGCACTGATGACATAATGTCGACACACTCACCCTGGCATAGTGCTGCCACCCACCAAAAATAGTGTCGTCATTTAATTTACTGGCTTAGTGCTGCCCACTGAGGACATAGTGTGGACATGTTGTCTCCACATCCACATTTAGTCCCGGTTGGTGCCTCCAACCGGGACTAAAGGTTCATCCTATCTTTAGTCCCGGTTGCTGGTTTTAATTTTGTTTTTTAGATTAGTACTAATTAATTATGATTATGCTCCCACCCACCCAAAATAGTATCGTCATTTAATTTACTGGCTTAGTGCTGCCCACTGAGGACATAGTATCGACATGTTGTCTCCACATCCATATTTAGTTCAGGTTGGTGCCTCCAACCGGGACTAAAGGTTCATCATATCTTTAGTCCCGGTTGCTGGCTTTAATTTTGTTTTTTACATTAGTACTAATTAATTATGATTATGTTTGATGTACTTAATTAATTATATAATGCAAATGAGCCGGCAATTGATGTACGCTGACCGACTCTCTAACAAGTTCATTAAAGGCGTGCATTCTTTTCTTCTTGTGGCCGAGACAAACAAGCGGAATGGTTTTATGTCTTGTCCATGTGGTGTCTGTCGGAATCATAAGGAATACTCTTCCTCAAGAGTCCTTCATAGCCACCTGTTTCGGTCCGGTTTCATGACCGGCTATAATTGTTGGACCAAGCACGGAGAACGAGGGGTTATGATGGAAGACAACAAAGAAGAAGAGAATGACAACGACTACCCTGAATACGATGGTACTACAATGGAAGACATTGATAAAGAAAAAGATGAAGAACGGGCATCAGATCTGCCTGATGATGATCTTAGTCAAGCCATTGCTGATGCCTAGGAAGAATGTGTAACTGAAAGGGAGAGGTTGAAGTTCAAGAAGATGTTAGAGGATCACAACAAATTGTTGTACCCAAATTGTGAAGGTGGGCACAAAAACTGGGTAGCACACTGGAATTGCTGCAATGGAAGGTAGAGAACGGTGTGACTGACAAAGGATTTGAAAAGTTGCTGAAAATAATGAAGAAGTTGCTTCTAAAGGATAACAAACTGCCCGCCAGTACCTATGAAGCAAAGAAGGTTGTCTGCCCTCTAGGATTATAGGTGCAGAAGATACATGCATGCATTAATAACTGCATCCTCTACCACGGCGAGGAGTACGAGAAGTTGGATGCATGCCCAGTATGTACAGCATTGCGGTATAAGATAAGATGAGATGACCCTGGTGATGTTGAGGGCGATCGCCACATGAAAAGGGTTCCTGCCAAGGTGATGTGGTATGCTCCTATAATACCACAGTTGAAACATTTATTCAGGAACAAAGAGCATGCCAAGTTGTTGCGATGGCACATGGAAGACCGTAAGAAAGACAAGATGTTGAGACACCCCGCTGATGGGTCGCAGTGGAGAAAAATCGAGAGAGAGTTTCCGGACTTTGCAGGTGATGCGAGGAACTTATGGCTTGGTCTAAGTACAGATGGCATGAATCCTTTTGGGGAGCAGAGCTGCAGTCATAGCACCTGGCATGTGACTCTGTGTATCTATAACCTTCCTCCTTGGTTGTGCATGAAGTGGAAGTTCATTAGGATGCCAGTGCTCATCCAAGGCCCGAAGCAACCTGGCAACGACATTGATGTGTACCTAAGGCCATTAGTTGAAGAACTGTTACAATTGTGGCACGGACAAGGTGTACATGTGTGGGATGGGAACAAGCAGGAGGAATTTGACCTACGAGCGTTGTTGTTCATAACAATCAATGATTGGCCTGCTCTTAGTAACATTTCAGGACAGACAAACAAGGGATACAATGCATGCACACACTGTTTAAACGAGACTGAAAGTATATATTTGGATAAATGTAAGAAGAATGTGTACCCGGAGAATCGTTGTTTTCTTCCACCCACGCACATCCTAAGAAACAAAGGTAAGCATTTCAATAGTGAGGCAGACAGCCGGTGTAAGCCTATCCGCCGTACTGGTGATGATGTATTTGATATGGTGAAGGATTTAAAAGTAATATTTGGAAAGGGTCCTGGTAGACAATCTGTTCCGAAGGACGATGTCATACACGCACCCATGTGGAAAAAATCTATATTTTGGGAGTTACCCTATTGGAAATTCCTAGAGGTCCGCTCTGCAATTGACGTGATGCACCTGACGAAGAATCTTTGCGTGACGCTGCTAGGCTTCTTGGGCGTGTATGGGAAGAGCAAAGATACACCTGAAGCACGGCATGACCAACAACGTATAAAAGACCGAGACGGCATGCATCCAGAGCTGTTTGAAGGTACTGCTAGCTACGCTCTTACCAAAGAAGAGAAGGAAATCTTTTTTGAAGTCCTTTACAGTATCAAGGTCCCGTCTGGTTTCTCGTCGAACATAAAGGAAATAATAAATATGGCAGAGAAAAAATTTCTAAACCTAAAGTCTCATGACTGCCACGTGCTTATGACCCAGCTGCTTCCGATTGCATTGAGGGGACTCCTGCCGGAAAATGTTCAAGTACCCATTGTGAAGCTATGTGCGTTTCTCAATGCAATTTCTCAGAAGGTAATCAGTCTAGATAGTCTACTAAGGTTACAGAAAGATGTGGTCCAATGTCTTGTCAGCTTCGAGTTGGTGTTCCCACCATCCTTCTTCAATATTATGACTCACCTCCTAGTTCACCTAGTCGACGAGATTAACATTCTTGGTCCTGTATTTCTACACAATATGTTCCCCTTTGAGAGGTTCATGGGAGTGTTAAAGAAATATGTTCATAACCGTGCTAGGCCAGAAGGAAGCATCTCAAAGGGATATGGAACATAGGAGGTCATTGAGTTTTGTGTTGACTTTATTCCTGACCTTAAGCCCATCGGTGTTCCTGAATCACAGCATGAGGGTAGACTTAGTGGAAAAGGCACACTACGAAAGAAAGCAAGGATATGTATGGACGGACATTCTCTCACTAAAGCACACTACAAAGTTCTGCAAAGTTCCACCTTGGTGGCTCCGTATATCGAGTAACACAAGAATATTGTACACTCCAACAACCCGGGGAAGCCTGGCTCCTGGATTAGAGATGAACATATGAGGACTTTCGGTGGTTGGTTGCAGACACATCTCATGAATGACATAAATGTTGGAGAGTAGTTATACTTGTTGGTCAGGTCACCATCTTCGACTATATTGACTTTCCAAGGGTACGAGATAAATGGGAATATATTTTACATGATTGCCCAAAATAAAAAGAGCACCAATCAAAACAGTGGTGTCCGATTTGATGCAACAGACGAGAATGGGTAAAAGGATACATATTATGGTTACATAGAGGAGATATGGGAACTTGACTATGGACCTTTTTTAAGGTTCCTTTGTTTTGGTGCAAATGGGTCAAGCTGACAGGAGGCGAGGTTGAGGTAGACAAGAAATACAGAATGAAAATAGTAGATCTCAATAACCTCGTGTATAGAAATGAACCATTTGTCCTAGCCAATGATGTGGCTCAGGTTTTTTATGTGAAGGACATGTCTACCAAACCGAGAAAAAGGAAAGATAAGCAAAAGAATGTAGCATCCGATGAGCCAAAGCGCCACATAGTTCTTTCAGGAAAAAGAAACATCGTGGGGGTGGAGGATAAGACAGACATGTCAGAAGATTATGATAAGTTTCATGAAATTCCACCCTTCGCTGTGAAGGATGACCCAAGCATCCCGTTAAGTAAGGAAGATGCTCCATGGTTACGGATTAGGAGAAAACCCTAACATGTGTGGATGATGGTGATGTACAATATTATTAAACCTTTATTTTTAATGATCTTCTTATATGTATATGGATATGAACTATCTCGATCTCAATAGGTAGTATTGCAACTTGTTGTGGCCATACATTAATAATATTAAAACATAAAAATTAGTCATAATCATATCTAGCCCTATAGTACACAGCTTCAGGGTCGTCTTCGGAATCGTCATCGTCATCGTCGTCACTCGTAGCACGCGGATGGATCCTCAGCCCTTCCTCGTAGCACGCGGATGGATCCTCCGGCCTCGGATTCATGACGCGCGGGGGAAGGGGCTCCCGGATGATGACCCCAGTATGCCCTAGGCCTTCACCACCACCATTCTTGTGGCTATGCGGACGGTGAAAGTGCGGGTACCTCAGGCGAGGATGGTCTCCCATGGCGATGTAGCGCATCACACCGGCGATAGTCTGGTTCGCCTACCACAGGTGGTCATTAGGGGCAGGCCATCACCCTCATACCTAGCGAGCTCCCTTTCCCACCGGTTTGCAAAGAAGGCATTCCAGGTGTCGAGGTTGTCGGGATCCCAATGGGGATCCATCCGCTGCTCCGGCGTGAGCTCGAGATAGAAGTGGTTCGTGATGGCCGCCTGGCGGGCCGAACCTTGAGGCACAGGAGGAACCGGAACCCCTCCAGTGCTCAGCATCCAGCCAGCGGGCAGCCGATACCCCGGCGGGCATGGGTAGCTGGAGGCGCATAGCGCATCGATCTCCTCGAGCGTCAGAAAGGCCCAGTAAGCGGTGTCCATTGTTGTGAGAGAGAAGGTGTGGATGTGTGGATGGACATGGCGGTCGGCCTAGATATAGAGGGACATGGCGGTAAGCAGGGGAAATGGCGGGAGAACATGGCGGGATGCGGGAGAAATGGCGGGAAAATATGTTTTAGTCCTAGTTACTAGTTTTAGTAATAAATATTATATTTCTAATGAGTTTATTATTTTTTGTGAATATTTTGGTATATTATATGTATTTTTCTGTTTTAAATAATAAACTATATTTTCCAACATTTGTACTAAATATAATACTTGTTAAACAATAGATAATTTCATTTAAGTTGTATAATAAAGTATGATAATAGATTTAAATTATAGATCTTCTTTTTCTAAAAAATTTGATATATAATACATAATTTTTTGAAAACTATAAACCTTTTTTGGTTTTGGCGCCAAGAATAACCTTTAGCCCTGGTTTGTAATACAAACCGGAGCTAAAGGGTTGGTTTGTATTACAAACCTGGGCTAAAGGGGTGTGGCGCGCGGGAAGAGCGGTGGCCGAAAACACCTTTAGCCCCGGGTTGTAATACAAACCGGGGCTAAAGCGGGGTGGTATAAATACCCCACCCCCACCCCGGGTCGTGCCACGACCCGGAAAGCCACATTCATCTTCCCGCAGAGCTCGCCGCGCCCACGCTACCCGCGCCGCCCCGTCTCCACCCCGCGCCCCCCCCACACCGTCTCCGTGCCGCCCCGCCCCACGCCGATCGTGCAGCCGCGCCGCCCCGCCCCGAGCCGCCGCGCCACCCCGCCGCACCGCTGCACCCCCGCGCCCGCACCGTCTCCGCCCCGCGCTGCCTCAGGTACGGTGATCACCGTCCCGCCACTATTTTTTGGTTGATTTTGGGATTATTTTGGTTGATTTAGTATTAATTAGGTTATTATAGTATTAATTAGTATTATAGCTAGGTTAGTATTTAGTATAATTAGTTAGTATTTAGTATTTAGTTAGTATTAGTTAGTATTATATTATAGGTTATTATAGTATTATGTTAGTATTACTATTTAGTATTAGTTAGTATATTAGTATTAGTTAGTATTTAGTATTATTAGTATCAGTATTAGTATTTAGTAGTTAGTATTAGTATTTAGTATTAGTTAGTATTTAGTATTAATATTAGTTAGTATTAGTATTAGGTTAGTATTTAGTTAGTATTAGTATTAGGTTTGTATTTAATTGTATGTATTAGTATTTATCTAGGGTTAGTTAGGGTTAGTTAGAATACTTAGTTAATTAGGTTTAGTTTAGTTAGTGTTAGGTTTAGGGTTAGTGTTATTAGGGCAATACTTAGTGATTTAGTTACTGTTTATGTTTTATGATTGTTTATTGCTATAATTTAGTTATGCCGCGTCCACCTCGTCCGAGCCTACCGGACTCCGTCGGGGATGTCCGAGTCTGGGCTCCGCCGGGTTGGCACTAGGAGGTGCTACCTGTCGGGACTCATACCTTGGTGAGAAATCCGGGTATCATCGTCGACCCGGAGCTTCTTTCGTGGCATCCATGAGGTCCAGGAGCGGTGCAGAGGGAGCCAACCCCCGAGGAGGTGGTACATCGTCGTATCAGGGAGGAGGACGAGCATTTACGACAATACATGTATCTTTTGGAGACTAGGTTTTCCAATATCTGGCAGGTTCACGGATCTCACCCGAGCTATTCTCCGGTGATGGTTCCTCTTCTGTGGCTGCAGAGCTCTCGTAGCATAGAACGCGGCAGCCGCGTTCGCTAATTTTATATGAGCGAGATGTATTAATAATGTACTTTATATTATGCGCGAGATATGAGCGAGATGTATTAATAATGTACTTTATCTTATATTATTGTACTTTATCTTAATCACTAAGTACTGTATCTGAGTTGTCGCAATTGTAATATTCTTTTTCTGTATTAGTTAAGCTATGGACGGTAGACAGAATGAAGAGGAGCTTCTCAACATGATAGATGAGGGTACTGGGGGGTCTTATTACGATGGCTCCGAATATCTTAATTTGTCTGAAGGAGACGATGGTGGAGAAGATAGTGGAGACGATGGTGCTGACCATGGTGAAGACACCATAATAATGACAAACTCCGTCAAGGTATATAAAGCCTCTATCGATCATTCACTAGTATAGATGCACTAATTGATTCGTATATATGTACTAACGAATGTTTCTTCTCTTAGACCTCCGCTTCCAGCCAATCTTCTACAAGGACAAGAGGCCCGACACACAAGTTGCCCGCTGATGTCCGTTTCAGCATTGACTTAGTCTCTCCGCAGGGTCAACCGCTGGAGCCCAAAGAATCTATGAATGCATTTACAAGTCAATGCGGAGTGATTGTTAGAGACACCGTCCCGATCACCACGCGAAATTGGAACAAGCCAGGAAAGAAAAAGGATCCAGCTGGGCTAGTTTTGTAGATGACAGAGCGAGAGATACGATGTGGAATTCTCTCATGACACATTTCACCCTACCAGTCTTGGAGACTGATGAGCTCACACAGCAAATGACGAGGAAAGTCAAGCACTTTTCTCTTAAGAAGATGGCCAAACTATTCAAGGAATGGAAAAAAAGATTGTACCACAAGTATGTCTTGAAGAAAAAAACTCCTCCGTTCACTGGCTCACTAGAGTTGTAGCAAGATAACTGGGCCGCATTTGTGGAATACAAGACCTCGGCACCAGCTAAGGCAATGTCAGCAAAGAATAAGTTAAATGCAGCCAAAAACAAATATCACCATCGTATGGGCACAGGTGGCTATAGGAGTGCCATGCCTAAGTGGGATAAAGTTGAGGCTGACCTGGAGGCTAAAGGGGTCACTCCAGCTGTGTCTTGTTGGCCCAGGAGGTCAAGAAATTGGGTACTCGGGCATGGGGCATCGTTAGACCCAGAAACATGCGAGATTGTTGCAGCCGAAGAAATTTCTTCACCCAAGAATGAACTTATTAAAGTGATAAAAGAGGTTGAAGAGGGAACGTTTGTTCCCGACAGAGAGAACAATGAGCTGACAAAGGCTCTCGGGAATCCTGAAAAGGCTGGACGAACAAGAGGGTTCGGACCTTCTTATCCATGGGTTATCGGGTTTCCTGAGCACCTTGACACATACAGAAGCCAATCGAGAAAAACAAAGCGGCAAAAAGAGTAGGATACGAAGCGGTTCGCAAGGTTTGAAGCCATGCTGCAGGAGCATCGCCAGGAGCTTAATGAACTTAAAGGACTCCGGCAGCAAGATCCTACACCGGACAGTACGGTCGGCCCATCGCAACAGAAAAGCAGCGTATCATCCACGGAGGGCCACGGTAATGATGCAACGATGGATGTGTACCACGTGGATGCAATTAAGGAGAAGACTAGTTGTGAGCTGCATGTTGAACTGAAGAATATATCCATGAAGGTGGCGGTCGGCTTTGCTTTACCTTCTGCACCGGGAGCGACCTACCATTGCAATCTGATTCTATCTGGCTATGCTCGTGTCGGTGTGGATGAAATTCAACCTATGTGTCAGTCACTACAGCTTGACATCCCTGGAGGTGAAGGGGAGACGACACTGGGAGAAGTCATGAGTGGCTTCATTCTTTGGAAAAAAGAATACATCAAGTTTCCAGGCTCGACACCAAGGCCACCTTCTCCACCGAGAAACAATCCATCACCTCCAAGGCAACCGTCTCCTCCCAGTAAAAGTCCACCTCCAAGGCAACCGTCTCCTCCCAGTAAAAGTCCACCTCCAAGTCCACCTCCAAGTGCACCATCTCCTCCTAGTAAAAGTCCACCACCTCCAAGTCCAATCCATGACCCCAACACGAGTCCATCTTAATATACGCAGCCGCCTCCACCCACTAAGGGCCAAAAGCAGAAGAATATCACCGCTCCGTCGAGCGATAACCGACGCCCAAAGTGATAGTTGTCGCCCCTCCCAAGAGTACCGCCGGTTCCTCCCAAGAGCGCTTACGACCTGACCGATGAGGAGACCGATGCGGTCGTACGGGCCAAAGTGGATGCTCATTTTAAAAAGAAACAACCTGAGCCAGAGGTCCAAATAAAACCGGAAACCAAGGAGCACTTTAGGAAATTACTGACGCAGCCATCCCAAGCTCAGTTAAATGCGCCAGATGACTATACATGATGTCTTTAGAAGACACTAAAACAGAAGAGATCAAGCGGTAGAGGAAGCATCACAAAAGAGGTTCCCTAGCAGGGGGAACAAGCAAAACAATCGAGTGGTAGCGGAAGCATCAGAACGAACGTCCCCCAGCTGGGGAAACAAGCAAAACAATCGAGTGGTAGCCGAAGAACCAAAAGAGATGTTCCCCAGCTGGGGAAACAAGCAAATCAATCGCTCCCCCCACTCTAGGTGAAAATACCCGAACCTCAACTATATGATGTTGAACCTATGAATCTGGAAACGGCTAAGATATTGGCCGAGCAATGTAATATGTATATTCATGACATTATTCACGGGGATATGCCCAAGGCTGAGGTAGCACCCAAATTTGTTCACGGGGAGCCTCTGGTCAGTTCTGAGAGGCTTCGGGATATGCCAACACAAATGCGACGATTCCATGAATGGTACATGAAAGCATCAAAAGAACAACAATATTGGCTCTTACTGAAAGTTCGAAAATCGCATTACTTCACTGAAGACGAGGTCCCTATTGAATTTACAGAATTATTTCAGTTATTCAATCTAAAGGAACTCGACAAAACTATCCTAAGTTCGTATTGTCTGTAAGTGATTACTTTATTTATGTAATTAGGTCTCTATCTCAGCTTGTTCAATTTATTGCCGATAAATATACTCACTATATTCTTTTGTACACTATATATAATGATGCAGAATGAAGATGCTTGATTGTAAAAGAAAGGCTATCAATGGATTGGGTTCATTGACCCACATCGAGTTCATGGAGCTATACTAAAGGATAAACCACTGGAGACCGAGCACAACTTGTTACGTTTTTTCACAAAACAACATTTCTGTAATGAAATACTATTTCCTTACCACGACGGCAAGTGAGTTTTTGTACACATTAAATTTTGCTTACTCGATGTTCAGTGTAAATGATGAGTTACTGACGCATGTAAACCTTGTGTAGGTACCACTGGATTCTTCTAAGCATTTCACTTGACTTGGGAAGAGTTCACATCAAGGACTCACTAAACAAAGACATTGAAAACTACCGCAGCATTATCGATCCGCTCTAGAAGTAATTTCAACCATTATCGTACTATATCGGTTTCTTTCGTTCATTTTCTGGGATATCAAGTAGTTATTAACTCATACATTAATTTTCTTTGTCGGGTAGGGTTTGGACACAGTTCAAGAACCATGTCCGCGGTCAATGGCGTGAGGAGCTATTTTTTAAATCACTCTCGGTAAGTAGTACGAGCTAAGTCCGCGCATCTATTTAATTCTAATTTATGTGCATTTATCATGCTAGAGTTATTATTTGATTGAATTCTATTCTTGTAAAGTGCGTGAGGCAGCCACATGGGACTAATCTATGTGGATTCTATGTGTGCGAGTTCATTCGCATCAGTATTGAGAAGCCCTCGGAAAATGTTCGAGTAAGTAAATAATATATTCACCCTTTATTTTTATTATAAAAAGTTGTGTTGAGTCTAATTATTACGATCTCCTTTTTATATAGTTGGACGCGATGCGGGATAAGCTCCTACCAGAGGACCGCCTAATAGCAATCCAAGAGGAATTTGCTGGATTTTTTGTCGACGAGGTCATAGACCCACACGGAGAATACTCTATACGTAGACCCTAAAGCATCCATGTAATGATCTCCATGTAATCAAATAGACATGCTCTGGACCCGGTTGGGACTCCATGTATGTTTGTAAGAGAATTATATTATATATTGCATCAATGTGTACAAGTACTGTGTAGTAGCGTTCTGTATGTATACGAAAACTTGTTTCTAATGAAAACACAGAATGAAAAAAATTGAACACAAAACACAAAATAAAAAGAAAAACACAAACCCCTAAAACCCCATCTCCTGCTGCGGCAACCGAATGGCCCAAAATGTAACCGCGACAGGAAACCTTTAGTCCCGATTCGTAACATGAACCGGGACTAAATGTCCTGCCGCCCAGCACGCCTCGCAGGGCCACGTGGTTGGACCTCTAGCCCCGGTTCGTAACAGAACCGGGGCTAAAGCTTGGACCTTTAGTCCCGCTTTGGCAGTCCCGATTCGCAATCCGGGACTAAAGGCCCTTACGAACCGGGGCTAATTGCCTAGTTTCTACTAGTGGTATTTCTAACTGCAGAAAAACTACCGAATCGAGGCTAATCCGGGACTAAAGGCCCTTACGAACCGGGGCTAATTGCCTAGTTTCTAACTGCAGAAAAACTACCGATCAACGGGCCCAACGTGCCAGTTTGGATTGATCGACCAGGTAGTACAGTCGTTTGGCCTGTTGGGTGGGTCATGCGGTACACACAAATGTTAGATTTATATGGGTTGCGGTCCATGTAGGTAGTCCACTGATGACCCACAAGTATAGGGGGTGTATCGCAGTATATTTGAGGGAAGTAAAACCCAATTTATTGATTCGACACAAGGGGAGCCAAAGAATACTTATCAGCCTTAACAACTGAGTTGTCATTTCAGCTGCACCTGGAAACAATCTTGCTCACGACAGTTTATCAGTAGCAACAATTTTGTAGTAGGAATAGTAAAGTAACAGTAGTAGCAAAGCAAAGACAGTAGTAACAAAAGCAGTAAACAGTGGGATTCGAGTGCGGTAGGCATAGGGATGGATGGACGGGCGTTGAGTGGACAAGACAATTCACATAGCAATCAGAACATAGGGCAATTGCAGATAAATAAGATAAAGCACCCAAGTACTAGACAATCTTAGGCATGTGTTCCATATATATTCATACGTGCTCGCAATGAGAACTTGCACAACATCTTTTGTCCTGCCAGCCCGTTTGCAGCGGGGCCTCTAGGGAACTACTGGCAATTAAGGTGCTCGTTTTAATAGAACACCGGAGCAAAGCATTAACACTCCGTGAACACATGTGCTCCTCACATCAAAGCCTTTCCCTTCTGGCTACCCCGATTTCTGTCACTTCGGGACCATAGATTCCGGACAACGACGTGTGTATACAACTTGTAGATAAGACCCAAAACAATACTATCATGATGAATCAATAATAAGTTCAGATCTGAAATCATGGCACTCGAGCCCTGGTGACAAGCATTAAGCACAACAAGTCGCAACAAAGTCATAAAGCACTAATAAAAGATACTAGGCACTATGCCCTAACAATCTGATGCCATTACATGAACGATCTCATCCAATCCCTACCATCCCCATAGCCTACAGCGGGCGATTACTCACTCATAGATGGAGGAAACATGGATGGTCGATGAAGATGATGGTGGAGATCGATGGAGATGGCTTCGGGGGCACTTCCCCTTCCCGGCAGGGTGCCGGAACAGAGACTTTCTGTCCCCTGAATCTCCCCTTCGGTGGCGGTGGCGCACCGGAACTTTTCGTGGAAAAACGTCGAACCCCCCGAAGTTTTTAGGTCAGAAGGCTTCTTATAGGCGAAGAGGGAGACCGAGGAGGTGCCTGGGGGGCCCACACCAGGCCCTGGCGTGGCCAGACCTAGCCCGCGCCTGGGGGGGTGTGGCCAGCCCCTGGCCCTCCTCCGTCTCGTATTCTGGCTATGTGAGTCTTCTGGAAAAATAGGCACTTTGGCTTTTGTCCCGTCCAATTCCGAGAATATTCATTTTCTGACTTTCCTGGAACCAAAAACAGCAGAAAACAGGCAGCTGGCACTGTGGCTCTTCTTAATAGGTTAGTCCAAGAAATCATATGAAAAGTACTCCAAAGTGTGGACAAAACACAAGAAAGTGAATAAAACCAAGCATGGAGCATCAAAAATTATAGATACATTTGCAATGTATCAACATCCCCAAGCTTAACTCATGCTCGTCCTCGAGTAGGTAAGTGATAAAAAGAAAGAATAATTTTTAAGGTGACATGCACCACCAAAGACTTGACCAAAGTATTTGTAAACATTTAAAGCTGGGATCATAGTACTTCAATCATAACATGAAAGACAAAGTTCTAGCAATAAGACAAAGAAACTATGATGCAACATGAAAAGGCACAAACAAAAGATTCATGAGTAACAATACTTTGTAAGACGTTTGTTTGTTTCACATAAAGAAAACATAGCATAGTGGTAATCAGCTTGTCCCTCACAGAGTAGCAAATATAAATGCATAGGACACCTTCAAAGCTCACAAGAGTGACTAGATACAAATAGTTTAAAACAAGCAATATCAAGGTATGCATCAATCAACAAGTCTTGGGACAATGCACATAGAACTAAGAATGGCCACTATGCTCTCAAGAAAGTGCTCATAGAATAAGTGGAGACTCAACAAGGAAATGAACAGGTTTTGAATAGTTTGAAAGGCTTCCAAATGCTGAAAGTATGGTACTCAGTAGCTTTGAGCTCTCATTGCCCCTATCATAAGCATCTTTAATGTGATTAAGGTTAAAGTGACACTACTAAGAGGATATGCTTTACAAGTTATAAATCGAAGTCTCATGCCCCTTACTTACGAAGACCGATCCTCATGCTACTCAACTTCAGTCACAAGTAAGCTCTTGTCATTGTAAGTATATACGTATCATAGAGAACCGCCAACAGGGTACCCCTTGCACATGATACAGGAGCTATCCCATAATTAAAATGACAAGGCAAGCAGACAATGAGCATCTCAGCAATCTTTTTATTTACTATGTGCATAGATTTGTATTGAGGATGCTTCATAGAATGCTCATTATGGTTTGCTGCAAGTTTCCACCATGATTAGGCATGACTTAAGCTAGCGGCCCAGGCATTTCTCTAACATACATACAGACTTCATGATCTTACAAGTTTCACTTTTATTTCACACCGCCGGGATCCATAAGCAAAAGAACATAATATCAACGAGGTACTAAATACCAATGTAATGTTGAAAGCGTTCCCCATGATATATGGTTCTGCTAACTTCAACTTATAAAGCGCAAGCATATACGCAACAAAGAAGGACGCAATGGTTCAGGTTTATTAAATGCAAGAAAATAAAGTGTGCCATCAAGTTCGTGAGAGCTTTACTAACTAACTTCCTCATAACAAGCAAACATTTTATTTGGAAGAAAACAAGGCATATTGAATATGCACGGAAGTAGCAAATGATGCTAATAGGTAGGTATGGTGGACACTTTGGCAATATTTGGTTTTAGGGAGTTGGAAACATGAGTAAAACATACTCAGTGAAAGTGAAGGCTAGCAATAGTAAGGGAGCGACAAACGAGAGAGCAATAATGACCATAATCATGCAGAGCGACAAAACATCATTGATCAAAGCATAAAGTGATACTACAAGTTGAAAACTAAAGGATCATAAAGGATAATGGTGACTTGAGATAGTCATAACATGGTGTGAGCATGTGCCAAGTCAACCCAAATAAAGCATCAAAGGAGAATACCACTATACTATGCTTTAATATGCTAAAACAACGCATGATTTATCCAAGGCACATTAAGCAATCTCAATTGTTTACAACAAGTCATGCTACAGCAAAGAATACTAAGTGTAAAGCCAAAAAAATATCAAGCATGACATGACAAAGCATAGGCTATAGTCAAAAACAAGCTCTCTTTACCAGTTAAGCAAGAACTTTCCTACTCTTTTCCAAGCCAAACCAAACTATTTGAAAGCCAATGTATGAAAGAGGAGGTCCAACCAATTTATTCAGCAAACTAAGCAAACCACGCAAACTAAAAACCAAAATGAAAACGAAAAAGACTACGCTCCAAGAACAACACAACTGTGCATGAAACAATAAAAATGAAGTGTTTGGAACAAACCTGAGATTTTTATTGATGAAGAAGGGGATGCCTTGGGCATCCCTAAGCTTTGACGCTTGTACTTCTTGGATATTTCTTGGAGTGACACGCGCGACATCCCCAAGCTTGAGCTTTAGTACATCCTTCATCTCATTACTCATTCCTTCCATACACCTGAAAATTTTCCTTCATACAAAACTTCACACGATTTCATTAGCAACATTAGTGCACTTAAGATAAATAAGTCTCAAGGTTCAGTTCTAACACCAAATATACTCTCACTAGAACACTAGGTATTGTAGCACTTCCCTCAAAAAGCTCAATTCCCCAAAGGAACTCAAGAAGGAACTAACAAGAAACAAATGTAGAAAATGGCAGAAATCTGTCAAAACAGACCAGCAGGAAAAGACGAATTTTTTCGAAGACCTTCTGTTGCTCAAATCAAAAAAGTGTTGAACTAACGAAAGTTAGATAAGAACCTGGGGCAGAAGAACAAAAACTTACAGCTCAATCCGATGTACAGAGCTCTCTCAAGAATTTTTACGTTGAAGCATAGAAATCTGTTTCGGGACAGCAACTTTCCCAATTATAACTTCACTTCTCATTAGAGGTTACTCTTGGCACAAAAAGCAAATAAAAAAGATAAGTAGCGGTTATTACTGAGGTAATAACCTCCAAGACTCAACTAAAACTCTTGGGTTATCTCCCAACAAGTACTTTTCTTTAATGCCTTTAAGTTAGGCATAAGCAAAAAAACTAGAATGGATAGAATAGAAGTAAGCGGAGATAATCATGGTGAAAACATTGTTTTGTTCAATGAAATCCTTTTGTTAACAAGGTTGATCAAGTCTTGTTACCAAAACAATTTCATATGAGACAAAACTTTGTATTCCACTTATGATTATGTTACCTCAACCTTGATAGCAATGGTCCCAATCATATTAGTTTCAAATTTTTCCTCTTGGTATGGGACAATATATTTCTCCAACTTGAATGCCCTCAACATGTTCAATTGAATTAAAACCATAAGTCCTTTCAATCTTCTTGAGGAAATAGACAATGTGTTCCTTGTCATTAACATTGAAGGTTACCTTCCCTTTATTATAATTAATAACAGCTCCTGCAGTATTTAAGAAAACGTCTCCCAAGAATAATAGACATATTATCATCTTTAGGCATAAAAGTTTGAGAGGATGCTCTCATAAGAAATATGAGTTGAAGTAAAAGAGAGCATCAAGGAGCAAATCCAACACACATTTAAGTATAACCCACTTCCTATGCATAGGAATCGTGTATGCAAATAAATTTGCAAACAACAAAGTGACAGGCATAGGAAGATAAAACAAGAGTAATTTCAAAACTTTCAGCACATAGAGAGGTGTTTCAATACCATGAAAACTTCCACAACCATATTTTCCTCTCTCATAATAATTTTCAGTAGCCTCATGAAGAAACTCAACAATATAACTATCACATAAAGCATGCTCTTCATGATCTACAAGCACTGAAGCTTTATTATAAACATTTTCAAGAGAAACCTCAGGAACATAACATTCATTCTCCTTTAGTAAGCAAGGGGGGACAATCAAATAATGTAAGGGATAAAGAGTTACTCTCATTAGAAGGTAGGCCTGGGTAGCTAATCCATTCTTCCTCCTTTTGTTCATTACTCTCCTCCTCTTTTTCATCTAATGAGATTTCAGGTTCATCAATTTCTTCTTCCATAGGATCCTGCAAGGCATTAGTCTCTTCCATTTGTGGAAAGCATCTATTAAAATATTCAAGAATATAGCCATTTTCATCCTTGTAATTATCAAAGAAAAATTTAAGTATACCATACACCTCATATTTGTAAGGTGAATCATCAATATTTTCAAGCAAACTAGCAAGTTCAAAAGCACCCTTCCAAGCAATAAATTCTTCAATTTGTTCCGCATCATCAAAGTCATAAATTCCTTTAGCATGGGAAGATATGGTATCATTATCACTATTCTCGCATTGAAAGGGAGGTGTTTATACCTCTTTCTGCAACAAGACTCATCACAACAATAAGTAACATTATAAGTAGAGCACACGTTCCTAGCAATGGTATACAATCTATCAATTTGTTTCCATAAGTGTTTCCCTTTTTGTGACAAGCGGTGTTCCTTATAATAATATTTTTGATCTTCCGTGAACCCACCATGCCAATAAGCTTCAGTTTCAAAGAAACCAACCATTGCCAACAAGCATGATAAAGCAAGACAATAACAAACCAATGAAAACAACAACTAGAGGAGGAACTATTTTTTTGTATTTTTGATAAAGAAACAAGCAAACAAGGAGAAATATAAACTTAGCTTGAACAATAGTGATTCCAAGTGAACTTGATAAATAAAGCTATGCTCCCCAGCAACGGCGCCAGAAAATAGTCTTAATGACCCACAAGTATAGGGGGTGTATCGTAGTATTTTCGAGGGAAGTGAAACCCAATTTATTGATTCGACACAAGGGGAGCCAAAGAATACTTATCAGCCTTAACAACTGAGTTGTCAATTCAGCTGCACCTGGAAACAATCTTGCTCACAGCAGTTTATCAGTAGCAACAGTTTTGTAGTAGGAATAGTAAAGTAACAGTAGTAGCAAAGCAAAGATAGTAGTAACAAAAGCAGTAAACAGTGGGATTCGAGTGCGGTAGGCATAGGGATGGATGGACGGGCGTTGCATGGACAAGAAAATTCACATAGCAATCAGAACATAGGGCAATTGCATATAAATAAGATAAAGCACCCAAGTACTAGACAATCCTAGGCATGTGTTCCATATATAGTCATACGTGCTCGCAATGAGAACTTGCACAACATTTTTTGTCCTGCCAGCCCGTTTGCAGCGGGGCCTCTAGGGAACTACTGGCAATTAAGGTGCTCCTTTTAATAGAGCACCGGAGCAAAGCATTAACACTCCGTGAACACATGTGATCCTCACATCAAAGCCTTTCCCTTCCGGCTACCCCGATTTCTGTCACTTCGGGACCATAGGTTCCGGACAACGTCGTGTGTATACAACTTGTAGATAAGACCCAAAACAATACTATCATGATGAATCAATAATAAGTTCAAATCTGAAATCATGGCACTCGGGCCCTAGTGACAAGCATTAAGCACAACAAGTCGCAACAAAGTCATAAAGGACTAATAAAAGATACTAGGCACTATGCCCTAACAATCTGATGCCATTACATGAACGATCTCATCCAATCCCTACCATCCCCATAGCCTACAGCGGGGGATTACTCACTCATAGATGGAGGAAACATGGATGGTCGATGAAGATGATGGTGGAGATCGATGGAGATGGCTTCGGGGGCACTTCCCCTTCCCGGCAGGGTGCCGGAACAGAGACTTTCTGTCCCCTGAATCTCCCCTTCGGTGGCGGTGGCGCACCGGAACTTTTCGTGGAAAAACGTCGAACCCCCCGAAGTTTTTAGGTCAGAAGGCTTCTTATAGGCGAAGAGGGAGACCGAGGAGGTGCCTGGGGGGCCCACACCAGGCCCTGGCGCGGCCAGACCTAGCCCGCGCCTGGGGGGGTGTGGCCAGCCCCTGGCCCTCCTCCGTCTCGTATTCTGGCTATGTGAGTCTTCTGGAAAAATAGGCACTTTGGCTTTTGTCCCGTCCAATTCCGAGAATATTCATTTTCTGACTTTCCTGGAACCAAAAACAGCAGAAAACAGGCAGCTGGCAATGTGGCTCTTCTTAATAGGTTAGTCCAAGAAATCATATGAAAAGTACTCCAAAGTGTGGACAAAACACAAGAAAGTGAATAAAACCAAGCATGGAGCATCAAAAATTATAGATACATTTGCAATGTATCATCCACCTAGTTTAATAAATCCTAAAATTTCAAGGTCCATCTATTATGACAGCTTGGGAGCTCTGTGGGAGACAAAGTTTAGTCCCACATTGCTAGTCGGGAGAGAGTTGGACCAGCTTATAAGGTGAGTTGTTTCACTTCCACTAAGTGAGTGAAAAGAGAAGGAGTCCACGCGCACTCCTCCTTCTCCGCTGCCCGCCTCGCCTCGCCCTCACACACGCCGCGTTTCGTGAATCGAGTTCGAGTTAGAAACTCGTTTTGTTGAAGACTAAATTTTTGCTTGATGCACTAGCTGTTGGGTACGTGTCAACATTCGTGTGCATGTTTGACGCGTGTCCTTGTCTTCCACCGCATGGCGACTCAGTCGGATCACCTTCCAGGCTATAGAGCGAGAGACAGACAGATCTAGGTGTATCCAGTTCTTTTCTTAGTCTCTCTCGCTGTGTGTTCCTCTGGTTGCGCTGCTCTCTAGGCTTACCCATCCCAACGGCTGCGTGCACTGCTATCCGGGAGAGCAGGCCTCCGAAACCTCGTCCGTTGAGATCCTGCACCGGGAGACGGGCAATAAGGTTTTTGGGGAGTGTCTCGGTGCGAATGCTCGCCTCCGTTCATGTGTTCTTCTTCAGCAACAGATGACCTCATCAGCACCATGGCTGACAACAACAATGACCAAGGTGCTGCTGCGGTGACGACCTTTCCGGTCAACCTGTATGTGTTATTCTTCTCTTTGTATGCACTAGTTCTTCCTAGATTTTCAGATCTACTAGATGTGGTTGTTTGGCTGCATGTGTTTAGATCTGCTAATGCTTACATAATGTTGATTTCGATAATTAATCTCATGGGGAAATTACCTAATATTCCAACAATCCAAAAACCTTATATGTTTAGGCAATTTTCGTCATATGCCTTTGCTGCTTCGCTGAAACCGATCCCTTTTACGGGTGCTAATTTTTAGAGATGGCAAGGGAAAAACCTCTTGTGGCTCACTGCTATGGGCATAGAAAAAGTTGCAGATGGTACTCCCAGTGGTCCGCTTACTCTCGAGGAAGAGAGAGCGTTTCGGGAGGTCACTGTACTTTTTGTGGGCTATGTACTCAGTGTGCTTGGAGACAAGTTGGTTGATGCATATTTGCATATCCATGATGCCAAGGAACTGTGGAATGCGTTGGACGCTAAGTTCGGTGTTGTCGATGCTGGTGGTGAATTGTATGCTATGGAGCAGTTCAATGACTACAAGATGGTTGAAAACCGATCTGTAGTAGAACAGGCTCATGAGCTACAGATCATGGCAAAGGAACTCGAACTCCTCAAGTGTGTGCTTCTGGACAAGTTTGTCGCGGGATGCATTGTTGCTAAGCTTCCCCCTTCATGAAGGAACTTTTCCACTTCTCTGAAACATTAGAGGCATGAGCTCTCTGTTGAGTACCTAATTGGTTCTCTGGATGTTGAAGAGAAGGCGAGGGCAAAAGACAAACACACTAGTGGAACCGAGGGACATTCTGCTGCCAATATGGTGCAGAAAAATGCCCACAAGTCCAAAGGAAATAACAAAGTCTGCTAGACTACCAACTTCAAGAAGAAGGGGCAGAACAAGGAAAAGAAAGAACCTTGCTGGGTGTGTGGCAAGATTGGACATTGGGCTCATCGTTGTCCACAGAAGAAAGGCAAGAAGGGTCAGGCTGGACAGAGTTCTAAATCTATCAACATGGTCATTGGCAATACTGATGTAGGAACTTCAGGTTCTGGGTACGGTAATTTATTACCTACTATTCTTTCAGTATTTCAACCCACAGAATGGTGGGTTGATACGGGTGCCATTGTTCATGTGTGTGCTTACATTTCCATGTTCACCTCTTATCAGGCTCGAGATTCCTCAGTCATGATGGGGAATGGGTTAAATGCTACTGTACTTGGTGCTGGAAGGGTAGATCTAAAGTTTACTTTGGGCAAGATCGTGCAATTGAAGAACGTGTAGCATGTCCCTTCTATCAAGAAGAATCTTGTTAGTGGATCCCGTCTTCTGAAAGATGGGTTTAAGTTGGTATTTGAGTCCAATAAAGTTGTAATGTCTAAGTATGGAACCTTTGTTGGAAAAGGCTATGAATGTGGAGGTGATACATTACAAATGTATCTATAATTTTTGATGTTCCATGCTTGGTTTTATCTACTTTCTTGTGTTTTGTCCACACTTTGGAGTACTTTTCATATGATTTCTTGGACTAACCTATTAACAAGAGCCACAGTGTCAGTTGCCTGTTTTCTGTTGTTTTTGGTTCCAGGAAGTCAGAAAATGAATATTATCGGAATTGAACGGGACAAAAGCCAAAGTTATTATTTTACCGGGGGACACCTGGAGCCAGAATACGAGACGAAGAGGGGCTAGGGCCTAGCCACACCACCTGGCCACGCGGCCAGGCCTGGCCCACGCCAGGGGGTGGTCTGGCCGCCCTAGGCACCCCCTCGGCCTCTCCTTCCGCCTATATATTGCCTCTGATACGGAAACCCTAAGGACCCGATCAAAAATTCCACGAAAGAGTCTGTAGCTTTGTCATCTCCATCCCTAGATCAGGAGGGATCTAAAGCTCTTCCCAGCACCTTACCGGAGAGGGGAATTCACCCTGGAGGCCTTTTTCATCATCATGCAAGCCTCATGTGTGATGCTTGAGTAGTTCATCTCTGGACTACGGGTCCATGTAGTAGCTAGATGGCTAGTTCTCCTCCTTCGTGCTTTCATGTCTAGATCTTGTGAGCTACGTTCATGATCGAGATCATCTATTTGTAATTCTGTATGTTATGTTTGTGGGGATCCGATGGATATTGAGATGCTATTTCAGATTGATTATTGATTCAATCATGTCTTTGTTATTTGTGATCTTGCATGCTTTCCATTGTTAGTAGCTATCTTGGCCAAGTAGATGCTAGCAACTCCAAGAGTTGGTATTTATGCTCGATAGTGGGTTCATGCCTCTGGTAATCTGGGGAAGTGAGAAATCTCTAAGGTATTAGATGTGCTGTTGCTACTAGGGAGAAAACAACAATCCTTTGTTCATAGAACAATCGTATTTTTTACTTTACACGCAATTCATAATGTAATTATCTGTTGCTTGCAACTTAATACTGGAGGGGGTTCGGATGATAACCTGAAGGTGGATTATTAGTCATAGATGCAGTTGGATGGCGGTCTATGTATAATGTTGTAATGCCCAATCAAGTCTCAAAGGAGTCAAGATGAGTAGTATATGCTTGTATGATTTCTCGATGTTTGTCAATTGCCCCGCTGTAATTTGTTCACCCAAGATGTCGTTTATCTTAAGGAGAGCCACCTCTAGTGAACTATGGACCCCGGTCCTTTCTTTTACATTCAATCTACAAACTGTTTAATGCTTTGTGTTTACTTTCTGCAAACTATTACTTCCTTCCATTCGATACGTTTAATCCTTTGTTTTCAGCAAAACCGGTGAGATTGACAACCTCATTGCAAGTTGGGGGAAATTTCTGTGGTTCTGTTGTGCAGGTCTCTACGTTGCTACTAGCACCGGTAGTGCACCCTGCCAAGGCTCAGCTAACAACACCTTTGGGGTGTTTCCTTGCTCCTATTGTATTGATAACCTTGGTTTCGTACTGAGGGAAAACTTGCTGGTGGGCTCATCATACCTTCCTCTTGGGGTTCCCCAACGAGCTCGATATATTTTGGGCCATCAAGCTCTTTTTTTGGCGTCGTTGTCGGGGAGTCAAGGACATCTTCACAAGGGGAATCCCTCATAACCAATCTCTTTAGTTTGTTATTTTTGTTTTGCTTAGTTTACTTTTGCTTTGTTTGCTTTTTTCTTTATCAAAAACACAAAAAAATTAGTTCCTACTATAGTTTTTATTTTCATTGGTCTATTATTGTCTTGCTTTATCATGCTTTCTATCAATGGTTGGTTTCTTTGAAACTGAATCTTATTGGCAAGGGGGTTCACGGAAGAACAAAAATATTATTATAGGGAACACCGCTTGTCACAAAAAGGGAAACACTTATGGGAACAAATTGATAAATTGTATACCATTGCTAAAAACGTGTGCTCTACTTATAATATTACTTATTTCTTTGAGAAATTTTGTTGCTGTAAGAGGTATAAACACCTCCCTTTTCAATGTGAGTATAATGATGATGTTACCATATCTTCTTATGTTAAGGGAAATTATGACTTTTAATGTGGAACAAATTGAAGAATTTATTGCTTGGAAGGGTGCATTTGAACTTGCTAGTTTGCTTGAAAATACTAATGATTCACCTCATAAATATGAGGTTTATGATATACTAAAATTTTGCTTTGATAATTACAAGGAAGAAAATTGCTATATTCTTGAATATCTTAATAGATGCTCTCCACCAACGGAAGAGACTAATGTCTTGCAGGAGCCTATGGAAGAAGAAATTGCTGAAACTCGAAACTCATTGGATGAAAAAGAGGCGGAGAGTGATGATCAAGAGGAGGAAGAATGGATCTGCCCATTCCTACCTTTTAATGAGAGTAACTCTTTACCCCTTACATTATTTGATTGTCCCCCATGCTTACCAAAGGATGATGAATGTTATGTTCCTTTGGATTCTTTTGAAAATGTTTATAATAAAGATCTAGTGCTTGTAGATCATGAAAAGCATGTTTTATGTGATAGTTACATTGTTGAGTTTATTCATGAGGCTACTGAAAATTATTATGAGAGAGGAAAATATGGTTGTAAAAGTTTTCATGGTACTGAAACACCTCTCTATTTGCTAAAAGTTTTGAAGTTACTCTTGTTTTATCTTCCTATGCCTGTCACTTTGTTCTTTGTGAATTTATTTGCATACAAGATTCCTATACATAGGAAGTAGGTTAGACTTAAAAGTGTTTTGAATTTGCTTCTTGATGCTTTCTTTTACTTCAATTCATATTTCTTATGTGAGCATCTTCTCTAACTATCATGCCTAACTTAAAGACGTTAAAGAAAAGTACTTATTGGAAGATAACCCAAAAGTTTTAGATGAGTCTTGGAAGTTATTACTTCAGTAATAACCGCTCCTTATCCTTTTTATTTGCTTTTTGTGCCAAGAGTAAACTCTAATGAGAGAGAAGTAATGATTGGGAAAGTTGTTGTCCCGAAACAGATTTTTGTGCTTCACCGTAAAAATTCGTGTAAAATCTCTGTACGTCCTTTTGAAGCTTGAATTTTTGTGCTTCTACCCCAGGTTGTTATCTTAACTTTTGTTAGCTCAAAACTTTTTGATTTGAGCAACAGAAGGTCTTCGAAAAAATTCGTCTTTACCTGCTGGTCTGTTTTGACAGATTTATGCCATTTTCTGCATTTGCTTCTTGTTGTTTCCTTTTTGAGTTCTTTTGGAAAATTGAGCTTTTTGAGGGAAGTGCTACAGTATCTAGTGTTTTAATGTAAGTTTTATTGGTGTTAGAACTGAACCTAAAGACTTATTATCTTGAGTGCACTAATGTTGCTAATAAAGATTGTGTGAAGTTTTGTATGAAGGAAAAATTTCAGGTGTATGAGTAATGAGATGAAGGATGGACTAAACCTCAAGCTTGGGGATGCCACGCGTGTCACCCCAAGAAATATCCAAGAAGTACAAGCGTCAAAGCTTGGGGATGCCCAAGGCATCCCCTTCTTCATCAATAAAAATTTCAGGTTTCTTCCAAACACTTCATTTTTATTGTTTCATGCACAGTTGTATTGTTCTTGGAGCGTCTTCTTTTTATTTTTTTATTTTTGGTTTTCATTTGCTTTGTTTGCTTAGTTTGCTAAATAAATTGGTTGGACCCCCTCTTTCATACATTGATTTTCAAATAGTTTGGTTTGGTTTACAAAAGAGTAGGAAAGTTCATGCTTAAGTGTTAAAGAGAGCTTGTTTTTTACTCTGGCCTATGCTTTGTCATGCCATGATTGATATTGTTTTGGCTTTATGCTTAGTATTTCTTTGCTGTATCATGACTTGTTATAAACAATTGAGATTGCTTAATGTGCCTTGGATGAATCCGTTGTTTTAGCATATTAAAAGCATAGTATTGTGGTATTCTCCTTTGATGCTTTATTTTGGTTGACTTGGCGCATGCTCACACCATGTTATGACTATAAAAAGGCACCATAGCCTTGATGATCCTTTACTTTTCAACTTGTAGTATCACTTTATGCTTTGATCAATGATGTTTTGTCGCTCTGCATGATTATGGCCATTATTGCTCTCTTAGTTTGTCGCGCCTAGTCTTTTGCTAGCCTCCACAACCAAGTATTTGATGGAAGTTCCAGGAAAGACGACGGCCTTGCATGAGTGATTGCATATTTGATGGAAGCATTGAGGCCTTGCCGGAACCTCTTTTGCTTTTTCTTGTCATCAGAGATCTCATCGCCACCATAACGAGAAAGGTTCATGAAGTTTCTGATGTAGGTGTTGACATTATCAGTTCCCTGCTTGAGGTTGAGAAACACTTCCTTCATCCTTTCCATGACAATTTCTGACAAATATTGCTCTTTGAAAGCAGCAGTGAACCGCTCCCAAGTAGGCTGAAAACCAGAGAGATCTGCCTTGAGGTAATTTTCCCACCAGAGAGTTGCATCTCCCTTGAGAAGGTGAGTGGCACATTTGACCCATTCTTGCTCGGGAACATCCGCAGTCATCAGCAACCTTGACACTTCACGCAGCCAATCATCCGCATCAAGTGGCCGATCAGACACCTCAAATTGGCGTGGGTTGAACTTGAGAAAACTCTTGATGTCTCCTCGCTTGGGAGGTGGAGGTAGCGGAACAAACTCATTCCTCCTCACGCTTTCTTCGAAGCGCTGCTGGTTCTGCTGCATAGTGCCCAAAGCATTTGCAATACTTGCCAAAGCAGCCCCAAGTTCAGGTGGTATGTCCTCCTCAGAACGGCGTGGTGGTGCCATCCTATGATTGATATAAAACACAAGTCAGTACTATAATGGAGAATGATAATAATCCAAAATAGTACCAAAATGGAATTAACCAAGATTAAAGGATGCAATTCACTGAGATGATATTAAAATATCAACAAAGTTCAAGGCAACTAGAAGATATTAAGCATAACACACATGACTGAACAAGGAGTGTGGTACACAACTAACAAAGAAAAAGTTTCCGCAAATCTTGGCATTAAAATACCACTATATGCGCAAAAACACTTAACGAACCAAGATTAGTAACTCTACTAGTTCAGTATACAAGAGCAATGATAAAAGTAGTGGTATGGTCGCGACTCCATCCCGCACTCAAATCATTACTCCGCACATGAATCAGTAAAACACATATCCCAACACCTTCTTCTTAAGATGAACCTAAAGATTGGTAACTACGAAAAAAAACACCCCAACAAGATAACGTCGGATAACAAAGAGTTAGATCGATCGCATCGGTGTACAACGAATCAGAATAGATCGCGTCGGTTTACAAAGGCCTGTCGGTATGGAATGTACCAACAGTTGATAACCAAAAGGCAGATAGTGATAACATTTGGATGCAACAGATAGACAAAGAATTCACACACACACACACAACCTATGGTACTACGGAACCCAGAACACGTGAATCCTAGTTTGAATTTTAGAAGAGGATTGAAAACGTTACACTTCCTTACCAGAAAAGGGTGGGTGGGTGGGTAAGAAGAAAAATGGAAGCAGTCCTACTCTCACGTTTTGTTTTTCCCTAGTATACATAACTACCAAAATATTTGCTAGACTGACAACGACCATTTTGGCTGAGACCCTGAAGGGCGGGATGGCTCTGATACCAATTGTAACTACCTCGGTGAATTACGCTCTTAGTTACATGCCTGGATGAACGAAAGTGGTTAAAATAGTACGGTGGGGCCCAGGGCCACTCACGGTAGACCTTTCGGCCGTCCTAACCACTTTCAGACATCGGGACAAGAACGAGCGGCGTAATCGGCAGGCGAAGGGATCAACTACATACACAAATGAGTATGTATGCAAGCCACATACAACAGTCCTCAGAGCCATTCCATCTAAAAGAAATAGAAATATAGCAACGCCATACGGCAAGATTCGAATGTCCTAGATAGAGATAATAATTTAGGATAGCTCCTCATACATCACACATCAGAGTATCAGGCGGAAGCGGAAAACAAGATCCGAGTACGGATAAGAAGCAAATCGGCATAAGATGCCACATAAATAAACACATCCCGCCCACAGATCTCACGGATCCCCGTTCCCGGAATCTCTACACCGAATGATCGTTGCCAACATCATCCGTCTCTTCCACCCAGTATCCATCTTGCGGGTACACCTGTTCATCTGAATCAAACAATTTATCATGTGAGACCCTAGGGGTACTCAGCAAGTCTTTATGCCGCTAAAGGGGACACAACCTAGGGTGACGCAATTGCAGCAAAATATAATACCTAACAATTCTACAGATACTCGCTAACCATCCGCCTAACCAATGATAGACGGATGTCCGTGAATTAAGGACAACAGTTATAACAGTATAATTAACAGATCCATCCTCCTCCTCGCTTACCAACGAGGAAGCGGACGAACAACCCCCATCATCCGTTGGCAGTTTTATTAACCATTCCATGAGTATTGCACTATTTACTAGTCAAGTACTTAGTCAATTTAAAAGCGGTACTTTAGTTATACTTGTCTATGATCGAGAAACTGTGCTCCAAGTCGTCCATAACCGCGGACACGGCTTTTAGAAGGATTTACCCTGCAGGGGTGCACGAATAGCAACACACACTCGATCAACCTCGGAAAAACCAAATCAAAACCCAACGAGGCATTCACGACAAAGCAATCACAGGATTCAGAAATATTTCAGGGGGCCACCCCAATAAGCTACCCGCAACGAAGTTGGCCGACTCCGAGACGGACCCAGGGTTTGCGACGACGGCTGTAAACGACTGGGAACCCGAAAATATGACTGGGCTTGTCGATACCGCGAAAATGTGGTGCGATCCAAAACAGTACAGGTGTTCCTCGCACAATCTTAAATAAAGCAGTATAATGGCATAAGTACAGGATAGTAGTAAAGCCCCAAACTAATTGTGGCCCCAAGAAATAAGAATGAATCAAGCTCAGGCTCAGGGGGGTCCATAAGGCCTCCCGGATGTGGATAGTGCGAATAGTCAAGGAATAGGAATCAAGTACTCGGGGTCCTACGGGACACAAGTGAGCATGAAAACCAAATAGCAGATATTTCTCACCGGTGCCTCTTTCATTAGTTATCCCATTACTACTCAGGTTATGTTGTTTAAGTACCTCGTTATTCATCAGACACTCACATACCCTACACATGCTTTGCTACGACTCGCATGGCTCAAACAACTCCTGCAGTAATGGCTCATGGGATGGAGGAACAAGCTTCGGTGGGGTCTAAAAGTAAAGGCTATGCAGTACTTGGGATTCAATTTAATGCAATCGCGACTCAATGATGCAAGAATAAGATAGAGGCAATAGGTACTGTATGTATGCAAGCATGTGGTAGTGCTTGCCTGGCTGCTCAGTTGAAGCGAGAGATGGATCTGGGTAGTACTCCTGGGATTCCTAGTAATTCTCCTGCTGGGCGTCTATTCGAAGAAGAACCAAACAAACAAGGGCCAACATAAATAAAGTACACAAGCATATGAATTAAAGTGCGACAAGCAAACAAGCATGCCATGATGAATGATGCACAATTTACATGGCATTAAAGTAGCATGGCAAGGGTGAGGTGTGGTGCAAGAATTAAAGCATTTTATTATTTATTTAGTCCAACTTTTATTGCCATAAACAGTTCAGATTTTTAAGAATGACATGATGCATGCTTCAATTCAGAACAAGGACTGCATAGATAGAACGAGCTCGTCGTTCCGATCGATTTAGACATATTATTTGCCCAATTTGGAGTTAGAGAATTAAAGTTATTAATTTATCAAGAAAAGGGCATTTTATTGTAATTTGAAT
Organism: Avena eriantha; assembly: GCA_910589775.1. Classification (NCBI taxonomy): domain Eukaryota; kingdom Viridiplantae; phylum Streptophyta; class Magnoliopsida; order Poales; family Poaceae; genus Avena; species Avena eriantha. Next base: position 108,805,870 of record OU342745.1, read on the forward strand.
CATCTCGAAATTTTAAAGTGCTCAAACAATAGTTTGAATGACATATTTGAATTCCTCACATTTTTCTGATTCCAAAACATATATCATTTGTATTATTTGGTTTTGTATTTTAAAAATTATTTAAATCTGACTTGAATTTGAATTTAAATCAATTTTGAAAAAGGTTTAAATTAAACAGCAAAGCAGAAAACCATTTTGTACTCAGACAGACCCATCCCCAGTCACTGACGGGTGGGCCAGCGGCTGGCGGGGCACACGCGCGCGAAAACTCTTTTCTACCGTGGCTCTACCTAGCCACTGAGGTTGACAGGTGGGTCCGATGGCCACGGGCCCACGTGAAAGTGGTGGGGAATTGCAGAGACTGACAGGTGGGGCAAGCTGGACCGCGGGTTAAGAGTGATGAAAAGACGGGGGCCTATTTGCAGAAAGAGCACAGCGGCTGGCAGGTGGGGTAGGCTGGACCGCGGGTTTAGGAAATAAAAAGGTTGGGGGGTTTTCTGAAAGATGGCCACGGCCCCACTGTTCATCTGTTTCCTCTGAACTATCTGACGGAAATCAACGCGCGGCGCAGCGAGACGGGGATCGAACCCGCGACCTGGCGTGCGCGGACGGCGGCGGCTACCGCTGGGCTAGGAAGGGGTTGTTGTCTGGGAGCAGCTGCGCGGCTAAGTGAGGCTCTAGGCGGCGCGGGCACGTGCAGACACAGCGAGCGGCGGCGCACTGAGGGCGCTCGTTGAAACGACTGACGCGGCTAGGGCTGCCCGGTGAGGCGGAGTATGTCAGGGCGGTAGAGGGGCTCACCGCGGGTTGGTCGGTGGTGTCAGATCGGGGAGAGGCGCGGCGGATCGTCGAGGTTGCTGGTGTTCTGGCGGTTAGGGTTTCGGGGGAGCGGCGAGGATCTGGCGGTCCTGGTAGCCTTCTCCTCCTCGTCGACGCATACAGGGAGCAGTAGGGAGGTCTCCTTGGTCTCCCAGACCACCTCCACGACGCGCACGCCGGCCGGAACGACGAGACGCAGGGGTAGACAGCGGCGACTGGCGGCAGGTGCTGGCGACGGTGAAGAAGAAGGGGAAGGAGCGAGCCAGGAGGTGTGTGGGAGGAGGGAAAAGTGAGGGGGAGGACGGGGGTAGCGTGTGGGCACGGCCAGGGTTAAAGGTGGCCTCGGCCCTTTTCTTCTTCTCCTCTCACGTGCTTGTCGTGAGGGGCTAGGGCAGGGAGAGGGCTGCCGGTGGACCAGGGTGAGGGGAGGAGGCCGGCTCGGATGGTGGGGCCTCATGGCAGAGGAGGTAGAGAGAGATAGGTAGAGAGGCCGAGAGGGAGAGGTGAGGCTCGGGTTAGCTAGGTGGGGCTCGGGTTAGGGTTTTGTTAGGGTTAGGGTAGGGGTTGCTGGGGTGTGGGCCAGGGAGAGAGAGGGCTAGGTGGGACCAGCATGATAAGAGAGAGAGAGGGAGTGTAAGAAAGAGAGGTGGGAGGAGGTTTAGGGTTTATGTAGAACTAGGTTAGAGGAAATTAGAGAGAGATAGCTAGGTTAGGTTTTTATTAGGTATTTTGGTTTTAAACTTGTTTATAAGATCAACCCAAGAGGTAAAAATGAGGGCTTGGATTTAGGTTAAGATGAGGTGAAAATAGTAATCAAGAAAAAGAGAAGGAATAGCTTATGGGAAAAGGACCTCACTTGCCTAATGAATGGCAAAGAATAAAATGGTGTAGATGAGAATATGGAGATGGTGGAGAGGTATGAAGATGATCCCACAAGGAATGGACCACTAAAACAAAGGAAAAACCAATGGGACAAAGGTGGTGATGAAGGTTGCATGGCCCATGCAAAAATAATAAATGCCATGATTCATTTTGTGAAAACAATAATAATAATATGGCATTATTCTTATGCATTCCCAAGAAGTGGTATAAGGCCAAGCAAAAGAATTAATAGAATTAGATCCACCCCATTCACATGAGCTAAGAATAAATTCAAAATAAAAGAAATACAAGCTCATGGTTTAATGAGATGGTGGAATTATAAGGTGGTGAAAAGAAAAGTGATGGAGTTGAATAAAAGATATGCCTCCAACTCAACTTGGGCATTTAAACAATATATCAATAACCAAATACAATATCAAGAGGCAAATACAATTAATAATGCATATGAGAGAAGAACCAAAGAAACGGGGTTTTATATGATGCTCAAATGCAAGGTGGCATGATGACATGAGCATGATATAATTATGATGCAACAATTTTATATAGGAAGTAGCCATTATCTTACTAGACCAAGTAGCATTACAGTTGTTAGACAATTGGGATGCTACAACTCTCCCCCACTAAACAGGAATCTCGCCCCGAGATTCTAGGAAGAAGAAGAAGACTCAAAGAGGGTAGGATACTTGGCACGGAGCTCATCTTCACGTTCCCAAGTGGCTTCATCAACGGAATGGTGCGACCACTGCACCTTGCAGAACTTGATGGACTTGTTGCGAGTCCTTCTTTCTAGGACTTCAAGAATTTTTATGGGGTGTTCTTGATAAGACAGATCTTCTTAGAGATTGATGAGTTCATGGTCCACGGTCCTGCCGGGATCCTTGAAGCACTTTTTGAGTTGAGAGATGTGGAAAACATCATGGACTTTGAGTTGTTCAGGGAGCTCAAGAGCATAAGCAACTTCTCCTCTTCTTCCATGAATTTTGAAAGGACCGATGTATCTAGGAGCCAGCTTTCCTTTGATACCAAAACGGTGCGTGCCTCTCATGGGAGTGACACCAAGGTAAACGAGATCACTAGGGACATACTCCATGTCCGTGTGCTTCCTGTCATAATTGCTTTTCTGGCGACTTTGAGCAATCTTCAGATTTTCAAGAATGATGTGAACTTTCTCCTCCGCTTGAGTTACAATGTCGGGGCCAAACAATATTCTTTCACCTGCGCCCGACCAACCAATCGGAGTTCTGCATTTGCGACCATAGAGAGCCTCAAATGCTGCCATCTTTAGACCTTTCTGGAAGCTGTTGTTGTAAGAGAATTCAGCAGAAGGAAGACATTCTTCCCACTTCATGCCGAAAGAGATAACGCAAGCACGGAGCATATCTTCCAGAATCTGATTGATCCTTTCGACTTGTCCTTGCGACTGAGGGTGGTAAGCTGTGCTGAAGTTTAATTTTGTTCCCAAAGCATTTTGGAAGCTTCCCCAGAACTTGGAAGTGAAGATGCTTCCACGGTCTGAACTGATCTCAAGAGGAACTCCATACAGAGAGACAATTCTGTTGATATAGAGCTCAGCCAATTGAATTGCAGAAATTGTTTCCTTGACTGGAAAGAAGTGAGCTACTTTGGAAAGCCTGTCAATGACAACAAAGATTGCATTGTTGCCCTTTTGCGACCTTGGAAAACCAGTGAAGAAGTCCATCTCTACTTTCTCCCATTTCCATTCCGGAGGCTTCAATGGCTGTAAAAGACCGGAAGGTTTCTGATGGACAGCTTTAACTCTGCGACAAACATCACACTCCAAGACATACTTGGCACAATATCGTTTCAAACCAGGCCACCAATATTGTGTTTTTAAGTCCATGTACATCTTAGTGCTGCCAGGGTGGATAGAAAGAACAGAATCATGCGCCTCCTTGAGAACTTGCTCTCTTAAACCCGGGTAGTTCGGAACAAACATCCGGTGTTCGAAGAAAAGAATGCCTTGGTCATCTACGTGGAAAGACTAATACTTTGGAAGTTGAATGTTGGAGATGATCTTTTTAGTGTAAGTATCACCAAGTTGAATGGAACGGACCTTTTCTTCCAGGAGAGGTGTTGCTAGAAGGTTCAGAAGATAACCTTGATCCACAATTTTAAGGTTGAGTTTGCGGAATTCCTCGCACAAGAGAGGCTGTTGTTCTTCCACCATGAGATTGTTGACATAAGCTTTTCGGCTGAGAGCATCGGCCATGACATTGGCTTTGCCCGGAGTGTAGTTGATGGTCAAATCGAAATCATTGATTGTTTCAATCCACCTCCTCTAACGAAGGTTGAGATCAGGCTGTGTGAATATATACTTCAGACTCTTGTGATTAGAAAAGATCTCACAACAGTTGCCAAGCAAGTAATGCCTCCATACTTTCAAAGCAAAGACAACTGCTGTGAGTTCGAGGTCATGTGTAGGATAGTTGATCTCATGCGTCTTTAATTGACGAGATGCATAAGCAACAACTTGTTTTTCTTGCATAAGGACCGCACCCAATCCTTGCAATGAGGCATCACAGAATATTTGGAAAGGCTTTGATGTATCTGGAGGAACCAAGACTGGTGTGGAAGTGAGCTTCTCTTTGAGTGTTGCAAAGCTTGCTTGACATGCAGGAGTCCAAAGGTATTTCTTGCCTTTCTTGAGGAGATCGGTAAGAGGCTTCGCAATCTTTAAGAAGTTTTGAACGAAGCGACGACAGTAACTGGCCAAACCAAGGAAACTCCGGACTTCTTTGACATTTATGGGTGGAAGCCAGTCCATAATTGTCTTAATAGTTTCTGGGTTGACGGCAATGCCCTTGGCAGAGATGACGTGACCAAGATAGGTGACTTGAGGCAGCCAAAACTCACACTTGGAGAACTTTGCATACAGGCGGTTCTCACGAAGCTTGTTTAGGACACACCGAAGGTGTTCTTCATGTTCTTCTTTTGACTTAGAATAGACTAGAATGTCATCCAGATAGACCACAACGAACTTATCAAGATACTCCATGAAAACCGAGTTCATAAGCCTCGAGAAGGTGGCAGGTGCATTGGTGAGACCGAAAGACATGATCGTGTACTCATACAGGCCATAGCGGGTGGTGAAAGCTGTTTTAGGAACATCTTCCTTGCGAATCTTGATTTGATGATAACCACTTCTCAAATCCAGCTTAGAGAAAACCACAGCTCTAGCTAGCTGATCGAAGAGATCATTAATCCGCGGAAGGGGATATTTATTCTTGATTGTTTCAGCATTGAGTGCCCGATAGTCAACACAAAGTCTATCAGTCTTGTCTCGCTTCTTCACAAAGATGGTTGGACTACCCCAAAAAGAAGTACTGTGCTGAATGAAACCCAACTTCTCTTGTTCATCCAACTGACGTTTGAGTTCAGCCAACTCAGCAGGACCCATTTTATAAGGCCGCTTGGAAATAGGAGCGGTACCAGGTTCAAGTTCAATGACAAACTCAACCTCACGATCCGGAGGCATACCTGGCAACTCTTCAGGAAAGACATCTGGGAACTCACAGACTATAGGAACACTCTGAATACCTTCCATAGCATCATCATTCAGAGCCACCAAAGAATAAAGCTGAATTGCAGGGGTCAGACTTGGAGAATAGACTATATGGCCTTCAGGAATTTTCAGAGAAACTGAACGTTCAGCACAATCAATCACAGCTGCATTTGCTGTTAACCAATCCATGCCCAAGATAACATCAATATCAGAATTGCCCAGAATAATTAAGGAAGCCGGAAACGAAGAGCCACCAATCTCAATTTGATTGTCACGGCTGATTTTAGAAGCCCTCATGTTTGAACCAGGAGATTGCACCATAAGGCGAGTTGGTAAAGCATCAGAAGGTAACCCATTACTCTCCGCAAACTTGTATGACACGAAAGAATGTGAAGTACCAGAATCAAATAAAACTCGTGCAGGAACTGAGTTAACAGAAAGCATACCCATGACAACTCCAGGTGCATGCTCATCTTGAGCGACATTGACACAGTTGGCACGAGCAACCGTAGACCCAGGCTTGGTGTTGATGTTGAGAGCCCGAGGTGGAAGAGCTTTGTTGTTCATTGGACAATTCCAGTGTTGATGCCCAGTGTTTCCACAAGTATAGCAAGCACCAGGTGGATGTGGAGCAACGTAGCCAGGGACTTCGCCAGGCGCTCCAGGGTAGTTGTGGTTGTAGCCCCTGGGAGCCGCAGTGAAGGAGTTTGATGGCCTTGGTGCGTAGCTTGATGGTCTTGGTGGAGCAGGGAGCGACGGTGGGGTGTTAGGAACCCAGACACGACGCTTAGAAGGACCTGTCATAGCAGAAGGGCTTGCTGTATCACGGCTGTGTTTCTTTGACTCCTCAAACACTTGCCTACTTGCTTCTTCCTGCAGAGCTGTGTGTTGAAGTTCCAGGAAAGACGCCGGCCTTGCATGAGTGATTGCATATTTGAGGGAAGCATTGAGGCCTTGCCGGAACCTCTTTTGCTTTTTATTGTCATCAGAGATCTCATCGCCACCATAATGAGAAAGGTTCATGAAGTTTCTGATGTAGGTGTTGACATTATCAGTGCCCTGCTTGAGGTTGAGAAACACTTCCTTCATACTTTCCATGACAATTTCTGACAAATATTGCTCTTTGAAAGCAGCAGTGAACCGCTCCCAAGTAGGCCGAAAACCAGAGAGATCTGCCTTGAGGTAATTTTCCCACCAGAGAGCTGCATCTCCCTTGAGAAGGTGAGTGGCACATTTGACCCATTCTTGCTCGGGAACATCCGCAGTCATCAGCAACCTTGACACTTCACGCAGCCAATCATCCGCATCAAGTGGCCGATCAGACACCTCAAATTGGCGTGGGTTGAACTTGAGAAAACTCTTGATGTCTCCTCGCTTGGGAGGTGGAGGTAGCAGAACAAACTCATTCCTCCTCACGCTTTCTTCGAAGCGCTGCTGGTTCTGCTGCATAGTGCCCAAAGCATTTGCAATACTTGCCAAAGCAGCCCCAAGTTCAGGTGGTATGTCCTCCTCAGAACGGCGTGGTGGTGCCATCCTGTGATTGATATAAAACACAAGTCAGTACTATAATGGAGAATGATAATAATCCAAAATAGTACCAAAATGGAATTAACCAAGATTAAAGGATGCAATTCACTGAGATGATATTAAAATATCAACAAAGTTCAAGGCAACTAGAAGATATTAAGCATAACACACATGACTGAACAAGGAGTGTGGTACACAACTAACAAAGAAAAAGTTTCCGCAAATCTTGGCATTAAAATACCACTATATGCGCAAAAACACTTAACGAACCAAGATTAGTAACTCTACTAGTTCAATATACAAGAGCAATGATAAAAGTAGTGGTATGGTCGCGACTCCATCCCGCACTCAAATCATTACTCCGCACATGAATCAGTAAAACACATATCCCAACACCTTCTTCTTAAGATGAACCTAAAGATTGGTAACTACGAAAAAAAACACCCCAACAAGATAACGTCGGATAACAAAGAGTTAGATCGATCGCATCGGTGTACAACGAATCAGAATAGATCGCGTCGGTTTACAAAGGCCTGTCGGTATGGAATGTACCAACAGTTGATAACCAAAAGGCAGATAGGGATAACATTTGGATGCAACAGATAGACAAAGAATTCACACACACACACACACAACCTATGGTACTACGGAACCCAGAACACGTGGATCCTAGTTTGAATTTTAGAAGAGGATTGAAAACGTTACACTTCCTTACCAGAAAAGGGTGGGTGGGTGGGTAAGAAGAAAAATGGAAGCAGTCCTACTCTCACGTTTTGTTTTTCCCTAGTATACATAACTACCAAAATATTTGCTAGACTGACAACGACCATTTTGGCTGAGACCCTGAAGGGCGGGATGGATCTGATACCAATTGTAACTACCTCGGTGAATTACGCTCTTAGTTACATGCCTGGATGAACGAAAGTGGTTAAAATAGTACGGTGGGGCCCAGGGCCACTCACGGTAGACCTTTCGGCCGTCCTAACCACTTTCAGACATCGGGACAAGAACGAGCGGCGTAATCAGCAGGCGAAGGGATCAACTACATACACAAATGAGTATGTATGCAAGCCACATACAATAGTCCTCAGAGCCATTCCATCTAAAAGAAATAGAAATGTAGCAACGCCATACGGCAAGATTCAAATGTCCTAGATAGAGATAATAATTTAGGATAGCTCCTCATACATCACACATCAGAGTATCAGGCGGAAGCGGAAAACAAGATCCGAGTACGGATAAGAAGCAAATCGGCATAAGATGCCACATAAATAAACACATCCCGCCCACAGATCTCACGGATCCCCGTTCCCGGAATCTCTACACCGAATGATCGTTGCCAACATCATCTGTCTCTTCCACCCAGTATCCATCTTGCGGGTACACCTGTTCATCTGAATCAAACAATTTATCGTGTGAGACCCTAGGGGTACTCAGCAAGTCTTTATGCCGCTAAAGGGGACACAACCTGGGGTGACGCAATTGCAGAAAAGATAATACCTAACAATTCTACAGATACTCGCTAACCATCTGCCTAACCAATGATAGACGGATGTCCGTGAATTAAGGACAACCGTTATAACAGTATAATTAACAGATCCATCCTCCTCCTCGCTTACCAACGAGGAAGCGGACGAACAACCCCCATCATCCGTTGGCAGTTTTATTAACCATTCCATGAGTATTGCACTATTTACTAGTCAAGTACTTAGTCAATTTAAAAGCGGTACTTTAGTTATACTTGTCTATGATCGATAAACTGTGCTCCAAGTCGTCCATAATCGCGTACACGGCTTTCAGAAGGATTTATCCTGCAGGGGTGCACGAATAGCAACACACACTCGATCAACCTCGGAAAAACCAAATCAAAACCCAACGAGGCATTCACGACAAAGCAATCACAGGATTCAGAAATATTTCAGGGGGCCACCCCAATAAGCTACCCGCAACGAAGTTGGCCGACTCCGAGACGGACCCAGGGTTTGCGACGATGGCTGTAAACGACTAGGAACCCGAAAATATGACTGGGCTTGTCGATACCGCGAAAACGTGGCGCGATCTAAAACAGTACAGGTGCTCCTCGCACAATCTTAAATAAAGCAGTATCATGGCATAAGTACAGGATAGTTCTAAAGCCCCAAACTAATTGTGGCCCCAAGAAATAAGAATGAATCAAGCTCTGGCTCAGGGGGGTCCATAAGGCCTCCCAGATGTGGATAGTGCGAATAGTCAAGGAACAGGAATCAAGTACTCGGGATCCTACGGGACACAAGTGAGCATGAAAACCAAATAGCAGATATTTCTCACCGGTGCCTCTTTCATTAGTTATCCCATTACTACTCAGGTTATGTTGTTTAAGTACCTCGTTATTCATCAGACACTCACATACCCTACACATGCTTTGCTACGACTCGCATGGCTCAAACAACTCCTGCAGTAATGGCTCATGGGATGGAGGAACAAGCTTCGGTGGGGTTTAAAAGTAAAGGCTATGCAGTACTTGGGATTCAATTTAATGCAATCGCGACTCAATGATGCAAGAATAAGATAGAGGCAATAGGTATTGTATGTATGCAAGCATGTGGTAGTGCTTGCCTGGCAGCTCAGTTGAAGCGAGAGATGGATCTGGGTAGTACTCCTGGGATTCCTGGTAATTCTCCTGCTGGGCGTCTATTCGAAGAAGAACCAAACAAACAAGGGCCAACATAAATAAAGTACACAAGCATATGAATTAAAGTGCGACAAGCAAATAAGCAGGCCATGATGAATGATGCACAATTTACATGGCATTAAAGTAGCATGGCAAGGGTGAGGTGTGGTGCAAGAATTAAAGCATTTTATTATTTATTTAGTCCAATTTTTATTGCCATAAACAGTTCAGATTTGTAAGAATGACATGATGCATGCTTCAATTCATAACAAGGACTGCATAGATAGAACGGGATCGGCGCGCCGATCGATTTAGACATATTATTTGCCCAATTTGGAGTTAGAGAATTAAAGTTATTAATTTATCAAGAAAAGGGCATTTTATTGTAATTTTAATCATCTCGAAATTTTAAAGTGCTCAAACAATAATTTGAATAACATATTTGAATTCCTCACAATTTTCTGATTCCAAAACTTATATCATTTGTATTATTTAGATTTGTATTTTAAAAATTATTTAAATCTGACTTGAATTTGAATTTAAATCAATTTTGAAAAAGGTTTAAATTAAACAGCAAAGCAGAAAACCATTTCGTACTCAGACAGACCCAGCCCCAGACACTGATGGGTGGGCCAGCGGTTGGCGGGGCACACGCGCGCGAAAACTCTTTTCTACCGCGGCTCTACCTAGCCACTTAGGTAGACAGGTGGGTCCGATGGCCACGGGCCCACGTGAAAGTGGTGGGGAATTGCAGAGACTGACAGGTGGGGAAAGCTAGACCGTGGGTTAAGAGTGATGAAAAGACGGGGGCCTATTTGCAAAAAGAGCATAGCGGATGGCAGGTGGAGTAGGCTGGACCGCGGGTTTAGGAAATAAAAAGGTTGGGGGGTTTTCTGAAAGACGGCCATGGCCCCACTGTTCATCTGTTTCCTCTGAACTATCTGACGGAAATCAACGCGCGGTGTAGCGAGACGGGGATCGAACCCGTGACCTGGCGTGCGCGGGCGGCGGCTACCGCTGGGCTAGGAAGGGGTTGTTGTCTGGGAGCAGCTGCGCGGCTAAGTGAGGCTCTAGGCGGCGCGGGCACGTGCAGACACAGCGAGCGGCGGCGCACTGAGGGCGCTCGTTGAAACGACTGGCGCGGCTAGGGCTGCCCGGTGAGGCGGAGTATGTCAGGGCGGTAGAGGGGCTCACCGCGGGTTGGTCGGTGGTGTCAGATCGGGGAGAGGCGCGGTGGATCGTCGAGGTTGCTGACGTTCTGGTGGTTAGGGTTTCGGGGGAGCGGCTAGGATCTGGCGGTCCTGGTAGCCTTCTCCTCCTCGTTGGCGCGTACAGGGAGCAGCAGGGAGGTCTCCTTGGTCTCCCAGACCACCTCTACGACGCGCACGCCGGCCGGAACGACGAGACGCAGGGGTAGACGGCGGCGACTGGCGGCAGGTGCTGGCGACGGTGAAGAAGAAGGGGAAGGAGAGGGCAGGGCTTGGGGCGGATCTGGGCGAGCCAGGAGGCGTGTGGGAGGAGGGAAAAGTGAGGGGGAGGACGGGGGTAGCATGTGGGCACGGCCAGGGTTAAAGGTGGCCTCTGCCCTTTTCTTCTCCTCCTCTCACGTGCTTGTCGTGAGGGGCTAGGGCAGGGAGAGGGCTGCCGGTGGACCAGGGTGAGGGGAGGAGGCCGGCTCGGATGGTGGGGCCTCATGGCAGGGAGGTAGAGAGAGATGGGGAGAGAGGCCGAGAGGGAGAGGTGAGGCTCGGGTTAGCTAGGTGGGGCTCGGGTTAGGGTTTTGTTAGGGTTAGGGTAGGGGTTGCTGGGGTGTGGGCCAGGGAGAGAGAGGGCCAGGTGGGACCAGCATGATAGAGAGAGAGGGAATGTAAGAAAGAGAGGTGGGAGGAGGTTTAGGGTTTATGTAGAACTAGGTTAGAGGAAATTAGAGAGAGATAGCTAGGTTAGGTTTTTATTAGTTATTTAGGTTTTAAACTTGTTTATAAGATCAACCCAAGAGGTAAAAATGAGGGCTTGGATTTAGGTTAAGATGAGGTGAAAATAGTAATCAAGAAAAAGAGAAGGAATAGCTTATGGGAAAAGGGCCTCACTTGCCTAATGAATGGCAAAGAATAAAATGGTGTAGATGAGAATATGGAGATGGTGGAGAGGTATGAAGATGATCCCACAAGGAATGGACCACTAAAACAAAGGAAAAACCAATGGGACAAAGGTGGTGATGAAGGTTGCATGGCCCATGCAAAAATAATAAATGCCATGATTTATTTTGTGAAAACAATAATAATAATAATAATAATATGGCATTATTCTTATGCATTCCCAAGAAGTGGTATAAGGCCAAGCAAAAGAATTAATAGAATTAGATCCACCCCATTCACATGAGCTAAGAATAAATTCAAAGAAAAGAAGTACAAGCTCATGGTTTAATGGGATGGTGGAATTATAAGGTGGTGAAAGGAAAGGTGATGGAGTGGAATAAAAGATATGCCCCCAACTCAACTTGGGCATTAAACAATATATCAATAACCAAATACAATATCAAGAGGCAAATACAATTAATAATGCATATGGGAGAAGAACCAAAGAAACAGGGTTTTATATGATGCTCAAATGCAAGGTGGCATGATGACATGAGCATGATATAATTATGATGCAACAATTATATATAGGAAGTAGCCATTATCTTACTAGACCAAGTAGCATTACAGTTGTTAGACAATTGGGATGCTACAAATGACAAGAGCTTACTCATGACTAAAGTAGAGTAGCATGAGGTTCGGTCTTCGTAAGTAAGGGGCATGAGACCTCGGTTTATAACTTGTCAAGCATATCCTCTTAGTTGTGTCACTTTAACCTTAATCACCTTCAAGATGCTTATGATAGGGGCAATGAGAGCTGAAAGCTATAAGTACCATAATTTTTGGAAGCTCTTTATGAGACTTGAATCCCTACTTCCTTCTATGAAGGCCTTTCTTCCACTTATATATTGAGTCTCCACCTTCTATCTTTATGCACTTACTGTGAGAGCATAGTGTCCATTCTTAGTTCTATGTGCATTGTCCCAAGACTAGTTGATTGATGCATAATTTGATATTGCTTGTTTTAAACTATTTGTATCTAGTCACTCTTATGAACTTTGAAGGTGTCCTATGCATTTATATTTGCTACTCTATGAGGGACAAGCTGAATACGACTATGCTATGTTTTCTTTATGTGAAACAAACAAACGTCTTGCAAAGCATTGTTATTCATGAATCTCTTGTTTGTGCCTTTTCATGTTGCAACATAGTTTCTTTGTCTTATTGCTAGAACTTTGTCTTTCATGTTATGATTGAAGTACTATGATTCCAGCTTCGAATGTTTTACAAACACTTTGATCAAGTTTATGATGGTGCATGTCACCTCAAAAATTATTCTTTTTTTATCACTTACCTACTCGAGGACGAGCAGGAGTTAAGCTTGGGATGTTGATACATTGCAAATGTATCTATAATTTTTGATGTTCCATGCTTGGTTTTATCTACTTTCTTGTGTTTTGTCCACACTTTGGAGTACTTTTCATATGATTTCTTAGACTAACCTATTAACAAGAGCCATAGTGCCAGCTGCCTGTTTTCTGTTGTTTTTGGTTCCAGGAAGTCAAAAAATGAATATTCTCGGAATTGAACGGGACAAAAGCCAAAGTTATTATTTTACCGGGGGACACCTGGAGCCAGAATACGAGACGAAGAGGGACTAGGGCCTAGCCACACCACCTGGCCACGCGGCCAGGCCTGGCCCACGCCAGGGGGTGGTCTGGCCGGCCTAGGCACCCCCTCGGCCTCTCCTTCCGCCTATATATTGCCTCTGATACGGAAACCCTAAGGACCCGATCAAAAATTCCACGAAAGAGTCTGTAGCTGTTGTCATCTCCATCCCTAGATCAGGAGGGATCTGAAGCTCTTCCCGGCACCTTACCGGAGAGGGAAATTCACCCTGGAGGCCTTCTTCATCATCATGCAAGCCTCATGTGTGATGCTTGAGTAGTTCATCTCAGGACTACGGGTCCATGTAGTAGCTAGATGGCTGGTTCTCCTCCTTCGTGCTTTCATGTCTAGATCTTGTGAGGTCCGTTCATGATCAAGATCATCTATTTGTAATTCTGTATGTTATGTTTGTGGGGATCCGATGGATATTGAGATGCTATTTCAGATTGATTATTGATTCAATCATGTCTTTGTTATTTGTGATCTTGCATGCTTTCCATTGTTAGTAGCTATCTTGGCCAAGTAGATGCTAGCAACTCCAAGAGTTGGTATTTATGCTCGATAGTGGGTTCATGCCTCTGGTAATCTGGGGAAGTGAGAGAAATCTCTAAGGTACTAGATGTGATGTTGCTACTAGGGAGAAAACAACAATCCTTTGTTCATAGAACAATCATATTGTTTACTTTACACGCAATTCATAATGCAATTATCTGTTGCTTGCAACTTAATACTGGAGGGGGTTCGGATGATAACCTGAAGGTGGATTATTAGTCATAGATGCAGTTGGATGGCGGTCTATGTATAATGTTGTAATGCCCAATCAAGTCTCAAAGGAGTCAAGATGAGTAGTATATGCTTGTATGCTTTCTCTATGTTTGTCAATTGCCCCGCTGTAATTTGTTCACCCAACATGTCGTCTATCTTAAGGAGAGCCACCTCTAGTGAACTATGGACCCCGATCCTTTCTTTTACATTCAATCTACAGACTGTTTACTGCTTTGTGTTTACTTTCTACAAACTATTACTTCCTTCCATTCGATATGTTTAATCCTTTGTTTACAGCAAAACCGGTGGGATTGACAACCTCATCGCAAGTTGGGGGCAAAGTTCTGTGGTTGTGTTGTGCAGGTCTCCACGTTGCTACTAGCATCGGTAGTGCGCCCTACCAAGGCTCAGCTAGCAACACCTTTGGGGTGTTTCCTTGCTCCTACTAGATTGATAACCTTGGTTTCGTTCTGAGGGAAAACTTGTTGTTGTGCTCATCATACCTTCCTCTTGGGGTTCCCCAACGAGGTCGATATATTTTGGGCCATCACGAGGCATGTTCCATTTTTCATTGGTAGACTTCTGTGATGATGTAGTGAACCATGTTTGGACTACTTGTAATGAAACTAATGTTTGGCATTTACGACTTTGTCATATTAATTTCGGTTGTATGTCGTGGCTTGCTGGTATGAGTTTAATTCCGAAATTTACTATTGTCAAAGGCTCTAAGTGTCATGCTTGTGTGCAAGCAAAGCAGCCTCGCAAGCCTCACAAGCCTACAAAGGAGAGAAACTTGGCACCTCTAGAGTTCATACATTCAGATCTATGTGAGATGAATGGTGTGTTGACAATTAGTGGAAAGAAATATTTCATGACTTTGATTGATGATTCTACTAGGTACTGTTATGTATATCTCTTGAAAACGAAAGATGAGGGCTTGGATTTCTTTAAAATCTATAAGGCAGAAGTTGAAAATCAACTTGAAAGAAAGATCAAAATAATTCGGTCTGATCGTGGTGGAGATTACTTTTCTAATGAGTTCAATTTATTCTATTCGGAACATGGTATTATACATGAGAGGACGCCTCCCAGTTCCCCTCAATCCAATGGGGTTACTAAGAGGGAAAATCGGACTCTAACATATTTGGTTAACGCCATGTTAGACACTGCCGGTTTATCCAAGGAATGGTGGGGGAGGCTATATTGACTTTGTGTCATGTCCTAAACCATGTTCCAACTAAGAATAAAGAGATTACTCCATTTGAAGAATGGGAAAAGAAAAGGTTGACACTCTCCTACTTACGAACTTGGGGTTGTTTGGCAAAGGTCAACGTGCCAATCAACAAGAAGCGTAAGCTTGGACCGAAAACTGTGGATTGAGTCTTTCTTGGCTATGCTTCTCACAACATTGCTTATAGATTTCTTGTGGTGAAATCTGAAATGGACGACATGAGTGTCGGTAGCATTTTTGAATCAAGAGATGCTACATTCTTTAAGGATATATTTCCTATGAGAGATATGCCTAGCATATCTAATAAGGAATATGATCCAGTTTCTGAACCTGAAACTCCCATATACACTGATGAACAATCAGATGATGAGAGTTCAGATTCGGATGAGGATGATAATGAAGCTCCCACAAGGAGCAAGAGACAAAGGACCGCAAGGTCTTTTGGTAATGATTTCATTGTGTACCTAGTGGATGATACTCCCACTACCATTTCAGAAGCTTTTGCATCTCCGGATGCAGACTACTGGAAGGAAGCGGTTCAAAGCGAGATGGATTCCATCTTGGCTAATGGAACGTGGGAGATATCTAAACGTCCGTATGGGTGTAAACCTGTAGGATGTAAATGGGTATTTAAAAAGAAGCTTAGGGCTGATGGTACTATTGAAAAGTACAAAGCTCGGCTTGTGGCTAAAGGCTATACCCAAAAGGAAGGCAAAGATTTCTTTGGTACTTACTCATCTGTGGCTATATTGACCACAATTTGAGTACTACTATCACTGGCTGCCTCTCATGGTCTTCTCATTCATCAGATGGACGTTAAGACAACTTTCCTAAATGGAGAGTTGGATGAGGAAATTTACATGGAACAGTCTGATGGTTTTGTACTAGAAGGTCAAGAGAGAAAGGTGTGTAAATTGAAGAAATCTTTGTATGGCCTCAAACAAGCTCCCAAGCAATGGCATGAGAAGTTTGAAAGAACTTTGACATCTATGGGCTTTGTTGTAAATGAAGCCGACAAATGTGTGTACTACTGCCATGGTGGGGGTGAGGGAGTTGTCCTATGTCTCTATGTTGATGACATACTAATTTTTGAGACAAGTCCTCTCCCATTATGTGGAGAAGGTGTTGAGCAGATTTGGATATGATGATTGCAAATCCTCTCCCACACCTTATGATCCTAGTGTTTTGCTTCGAAAGAATCACAAGGCGACTAGAGATCAATTGACATACTCTCGGATTATTGGCTCACTTATGTATTTAGCTTGCGCTACGAGGCCTGACATCTCGTTTGTTGTGAGCAAACTTAGCCGGTTTGTGGCCAACCCGGGCGATGATCACTAGCATGCTCTTGAGAGAGTAATGAGCTATCTAAAGGGAACCGTGAGCTATGGAATTCATTATACCGGGTATCCAAGAGTACTTGAAGGGTATAGTGATTCAAATTGGATATCAGATGCTGATGAGATAAAGGCAACAAGTGGATATATATTCACTCTTGATGGTGGTGTTGTTTCATGGAAGTCTTGCAAGCAGACCATCTTAACGAGGTCAACTATGGAAGCAGAACTCACAGCATTAGATACTATGACTGTCAAAGAAGAATGGATTCGTGAACTCTTAACATATTTGCCTATGGTTGAAAAACCAATACCAGCAATCCTTATGAACTGTGACAACCAAACTATGATTGTCAAAGTGAATTGTTCTAAGGACAATATGAAGAGTTCAAGACATGTCAAGAGAAGACCGAAGTCTGTCAGAAAGCTGAGAAACTCCGGAGTTATAGCATTGGATTATGTCCAAATGGCTAAGAATCTAGCAGATCCTTAAGGACTATTAAGAAATTTGATAGAAAATGCATCGAGGGAGATGGGTTTGAGGCCCACGTGAGTTGTCAAGGGGGTAACCCAACCTATGTGATCGGAGATCCCGTGAATTAGGACCTGGGAAAACAAACCAAAACAACTGAGTTGAGAGAAACTTTTAATACTCCCACTCCGCTGCAGATGCAATTCTCTCATAGTATACTGTAAGGAAGGTTGATTATATCTTAATGTGTTCTAACTGTCTCCTTAGGAGCAAAGACGCTGTCCTACAGAGCGATCTTGAAAGAACACACCTATATGAGTTACACTGTTGGTCACAGTGTATGAGATTTGGGTGAATCTCTAGGAATCTCATGAAAGGCCGAGGAGTATGACTTATAAGCTCCACCTAAGGGGTAGCCTATGGCAGCCAAGTACCGGTAATGGCATTGAGTGAAACTTGATGTGCAAGACTGGCAATTCAAGGCATAGTCCATTGTTCAGTTGTAGTAAGCGTATCTCTTTGTCTAGGTGGAAGTTCAACTTAACAGTCTTCACTGAACTACAGGTATATTAAACAGTTATTGAAACTGATGTGCCATATAATGTGCCTCTGAGATCTGGTGGAGGATTGTTAGATTTATATGGGCTACAGGCTATGTAGGCAGTCCATCTAGTCTAATAAATCCTGAAATCTTAAGACCCATCTACTATGGCAGCTTGGGAGCTCTATGAGAGATAAAGTTTAGTCCCATATTGCTAGTTGGGACAGAGTTGGACCAACTTATAAGGGAGTTGTTTCACTCCCACTAAGTGAGTGAGAAGAGAAGGACTCGTAGCGCACTCCTCCTCCTCCGCCGCCTGCCTCGCCCTCACGCGCGTTGCGTTTCGTGAATCGAGTTCGAGTTAGAAACTCGTTTTGTGGAAGACTAAATTTTTGCTTGATGCACTAGCTGTTGGGTACGTGTCAACATTCGTGTGCATGTTTGACGCGTGTCCTTGTCTTCCATCGCGTGGCGACTCAGTCGGCTCACCTCCCAGGCTATAGAGCGAGAGACAGACAAATCTAGGTGTATTCAGTTCTTTCCTTAGTCTCTCTCGCTGTGTGTTCCTCTGAATGCGCTGCTCTCTAGGCTTCCCTATCCCGACAGCTGTGTGCACTGCTGTTCGGGAGAGCAGGCATCCGAAACCCCGTCTGTTGAGATCCTGCACCGAGAGACAGGCGATAAGGTTTTTGAGGAGCGTTTCGGCGCGACTGCTCGCCTCCGTTCGTGTGTTCTTCTTCAACAACCGACGACATCATCAGCACTATGGCCGACAACAATAATGACCAAGGTGCTGCTGCGGTGACGACCTTTCCAGTCAATTTGTACGTGCTATTCTTCTCTTTGTATGCACTAGTTTTTGCTAGATTTTCAGATCTACTAGATATGGTTGTTTAGCTGCATGTATTTAAATCTGCTAGTGCTTACATAATGTTGATTTCGGTAATTAATCTTACGAGGAAATTGCCTAATATTCCAACAACAAACTCTCGGCATGTTGGCGCCTCCCCCCCCCCCCCCCCCCCCCACACACACACACACAAACACACACACCCCACCATCCCCCCACACCCCACCATCATGCCAACCAAACTGCAAAAGCGGAACCCTCCATATACAGATATAACCAGAAAGGAAAAAAATTACACCGACGCCGTAACTCTCATCACTCGCAGCAGGCACCCAGTGTGTGAATGCCAGGTGACTGGGATGGTTAGAGACATACGGAGTACATGTCATGATCGGATTCAGACCACGACCTTGCATGAGCGAGCCAGCCATGCCTGACTAGCGTATCTACTGCACACACGGCGGCAGCATCGATCCCAGGGAGGATGGCGATCCAAACTGCTAGTACTAGTCGACTGGCATGATCTTGAAAGCAACGTGCACCTGCATCATCCTGACGACAAACGTTCGCGCAATTGCCCGGCCGAGATCGACAGATCAACCTCGTCTCTTTACTTGCTGACGCGGGCGCAGCATCAGGCTGACGTACGCATGCATGCAGTTCGCTCCCAAGTACAGCAATAAGCAGGTGCACCATGGTCCATGGATCGATTCATATGTGGTTTTCTATATAAACAACAGCAATCCATAAGCATCTTCGTCCGTGAGTAGGTGTGGCACAAGCACCGGAATGAAGAGGACAATTGCAGGCTATGAAAGAGCTGCAAGAGAGAAAGCAGTTGCGGGTGGATAATCTAAAGGTATAATAGGGCTACCCCTGAGGCTTACCACAATAATTAGAGTTTACTGGCCGTTAATCTAGGCTCCCAATGAATCTCAGCCGTAAATTTGTTTTTCACCCCTAGTATAAAAGATAGCTCACGTGGAAGCTGGAAACCCTAACCCCCAATTGCCGCCGCCCGGTCTGGCACGGCTGCTGCCTCCGCTGCTCCGCCCTCCTCTCCCTCCGCTGGCTCCACCTCCCTCCCTGCTCAAGTTCCTCCTCGACGTCGAGCAGCCGCCGCCGGCCGCCGCGCTCCCCTCGCTTTCCCTCCTAAGCACGTCCACTTGTTGCTGTAGATAGAGCCAAGAGGGAGAGGATGAGCAGAGAGGGAAAATGAGTGGTGAAGAGAGGCTTGATGGAGGAAGACGAAAGACCCTCGGCGGCGAGCTGCATCTCGCATCGGCCTCCACCCTTGGATGCGGCGTTGCGCGAGGAGAGCCATCAGGGACGCCGTCCGTCTCCGCCAAGTTGCGGTTCGACATACGTACAGGTCTCGCTCTTAGGTCTCCCTTCACTCTAAATCGTATTGGGAGTGATAAAGGAGGAGGGCGCCGCAAGATGGTGTGGCCGCTGGGGATTACTGCCCCACTGTCGATTCAGTACCCATCTGCCCCCTCACCTTCCCGGATATCGTCGCCACAAATTTTGTTTCTCTCTCTCACTGTATCATTCTTGGCCTAGGAAGGAAGAGTACAGCGGCTCAGTTACTTAAATTAATTTTGCACTTTATTGTTTATTCTTGCCATAGGATGTTATGGATCTCTTCAATATGTATATAGATAGATTATATGCGGTGCACCATATGTAGTTGCAAGTGAAAATATTAAGTTCATGTTAAACAGTGTAGGACTTCATGCCAAGCTTGCGGTTTCATTTGAATTTCCCACTGAACTGTGTTGCTTCTATTTCTTTAGGCTAGCTTAAAATTGCAGTAGAGATATGGACCCATGTTTAATCTGACCGTCTTTCCTTTATTTTGTTGGTTGCCTACTAATGTCTTTGATTTATTCTCAGTTTGATCCAATCAAGCCGACCCTCCGACCAAGGGATTTGAGGTTATCATGCAAATCAGCTACTGTGAGGTTGGTATGTATGAAATCGGTGATGAGCAAAGTCCAGAGTAGAGTAAGTTCATCTGGGAGGAGCACTTGGTAATTTGTTTTAACAGTAAATGCTTGACTACCAAAATTTATCTGTTGGTTGGATGACCTCGCGGTGCTTTCCTTACTCGAGCCCCGCACGCGACCTTGCCATGGCCAGCGCAGCGCGGTCCATGCTGGCAATAATCTTGACCGCTGGTGTTGGAGACAACGGGGTCACGGTGAAGCCCGCCCTGGGCCTCGACGAGGGCCAGATGTCCGCCGTGGAGTGGGTCCCGCTCAACGTGGGAGGCGCGGAAGGGGAGGAGGAGTGGCCATCGCGGTCGTCACTGACGCCAGATGGCTCCTCTTCTACACGCTCGCTGGTGATCTCCTGCATAAGTAGGTAC
This sequence comes from Avena eriantha, assembly GCA_910589775.1. Classification (NCBI taxonomy): domain Eukaryota; kingdom Viridiplantae; phylum Streptophyta; class Magnoliopsida; order Poales; family Poaceae; genus Avena; species Avena eriantha. Next base: position 108,826,584 of record OU342745.1, read on the forward strand.
CAGATATAAATCCTCTCCTTTCACACTGTCGAAATAATTCATAAATTTAGTCTTTATGATTCAATAGTTGCTAATTTGATTTTTTTGCCTTTCGGCAAGTTAACGGTGATCTGAGAATTTGATAAAACTTGCACTAAACCTTCGGGGCTTTTAGTGGCTTCATGGCTAGGTAGGTAGTGTAAACTGCACTTACTGGACCTTTACTCCAAATTTTCAGATTTGTGCATAGTTATTTCACCAGGGTATCACCCAATGACAATGGTGTAAGTTGGGCCAGTTTCTTAGTCATTCTTGTTGTCATGCTAAGCTAAAAGGATAAAATTATACCCCTAACAGATGTCCACATGCTCTATTTCTTTGGTAAATGTTAGATTTCAGAAGACTAATCCAACATGGTTAGTAGCATGTCTTTCACTGTATGTTACTTCCCGTACTCTCCTCGTTTCAATATCTTTGTACATTGATGAGAGAGAATCAACATGTAGTTATTTTAATTTTCTACCTTGCATCCGGTTTAATTGCTTTGGAAATTTCTGTTTGATTGCAATATATTGTTTAATCCTATCTTGTATTAATTTTATCTTAGGTTCAGTGTTTCCTTCGGATATTCGCATGGTGTGCTCCTGACACGTGTACTGAAATAGAAATAATTCTAGGAAAGACAGGTCACATGATTGTGCCGAAAGACAGTCTTTGTAGTTACAGTTTGTTCTGTTAGGAGCACTTGGATGTAATACAAAAAAAGTTACATCATTGGTTCTTAAAAATATGAATCTGCATCCATTTGCTGTTCTTTATATCTTAGCTAATATACTGTGATCCTTGTATTTGCGAATTTCAGAGTATATATTCTGCAAAAACAATCAAGCTTAGCTTTATTTAGAGAAAGGAAAATGCTTGGGAAGATTCAGGTTCACATGAGCTTTCCATGGTTTTTCCTGGTGTCGTTGCACATTGTGATGGTGCTGATCTTCAGGTTTTTATAAGTCATACTTTATTTTTCTATTGCACTTGAGATATCATAATTTGATGAATACGCTAATTCAGAAGCAACCATCGTCGATTTTTTGAAGAATAACTTAACCTCATCAACTTGGGAAACTTTTTGAATGCACATAGGAACTACAAAGAAGTTTTTTTGTTATTTTGAATTGTGTGCCCTGAACTTTCAGGTCTTATCAAATAGATTATTGTACAGTTTTCAGTTGTTTTCAGTTCTCAGCACGAGATCCAACTTTGGTTCTATATTCTGGCATTATCTCTGCATGCTCAATTGCTCATGTTAGCTAAAACCAGTATTTGTTTGCTTGAGCTTAAATAATCATAGGAAAATTCAATGCTCTATGCTATACTTGGAAAGTAGATAGCTAACCCAGTAAAGCTACATATTTTTCTTTAAAATTTATCATGTGAGAGCTGATCTTAATGAAGAAAGTGAAAACTAATGAGTCGTGCCACTGAATTGAATCATGATGGGCCGGATCAGCCATTAAAAGTTCTAGCCTCTAGAAGGTGCTCTGATCCACCGGAATTCCAGAAAATCTCTATGAGGAACTTTACTTACCTAGTACGCATTGTCAGAGTTTCTTAGGAAGTAGCTCGGCTCCACCTGAACAAAAGTAAAAAAGTACCTTGTGTGATACATAGCTAATTTGCAGATCTGACAACAGTATATCGCATCTAATTTCTACAGTCATGATGAAGTACGTACTTCAAGCTCTGTAACTATCCGTATTTTTGTTATATTCAATAATATTGTTTGGTTACTCGCAGCTCATGCTTCAAAAATCATTTCAAGAAATGAAACCATGCATGTGGAAAGATAAGTGTGAACAGGAAGATGCCGCTTGACGAGAGTTCTTTTGAAGAACACCTCTTAAAATTTGGAATGTTAGCACGTTTGGTTCTTGTGCCGATGCTGCAATTGTTGGGGTAATGCCACCTCCCCTGTTAGAGCTTCTGGTCACTTGCATTCTCAACTTCATTTTACTGCCATAGTGCCAACCTGAGCTACGTATGACATGTGTGCTGCCAGCGGATGACTTCGACTGGTGGACTACTGCCAACCTGAGCACGCCCAGACCCGTGTGCAAGGGACTGGTTTTGGCCACTCTCCTCGTCCCATGGATGATTTGGAAGCAGCGGAATGACTGCGTGTTTGAGCGAAGCTCGCCATCTGCTCCACACCTGATTGCCAAAATCAAAGAGGAAGCATCAGCCTAGGAGCAGGCAGGAGCTAAGGTCCTCATTTTCAGTTTGTAGTTTTATGACAGTTCAACTCACAATTCAGCTAATTGGTTAAATGCAGTCTCAGTTTCCTATGTTGAAAGCAAAAGCTATTGAAACATATCCCTTAATTATCTATTGATGTGTTATGAGCCAGTCCCTTTACATGTCTGGTTTCTTATCTTGAGGAATGGCCAATTTATCTATGCTTTCTTCCTCTTTTACCTGTCGAGTAAATGTGGTCACAAGATTTGTGTACTATTTCAGGTACAAGTCCCTTGGGAAGGCAGCCGCAATGCCTTACATTTGGGTTCTTAACGAACCGGATATTTCTCTTCTCAAGCTACAAGGTGCTCTTTATTTCGCTGTTTTTTGTATTTTGCTTTTACTCAAGTTACACTTCAATTAAATATTAAGCCTACATGTTTAGCAAGTTTCTACCAGATGTCCCTGGGAGTTTGAACATTGTCAAGAGATGCTATTAGATGTTGTCGTCTCTGCCAGTCCATCAGACTGTAGTGGTGCGATATCATGGTTGGTGAAGTGTGGCTTGTGCCATGGTACATTAGGGATTTTTGAAAGACTACAAAGGGTCAATGGGTCATGCTTTTTGTGCTTAGGTATTTTGACTGACATCATTATTTTCCAGTAATGCTGCTTTGCTTGGATTACCTATATTGCCACACTGTCATCAAATTTCTTTAGTGGCTCCTGGAGAACACATTCAAAGGGGACAATATGATACAGTGAATGGAAGGGTACTAATCTCTTTCCACCACCGCACATGCTCATGATTTTAATATTTAGGAAATAGTTTCTCTTCAGTAGTTTAATTCTATTGTTTATATGTTGATACCAATTGAATCCATCTTGTATTGATTATAAGTTCCTGTTAGTTTTATTATAATATGGTTCGACTTTTCAACACATGTCTATCTGCCACCACAATGTAGACACATGCTTGAAGGCCTGAACTTATACATTATCCAATGGAGCTAATCTTGTATTATAACATTATGCTAATTCATTCCCGCTAAGTTTTATTTTTCATTTATGCAGTGTTGTACCAGAGGCTATCAAGTTACGTTACATCCTGCACGTGCTAGGTATGCTGGTCTTTACATGAACACGAAAAAGATCGCTAACTTGTGGCGGCACAAAGCATATTGTGGTAATCCCAGTATTGAGCAAAGAAAGGAAAGTTTGTTGTAAAACGTTGAGAGATTGTTTCGTTATCTGTAACTGCAAGGAACTGTTTTTTCCAGTTTTTATAAATCTGCTAATATAATAGAAATAACATATAGTCTCTATAACAGTCTTAGTTCTCAAATATTATTATTTTCCTCTCTGAAAACTTCTAGGGTTGACCCTCAACAATATGGACCTATGAAATCAAGATCATGAAACACATGAGGTAAATGTGTCAGTTACATGCTTTATTTGTTGAGAAGTGTCGCGTTTTGCAATCATGTGAATGCTGTTGTCTTTTGATTTAATACATCGAGTAATAAACATACAAAACTAATCTATTTAATGGTATTTGTGTTGTTGCGCTTTTTTTCTTGCTCCAAATGTCGCCACACTCCTGTTGTGTTTTGTCTTTGCTTATTTTGTGTCGAAGCGTTGCATTTTGATAAATGATGACCTGTTAAACCAAATAATACTAGATAGAAACTTGGAATGAATATATAGGCCAATCCATGTAGCATTGAGCATGTGCCATGTTGGTTATTTGGTAAAGTACTAATGAACTACACGCATGTGGTGGATGCTAGCTGTGATTCTTCTAAGTTGGTGTGCACTATTTCCTGAAAAAATAGCAAGCTTGATGTTAATGTGCATTGCCCTATATAATTATTTTGGTTATGTCTGGCCATGGAGACAAGATATTTGATATAAGTGCAAGTATTCATCTTTTGTTAGGTAAATACAATCTCTGTTATATCACTGATGTGAACCAGGCTTCGTAGAAGGACAAAGTATGCCTCATAATTGGTTGTCTTTTTGCATAAAAATCAAATGCTACTATTGTATGATTCCCATTAAATTGCAGGAAATGGTTTCATAGTGTGCGCTAGAAGGTGTTTCTATTTCTGTTTGATGTTACTTATTTCAGTAAAAAAATGTTGTTTCTCAAGAAAAATCTTATGCTTTTTTTGCATGTTGAGTTGAGTGAATTATGGCAAGTGCGTGCAAAATAGTATCATGCATGGTCAACTTCAGAAAGAGAAAATGGTCATATGAGCACAGTGCAAAACATGGCTTCAATGCTTGCTCAGCTAATTCAAGCTCATCGTCGCCATTGATTCAGCATTAGACATCCTCCATCATGCTACTCTCAATTCAACTAACATGTTCTCCCAATATTGCCTTTGTTTATTTTTTTAACACCCCAGTCTAATATTTGCGACAATTTTGTTGATTTGAAGTACTATACTTTTGTGTCTCTGATCATCAACCTTGTGGATTGGTAATTTTGTTGTGTTCTTTGGTTTTCTATTGGAACATATATTTGTTGATTGCTTCCTTGCAAGGATGGGCTGAGTATACCTCATGTACAATATTATATACACTGGTTGGTAGATTCTAGCATTGCGTCATTTTTTGCTTATCGTAACTGATTTGTGTTACTGAGTAATAATTAGCTTAAAAATTAGCTTAAATGGGTATGATCTATGCTCTCTTTTCTCAGGATCTTAACCATGGGCAAATATCAAGCGAATACAAGCTAATAGAAGAGAAGACGCATATCTTGGTGGTTTTTATAATACTCTGATTGCATAATGCCATTTAACTTCTCGCCTTTATGTTATGAATGTATTATGCTTATTGTCTGCTACAACTCACACAATGTGATAGGATGGGAAGAAATCTCCACAATCAAAATGAATTATCATTTTCTTAATAAAGTAACTCTTCACCCATTTTTCCTGGATCACTTTTGCGTGAGTTGCACTAGGAAATTCCTGAAGACATTATCACTTTTCTTTTTCTTTGTTCGTGTTGTACACAATATACACTGATGTGAGAGCCACGGGGTCGTGCGCCAAGGCGCACCCCCACCTCCTCAACGACCAATGGTTAACGGCGGTTCTATGGAGCGGTTTTGTGAGAATAGTTAATAGTTAATAATGAGATCATAATTTTAGGAAATGATGCGGAACTAGGCATCTCTCCACTATCGAGCCATTACGTTTGCTCATTTTATTTAAGCAAGCTAGATGTCACGACTGCACACTTTTCTTCGCTCTTTGACAAGTAGCTCACTCAGAGGTACACACTCAAGCTATCACAATAATCTACTACGTGAGATATGTTTTTTAGGTAATGGAAAAGAAAAAGAAAAAAGGATGCATCATGGTGCATTGGGGAGAGGCGACCATCCAGGTGTTGCAATCTCCAACTTGGCGAGCCGACTAGGAAATATTTGTTTGATTAGGATTGATGATGATGGTGAATCACGCATCGCGACGCTGGTCGAGATAGAACCGGGCCGCGTGACCTGATGCTGCTGCTAAATTACAAGGAGGGAGCCAACACCAGTAGAAAAGTCCCCCTTTGGTCCCGGTTTATAAGGGTCATTGGTCTCGGTTTTTTTTTAACCGGGACAATCACTCGAGACTAGGCACGAACCGGGACCAATGAGTCTCCACGTGGGCCGCTGTCGTGTGCGCTTGCAGTAGGACATTTGGTCCTGGTTCGTGGCATGAACCGGGACTGAAGGTTTTTCTATTTATTTTTTCAAAAAACAAATTCTTTTTTATTTTATTTTCTAATTTTTTTGAATCTATGAATATTTGGACTGGTTAATCTCTCGGGCGAAGTCTCAATCACACTTAGTTTTTTGTCAAATTCCAATCTTTGGTTAAATTTTTCGGCCGGTCACCCATCCTCACACTACTCCACCCCTACTACGGCTTAACATCTTGGTTCCTTCTCATCCTCTTTCCTATGTACCACTTGTAATCTTATGTATATACTATGCTATTAATGATATTAACCCATGCATCTTGCGAGTCACACATTCTTATAATTTGAGTTACAAACATGATTTTAATATACAAAAATGACTAAGTAATACTAATATTGAATAAATATAGAAATAAAATATGTTTTATTATTATTTTTGCATTAATTCATTTAATATGGCATAATTCATATCTTTAAATCCATTAATCGAAATTTCACAAATAATATGTCCATTATTATCAGAAAAATGTGAGGAATCCAAATATGTCATTTTTTATTATTTTTATTTTTTTAAAAAAATAAAAATCTGAATTTTGACTCTTTTAGAATTTCAAAAATCTAAAAAAATTGCAAACGGCTAAAGGCTGTTGGCATCGGTATCATAATTTTTTACCGATGATTTTGATATATTATAGATTTTTTCCGATATCGTATGCACAAATGGCGGCCATCTGAAGTTTTTATAACGTTTTCTTGCAAAATAAGTCGAAATTCAAGTTTGTTAATTTCAACAAAAAAATTAACCCGATTTATGTCCCGAACCAAGACTAAAGAGGGACCCTTTGGTCCCAGTTCGTTGCATGAACCAGGACCGCTTAGCTGACCATTGGTCCAGGTTCATGCCATAAACCGGAACCAATACCCTGAGATAAACCGGGACCGATATCCTGGCGACATGAATCGAAACCGATGCCTGACATTGGTCCCGATTTATTGTTTGAACTGGGATGAATGGCTTTGAAACTGGACCAAAGGCCCCTTCTCTACTAGTGCAAGGGGGATGGGCTCCACTCACTCCATAGAGAAGCAAAACAGAGCAAGGCAGTCGCCACGGATCTGGAGCGTGTCGACAAACAAGGGTGGCAGCTACGGCATCACGATCACCACGTACGGTATTATAGTATCAGATAAAAGCAAGAATCGCATTATGTTATATTATAGGAGCGCTAATGAAGAGAGGATTGGCAGCAAACCAACCATTTCTTCTTCTTCTTATCCTTGCAGTATTTTTTCTTTATACTCCCTTCATTTTAAAATATAAGATGTTTTATTTTTGTAAAATGAGTGTATCTGAATCATTTTTGATGTGTAGGTCACGATGAACATACATAAATCTATACACTAAAAATAATATAGATACAGTACTTCTTTTACAAAGCTAAAACATCTTAATATGTTTTAAAACGGAGGGAGTAGTGGCCAACATCATCGACAGATTTGCTGCCGCCATTCACCGGTTACCACTCTCTCATCGTCACCACACACCCACAGCCAGGCCCCGGTAGCAGAGGGACACTCACTGATCCCGGCTGTTGTACTCCAGCAATAATGATATTTCTGGAAAGGCACCAGCAAATATGGCTCTCGCAACGTACGTGCTGGTATAAAATGGAACCGGAAACTGACATCGTGCAGACCCGACGATCAAGCAAAGCAAAGCTTTTCCAACAGATCCCGATGACTCGATGAGAGACGGTGCGCTGGCTGATTGATGAGACGTCGGCAGGCAGGCATGATCGCTTTACTCCCCGAATTGTTCGTGTCACGGTTCAGTCACAGGAGACCAGATTTTCTCCAAGATACGAGATGCCATGCCAGTCCAACTGCCATGCATTGCATGAAGAAGATTAGGTCGTACATACGGCTGAAAGAAAGTGAGTGTGGCTGTATGTGTCACACGGCATTCTCGTCCACGACTACCACTGTGCTTATCACGCCACTTTCTTTGTGCAGCTGCACTTCTAGTTCCAGTAAATCTAGTGCCAGCATATCCGTATAGTAGTCCTGCACAATTTGCTAGTGAGCTCAGCTTCCACTCCACTCATTTGCATGGGGTCTCGGTCCGATCATCATCAAATTCACCTGATGCGTGTAAGCGTGATCTAGCCAATGGCGCGGACAAACTTGGGAGGGTCCTCGGTACGCACCAGTCCGACCTTACTAGAGGTTGGACTTTTTCTGGGCCTACCCCAAAGATATCCAACCTGGGGTTTGAAGATTCTCGAAAGGGAAAGAGAAAAGGTCCATCAAAACAGAAAAAAAAGACTCAGGTTTTGCCAATGTATTTAATCAATACAGAATAAGCAGTGAGGTACGATCAGCTTGAAGGAGAACCAAATACACCCAAAGTGCCTATCCATACTTTAGTGCCAGTGCTAACAAATAAGCAGCGTGTTACAATAATAATCACACAATGTTTTCTGGTTTATTTGTTGCCAGAATCCAAGCCAACAATCTTGTCCATCATATCTATAGCACGAAACCCGCACCGCACACCATAATACTGCTGCTACTATAACCCATAGTACTATTAGCACTTGATGTCCGACATGGATATTAGAGGAGAGGAATTGTTTCTTACGCCTCGTAATAGGCAAAGAAGTCCTGGACCCATCATCTAAGAAGCAGTAAGAATTTCACCGTGTGGCATGATAGCCATCTTTGCTGGTTCTGCTGATGTTTCCACTTGGTGTGCCTGTCACAAACAATCTCCAGTTGAGCATTCTGACAGTTCACTGTTTGGCATAGGAAGTACCAGGATAGGTATGGTACAAAACCAATTCTAGGTTTCTAGCAGATATGGGCACCACAGAAGATAGTAATTTTACTTGAAAAGAGGTTTTTGAACATAGAAACATCTCAGTAGATTTTAACAAACCATTTTAAATTCCTAGACTCCTTGCTTAGAAACCAATCGTTGCCAACTGGATATACAAAAAATATTGGAAGTACTAAGATAAATATATTATATTTTGCACCAGTTAACGAAAGTCTGAAAAGTAATAAAGCTTGGAAATTTGGAGACTAGCCAATTGTGTAGACTGTTTGCTCTGATCGTATTAGCAGGTAAAGGTATAACCAGACAAGCCAAGTTATCTCAGAACCCAGACGGGAGAAAGTAAAGGTTGCTTTCAAGAAAACTCTCGAAATTAAGAAACCATGCCAAATACAAGACAGGTAAGCATCAGAAAAGTAGAGTTGTAACTTATCAGGGTTTTGGAGAGAGCAGGTGGAGCAGGTAAAAGTTGCTTACAAAAAGTTGTCCTAATTATGAAAACACACTAAGTAAAGACAGGTACAGATCACAATGGCAGATTTGTCACTTAACAGGGGCTGAAGAAACTTACCCTTTTACTGGAGCCACAGTATTCTTCTAGCTCTCTCTTTGCAAAGGTTGGAAGAACAAACGCTGCCCTATGCATCTGGTCAACAGACAAAATCAAGTTCAGAATGCTTAGTTATGGGATGACAGAGAATCAAAATGCAAGATATCTCAAATATGAGTTGGAGTGGAGTGTTTATTGAGAAGGAAAAGCATGAGGTGTGCAATAACTTGCGAATTAAAGAACATATATGTTCATGATAGCAGAAAAAATTAGGAAAATTGGAACTCTGCATCATTTTATTAGGAGTACATTTGACAAAAGCATTATAGTATTACGTAAACTTGGGAGAACAAGATTCTTAGGTAACTTCCTAAATAGAACAAACCTCTGTATTATAAAATCTGATATCCCTCCCAGCTTTCATAGCGCCTTCTAGTTTTTCAATTGGATTTATGGGTGTCAGGAAGTTGACTGGTGGACCCTCTTTGGCACATAGCAAAAACCCAATTGCGCCACTGCAAATCAAGAAAATGTTCTGTTACAAGTAAATTTCAAACAGAGCAACATATAGCATTTCAAAGATTTCATCTAGAGCTGCAAGCAAGCACCATTTGTTTCTCACAACCTGCAGCACTATTAAGCAACCAGAGTGTCAAGCAGATACTTTATCTAATCAGGTTAACTAACAAATACAATTTTGTTAAGCTAAGCTACCTGTTTAAAAAACTAGCTAAACTGATTATTTTAACCCAAACCACATGCCTTAATATTTGTCCATATAGGTTGCAACTGGTCACTATTGTAAAATATAGCCATCCCGCATCAACCAGCTATCATGACATGGCGAGGTAAAATGTATTCACAATGTTGGGAATATTTGCTCACTAAAGTTTTGTCAGAATAAGACTGATTCCTTGCATCAGTTGAGCTACATCTGAAATATCCTATGATTGATTGCCCAGCGCTGCAACCAGTTAGCTGTCAACAATAGTGACATCTCATGAGGATAAAATTAAAACCAGAAAGGTAGTTCACGATTAGAATCAACCAAGTCATATGCTACCACACTACTAAACTCATTTCGCTGAGATGCAAAAAAGGAAAGAAGAATGTGTTCGGAGCAAGCTTAATCCGAGTGCATTGTATGTGCATCAACTCAACTAGGAATATCACAATAAGGATTTTGCATGGCTTCCATGCATGACCAAAAGAAAAGGCAAGGAAACACAACCAGCCACACCCATATATGGTGTGTTTGGTAACGATTTCAGAAATAGAAGTTTTATTATTTCATGCACTCTATATATCTGACCTTATATAGAATATGAAGACAAGCTGCTGGGTGACTATGCATGGCATCGACCGCTTTACAACCAAATAAAAAGGCTTGGTTCATATTAATCAGTGCATGCTAAATTCAGCACGTCATGCGCTTGGCTGTTGCTATGAGATAAAAGTCTGCCAAAACATAATGCAAACTTGCATACAACATATATAGAGAGATGACATATGCTTTCCTTATGATCCAAAATAATGAAATGACCTAAAAGCACTTTGACGAAACCAAAATTAGAAAAATCATATGTATAATTATAATTATACACCAAAATTTATTTCTATATTTACAATTACATTAATTTACATAGCAGTGTCAAAAGAATCTTAAATAGACAGTGAAATATACAGATTGATAAGAAGTGTTTTTAAACTCAGAACGTCCAGTAGCTTGCAAAATGCAGCATTAACCTAAGTAAGGACCTTAGAAATAGGTTGCATAGAAAATGGAGGATAAAGGTAAGGGAGTAGATGAAAAATGGTGCAAACCTAGGATATGTTGGGACACTTGTCCATGCATAGTGGACAGAACCCTTGAAAGTCTCACGGCAGATCGAGAGCATGTCCTGAATGAGATGTGTATGCAACCACATACTCTCAGCTTGATTACAAAGAACACCACCAGGTCTCAGAGCTCTAGCAATGGTCTCAAAAAATGGCTTCTCTACAAGTTCCTGAGCAGGCCCTAACATAGAAAATCCGATGAGAGCGTAAAAAGAGCAACAGCACAGATAAATAGTCATGCTTTCCAAGACAACTTGTCAGAAAAGAAGATATGTCTAGTTGCATAAGCTGACCTATAGGATCGGATGAATCAACAATAATAGCATCATATGTCCCTTCAGGAGAATTTCGTAGGAACTCCACAGCTGGAAGGAAAACAATTTCACTATGAAATTTACAAGATCAAGAACTAGAGGCTGCACCAGAAGGTCACAAATAGGAATTTCGGCAGTTTAACAGCAAGTAATGGTGTACTTATTGCCTCATGTGTTTATTAACATACCATCACCAACATGAAGTCGAACACGGGGATCTTTAAATCCAACAGATAAATCTGGGAAGAAATCTTTACAAACCTGCATTGTAAGAGGCATGTCAGAAAAAATCACTTGCATGATTTACATTTGTGCATAAAGGTCAAGTGGGACTTTACATCAATAACTAGCTGATCAATTTCACATATGTCAATAGACTCCACTGAACCATGTCTGGCTATCTCTCGAAGTACACCACCATCACCACCTCCAATAACCAAAACCTGCAAGTAGTTTCTAAGAACATAAGTGACTAGAGCCCTATATTGGAAATGCAGACAAGGAAAATGTCCATCTGCTGCTATATTGCAGCAGAATATCCTCAATGCAATTTCGATCATTAGATGACTTAACAAGGATTCATATAGCTCACTGTAAGGAAGAACACAGGTCATAAGATTACCTTTTTAGGGGAAGGAATTGAGCAGAGTGGGAGATGAGTAATCATTTCCTGGTACGCACATTCGTCTTTATCAGTCAATTGGACAATACCATCAAGCACAAGGACTTTCCCATAGGTTAACGACTGCACACACAAATTACCAATGTTACACAATATTTGGGAAACATAATTTCCGCTCTAGCTATCAATAGATGAAGATAACCTCAAAAATCAAGACTTCTTGGTATGGCGACTTTCCCTGGTACAGGATCTTTTCCACTTTCAAGGAATGTGCCTCTCCTGAATAGGAAAAATAAAATCACATGATTATGAGGAAGAAGTGGATTTGTTTCATTTCACACGTAAATGCAAACGAAAAATGAGATGTGAGATGGTACAGAGCAATTGGAAATTTTAATGTGCTAGAAGAGTACATAAGAAAAAAATGTATCTTTGCAGAAACAACTAAACATGTTTAGGGACAAGGAGTCCAGATTCCAGATAATAACCAACACACCTATGATCCGGCATTGGAACATAAATTAGACATGTTACGGAGGTCTAGACTGAAACTAGTGCCAGAGAAACACAGGAAACACGATGTTACACAGCAATTAGAGAAGCACTAGAAGGGCATATTAACAAGAGAACTAGTATCTTTGTGAACAAAACACCGTTAGGGATCACATAGATGATCAGTGTTTAAACAAAAACTAACCACATATAACAGAACAAAAACACATAAGAGTTTTCTTTTGGGGAAATTAAAATTAGGACCACCACTGCCAAGGAAAAAGCAACAATCAGCACTGGGTTTACATGTGTTCTCTAATTAGATGATAAAACCAAGAGGACAAATTACACAAACAACAGTTGCCCCCTTCAGCATAGAAAGGAAGCAGACCGTGCCATTGGTACAAAAAATGAAGAACAAGAACACAACTCATGCTTGTGGTAAACACGTCATTTTTTATCACATAAACAGATGGAGAGAACTTTATATATATATATATATATATATTCCTATGGTGGCTTATTCTATTTACAATTGTATGTCCATCAAGCAAAAAAAAAAAGACGCTGTTGAGGGAAATACCTGGCCACATTGGGTTGTTGTAGTACTGAACTTTGCTCGTTTTACCTGCATTTGAAGCAAACGAATTAAGATAAGAGAACTGGATAATGATAGGAAGTTACAGTATTTCTGTCTGGCAAGTAAGTAGGAGAAGAAAAGGATGATGCAATTTAGCACGAAGCTGGATATTACCACATCGTGATCGGGGTTCGCTGAACCATCCCGACACCACAGTGGCATGGCACTTGGCCTCAGATTCAGGTGCTGCAGCCCTCGCCTTGACACAGCAAGGAGGCAGCGTCTTGGCGAGGCCATCAACCCCACTTTCCTTTGTCTGTGATGTCCCAGTCGAACCATTTCTTGCGTCTCCACCCTCCATGGACCCTGTTCCTCTTAGAAGTTCCCAGCCTCTGAACCAAAGGAAATCCACCAAGACATGAAGCAATAATGAGTACTCAAAGGAGGTGTACAGGCAATTTATGCAGGAAGCTTGACAGTATAACATGCTAAATCAAACAGGGTAATAGCCAAAATCACACATACACAAGAAAATGCAGGTAACGATGAGCGCCACAAAGTGAGACAGACATAAAATTTGACGGGGAACTAGGTATTCATGCTCAGCGAGGCTCGGCCATAACAGCCCTAGTATTGATTAGGGGAACGTGGGCAGACACTTATTCGAGTTTTATGAACAGCATACACTAATCGCGAGAACTGAAAATACTTTTTTCAAAAGATATGAAGTTTCGCAGCTAGTTAGCGACCCCAAAGAATCGATTTCGAGCCGACATCGAACACGGGAAAGAAAAAGAAACGTACAAGAGGCTTCCGCCTCCGGGGTAGGGTAGGGTTCCGAAGCTTCCGGAAACTCCTCGTGGGTGCGGTACTGACCTGGGAGTGGGGAAGCGAGAGGAGCGAAAGGAGGCGAGGCGAGGCGACGAGAGGAGGCGGCGGCGCGAGGGCAGAAGAAATAGGGGCAGCAGAGGGAGTACTCCGGTGGTGGCTTCTCTGCTACTCCTCTCTCTCCTTTTTTTTCTCTTGCGGAATATGTGCTGCTGTGGAGAGGAAAGGAGGACACAGCAAAAACAAGTACGGGAAGGAGATGCAAATTGACAGGGAAAAAAGAAGGAAAGGGAGAGGAGAGCAATGGGGGGCGGTGGCTATGGAAGGCCCTCCGATAGGAAATGGATGGCTCGGATTAAGGGTCTAGTAGATAATGGTTCGACCTGTTCTTGTTCCTATTCCCCTACGAGCCCCAATATTTTATTCCTGTATTGACGTTAAGCTTTCAAACAACGCCTGAATAACTTCCACTTTTGGATTGCTACTAGGTTACAGATGTTCTTGCGAAACAATTTTGTGCTCTTTCCTTAGGCCAACTCCAACGGCCCCGCAAACGGATTCTGTGTGTCCGATCGCATCCTCCCGGACCAAAACCAAGGCCCAACGCACACCCGCAAACGGACCAGACAGCGCGGCACAGTCCTATTCAGCGCAAACCGGGCCGAGACCTGGGGCTGGTTTGCGGGGGCACGGACGCCAGACTCGTTCGCCCGTGTCCAGCGGAGGGTTCCTCGGATCCCACCTGGCGGTGTCCCAGAAAGGTCGGCCGCGTCCTTTTTAATGGGACCGTCGTCCCCATCCACATCCTTCCAGTCCACACCACTCCACTCCCCCACTTCGAGTCCCCACTTTGGGAAAACCCCAAAACCCTAGCCCTAGTCGCTCCCTCCCCATCGACAGCTCCTCCCTCGCCGGCCCTCGTCAGCCACGATGACAAAGGACAGCTGGAAGGGTTGGTTCCGGCGCACCCGGAACAACCACGAGGCCGGCTCCTCCGCTGGCGGCGGCCGTGGCCGCCATTCCATCTCAAGGTCACCACCCCGACGCAGCTCCTCCTCCTTCTTCGGTGGCCAGCCGCCACGCCCGCGCTCCGAGCGACGCGTGAACGTGACCATCGAGGCCACGCGCACGCTCGCCGAGGTAGGCATGCCCTGCCCCTGGTCGGATGTTCACCTGTCGGCGGGGTGGCATCTCAACAGCGCCCGCGTGCCCGTGCCGGTCATCCCTGCCTCGGGCCCTGCGCGTCACTGCAAGATCTGCCGGCGTCGGGCCTTCCTCCCACCAGATCTGCGGTGGGATCCGGCCTACGCCATCGACTCCCCGGTCTGGGACCGGTGGTTCGAGGTGGAGCACGCGGCACGACGCGAGGCCATCGTGGCCCACCTCGAGCACCTTGACGATGACGAGGACTATTGGGAGGGGTCCAACATGGACTCCGGCGTGGAGGACGAGGACGGCTCCTTCGCTGATGGCGGCCTCCACTTCCCGCCACTACAGCCTGGCATCCTGGACCGGTCGCGCTACCAGGGCGCCGACACCATCGCGTCCAAGGTGTGGCCTTGGGGCTTGTTGGTTTGTGGCCCGAAAGTTCCTATGCGAGTGCATCGCGGTACCCAAGTTGCCTGTAATTGCCGCGTTTCGCAAAGTTGGGCTGCCAACTACCGAGAGGGGCCATTTCGAGGCAAACTCATCTCACCCCTGCCAAATTCAAACATTCCGTTAAATTGCCCCGTGAAGTAGACGGTCGGGACCCACATGTCGGTCATCTGTCCGTGACGCGAGCGCCAATGCGGCAACCTCTTAGGCAAATCGAGGAACTAAGTGACTTTTATGCGTTGACCAATTTTACAAATCCATTCCCTCCTTTCCCCTAGCACCGGTGGCGTCGAAATCCACCCTCCAGGTAGAGCGATCCCTTCGGACATTTGACTTCCGGCGCCAAGTTGCTGCGCCCATTCGCTGATCCCAAGCTCCAATGGCGCATGTCGTAACCGCCGTTGCGAGGCTCTAGCCCGCCTCCGCCGCTGACGATCTAAGCAGCTCGGAGGATGGCAGATCCTACTACCAAGGAAGAAGAAGTTCTGGCTACATGTGGGTGAGCTACCCTTCTCTTTGCTATTCGCACTAACTATAACTGCTAGCTGGCTACTGAACCTAAAATTGTTTGTTAGCCCAACGCTGAGAAACATATTTTGTCCATAATTTTTTGTCAAGTGGGATCTCCGCGGACCACCCTTACCTAGTTACGGTAGCCCTCTTCAGGTACGACTCTAAATCAGCAAGGGTGAAGGGCAAGTGGTATGGACACCATTGTATCACGATGAAAGAAGCGCCTGCGCAGATCTGCACTATCCCTGGTATGGTTGTTGCTCTGTGTAATCATGCTGAAATATGGTCAAAGCAGACTACAAAATTCAGCTTCATGGATGAACAAGACATCATAGTCACTATTAGGAAATAGCTTATCAGTGATACACCTTTTTTCACTATCCGTGGCGCATTTCCTAGTCGCCACTGATACCTCGCCACTGATAACTATCTTCTGTGACGCATATTTAAATGCGCCATAGAAATCTCAAACTTTTGTGGCGCATATGGCCAATATGCGCCATAGAAGATTTTTCCCAAATTTCAAAAAAAAAGCGGGCCAGATCTCAAACTTCTGTGGCGCATATGGACAATATGCGCCACAGAAGTTTTTTTCAAATTTCAAAAAAAAACCCGAGCCAGATCTAGATCTGGCCGGAGGTGGTGGTTGTGGCGGTGGTGGCTGGTGGCTGGTGGCTGGAGGAGGGCTAGGAGGAGGTCGCCGGAGTTGGTGGTAGAGGAGGAGGAGATCGTTGGAGGTCGCCGGAGTTGGTGGTGGGGGAGGGGAGGTCGCTGGAGTTGGTGGTGGAGGAGAAGGAGGAGGAGGTCGCCGGAGTTGGTGGTGGAGGAGGAGGTCGTCGGAGTTGGTGGTGGAGGAGGAGGAGGTCGCCGGAGTTGGTGGTGGTGGAGGAGGAGAAGGAGGTCGCCGGAGGAGGAGGAGGTTGCCGGAGGAGGTGGAGGTGGCCGGAGAGTGGAGAAGGAGGAGGGAGGAGAAGGGGAGAAGTGAGGAGGGGAGAAGAAGTGGGGGAGAAAAGGAAAACGAGAGGCAGAAGGGCGCCGGCGGGATTCAAATTTCGAATCCCGCCCAAGACTTCTGTGGCGCATATGGGAGAAATGCGCCACAGAAGTTTCACCCCCTTTTTTATTTTTTTGTAGTAAAAAATCTTCTACCCTAAATAACTTTTTACTCTTTTCGAATTTAGGGATTCTGTAAAATCCAGAACGGCCATAGGTGGTTGAATTCAAGTAGAAAATTTTGAGACGATCATTTTGATAGGTTAAAGATTTTTTTCCGACATCGTATGCAAAAGTTATAGCCGTTCTACCATGCCATGACCTATTTTTGCAAAATACATCGAAATTCATGTTTTTCAATTTTGTCTACATCTATACCCTAAAATCTAACTACAACTCAAAGGATTTATTTTTTTGAAGTTTCTATCATTTTTGTTTATTTTTTACAAAACTGAAAAGGCAATCCACGGGGGGGGGGGGGGGTCTGTTTTTGCATGTTCTGTGGCACATACACCTATATGCGCCACAGAAACATCACTTTATGTGGCGTATATGGACATATGCGTCACGGAAGTTTCTCCTCCTTTTTTGGTGCTTGGTCCCATCAACTTTTTGTGGCGCATACGTCTATATGCGCCACAGAATCATCACCTTCTGTGGCGCATACGAAAATATGCGCCACAGAAATGTGGACTTCTGTGGCGCATATTGGTTTCGTGCGCCACTAAAGTGCCAAACTTCTGTGGCGCATTTTTTCTAGTGCGCCACTGATACATATATGTGGCGCATGGTTTTACATATGCGCTATAGAATATCTTGTCTACCTATAAGTTGTTTCCTAGTAGTGAGTTCCTCTAACGTGTGACAATAAGCTAATTGGGTTGATGAAAATGTATGCTTCGGTTTGCATGTTTGAGTTGAATTGTGATGTACTGGATGTGGAAGCTACTGCAACTGGGAGTCGCCTTTCTATTCTTGGACAGGGTGGTCGCTCGAACCCAATTAGCTCATGGTAAGTGCTTAGCTCAAAATATATCGAGCCCGTTGGAGAACCCCAAGAGGAAGGTATGATGAGCACAGCAGCAAGTTTTCCCTTAGTTATGAAACCAAGGTTATCAATCCAGTAGGAGCAAGGAAACACCCTAAAGGTGTTGCTAGCTGGACTTTGGTAGGGCGCACTACCGGCGTCAGCAGCAATGTGGAGACCTGCACAGCACAACCATAGAACTTTGCCCCCAACTTGCGATGAGGTTGTCAATCTCACCAGTTTTGCTGAAAACAAAGGATTAAATGTATCGAGTGGAAGAAAGTAATAGTTTGCAGAAAGCAAACACAAAATAGTAAACCGTTGATTGTAGATTAATGGCAAAAGAAAGGACTGAGTCCATAGTTCACTAGTGGTGGCTCTCCTTAAGATAGATAACATGTTGGGTGAACAAATTACAGCGAGGCAATTGACAAACATCGAGAAAGCAATACATGCATATACTACTCATCTTGACTCCTTTGAGACTTGATTGGACATTACAACATTATACATAGACCGCCATCCAACTACATCTAGGACTAATAATCCATCTTCAGGTTATCATCTGAACCCCCTCCAGTATTAAGTTGCAAGAAACAAATAATTGTATTACGCATTGCGTGTAAAGTAGACAATACGATTGTTCTATAAACAAAGGATTGTTGTTTTCTCCCTAGTAGCAACAACACATCTAGTACCTTAGAGATTTCTGTCACTTCCCCAGATTACTAGAGGCATGAACCCCAGTATCGAGCATAAATACTAACTCTTGGAGTTGCTAGCATCTACTTGGCGAAATAGCTACTAACAACGGAACGCATGCAAGATCACAAATAACAAAGACATGATAGAATCAATAATCAATCTGAAATAGCATCTCAATATCCATCGGATCCCAGCAAACACAACATGTAGGAATTACAAATAAATGATCTTGATCATGAACGGTGCTCACAAGATCTAAACATGATATCACAAAGGAGAAGAACCATCCATCTAGCTACTACATGGACCCGTAGTCTAGAGATGAACTACTCACGCATCACACCAGAGGCTTGCATGATGATGAAGAAGGCCTCCAGGGTGAATTCCCTTCTCCGGCAGGGTGTCGGGAAGAGCTTCAGATCCCTCCTGATCTAGGGATGGAGATGACGGCGGCTACAGACTCTTTCGTGAAATTTTGATTGGGTACTTAGGGTTTCTGTATCGGAGGCATCTTATAGGCGAAAGGGGAGGCCGAGGGGGTGCCGGAGGTGGCCAGACCACCCCCTGGCATGGGCCAGACTGGGCCGCGCGGCCAGGTGGTGTGGTGACTCCCTGTCCCCTCTCCGTCTCGTATTCTGGCTCCTTGTGTCCCTCGGTGATAAACTGACTTTGGCTTTTGTCCCATCCAATTTCGAGAATATTCATTTTCTTACTTCCTAGAACCAAAAATAGCAAAAAACAAGCAGGTGGCACTGTGGCATCTTGTTAATAGGTTAGTCCAAGAAAGTGTATGAAAAGTACTCCAAAGTTGGAACAAAATATAAGAAAGTAGATAAAACCAAGCATGGAACATCAAAAATTATGGATACGTTAGCAACGTATCAGTAAGCAAAAGTCTCTTGGGGTTCAAATGTTTGTGCTGAATTGTAATTTTTGTTTTATTTACTCCGTAGATATTAGACAGTTATGCAACAGTCCTGTTTCTTTGACAGGAAGCGCCGCAAAGTTAGAAACATGACTGTCGGGTCAATCATTTTGCTACCGGAAGAAAATAAAAATGAGTCGAAAGATGATGTTGGACATGATTCTGGTGCTGATTGTCCCGGCGATGCAGAGTACGTGAAGCTAAGAAAATTGACACCGAGGAAGAGGAAGAAGGCAGGAAATGAAGGAGTCAGTGGACGTGAAGGCTTGGCACCCAGGTGGGGGAAGAAGGTTGTTGGCAATGAAGATGCATAATAATATGTTGAACTTGAACCTATATATGTAATTCGGTTAAATTCTAGAGCTCTGTGCATGGAACTTGTCGGGCGAAACAATCTACCCACATTCTTGGAGTAAAATGTACCGCGGCTTAGGGTTTGGAAATGCCCGAGTTAGTAGTTGAATCCGAAATTGTGATTGTGCCGCTTTTCGTCGGATTGATGACAAGTATGCCATGAGGGGGTCCTCGAGGCGTGTGGAAGAGAGGGGTGTGAGACGTACGGTATTCCGGGACGGTGAGCACACGAGTTTACCCAGGTTCGAATCCGCCGGCTTTGGACGGATCCTACTCCTCCTAGCAATCCAGTAATACGGCAGAGCCGGAATATGGGTTACAAGGGTTTCGCCTATGCGAGTTGAGATTGTAGACTATTGTAAGGGTGCCCTAAAGGCTTACCCTATGACGGCTTATATAGATATTCGTCCTAGGGTTTATAGGAGATACCTATCCGGCTATGACTAAGAGTCGGTTACAGAGTACATCTTGAACTACAAGTAACACTACAGGCCTATGTCGGTAATCCTTCTGGGCCTTCCCGTAGCCGGACTAGACTCCATCTCTTCTCTCTGACTGGGCCGCCCGTTAAGCAAAGCTCTAACCCGATGTGGGCCACCCTGGTCAGTGAGGCACAGTGAGTATACCCGGAAAGTATATCCCCAATAGCAGCCCCCGGAAGCCTCCAAGATCCGAAGTCGGATTTCATCATCGTCTAGCTTGATCTTTGGCTTGCAGAATCTTGAAGGGTTCCTGAAACTTCAAAAGAAGGGATAGAATCCGGGTCTCAAAACGAGTCGGACCTTTGAATATATTATTTGGTTTTCCAGCTTGAAATTCAAACTAAGCCGGAACTTGGTCTCTGACTAACCTGACACTAGTCATGGTCAAGTCACGTCACTGACAGACATTCCCGTCAGAACGAACGTTGGTGGGTCTGCCTTTTGTGGAACCGAGGCGACATTTTAATGCGTGCGCAGAGATCGAGGTGGCGTAATCATGGCGTGGGGGTTACCCAGCTCCTTCCACGACGCGTGGCACGGTTACTGTACACATTGCACGAATCTTGGCGCGGACAAAGGATATAAGGGGTTGAGATTCTCTCCCTATTCTCTTCACCAACATTTGTGCTGCTTCCTTCCTCCCAACGCTTCCTACAAAACAGAGTTCCTCTTCCTCCCCAAAATCTTCTAGCGCCGTCCATCTCTAGTCACCAGCCCACGGAACCATGGCTGAGACTTCATCTTCCGGCGCGGCGACGATGGTAACGACGGCTACGACAGCAGAGAAGGAGAGCTTCCGCCGTGTCTGGATCCCCTGTGTCTTGGATGACGCCAAGCTCCGCGTCATGGAGAACGACTGACTCCTCCACACCGGCGACTAGCGGAGCGGCTATGGCCAAACCGTCCCTACTCCTCGCGCCAACGAGCGGGTGCACTTTGGCACCCACCTCGACAGAGGTTTGAGTTTCCCACCCTCAGATTTCTTTTCTGAGGAGATAGATCACTACGGAGTTCAACTCCATCATCTTCCCCCGAACTCTCTCTTAGAGATGAGCACGTACGCTTCTTTGTGTGAGGGGTATCTCGGCATTAGGCCGAGTCTCACTCTTTTCCGGTTTTATTTTCATACCTGGAGAAACTACATCACTGCCGGTAATCTGTACATTACCGGCACTCTTAGATTTTCCGTTAGGAGAGAACGCGTCTATCCTCGGATTAAGGCTAGCGAGTCGGTGAAATAGTGGCCATCCACCTTCTTTTATCACAAGGATCTTCCCGCTCTCGGAAAAGCCACCGCTTTGTCGGCTTTTTTTGATGGTGCTGCCACGCCCCAAGAGTCCTGGGACACAGACCCGCTGACTCTCAGTGACGATCTGCTCCTTGCCAAGAGGTGGATTGTATATCTAATGAAGCATAAGGGCCTCAAGGGGTCCGACTTGATTCACTGCTGGCTGGCACGCCGGATCCAGCCTCTTCAACATCATGGAGACCTACTTATGCACTCCATTACGGCATTGAAGAAGGACACTCTCCGGATCTGCTCCCGTCCTTACACATATAAGGAATACGAGTCCCAAATCAAGTGGTTGATAAGGGAGCGGATCGAGAGGAAAATCCCGGAGCTGTCTTTGGACATGCATACGGCTGAAGATCATGTGGTACCGGTAAGTTTCCAGCAGTAACTCGAATTATGTCTTCATCTTTACATTGTTGTCTCTCTTTGCAATACTGAGGTATCTCTTCTTTTTAGCTTGCTGACCTCCTCGAGTCGGAGCTTGCTCCTCTCGAGGGATATCCTCCTGAGATTTCTTAGGATGATGGAGAATTGATTCCATTGCCAGAGACCTTTACCCGAAAGCGTAAGGCCCCGACAATTCCTATTGGCACAAAGGAGGTGCCCATTGTGAAGAGGTAACTTTCCACACAAGTTTCCTGTACTATGTTTCTTAATTATTTCCGAGGTGTAACGTTCTTTGTTCTATTACTTCCTCAGAGCTAAACAACTCACCAAGGGCAAGGGGAAAGGAGGCTCGTCGAAGCCCCTGCGCTAGTCAAAGCTGAATTTGACTTCTCCTGCCACAGCACCTCCGACTCCTACCCCTCATCCTTCTACAGCGCCGGAGATTACTCCATCTCCGACTATCGAAGAAGATCCGGCTCAACACGCAGAGCCAGCGATCCTCGGATCGCAAATTGACGTCACCATGGGTGACTCAGGTTTTGATAAGGGTGAACCCTCTTCGGGTAATGATCCCGCGGTAGAGGTCTTCGCTGAAAACCTCCTCAACAATCTGGGTCTTGCCAAGCTTGGCATTACTCAGAAGTCTGTGGAGGAAATCCAACGGCTAGCCCAGCAATGCTTGGAAAGCTGGAATATTACTACCGAGGAGGAGGCACAAGAAGCGGAGGACGTCAAGTACTCCGAAATCCTTGAGCAAATCCGTCTTTGCGACGAGGGGCTGAGAACCGGTGTGCTGCCACCACCACCAGTAATCCCGCCGACCCTCACCGAGAAGGTTAGCACCGAGGTGTCTATGAGCTTAAGCAAGCTCACGCATGAACATCATGTAAGTCGAATTCCAACTCACCTTTTTTACTTTATTTCATATCATATCCTCTAGCCCCCAAGCATGAAGTTGGATAGACAATCCAGATTTATGCTTCCCTAGGATGCCAAAGAATGAACTAGTGTAGCCCCCAAGGCTCGTGCTGATATTAGTAAAATATTAGCCTGGCTCTTTAGTAGACTTCTCACTCTGGGTATTCTGACTTACAGAAAGTTAATTCGTATAACCAGGAATTGTTGAAGAATATCTGCAATAAGCGGAGAGAGATCAAAGCTCTCCGGCTTAAAAATGCTTAGTTGAAAGTGTCAAGGGATGAGGCTGAAGGTAAACATTCCAGTCCTCAAACCTTGCCCTCTTATTTCATAGTCGAATTATTTATTCAACTGTTTGTTCTTTTGCTTACAACACTGGTAAAGAAATCATGTGCTATGATTGAAGAAGCCGAAAATCTGAAGACCCTAGAGGTGGAGAACACCGACTTACGTTGGGAATTAGACAAGCTAAAGTCGGATCATGAACGAAGCATTGCTCAAGTTCTTGAATCCTCTTCTATGGACACCGAAGAACATGATCGGAGGATCGCGGTCCAGGATCAAAAGATCTCGGATATCAATGATGCTTTGTTCAAAGAGAAGGACATCACCGATGCACTCCGGGCTGAACTCCAGAGCCTTCGGGAAGAGAAGACCAAAGTTGACAACGTCATCTTCGGTATGTTGACTTCTTTCTGACTTTCTTCTTTTTTCCGACTCTTGGAGTTCGGATTTACTTTACTAACCATTTGCATTATGTGCGCAGGTCCTTTGAACTTACTGGATTCAGCCTCCACCGAGTCTCGCACTAGTCGGCTTACCCAAGTCGGCGATTTACTTCATGATTTCCGCCAATCCTTGGAGGATATTGGCGAAGTTCTCAAGGTTCTGGACATGCATAGAATGTCCGGCTTTGAAGTGAGAGATAAGGCCAAGGAGATGCCCCAGCTCATCCAGGACTGGAACATGTCCTACGCGCGAACCGCGGTGTAGAACGCTCTCACCATGGTTATGAGCCACCATGGAAGCATGGAAATCTATCAAGTAACCAGAGGGTATTCGACTGTGGATGAAGATGGACAAGAGCAGGACATCAAAGCCATCATGGACTCCTATGTCGGATATGGGTGCCACATAGCTGACTTAACCAACTACAACACTCCTTTCTTCACTCGCGTGGAGATGCCTCCTCCGCCTGTCGAGGTAACATCAGAAGTCTTCGACAATGAACAAACCATTTCAGATTTGAACGTCTCAGAAAGATATCAAGGTGAGGCCGATGTCTCCAGTGAGCCAGCAGCTCCTACCTCTCCCCCTACATTGTAGAGCATCAGAAAAAACAATGTGTTATTGTGAAAACAATTCGGGTTGTAAATAAGTAGTATAATACTTTTTCTAGTGCCAAGATTTGTTATTTCTATTTAGCACTTTTGGCTTTAATTTTATGTGCCTGAAATGTTTACATAAGCATGTATGTTTTTGTCTGTACCTATCGTTTATCTGGCTTTCCACCTCGTCCCTTTCGTGAACCAACCAACTTTCAACACAAAAACTTTGCCGAGCAACGGAGCTCAATTGCTAAACTAGTTTAAACTCGGAAACAAAGCCAGCTTCCAGTACCAACAATTCACTACTCGGAAAATGCCCGCATCCGACAATTAGATAAATAACCTAAGTACAAACTAGAAAATTTAGATTTATACCCGAAGGTAGCAATTTTAGAATCGGAAATCTTAACCAGAACAAACATGAGCATAAAGTACTTTCAAGTATTCTGGGATTTTTGACTGTGACATGATCATTCAGAAATAAGATGGTAATATAAAACTTCTTAGAAACAATGAGGCAACCAATACTTTATTTCTTATTGAACATGTACACATATATGATTACAAAGAAAGATAAATTAAGAATAAAAGGGACGTAGCTGAACAATATTCCACGGTCTGTCTAATTCTTCCGGGTATATACTGCCTCCAGCTCTCTTTCTTTTCTTAGTAGTAGGTCTTTGTTTGACTGACCACATATCAGTTAGATAGTAAGAATCATTATGCAATACTCGGCAAACTAAAAAGGGTCTTTCCCATACTGGGGAAAGTTTGTGCTTTCTTTTCTACACAAGCCGGAGAACCAAATCGCCCTTATTAAAAGACCGGTTTCTGACTCTCTGGCTATGATACTTGCATAACTTCTACTGATAGGCTGTTGATCTCATCTCAGCAACGACTCGAACTTTTTCGATTAAATCGAGATCATTTTGTAGAGAAATTTCGGCATCCTCTTCAATATACGCAACAACTCGGGGAGAAGTATGAATTAGATCACTCGGAAGAATTGCTTCTGCACCATAGACCAAGAAGAAAGGTGTATATCCAGTTGACCTATTCAGAGTTGTTCATAAACTCCATACCACATAAGGTAATTCCTCTGCCCAAGCCCCCGGAGCACGTCGTAGTGGTGCTTCGAGTCTTGGTTTTAGGCCTTGTAGGATTAAACAATTTGCTCTTTCGACTTGTCCATTAGCCTATGGATGTGCGATTGACGCAATGTCATGCCGGATATTTTGTTCATCGCAGAATTCGGCAAGCTCTCCCATAGAAAAGTTACTCCTGTTATCCGTGATAATACTATGTGGATAACCGTATCAGATTATGACATCCTCGACAAATCTTCTGGCTATTGCTCCATCACAACTGGTGACGGGTTTAGCCTCAATCCATTTTGTGAATTTATCCACCATCACTAAGAGATGAGTAAATCCACTTGGAGCCTGTTTAAACGTTCCTACCATGTCAAGCCCCCAGACCGCGAAAGGCCATGTTATAGGTATTGTTCGCAGCTAATCAGCCAAAACGTGAGCTTGTTTGGCATACTTTTGGCAGCCTTTTCACGTCTTGACCAGCCGTTCGGCATTTGCCTTGGCTATAAGCCAAAAAAAACCTTGTCGGAACCTTTTGCCACTAAAGATTTGGCTGCAGCATGGTGACCACACTCGCCTTTGTGGATTTCTCATAATATTTCCACTCCTTCTTCCGGATATACACAGCGCTGAAAGACACCAGACATGTTCCGCTTATAGAGCTCACCACTAATTATAGTATAGGTTTTTGCTTGTCGGATGATCTGCCGGCTCAGAACCTCGTCTTCGGGTAATTTTCCATCTACCAAGTAGTCAAGGTAGGGTTGAGTCCAACTAGGAATTACAACCAGAACTGCTACTAAAGGTGAGTCGGATTTGGTCGGACATTCCTCGTCTACTCCTTGTATAGAGGGAACTTTGAGGTGCTCCAAAAAAGCGTCATCCGGGACCTTTTTCTGTGCAGAGCCTATACAAGATATTGCATCTTCTTCCTCATTTTCTGTTCGAGGGATGTGCTGAACCTCAAACCCTTCGAATGATTTAGATAGTTCATCCATGACAGCTCTATATGCTGCCATGTGTTTATTCGCATTATAGATATCCGACACTTGTTGGGTAACAAGATCCGAATCTCCGTAACACATCAAACATCGGATGCCGGTATCTTTAGCAATCCGGATTCCATGCAGCAGTGCTTCATACTCGGCAATGTTATTCGTCGCCATGAAGTGGATCTGCAACACATAGAAAAGTTTATCTCCTTGGGGTGATTTGAGCACAACGCCAGCCCCCAAGCCCCCGAGCGCCTTAGACCCATCAAAATGCAAGGTCTAGTATTCCAACTCTAATAGGTTCATATTCTCCGTTGTCTCTGTCCAATAAGAGACAAAGTCAGCGAGGATTTTGGATTTGATTGCTGTACGAGATTTATACTCAATGTTGAAAGCTAAAAGCTCTATGCCCCATTTTGCGACGCGTCCTGTAGCATCGCTATTGTTGATTATATCTCTCATGGGAGCTGTGCTCACCATGGTAATTGGATGTTCCTAAAAATAATGCTGTAACTTACGAGATGCAAAAACACACCATAAGCTAGCTTTTGATAGTGCGGTTACCGCTGCTTTGATTCAGTTAGGACCTCGCTAAGATAGTAAGTCGGACGCTGCACCAGGTGTTCCTAATTTTCCTCTGGTCTCTCCACCACCATGACGATACTGACGACTCTGTTTGTCGCAGCGAGATAGAGCAACATCGATTCCCGTGGTTTTGGTGCTGCAAGGATAGGAGCAGATGAGAGTACTGCTTTCTGGTCTTGTAGTGTAGCT
Organism: Avena eriantha; assembly: GCA_910589775.1. Taxonomy (NCBI): domain Eukaryota; kingdom Viridiplantae; phylum Streptophyta; class Magnoliopsida; order Poales; family Poaceae; genus Avena; species Avena eriantha. Next base: position 108,853,940 of record OU342745.1, read on the forward strand.
TCAGCTTCGTCAGTCCAAACGAACTTTTTGGTCATTTTCAGGAGCTTGTAGAGTGGTGCGGCTCTTTCACCGAGCCGGCTTACAAACCGACTGACTGCAACAATGCAACCAGTTAGTCTTTGAACGTCCTTCAGGCAAGTTGGCCTGGAAATATTGAGTATAGCCTTAATCTTGTCTCGGTTCACCTCTATGCCTCTCTAAGACACGATGAAACCTAAGAATTTTTCGGCTCGTATTCCAAAAAAACACTTCTTCGAGATAAGCATTATGTTGTATTTTTGTAGATTGGCAAACGTTTCCTCCAAGTCGGAAATTAATGTTTCCTTATTTTTGGACATCACCGCAATATCGTCCACATATGCATGTACATTGCGTCCGATTTGGTCATGGAGGCAACGCTGCATAGTGCGCCGGTACGTAGCTCCTGCGTTCTTGAGCCCAAAAGGCACCGTAACAAAATAGAAGGTTCCGAAAGGGGTTATGAATGAATTTTTGACTTTGTCTGATTCCTTCATCCGGATTTGGTGATAACCGGAATATGCGTCGAGAAAACATAGGAGTTCTGAGCCTACCTTAGAATCGATAACTTGATCAAGTCTAGGCAGAGCGAACGGATCTTTGGGACAAGCCTTGTTCAAGGCAGTATAATCAACACACATCCTTAAATCAGTGGTGTCCTTTTTAGTGACCATTATAGGATTAGCTGACCACTCGGTGTGGATGACCTCTTCTATGAATCCGGCTAACTCGAGCCATGCTAGTTCCTTAGCTATTGCCTTACGCTTTTCATCGCCGAAACATCGTAGGGATTGTTTGACGGGTTTAGCATTCATGTGTACATTTGGAGTGTGCTCGGCAAGTTCCCTAGGTACTCCGATCATGTCAGATGGCTGCCATGCGAAGATATCTTGTTTTGCTTGGAGGAACTTGACGGGCGCGCTTTCCTATGCGCAATCTAGGCCTACACCTATCTGGGTCACCTTGGAGGGGTCATCATCCTTCAACGGCATCTTCTTCATCTCTTCCGATGCCTTGAACCCCGGATTCGGCTTTGTCACCTCCTTCTTCGTCATAGGCATCTCGGACGGGTCAATGGTTTTCTTGATCTCCTAGTACTCCTGGGCATGCAGCACGGCTTCAACAAAGGCGACATTTCTGTCCTCGTACTCTCGCGCCTTCTTCGTGTCTCCCCTGATGGTGATCACGCCGTTGGGACCTGGAATTTTCATCATATTGTAAATGTAACACGGACGAGCCATAAAAGCCTAGTAAGTGGGACGCCCGAATATAGCGTGATACGCGCTCTTGAACGAGACCACTTCGAAGGAAAGTTCCTTCGTCCGATAGTTCTTTGGAGTTCCAAAGGTAACGTCCAAAGTGATCTCTCCCAAGGAATTTGCTTGTCTTTCTGGGACAACTTCGTGAAAGATAACAGAGCTGTGATTCAGCTGCGTCTCCGAGATCCGCATCCGGCGTAGCGTTTTGACATACAGAATGTTGATGCTACTGCCGCCGTCCATGAGAGTCTTGGAGAAACCATAGTAGTCAATAAGTGGATTGACGATTAAGGCGTATTTTCCTAGCCTGTGTAACTTAGGCGGATGATCAGCACGGTCAAAGGTGATTGCCACTTCCGACCAATCCAAAAATTGTGGGACAGCCGAAACAGTTCTGTTGAGCTCATGCAGAACTGCTTTCTTGACCTTAGCTGGTTGAGATCCAAGGAAGGTGACGTAAGTGTATTTCTTTGTTGGGAAGTTTTTCTTTCCATCTGGCTTGGGATTTGAAGGGTCGGCTTCCTCCATGTCGAAATCTTCTTTGGTCTCCTTCTCTTTTTTCGGGATTCTTCTTTCCCTTCTTCCGCTTAGCCCTGTAGCCAGCGGTATCGTCTTTCTTGATGTCATCATTAAAACGACACTCGGCGTTTGTGTGAGACGAGCCCCCACTGGCATCTAAGTGATGCACACATGGGTTATTGGCAATGTTGGCCTAGGAATAGGTTTTTCCAGGTTGCTGGTCTCCTCTACCCTGGACTCTTGATGTCCCACGACCGCGTCCATGGCCACTGCCGTGCCCTCCTCGTCCTCTAGACCGAAAGTAGCAGTGACCACTGCCGTCTCCGCGTTGGGTTTTTCTTCCGAGGTGTTCTTGCACTTCTGAGCTTGTTGCTTTGGTTGTTTTGCGGACTGTGGCACAACTAGGGTGTTCAATAATCCCTCTGCATCATCATCAGCATCTGCATACTTGCTCGCTGTTTCTCTCATCTCTCCCAAGTCAGTAACCTTATCACACTTCAAGCGATGATGTAGTAAACCAATTGGGAGTCCTACAATGAAAGCTTCAATCACAGTTTGGTCATTTACTCCTTCACAGGAGTTCTTGGTGTCGATCCATCATCCGAGATAATCTCGGCAAGTTTCTCTAGCTTTCTAGGTGCAACACTGTAGGTCTCGAACCGTATAGGGCCTCTGGTATGTGCCTTCTAATTTACGAAAGAACGCACTTTGCATATCATACCAGTTGTGGATGGTGTTCTCTGGAAGTTCATTGAGCCATGATCGTGTCGTCTTCCGCAACATAAGTGGGAGATATTGGGTTGCGACCAAGCTATTTCCGCCTTTGGCGATGTAGCAAGCCTGGAAAAAAATCCTGGAGCCAAGTATCTGGCCGGGCCACACTATCGTAGGGTTGTATGTGTCTTGAGATAGCAAATCCTTCCGGGAAGTTTGTTTGTCGAATACGCGGTCTGAAGCACTTTGGACCTATGTAGATATTATCCGACTCGTAGCGCTGTGCCTCTATGTTGGAGTTAATCCGATGTCTCGCATCATTTGGTGACAGAGAATGTTGTCTTGGTTGTTCGCTATAGCTGCAGTGCCTTGGAGCCAGAATTTGGGTTCTACCACCACCTCCTCCGCCATGACGCCCTCCTTGGCCTCCTTGAGAGCCGTTGTGATGGCTGCTTGGTGGAGAGGGTGGATTGTTTCTGGCTGATCGCCGGCCTCCATCCGGAGCATCATTATTCCGGCTCTAGGGAGGGTCTTCATTGCGACGAGCCCCCTGCCGGCTTGACTCGGCATGGTGTCTGTCGTTCCTTCGTCTGTCACTCCCACCACGATGGGGATCAGCCAGACGGCTTGAGTGTCTAGGAGGTGGCATTCTTTGTCGGTCCTCCTCCCGACGTTTCTCTTTATCTTCTTCCATGTGATCGTTTGACTCTCGCCAGGGAGGATTTCTCGGATACAGTGCAACAATTGCTTCTTGCTCCGCGGCTGGAGCAACGTTGCGCCAGTCACGTGCAGTTCTGTGGCGCTGCCCTGAAGATCCGGTTCTTGAGTAGTTGTCTTCCCGACAGTCGGAACGGTGATGCTGTTCCGGAACCCGTTGGGGTCTTATGTCATTCCAGGTCGGATCCATGCAACATTGGTCAGATTGAGAGACCAGTTTTTCACTCCCGGATTTCGCGACCTTCTGCTGCTCCAGACCCTTGGTGAGTAGCTAAATGCCCAACCGGACTTGTTCTGGGCCTGGATTATTTGCCAGGATATCTCGAGCTACAGCAGTGTTTGTACTAGTGTTGGGTACACCAGATCTCCCTTGCTGTCGAGTCGGGGCATCCTTGGGTCTCCCTCAAAGAGAACCTTATGGACCTCCGGAAATTGGTTGTCACGTGTGTGCCATTTTTGGGTCTTCTGGTGTTGTAGAGAGATATACTTCTCCGCAGTAGCTATGCGCTTCTTCTCTTCCTCGATGTTGTTGGCTTCATCTAGGAGTACTTGGCGATGCGCTTCTAGGGCCTGATCCCTTTCCTCCAGCTCTTCAGCAGTAAGTTATGCAGCTGTAGGGATATGTATAGTTAACGCAACATCGATGAGTTTACGGGCACCTGCAGTGACCACGTGTCCATCCACCGAAGCTTCTTTGGGCTCTTATGGGATAAGTGCTCCATCCGAGTCTTCCTCATATTCCTCGACAATCACTTCCTCTGTTGGAAGTTCTTTTGCCGGGGTCTTGTTCTTCTTGTTCTTCTTCTTTGCCTTCTTGGCAGCATCAGTAGCAAAGACATCTTTAGGTTCGTTTCCCGGAGTCAAGCTCTGAGTGGTACTTTCGGACATCTGGACGTCGGGATTATCTCCGAGATCCATGTCATCCTGCGCTTTGGGAGAGTTTTTTCTGGATCCTTCATCCATGGATTCTCCTTCTTCTGCAGTTTTGGAGTTGAATTCCTCTTGATATTCCGCGGAGAACTTTCGGAAATCCGCCGACGTCATCGAGTCATCCGAAGATGCGGGTAAGTCGGTGTTTGTTCCGATCGCCTCTAGCACCGAGTCTTTGTTGTCTCCAGCATCGGCATAGCCGGATCCGGATCCAACATATCCAACAAAGTGCGACGCATGAGTCCTGAGGTAGTTTTGGCTCTCCTCGTGGGCTTGCTTGAAAATCCTGATGGTCTCGAGAACTTCATCCACGTTTGCGCCTTGCCGCATCATGCGCCTCAACGTGTGCCTCATGAAAGGTTGGTGTGTCCAGGCACTAGTAGAGCTGGAACCGAGGTTGTTGTCTTGCTCCTCCTAGATTTCAACCTCAGCGAGTAGATCGATCTAGGATTCAGCCTTGCTAGGGAGATCCACTCCAGATTCGACTTGCACCGCAAGATCTGCTTCAGGTTCAGGTTTCTCCACTATCTCCGCAACGGGTGCGGGATGGGTGGGATTAGGGTTTTCTAGGATCTAGAACTCTTCCGCCTCCACGGACAAATTGGACCCAGAGATTTCTTCTGCCTCTATCATCACCGCTGGGGTGGGTGGGGCAAGTTCAGCGAAACCGAGGTATACATCAATCTCGCCAAAAGACATGATGGTGTAGGCAGTCACAACCTCCCTAGCCGGAATCCAGTTCTCGTCGAGAACAATGAGAGGGATGTCGCTGGCATAGAGGATGTGACCGATGGCAATGGTCTCGCCGATTCTGATTCTTGCAGATTTCACTCGGAACGCAGATCTGAAGCTCACTTGCCCCATGGTGGGCGCCAACTATCGTCGGATTGATGACAAGTACGCCATGAGGGGTCCTCGAGGCGTGTGTAAGAGAGGGGTGTGAGACGTACGTATTCCGGGACGGTGAGCACACAAGTTTACCCAGATTCGAATCCACCAGCTTTGGACGGATCCTACTCCTGCTAGCAATCCAGTAATACAGCAGAGCCGGAATATGGGTTACAAGGGTTTCGCCTGTGCGAGTTGAGATTGTAGACTATTGTAAGGGTGCCCTAAAGGCTTACCCTAGGACGGCTTATATAGATATCCGGCCTAGGTTTACAGAAGAGACCTACTCGGCAACAACTAAGAGTCGGTTACAGAGTACATCTTGAACTACAAGTAACACTACATGCCTGGTAATCCTTTTGGGCCTTCCCGTAGCCGGACTAGACTCCGTCTCTTATCCCTGACTGGGCCACCCATGAAGCAAAGCTCTAACCCGAAGTGGGCCACCCTGGTCAGTGAGGCACAGTAAGGATACCTAGAAAGTATATCCCCAACACCACTACTATCTGAAAACACGCAACACCGATGAAAGAACATTTCATGATCTCTAGTGTTTTGTGTGTTAGATAACAATACCATGGAGTATCTCATGTGTGCTAAGTGCTGTAGATAAGTATTCATAGGAAATGCTAGAAAACATGTTGTTGGGGGCAGAATAATCCGCCCCTATCAAGGGCCGGATAATCCGGCCTGCCCCTTTTTGCCAAAGGTGGACATGGTGTGAGTCTCTGTGTGGGGGTGGATAATCTATCAGATTATCCGGCCAGGGCCGGAGAGTTTGCCCGGGCCAGATAATCTGCCCCGTCCCAAGAAGGTGGCATGTACGTCTCTCAAAGAGGGGGCGGACTTTCCTTCGGATAATCTGGCTAGGGCCGGTGTTTTTGCCCGGGCCGGATAATCCGCCCCCAAGATAAGTTGCTAAGGGGAGCCTTGGCGTGACCTTCTGTGTGGGGGCAGAATATCCCCCGGATAATCCGAGGCAAGGGCGGAGTTTTACCCCCGGCCGGATAATCCGGCCTTCACTTGGGCCGGATAATCCGGCCCCAAACTTCACCAACGGCTCTGTTTGGACGGGGGGTATAAAAGCATCAATCACCCCTCCTGTCAGATCTCTTGATTCATTCAAAAAAGTACGGGTCTGTTGCAAAAGCTCTCATTCAAGGTCTCCCACTTCAACCACCCGAAGGCTTCAATCTTTGGGGGAATTGAAGGAGGAGACTTCATTCATCGACATCACGAATCAAGCGCTCCACTTCCTCCCCATTCACTTGGAGATTTCTCGATCTAGTATTCTTGTAATATCTAGATCTAGTGTTTCGATATTGATAACATTTGTTCTTGTGGCAGCTTGTTGTCATTACGGGAGCCTCCAATTCAGTTGTAGAGTTGTGCCCCGCTAGTTGTATAAAGGCATCGGTTCCCGCCTCGAAGGGTACCCATAGTGGAAAGGTGGATCAGGCCTTTGGTTGCGAGATCCATCGGAGAACAGGGTGAGGCCTATTGTGGCGTGGTGGTCTTAGTACCGCCCACCCCTCCAACATAGATGTACTTCCCTTAACAAGGAAGGAGCTGCGGTAAAAAAATCATGTGTCTCCGCATGCTCCACTACGGTTTCCTTGTTCCTCACTCTTACTCGCCTTTACTCGCTAGTAGTTACATTTGCATATAGGGAAATTCTTGATAGTTCCATATCTAGAGAATTTACTTTTCGTGTTAAGCCTAAAATTGAAAAAGCATTAAAATTTGGAGTAGCACCTATTCACCCCCCTCTAGGTGCCCATACAATCCATTTCAATTGGTATCAGAGCCTCGGCTCTTTATTCAGGCTTAACAGTCTACGAGAAGTATGGGTGCTAAGGGAGATGGGAGTTAGGCTATGGACAAAGTCAGAATGGATGACCTCAAGACGTTGGAAACAACCTTGTTGAAATCCTTTGAGGCTAAAATGGAAGAGATGCGGCAAATGATTACTCGTCTCACTCTATCTACAACCCCACCTCCATTTACCTTTGAGGCCACCACTCCTCTATCTAAGGATAAAGCTCATGCTAACTCCAAGGAAGATGAAGTGGTTGGTGAGAAAAATAATGGCTCCACCTCCAAAAAGGGAAGTGGTAAGGAGTACTATAGTGAGGTCTCTCATATATATTCTCCCGACCCACCGATCCCTCATCCTCATATAAACAATAGGGGTGATCCACCCAAGCTTACTGCATCTTCATTTAATCAATGACAATTCTTAATGAAATCTCATGTGTGTAGTTCATCAATTGAGATTTGGAGGATCATTGAAGATGGCCTTCATATTGGAGACTCTACCAAGTTGACAAGAAGAGAAGTTGTGGACAGTCAACTAAATGCAATGGCTCTTCACATGATTTAGCTTGGTGTGGGTTCCAAAGACATGCAACATATTGAGCACTTTAACACCGCCAAAGAAGCTTGGGATGCTCTCACCAATTTGTTCATCGGCAATGAAAGCATGAGAAGAAATAGGTATGATGCTCTAAGCAATGAAGCTGAAGGATTCTACATGCTAGATGGTGAGGACCATGAAGACATGTATAGAAGGCTCAAGAGCATTGCAACAACTTTTAGAAAGCATGGAGCCACTCACATTGATGATGCTTGGATCAAAAGAAAATATGTGAGTTCCCTCATGCCATTTGAGCCCACGGACTTGAAGAGTTTACAAGGTAGACACAACTACCACCAAATGACTTCCAATGAAGTCATGCAAGAAATAGCGGCCTTCGAAGTAGCAGCTAAGAACGCCGAGATGCTCATGCTCGGGCAATTGGAATGCAAAAGGAGTTAATGTTGCACTAAAGGCCAATGTTGTTGAACAAGATGAGGATGATAGAGGGTACGATGTTGTACCCATGAGCTGTCCCGAGGAGATCAAGCATGATCATGGTGAGTACATGGCCTTCTACGCAAGAAACTTTTGGAAGGACCCAACTAAGGCCAAATATGAAGTTGAGCGCAAGAATGGGTCAAGTGGGCGAAAGGAGAATGGCCCAAAACTGAGAACTTGCTACAATTATGGAGACCGTTTGCACTTTGTGGCTGAGTGTCCCTACCAAAGTAGAGAAGATAATGGGGGAAGGCTCATCCTCAAAGAAAAATCTAAGGCACCTCGAAAGAAGCCATTTGTCAAGAAAAATGGCCCTTAAAAGAAGCAGCCTAAGATTGTCTTGGTGGCACAAGAGGAATATTCATCCGCAAGTGAAGATGAAGAGGATGAGGATAACTCTCGAGAGATGGCTTCTATAGCCACCACATCTAGCCCCACATCACTCTTCGACTCTCCAAACGAAAATGTCATCAACAACAACGTCACTTGCCTTATGGCATGAGGGTCTGAGGTATGATCGTATATCTCTTCATTTCCTAAAACTACTATGAGTGATGATATGGATGATCATACAAGTCTTAGGATAAAAGAAGAGGTTATTGCTTTGGACAATTTTTGCACTAACTTTCAAGGTGATCACAAACTTAATTTTGATGCTCTTATGGGTCAACTTGCTCACTCCGAAGAACTCCTCGAAGAAAAGGGGAGAATTCAAAGAGAAGATGCCATGGAGATAGCCTCTTTGAAGAATGATCTAGAAGAAGAAGAAGAGGCTCGAGTCTCTCTAGAGGAGAAGCTTGAGTCAATTGAGGAGTATCATGAAGAGGTTGTTGCCCAACTCATAAAAGAACGTGGCAATGCTCTTGTTAAGGTAAAGAAATTAAAGAAGGAGAAGATTGACTTTGGGGCTGCTCATGCTAGACTCTTTTAGGAATTAGAGAAGCTTGCCATTGCTTACAAGGCATTGGAGAGTGAACACTCTACTCTAAATGAGTCCCGTGATCAGCTCCAAACTCAATTGAACAAGTATGATATACCTAGCACCTCCACAACATCTTGTGGACATGAATAGGCTATTGAAGAAAATATTAGATTAAAAGAAGAACTTGTCAAAGGATCTCAACCCAAAGGCATGGAAGTCCTTAATGAAATTATTGGGAAGCAAAGGACAAGCAATGGAAAAGAGGGACTTGGCTATGTCCCCAAGACTAAGAAGAAGAAGAACAGGAAGAAGAAAATCAAAACTGCTCAAGCAAAGATAAACACCTTCACAAATGATACAACTAACTACATTGGTTTTGCAGGGTCTAATAATCCTAATTATGAATTATTTTGTGATTACTATGGTGATGTCTATGCTAGCTATGTTGGTCCATTTGATAAGTACATTTCTTGGTCTATTTGGGTTCCCAAGACCCTTGTTACTAACATGAGAGGACCCATTGAAAAATAGGTACATAAAACCAAGAAGTAATTTTCTTGCAGGGTTATGCTTCCGATGGGTCTAAATGGGTGCTCGATAGCGGGTGCATTGGTCATATGACCGGAATCAAGGAGATCATCTCGGAGATGTGGCCAAACCATGATCAGATAACCGTCTCCTATGGTGACAAGTCAAAATTTGAGGTATTGGGTCTTGGCAAGGTTGTGGTTGCCCACGATATCTCTCTCATGGACGTCATGCTTATTGAGACCCTCGGTTACAATTTACTTTCTGTTCGTGCCCTTGGTAAGATGGGCTTTGCAGTTTTTATTGATGGTGATTTGGTGGTACTCTTGTGGAGCAAGTCTCTAAAGGTAGCTTTCGTTGGATACGTCGAAAATGACCTGTATGTGGTGGACTTTTCGTGGAAAACCACTACAGGCCCGATGTGTCTTTTCGGAAAGGCCGACGCGGGCTGGCTATGGCATCACCGACTAGCCCACATCAATATGAGAACTTTGCAAAGTCTTCACAAGGGTGTCCACATTCTTGGACTAAAAGAAAATATTTCCTTTGCCAAAAATCGTGTTTGCAGGGCTTGCGTTGAAGGGAAAATGCATGACTCTCCCCATCGACGAAAGACTATTATTTCATCAACGAGGATTTTGGAGCTCCTTCATGTGGACCTCTTTGGCCCTCCATCTCATGCAAGCCTCGGTGGGAAGAAATATTGCCTCGTAATCTTTGATGATTATTCAAGATATACATGGGTCTATTTCTTCTAGTTGAAGAGCGAGACTCAACAAACGGTCATCGATTTCACCAACGAGGTTCAACGTCAACACAATGTCCCTATTTCTGCAATTAGAAGCGATAAAGGCTCCGAGTTCAAGAACTACACTCTAAATGAATTCCTAAGTGAAGAGGGGATAAGACACCAATATTTTGCTGTGTACACCCCTCAACAAAATGGTGTAGCCGAGAGGAAGAACCAGACTGTAATGGATATGGCAAGATCTATGTTGGCTGAATTCAAGTCACCATATAACTTCTGGGCTGAAGCAATTTCTACCGTATGCCACTCATCCAACCGGCTCTACCCCCGCAAAATCTTGGACAAGAGACCTTATGAAATACTTACCGGTAACAAGCCAAACATCACCTACTTCCGGGTATTTGGTTGTAAGTGTTTCTTTCTTATCAAAGGAGTTTGTCTATCTAAATTCGAGTCTAAGGCTTTAGGAGGTATTTTTGTTGGTTATGGTGCCGAATCCCACACTTATAGAGTCTACAATAAGCTCTCCGGAACTGTTGTAGAATCTTGTTGTGTGGTGTCCGAGGAAAATGATGGCTCCCGTGCGGGGCAAGTTGATGTTTGTGATGCAGATGTTGAAATACCCCAAGATGGCATAAAAAGAATGGGCGTGGGATTTTTCTGCCCATTGAGGAACCCCTTGTGGTGGACCAGGAAGGACAATGCTCTACTCAAGTAGAGCCCTCATCGACACGAGCTCAACATGCTCCAAGTGTTGGAGAAACTTCTACACCAACTCCTCCAACTGCTGGAGATCATCCTTCAACTGCTCCAGGAAGCTCTAGGCCGGATTATCTGGTGGACACCGGATTATCCGGTCAACCTACCTTGACTGGCAGAACTAAAAACGTTGATGAAGGAACTAATGCAACTCCTAGGCCAGATTTTCTGGGTGACGCCTGATGACTGCAAGTGCACATATCGTTTGTAGCTAGTTTCAAAATAAAGATATCGATCCCACAGGGAGCAGTAGGCGAAAGACTTAAATGCTTTTAACTATAACTAAACAGAGTACTTAAGAAATAACTTTAGGGTGCAGGATAAATAGAATTGTTTTTGGGTTTTTGGTTGAACAAGGTAATTTAAAGTAAAGTAAAACTTAATGCAGAAAGTAAGAATCGTGTTTTAATAGAACTTTGGAACTCCAATAGGGAAAAGGTGTTCTCAGGGAGTAGCGGATACACCACTACCAATTTATACTAAGTAATCGAGAGTATTATAACGAATATTCTCATAGTGTGTATGTATGTGGGAGGAGCTCCATATATGGACGATCTGCCAGCAACCGCTGCACATATCGTCCTCATAACCACAACAGACAGTAACCGACAACCATCGCATTACTGTGCTATTAAGGGATCTCTCCCATGGCATGGACATGGCTTGATGAGTTCTCCTTAGTTCCCCAAGTTAGTACGTAAGGAATAACAACAGCTTTATAGTCACAGTAAGCGCTATCATCCCTCTGTCTACTAACAAGGAATCCCCTCCATCAAGTCCCCGTGAGAGGCAAATATTAAGAAGGTGCACTTCTCCTTAATATCAAGATGAAGACAATTAACACATACACATAATGATATATAACATAATAATCTCTATCTCATCTCAATCATATGCTAGAGTTTCTCCATCTCCCCAAGAACTAAGGATCTACTAAGACATGGGGGCAATCAACATCATGGCAATGGTAATGGAAACAATCATAGATGAATACTACTTGTATAAATCCACAAAAAATATAGGAATTACAACAAGATCTAGACAAGATGTAGATGGGATGGATGAGGATGGTGGTGATGCAGCGGTGGTTGATGAAGATCGATGCCTTAGCCTCCCAGATCTGCACAGGGTGAAGATGGATCCCTGGCGGATGAGTTCCCCCTCTAGATGCCTTCTGGAGGTGAGGTTTTCGCAATTTCTGGGTGTTCTGTATGTCGTCTCCCTGAACCAATTGCACAGGGTGAAACTATTTGACGAGGCGGCGGCGGCGCTAGCTATACGGCGCGAATATTTCCTCCACCCATATAGTTGGTCGTTATGCTCTCTGTCTCCTCTGTTCGCTTTGGGTTTTCTTCTGGTATTATTAATATTTCCCAAATAAGCGATTTACGTTGTTTTTGACTCCTTTTGTCCTTAGTACAACTGCTTCAATAATTGTATCCGTTGGATCCATCATCTGTCCCGATCCTGGTGAAAACAGACATAAAATGTGCACGCGAACGCCGTAAAATACCAAGATCCTACATCTACAATGCAGAATAATAATATAAAACATGTTGCAAATATACACTCATCAACGCAGGATTATCCGACCCTTCTCCAACTCAGGCCAGGAGCTTACAAGACTATCAAGATGGATCATGTTCTCCCAGGCCGGATTATCTGGCCACTCCGTCGGCCGGATTATCCGGCCCTGAAACTTCAGAACAACAACAGCCGCATGTTATGGTTGCTGATCAACATCAAGGGCAAGATTCATCATCTCCAATTCCTGATGATCAAGCTTTAGATCAAGGCCAAGCTAGTAATTCCAACAAAGACTCAAATGATGAAGACATTCCTCCAAGAAACAACAAGTTGATTGAACTTCGTTGCAAAGCTTGTGTAGAAAGGAATCTTGAATTGAGAGGTCACACTCTTGATAATGTTGTAGGTGATCTCATACGGAGGGTGTCCACAAGAAGGGAGCTAGCAAGCTTCGGTGAGCACCAAGCTCACATATCCATGGTGGAACCCAAGAAAGTGTTTGAAGCTCTTAAAGATCCGGACTAGGATGCTGCTATGCATGAAGAGTTAAATAATTTCGAGCGCAACAAGGCCTAGAAATTAGTAGAGAAGCCCAAGGATTACCGCAATGTTATCAGCACAAAGTGGATTTTCAAGAATAAGCAAGATGATAATGGCATTGTTGTAAGAAACAAGGCAAGACTCGTGGCACAAGGCTATTCCCAAGTTGAGGGCATCGACTTCGGCGAGACCTATGCTCCAATGGCTCGTCTTGAGTCCATCCGTATCCTTCTTGGTTATGCTGCTCATAATAATTTTAAGTTACAGCAAATGGACGTTAAGAGTGCTTTTCTTAATGGTCCTCTACATGAGTTGGTATATGTAAAGCAACCCCCGGGATTTGAGGATCCCAATTTCCCGAACAATGTCTACAAACTCGATAAGGCACTCTATGACCTTAAACAAGCCCCACGTGCGTGCTATGAGCACCTTAAAGAGATTTTGCTAGACCGTGGTTTCGAAGTTGGGCAAATCGATCCCACTCTTTTTACGAAGAAGGTTAAGGGGGAGCTCTTCGTATGCCAACTATATGTAGACGACATTATCTATGGCTCTACTAATAAAGCTTTTAATGATGAATTTTCAAAGCTTATGACTCACAGGTTTGAGATGTCTATGATGGGGGAATTACGGTTCTTTCTAGGATTTGAGATCAAACAACTTAGAGAAGGAACCTTCATAAATCAAGCAAAATATATCCAAGACATGCTCAAGAGGTTCAAGATGACGGATCTTAATGGTGTCGCCACACCGATGCAAACTAAATGCCATCTTGAACTTAATCCCAATGGTAAAGATTTGGACCAAAAGGTATACCGGTCCACGATCAGCTCTCTCATTTACCTTTGCGCATCTAGACCGGATATTGTGTTGAGTGTAGGTGTGTGTGCAAGGTATAAAGGAGCTCCTAAAGAAAGCCACTTAGTGGTGGTTGATGTCTACGCACATCTATTCTTGTGGACAAGTGTTGGGCCTCCAAGTGCAGAGGTTCGTAGAACAACAATAAGTTTTCCCTTAAGTGGATCACCCAAGGTCTATCGAACTCATGGAGTAAGTGGTCAAAGGTATCCCCTCTCAAGCAACCCTGCAATCAAGGTACAAGAAGTCTCTTGTGTCCCCAACACACCCAATACACTTGTCAGGTGTTTAGGTGCACTAGTTCGGCGAAGAGATAGTGAAATACAAGTGGTATAGATAAAAGACAACGGTGCTAGAAAATAGCTTACTGGCGTGGAAGAGACTAAAGGAAAACTGAAATAAAGATGGAAGGAAGCAAACATGTAATAGATCTAATTGCAAACGGTGTTTCAATGATTAGAAACAAGGCCTAGGGATCATACTTTCACTAGTGAACACTCTCATATAAATATATTTTCTTCATGATACTATGCTGAACTACTCTCCGGTTGGACACTCTAATCCATAGTAAGGCTATAACAACACACCTCAAAGTTTGCTTTCAGCATCTAGATAACCCCACACTATCACCTTGAGCACTAGATGGTTCCAACAAACACCACAATTTCATAGAGACATCCAACTCCAAATATAACTCATAACAAGTATTTGTAATCTCTAGCCTACGTGCCACCATGGTGTGCACACTATCAACTTCACACACATGGGGAGAGCAGAGATCTATTAAAGCACTTGAGTAGAAAGGTAGATCTACTTGATTACAAAGCTCGTGATCACAATATGATCATGCATAGAGCGAGAGATGAACACATAGCTACCGGTAGAACCCTTAGCCTCGAGGAAGAACTACTCCCTCCTCATCATGGGAATCAGCAATGGTGATGGAGATGGTGGTGGAGATCGATGGAGATGGCTCCGAGGGCACTTCCCCGTCCCGGCAGGATGCCAGAATAGAGACTTTCTGTTCCCCGAATCTCCCCTTCGGTGGCGGCGGTGCTGCGGAAATTTTCGTGGATTTCTGATTCACTACTTAGGGTTTTTGCATCGCGGTAGATATATAGGCGAAAGAGGCAAGGTCGGTGGCCGGCCAGGGGGCCCACACCATGCCCTGGCGTGACGAGGGGGACCCGCACCCAGGGGTGGTGTGGCCACCCTGTGGCCCCCCTTTGTCTCTCTTTCTGGCTCCGTGATTCTTCTGGGAAAATAACGACTTTGGCTTTTGTCCGGTCCAATTCTGAGAATATTGATTTTCTGACTTTCCTAGAACCAAAAATAGCAGAAAACAGGCAACTGGCACTATGGCATCTTGTTAATAGGTTAGTCCAAGAAATCATATGAAAAGTACTCCAAAGTGTGGACAAAACATAAGAAAGTAGATAAAACCAAGCATGGAACATCAAAAATTATGGATACGTTAGCAACGTATCAACATCCCCAAGCTTAACTCCTGCTCGTCCTCGAGTAGGTAAGTGATAAAAAGAAAGAATAAATTTTGAGGTGACATGCACCATCATAAACTTGATCAAAGTATTTGTAAAACATTCAAAGATGGGATCATAGTACTTCAATCATAACATGAAAGACAAAGTTATAGCAATAAGACAGAGAACTATGTTGCAACATGAAATGGCACAAACAAAAGATTCATGAATAACAATGCTTTGCAAGACATTTGTTTGTTTCACATAAAGAAAACATAGCATAGTAGCATTCAGCTTGTCCCTCATAGAGTAGCAAATATAGATGCATAGGACACCTTCGAAGTTCATAAGAGTGACTAGATACAAATAGTTTAAAACAAGCAATATCAAAGCTATGCATCAATCAACAAGTCTTGGGACAATGCACATAGAACTAAGAATGGCCACTATGCTCTCAAAGTAGGTGCATAAAGGTAGAAGGTGGAGACTCAACATAAAAGTAAAAGAAAGGCCTTCATAGAAGGAAGTAGGGATTCAAGTCTCATAAAGAGCTTCCAAAAATTATTGTACTTATTAGCTTTCAGCTCTCATTGCCCCTATCATAAGCATCTTGAAGGTGATTAACGTTAAAGCGACACAACTAAGAGGATAGGCTTGACAAGTTATAAGCCAAAATCTCATGCCCGTTACTTACGAAGACCGAACCTCATGCTACTCAACTTCAGTCACAAGTAAGCCCTTGTCATTGTAAGTACATATGTGATACGTCCAAAACGTATCTACATTCCCGAACACTTTTGATATTGTTTCTCCTCTAAACTTGTGTGATTTGGTTGCAACTAACACGGACTGACGTTGTTTTCAGCAGAATTACCCTGGTGTTTAATTTTTGTGCAGAAAATCGACTATCAGGAAAAATCCCGAAAAATATGCCAAAAATCCTATTTGATCAGAAGACTCCCAGAGCCAGAATACAAGACGGAGGGGGGCTGGGCCTAGGCCACACCACCTGGCCGCACGGGCTAGCCTTGGTCGCGCCAGGGGGTGGTCTGGCCGCCCCAGACTCCCCCTCGGTCTCCCTCTTCGCCTATAAGTTACCTTCTGACCTAAAAACTCAAGGGGGGTCGACGTTTTTCCAGAAGGAGTTCCGCTTCGCCGCCACCACCAGATTCCACGAAATAGCATTAGAAACTCCGTTCTGGCACCCTGCCGGGATGGGGAATTGGAGGAGATCATCGCCATCATCATCACCATCGCTTCTCCATCGACCATCCATGTTTCCCCCATCTATGAGTGAGTAATCCCCCGCTGTAGGCTATGGGGATGGTAGGGATTGGATGAGATCATTCATGTAATAGCATCAGATTGTTAGGGCATGGTGCCTATTATATTTTATTAGTGCTTTACGACTTTGTTCTTGTTATGCTTAATGCTTGTCACTAGGGCCCGAGTGCCATGATTTCAGATCTGAACATGTTATTGATTCATTATGATAGTATTGTTTTTGGTCTTACCTGCAAGTTGTATACACACGTTGTTGTCCAGAACCAATGGCCCTGAAGTGACAGAAATCGGGATAACCGGAGGGAATGGCTTTGATGTGAGGATCACATGTGTTCATGGAGTGTTAATGCTTTGCTCCGGTGCTCTATTAAAAGGAGCACCTTAATTGCCAGTAGTTTCCTTGAGGCCCCACTGCAAACGGGCTGGCAGGACAAAAGATGTTGTGCAAGTTCTCATTGCGAGCACGTATGACTATATATGGGACACATGCCTAGGATTATCTAGTACTTGGATGCTTTATCTTATTTATCTGCAATTACCCTATGTTCTGATTGCTATGTGAATTGTCTTGTCCATGCAACGCCCGTCCATCCATCCATGCAACTGTTGTTGTCACTGCTGTCTTTACTTTACTACTGCTATTACTTTACTATTCCTACTACAAAACTGTTGCTACTGATAAACTGCTGTGAGCAAGATTGTTTCCAGGTGCAGCCGAATTGACAACTCAGTTGTTAAGGCTTATAAATATTCTTTGGCTCCCTTGTGTCGAATCAATAAATTGGGTTTCACTTCCCTCGAAAATACTGTGATACACCCCCTATACTTGTGGGTCATCAAAACTATTTTCTGGCACCGTTGCCAGGGAGCATAGCTTTATTTATCAAGTTCACTTGGATTCTCTATTGTTCGCTGCTATCCATCCATCATGGGTAAGTCTCGTGATGGCAAGGTTCCTATTTTACCATCCACTACAAGAAGAGGTACGGTTCTGAATACCTGTGTTGCTTTTGATTCACCATCTGTTATGAGTAAGCTCGTTACACCACCACATCACATGCTACACACACTGCTACTACTGTTGAATCTAAAACTTCTGATGCTTATGATGCTGCTTCTACTGTGCTTGATAAGAGTGGTTCATTGGGTCCTTTCCTAGATGCTACGATTGCTAGAACTATAGCTGGAAATACTGAAATTCCTAATGAAGACACTACTACACCTGTTAGTTCACCTGAGTCTAGTGAAAGTTATGATATTGAAGATGGTTATGTTGAGATGACTGATGAATTTATTAAAGAATGTAAAAACACCCATGATAGGAGCGCTGCTAAGAGTCTCCTTGAGAGGCGTACTATTAGACCCAAAATGTCTCCTATTGCTAAGTTTGCTGCTTCTCCCATAAACATTAAAGATAAAGATTATGATTTCTCTCTCGATCTATCTTACATAGCTATTGTTGAGAAAGAACCTTTTTGTGGGACTAAAAATGGAAGTGCGGTAGCACAGATGAATGAACTTTCTACCATGAGTGGCTTGTTTTTGGTGATATTAAGATGCGTACTTACTTTGTTGCTAAGATTTTCCCTTTCTCACTGAAAGGAGAAGCTAAAACTTGGTTTAGTAATTTACCTCCTGGATCTATTAATAGCCCTGATTGCTTGATTAGTACTTTCCTAAAGAAATATTTTCCTCCTAGTGCTAGACATGCTATTTTGCAGGAACGTTTTGATTTTAAACAGGGAGAAAAAGAGATATTACCCGAACCTTGGGCAAGGTTTTGTGCTTTGATTCATGCACAGGCTGGAAGTCCATTACCTAAGAGTGAGCTTCTTGATATATTTTATAATGGACTAACCGAAGAATCTAGGACATACCTAGATAGTTGTGCTGATTGTGTTTTCAGGAATAGGACTCCCAAGGAAGCTGAGGAATTAATGGCTAAAATAAGCAAGAACTATGAAGATTGGACTCCTCCTAAATCAGATATACCTAAAGTAATCATACCTGAACCAACTATTCCGGTGCCTATTCCAACATCAAAGAAGAGGGGAGTTATTGAATTAAATGATGAAGTGATGAAGGAAGCTAAGAAATGTCTTAAGGAGAAGGGAATTAAAGCGGCAGATGTCAAGAATTTACCTCTATAGAAGAATTATGTAAGCCAATTCCCTATTCATCCACTATTGAGGTACACTCTCTCCAACACTTTTATGAAGGTGATATCCCTTACTCTAAACCTCCTGATCAATGCTTAGAAGAATTTGATATCTTTATTGTAAGCAAGATAATTTTAATAAAAGGGTGCAAAATCATCTAATGGAAAACACTAGAGCTATTGTTGAGTTGAAAGATATTGTGGAAAGATCCTCTAATGATGTTAAAATGATTGCTAAGCACTTTCAAATGGTTCAAACTCAAATAGATCAACTTGTTAAAGTGCAAAAAGACATGCTAGTTAATGCTGCTAAAGAGAAACATGCTTATGAAATTAGAACTAGAAGTGGTGCTGCTACCCAGGATCCTCTTTATCCTGAGGGGCATCCCAAAAGAATTGAGCAGGATTCTCAACAAGCTGAAAATAGTGGTTCTACTCGTAAGAAAAGGAAAAAAGAAACATAAAACTATTGTAGAACCCTCTGAACCTGCTATAGATCCTAATAGTATATCTATCTCTGATGCTGAAACTAAAAGTGGTAATGAAGAAAATGAAGCTCCTAATGAAGAAAAAGTTGAAGAAGAACCTGAAAAGCACACTAAGAATACTAAATACACTAAAGAAGATTTTGTTGCTAAGAAACATGGTAGTGAAAGAGAGCCTTGGGTCCAAAAACCTATGCCTTTCCCTGATAAGAAACACAAGTCAAAGGAAGATGAACACTATAATAAGTTTTGTGAGTGGATGAAACCTTTATTCCTGCAAATTCCTTTGATCGATGCTATTAAATTGCCTCCTTACTCAAAGTATATGAAGGATATTGTCTCGAATAAAAGGAAGATCCCTAATGAAGAAATTTCTACTTTGCTTGCTAATTATTCTATCAATGGTAAGGTTCCAAAGAATCTTGGAGACCCAGGGATTCCAACTATCCCTTACTCTATTAAGAATAGTTATGTTAGAACTACTTTGTGTGATTTGGGAGCTGGAGTTAGTGTTATGCCTTTCTCTCTCTATAAGAGGCTTCAACTAGAAAAATTAATACCAACTGATATATCTTTGCAAATGGATGATAAATCTACCACTATTCCTATTGGTATATGTGAGGATGTACCTGTTCAAGTGGCTCATAATTGCTTGATATTAATTGATTTTGTTGTGCTTGAAATGCCTGAAGATGATAATATGTCTATTATTCTTGGGAGACCTTTTCTTAATACTGCAGGGGCTGTTATTAATTGTAATCAAGGAAAGGTGACCTTTAATGTTAATGACAAGGAACATACTGCCTATTTCCCCAAGAATATTGAACGGACTTATGGTTTGAATTCAATTGAACATGTTGAGGGCATTCAAGTTGGAGATATATATTGTCCCATACCAAAAGAATAATTTGAAACTATTATGATTGGGACCATTGCTATCAAGGTTGAGGTAACATAATCATTAGTGGAATACAAAGTTTTGTGTCATATGAAATTGTTTTGGTAGCAAGACCTGATCAACCTTGTTAACAAAAGGATTTCGTTGAACAAAACAATGTTTTCACTATGATTATCTCTGCTTACTTTTGTTCTATCCTGTTTAGTTTTTGCTTTCGTTTAGTTTTCTTTTTGTTTGATAGTTGCTTGCATTTTAGAGTGTCTTAGAACTCCTGTAGTTCTAGCCTTGTTTTGTCTTTGCATCATTCCAAAAAAATCTTTCTGGCAGAAAATCATTCTTCTATACCTGAAAAATGCCCCAAAATAAAGTGTCTCGAAAAATTCTAGAAAATTCATATTATTTTTTTGTGTGAAAAAGGGGAAGAGGAGTGCCTGGGAGGTACTAGGGGGACCCACCAGGCAGGCTCACCACCTGGTGGCGCGGCCTGCCCTGGGTGGCGCCATGCCATGGTGTGGGCCACCCCTGGCCCTCCACTAACTCTCTCACATGCCACTTTCTTCTCTCTCTCGAGTACGCTCCAGTTCATTGCTCAAAATCGCGTTCTTGCTGTGCTTGCTCTCGATTTTTTCGATCTCCTTGCTCAGCCCATCTTTGTTGCTGAAATTTGGAGCACTTGTTCTCTGGCATGTGACTCCTCCCCTTGTCCAAGTAGATTTGTGTTTAGTGGATTATATCTTGAGTATTTTGCTGCTATAGGTGACAGGTTATGAGAGCTTGTAAGCTTGTTTGATGCTTAGATATATAGTTTTGATGCATGTTTAGGCCTCTTACAAGTCCCTATGAGTAGAATCCTTCATTTTATTCACTTTGCAATCACTTGTTTAATAGGTGTTTAAATTTCAGAATACCAAGCATGAACAACCATACCTTTGGAGAGATATTTGAGAGGGATGCACCTAGGAGGTCGAGGCCCTCAAGATCAGCCTCTCAGTTTAGGCCATCATACAGCGAAGATCTCATTGCAACTCGTATTGGTAATGAAAGGGATGATGGGGATACTCACCCATCTACTTTTCCTTGTTTTACTTTCTTACAAGCTGTAGGGATTCTTGATGATTTCTTGCTACTGATTGAGAGGGTTGGTTTGAACTCATATATGCAAGATGAGAGTGAGCAATACGCTATGCTCACCAAAACCTTTGTTGAGAGCTTCATGTTTACTAGCATGCCCTATCAGTCAACTGTCTGTTTCAAAATTTATAATCTTCCCTTTACCATGCCATTGGAAAGATTTTGCAGTATTGTAGGTGTAAGCATGACAGGGACCGTGAAGAAAATTCAAGGGCGACCCGCTGATTTGCTGGAGCTTTACAGAGGGGTGACCAATGATGATGACCGCGTGGCGCAACGCAGAAAGATAAGAAACATCCAACTCCCTGCTCTTAGATACTTTGCATATTATGTTGCTACTAGCATACTTGGTAGGGAGAACACAAGTAATATCTCCAACTATCATTTAGCTTTCCTTGCTGCTGCGCTCAACAATGACACTCGGTACAATCTTGGCTCGCTTATTGCTCGCTGCCTAGCTGCTAGGGGGCCTATCTATGGGGGCATCATTGCCTCACGTATGGTCAATGCATTAGGACTTTCAGTGGACCCCAATGATACTGTATTGGCACCACAAAAGGCTTGACCTTGTTGCTATGAAAACTCATCACTTTGTCACTGCTGCTTCTGATTTGGATAGTCTAGTATATAGGATGTTGTTTACTGACGGGGATGAGAGGGAGATCCCTTTGCCGCAGTCTTCTTTGTTTAGTGTTCACAGGAGACCGTGGTCGCGCTCTAAGGAGGAGGTGGACGAGCAGCTTCGCTTGCTGGGTTTCCACGAGCGGCACCAGGAGGATGTACCCTCCTACGATTACTCCGCACACTACGGAGGGACGTATTCAAGCTCGCACCAGGACGAGGGTACCTCCTCATCATACTATGGTGATACGTCATCCTGGCTGGCTTGGGACTGATACCCACTTAGGCCAAAAGCCTAAGCTTGGGGGGAGGTACGCCGGCATTGCACTCATCTCCCTATCATGTTGCGTCGGTACTTTGTATATTCATGTTTCGTTCTCTTTTTAGTTTTTGTTCTTTCTTTGCTTTTGCTTTCTAAAACACAAAAAGACCAAAAATATTTCTGTTGTTTCTCTTTGGTTTGCTTCTTCTTCTTCTTCTTCTTTTCGCCTTGGTTTGTTTTTCCCTTTTTCTTTGTTTGAACTATTCGGAAAACCCAAAAAGATTTTGCTTTGTTTGTTTTTCCTTTTTGGTTCTTGCTTTAAAAAAATCGAAAACAACAAAAATATTTGTCGTTCTTCTTTGGTTTTGTGAGTTTGCTACAGGAATCAGCAGTCCTCAGTGGATATTGGTTTCATATTATTATTCAAGCTACACAACATGCAGAGCGACAAAACATCATTGATCAAAGCATAAAGTGATATTACAAGTTGAAAACTAAAGGATAATCAAGGCTATGGTGACTTGGGATAGTCATAACATGGTGTGAGCATGTGCCAAGTCAAGCCAAATAAAGCGTCAAAGGAGAATACCACAATATTATGTTTAATATGCTAAAACAACGCATAATCCTTCCAAGGCACATTAAGAAATCTCAATTGTTTATAACAAGTCATGCTACAACAAAGAATACTAAGCATAAAGCCAAAACAATATCAAGAATGGCATGACAAAGCATAGGCCATAGTCAAAAACAAGCTCTCTTTACCACTTAAGCATGAACTTTCCTACTCTTTTCCAATCCAAACCAAACTATTTGAAAACCAATGTATGAAAGAGGGGGTCCAACCAATTTATTTAGCAAACTAAGAAAACAAAGCAAACGAAAACGAAAATGAAGACGCCCCAAGAACAACACAACTGTGCATGAAACAATAAAAATGAAGTGTTTGGAAGAAACCTAAGATTTTTATTGATGAAGAAGGGGATGCCTTGGGCATCCCCAAGATTTGACGCTTGTACTTCTTGGATATTTCTTGGGGTGACATGAAGGGTTCCGTAGCAGAAAACAAAAAATTTCTATCTACTCGAACACTAATACCAGGATCTATACTATGTAGACATAAGTAACGGAGAAGGAATACAGTATCCATACCTTTCCAGAGAGAGGCACGCCTTACGCAGGAAGGCGTATATTGATGAAGACGAGCAACACCCCAAGTGTGGTGCCTCCGAAGTTCATCACACGTCCGGTGTAGGGGACGTCAACCGGGCTTCGATCCAGCCGAGCAGCGGAAGAAGTAGATGCCAGATCGCCGATCACACGACGGTAGCGTGAAGGTGGAGAACTCAACCACGAGGTCCTCCCCAATATTACGGGGAAGTCCTCAGCAGATGAGAGAGAGAGAATGAGAGGAATGGGTGTAATCCAAGGGGAAGGGGGGAACCCCTTTATATAGTGGGAGGGGGGCGCACCACCCAGGGGCCAGGCGGTGTGGGACTAATCCCCACACCCGCTGTCCACCTTGGGGAAGCCGCCGGCCCTAGGTGGGCCCCACTAGGGCGGCCCACCAGCCCTAGGCCGTCTGGCCCCCACTCCCTAGGCGCCTTGCCCACTTGGGCCTCCCTTCGGGTGAGGCCCATTAGCAATATAGTGCCTTCAAAAATAAAAATAAAATATATATTTAATATTAATTCTCCAATTAACATTCAAATACACATATTATATTATTCCTTCACTCCGAAACATCTTCCGGACCCCTTCCGATCTCCATCGGATGTTACTAGAACTATTCCGGTTCTCTCTCTCTATTTCTCATACGATACCTCATCTACCCTAAGCGTCCCTACCCTTAAGCGTGACATCCTTCGGTTCGGAAACACTCCAGACATGATAGAGATCACTCTCATATCAATGATCAACAGAGGCACCTGGATGGCCATGTGACCCCCGTGCGCTTCACGAATACAATCGCTCGAACCGTGAGATAGTCGTTTCCCATTCCCTTTATCATATGATACCTAATTCATCTGAGACTTGATCTTCGGTATCTCTATACCTTAGTTCGATCTCGTTACTGATGAACTTGTTTTCTCGTTCTCATGTCGTTACATTCTATGACCTAGTCACATGCTTGCAAGCTTCATTAATGCAATGTCACCGAGATGGCCACATGTATCTATCCGTTAGATGGACTAGACAAATCCTGGTCTTGATATGTACTCCTCTACGCATTCCTTCGTAAAACCTGAGTCGCACCTTTTGATCACCCTGTTACGAGATGATTCTTGATAACCATCTAAGCTTCTTCCGGAATGGTGATTTGCATTACCTCACAGTCAAAGGATCAGGTTGCGAGGTTCTCTGTGTTTTATCATCAGTGGTGAACTTTGTAACTAGATCTCATTACGATATAACGGTCGGATGTTTGTCTATCGTGTTATTTAACTAATAACATGACCTCATTGTCAGTTGGCATAAATGCCCATGATCTTGAAACATAGACCATCCTCATGACCAATGAACTAGTTCACTAGAGACACGGTTTGTTTACATACCACACGTGTATTAACGTTTCGTATTAACACAGTTATAGCATAGTGTGAAACATATTATGAACATACAGGAGATATATCAAATAATACACTTTATTATTTGCCTCTAGGGCATAACTTCACCTTCGTCAACAATCTGCCGGATGACGTGAAATCTAAGCTTGATGTGTTTGGCTGTGGAATGAGTTATTGGTTCCCTTGCATTTGCAATAGCTCCCGTGTTATCACAATCGGTCGTCACGGGGTCTTGTGCATTGGGAAAAACTCCTAGTTCAATGACGAAATTCCTTAGCCAAACAGCTTCATTTGCTGCATCAGCTGCAACAATGTATTCAGACTCCATTGAAGATTGTGCCACCACCGGCTGCTTCTTGCTTTTCCAGCTTACCGCCCCACCATTCACCAAGAAAACAAATCCTGTTTGAGACTTGGAGTCATCATGATCCGAATTCCAGCTCGCATCTACGTAACCTGTTATGTTTAGAGCTTCATCATTTCCTCCATAGATCAGGAACATATCCTTTGTTCTTCTTAGATACTTCAGGATATTTTTCACAGCTGTTTAGTGATCCGGTCCTGGATTACTCTGATATCGTCTTGTCAAACTAAGAGCCAATGCCACATCAGGTCGGGTACTAAGCATTGCATACATGATAGATCCTATTACTAAAGCATAGGGGATGTAAGACATCTTCTCTCTATCATCGTCCGTTACAGGACATTGAGTCATACTCAAGTTGCAATTCTTCATCATAGGTGTAAAATCCCTCTTGGTGTTTTCCATTTTGAACCTCTTCAAAATTTTATCTATGTAAGTACTCTGACTCAATTCTATTAGGTGCCTTGATCCATCTCTATAGATCTTGATTCCTAATATGTATGCAGCTTCACCTAGATCCTTCATGGAAAATTGGTTGCTCAAATACGCTTTCACGCTATTCATAAGATCCACATCGTTTCCCATGAGTAATATGTCATCCACATATACTACTAAGAAAACAACCGAGCTCCCACTCACTTTCTTGTAAACACAGAACTCTTGTTGGTATTGGACAAATCCAAAACTCTTGATCACTTGATCAAAATGTTGGTTCCAGCTCTGAGATGCTTGCTTCAATCCATAAATGGATCGTTGAAGTTTGCATACCTTTCCAGCATCCTTAGGATTGACAAAACCTTCTGGTTGCATCATATACAACTCTTCATCAATGTGACCATTGAGGAATGCGGTCTTGACATTCATCTGCCAAATTTTATAGTCGAAATGTGCAGCAATTGCTATTAAAATCCTGACAGCTTTAAGCATCACTACGGGAGAGTAAGTCTCATCGTAGTCAACTCCTTGAATTTGTCAAAACCCTTTTGCGACATGTCGAGCTTTGTGAATGGTTACATTACCATTCGCATCTGTCTTTTTCTTAAAGATCCATTTATTTTCCACGGCCTTGCGGCCCTTTGGAAGATCCACCAAGGTCCAAACTTGGTTTTCATGCATGGATCCTATTTCAGATTTCATGGCTTCTAGCCATTTCTCGGAGTCAGCACTATCCATAGCTTCTTTGTAGTTTGCAGGTTCTTCCTGATCATCTAAGATGACAGACATCACAAGGCCACTGTACCAATCTGGATCACGAACCCTCATAGACCTGCGAACCTCAGGAGTCTCGATGTCATTGTTTTGTTCATTATCAATGGGCTCTTCCTCCATGTTGGAGAGAGGTTTCGGAACAACTTCCGTTGCGCTACTCGGTATGCGGAGAGAAGGGTCAACAATTTCATCCAACTCAATTTTCCTTCCACTTACTCCTTTTGCAAGAAACTCTTTCTCGAGAAAGGTGCCAGTTTTTGCGACAAACGTTTTGCCTTCGGCTTGGTTGTAGAAGGTATATCCAATGGTTTCCCTTGGATATCCTACAAAGATACATTTTTCCGACTTGGGCTCGAGTTTGTCAGGCTGCAATTTCTTAACATACGCCCCACATCCCCAAACTTTCAGAAAAGACAACTTTGGCTTCTGCCCATACCATATCTCATATGGGGCTGTCTACACGGATTTGGATGGTGCTCGGTTTAAAATAAAAGCGGCGGTTTCTAACGCATATCCCCAAAAAGACACAGACAAATCAGTTAAAGACATCATGGACCGTACACTATCCAATAGGGTTCGGTTACAGCGTTCCGACACACCATTACGCTGTGGTGTTCCGGCTGGCGTAAGCTGTGGGATAATCCCACAATCCTTCAAGTGCATGTTAAACTCATAACTCAAATACTCGCCTCCTCGATCTGATTGAAGGTGCTTGATTTTCTTGTTAAGTTGATTCTCTACCTCTTTCTGAAATTCTTTGAACTTTTCAAAGGTTTCAGACTTGGGCTTCATCAAGTAGATATATCCATATGTGCTCAAGTCGTCAGTAAAGGTAACAAAGTAACGATAACCATTGCGTGTCGAGACACTCATTGGTCCACATACATCCATATGTATGATCCCATGTAGGTTCTTCACTATACCAGAGAATGGTGTCCTGGTCATCTTGCCCATGAGGCATGGCTCCCATGTATCAAGGGATTCGAAATCCAATGATCCAAGAAGCCCTTCTGAATGAAGCTTCTTCATGTGCTTTATGCCAATATGACCAAGACGGCAATGCCATATGTACATGGAATTATCATGACTGTGCTTACAACGTTTAGCATCAACACTATGGATGTGTGTATCACAACCAAGATTAAGTAAGAATAAACCATCACATACAGGAGCATGAACATAGAAAACATCATTCATATAAATTGAACAACCACTTGTTCCTGATTTAAACGAATAACGGTCTTGCAACATGCAAGACCCACTCACAATATTCATACTCAGTGCGGGTACATAATAGCATTTATTCAAAACCAATAATAATCCTGACAGTAGACGAAGATGCAGGGTGCCGACGGCCATCATTTCGACTCTCGAACCATTGCCGACGTGCATCGTCACCTCGTCCTTCCTCAGGCGTCTCCTACTCTGCAGATCCTGCTGAGAGTTACAAATGTGAGCAACAGATCCGGTATCAAATACCCAGGTGTTACTCCTGGCGCTTGTAAGGAATACATCAATAACATATATATCATATATACCTTTGTCTGGAATGGCTATCTTGCCAGCTCGCTTGTCTTCAAGGTACTTGGGGCAGTTGCGTTTCCAGTGCCCATCCCCTTTGCAGTAGAAGCACGAAGTGCCAGGCTTAGGGCTAGGCTTGGCAGCCTTTGAGGTGGTGGGAATAAACTTGCCATCCCTCTTAGGCTTCTTGCTCTTGCCTTTTCCCTTTTGCCCCGGTTTCTTAAAGTTGGTGGTCTTGTTGACCATCAACATTGTGTGCTCCTTCTTGATTTCAACCTCAGCAGTTTTGAGCATGGCGAACACCTCAGCAAGGGTCTTGGTCATCCCTTGCATGTTGTAGTTCATCACAAAACCCTTATAGCTAGGGGGCAGCGAATGCAGCACCCTATCTATAGAGAGTTCCTCCGGGATTTTGCAATCCAGGGTGTTTAAGCATTTAACGTAGCCAGACATTTTGACCACGTGCTCACTAATACTGTTGTGCTCTTCCATTTTAGCAGAGAAGAAGAGCTCGGAAGCATCATACCTCTCTGCATGAGCCTGCGGAGCAAAGACGGCTTTGAGATCCTCAATGATCTCAAAATCATTCATCTTCTCAAAATGCTTTTGAAGCTCCGGCTCCATGGCATAGAGCATTCCACTCTGGATGAGGGAGAAATCGTCTGCCTTGGACTGCCAGACATTCTTTTCATCCTGGGAGGCAGAATCTGCAGGCTTGGCCGGAAGCTCAGCCTCGATGACATAAGTCAACTTGTAGGGGACTAGGAGGATCCTAAGATTGTGGAACCATGCGGTGAAGTTGGTTCCATCAGTTTTCAGCGTGTCCTTCTCGAGGAAAGTGCTAAGGTTGAAGGTGGGTGGGCAAGACATCTACAAAGGAATTTGCAAAGTATTTAGACTATGTTCATAATAATGAGTTCAAATTTTAATAAAGGAACTCCCACTTAAACGAACATCCCTCTACTCGTTTAGTGATCACATGATCCCTATCCCCTACACCTCCCCCGATCATCACGACCATCAGTGCAGTATCAAAGGTGGAAATTCCCTAATGTTGATCACATCAACTATGCGATTCATGCTCGACTTTTCAGTGTCTTGTATTCCGATGCCATGTCTGTAAATGCTAGGCTCGCCAGTTCTAACTCGTGTGTATTCGCAGTGCAACATGGCTTACACCCACTGTATGCGACGTAGATATGTCTGACACCCATGCCTGTCACCCTGGATCGCCTCATACCGAAGAACTTTCTTGGTGGTGCACGCACAAGGGGAATACGATAACTGGAATACTATGAGGTATTATCTTATTATGCTACCTTCTAGTAAGTATACCAGCACAATAAGTAATACTTCTAAAGTTAAGTTCTATGACATGTTATAATACTTGCCCCTATGCAATAACGAAGATAGACGCTTCTATATTGACTATTGCATGTTTTACGCGGCTTTAGGGCTTGCGCAGTAGAACCCCTTCCCACCTACGAACGTCGAGCCACAACATGGATTCAATGATTGCCGTTCTTCTTCCCTTTTCAGGGCCCTCTAATGTCAATGCCATATCAACTACTGTAGAGAGACAGACACCCCCTAAGCCACTTTGATTTGTGGACCAATCTCGTGAATCACCACGTGAGGTCGGTTGGGGGCCGCTTCATCAAACAATGCCGCGATATGAACAATAACACTAAAGAGGGTAGCAACTAGAGAATCAATGCCCACATATTGCTATGTGTTCTATCCGTACGACATGTCTACCCATAGACCCACTCTGATACCACTGAAGGGTTCCGTAGCAGAAAACAAAAAATTTCTATCTACTCGAACACTAATACCAGGATCTATACTATGTAGACATAAGTAACGGAGAAGGAATACAGTATCCATACCTTTGCAGAGAGAGGCACGCCTTACGTAGGAAGGCGTATATTGATGAAGACGAGCAGCACCCCAAGTGTGGTGCCTCCGAAGTTCGTCACACGTCCGGTGTAGGGGACATCAACCGGGCTCCGATCCAGCCGAGCAGCGGAAGAAGTAGATGCCGGATCGCCGATCACACGACGGTAGCGTGAAGGTGGAGAACTCAACCACGAGGTCCTCCCCAATATTACGGGGAAGTCCTCAGCAGATGTGAGAGAGAGAATGAGAGGAATGGGTGTAATCCAAGGGGAAGGGGGAACCCCTTTATATAGTGGGAGGGGGTGCACCACCCAGGGGCCAGGCGGTGTGGGACTAATCCCCACACCCGCCGGCCACCTTGGGGCGGCCGCCGGCCCTAGGTGGGCCCCACTAGGGCGGCCCACCAGCCCTAGGCCGGCTGGCCCCCACTCCCTAGGCGCCTTGCCCACTTGGGCCTCCCTTCGGGTGAGGCCCATTAGCAATATAGTGCCTTCAAAAATAAAAATAAAATATATATTTAATATTAATTCTCCAATTAACATTCAAATACACATATTATATTATTCCTTCACTTCGGAACATCTTCCGGACCCTTTCCGATCTCCATCGGATGTTACCGGAACTATTCCGGTTTCTCTCTCTCTCTATTTCTCATACGATACCTCATCTACCCTAAGCGTCCCTACCCTTAAGTGTGAAATCCTTCGGTTCGGAAACACTCCGGACATGATAGAGATCACTCTCATATCAATGATCAACAGAGGCACCTGGATGGCCATGTGACACCCGTGCGTTTCACGAATACAATCGCTCGAACCGTGAGATAGTCGTTTCCCATTCCCTTTATCATATGATACCTAATTCATCTGAGACTTGATCTTCGGTATCTCTATACCTTAGTTCGATCTCGTTACTGATGAACTTGTTTTCTCGTTCTCATGTCGTTACATTCTGTGACCTAGTCACATGCTTGCAAGCTTCATTAATGCAATGTCACCGAGATGGCCACATGTATCTATCCGTTAGATGGACTAGACAAATCCTGGTCTTGATATGTACTCCTCTACGCATTCCTTCGTAAAACCTGAGTCGCACCTTTTGATCACCCTGTTACGAGATGATTCTTGATAACCATCTAAGCTTCTTCCGGAATGGTGATTTGCATTACCTCACAGTCAAAGGATCAGGTTGCGAGGTTCTCTGTGTTTTATCATCAGTGGTGAACTTTGTAACTAGATCTCATTACGATATAACGGTCGGATGTTTGTCTATCGTGTTAT
This sequence comes from Avena eriantha, assembly GCA_910589775.1. Lineage (NCBI taxonomy): Eukaryota > Viridiplantae > Streptophyta > Magnoliopsida > Poales > Poaceae > Avena > Avena eriantha. The sequence continues at coordinate 108,884,884 of OU342745.1, forward strand.
TTAACTAATAACATGACCTCATTGTCAGTTGGCATAAATGCCCATGATCTTGAAACATAGACCATCCTCATGACCAATGAACTAGTTCACTAGAGGTAACTAGAGACACGGTTTGTTTACATACCACACGTGTATTAACGTTTCGTATTAACACAGTATGAAACGTATTATGAACATACAGAAGATATATCAAATAATACACTTTATTATTTGCCTCTAGGACATAACTCCTTCATGACACGCGTGGCATCCCCAAGCTTGACCTTTAGTCCATCCTTCATCTTATTACTGATTCCTTCCATACACCTGAAATTTTTCCGTCATACAAAACTTCACACAACCTTTATTAGCAATATTAGTGCACTCAAGATAATAAATATTTTAGGTTCAGTTTCAACACCAATAAAACTTCCATTAAAACACAAGCTACTATAGCACTTCCCTCAAAAAGCTCAATTCCCCAAAGAGAACTCAAAAAGGAACCAACAAGAAGCAAATGCAAATAATGGTAGAAATCTGTTAAAACAGACCAGCAGGTAAATACGAATTTTTTCGAAGACCTTATGTTGCTCAAATCAAAAAGTGTTGAACTAACGAAAGTTAGATAACAACCTGGCAGAAGCACAAAAATTCACGCCTCAAAAGGACGTACAAAGGTTTTACACGAATTTTTACGGTGAAGCATAGAAATCTGTTTCGGGACAACAACTTTCCCAATCATTACTTCTCTCTCATTAGAGGTTACTCTTGGCACAAAAAGCAAAATAAAAAGGATAAGGAGTAGTTATTACAGAGGTAATAACTTCCATGACTCATCTAAAACTTTTGGGTTATCTCCTAATAAGTACTTTTCTTTAACGCCTTTAAGTTAGGCATGATAGTTTGAGAAGATGCTCACATAAGAAATATGAATTGAAGTAAAAGAGAGCATCAAGAAGCAAATGCAAAGCACATTTAAGTCTCACCCACTTCCTATGCATAGAAATCTTGTAAAGAAACAAGTCATGAAAGCACAAAGCAACAAGCATAGTAAAGCAAAACAAGTGCAACTTCAAGACATTCAACATAAAGAGGGGAAACTTAATATTGTTGATATACGTAAAACCATGTTTCCCTCTCTCATAATAACTTTTAGTAGCATCATGAATAAAATTAACAATATAACTATCACATAAACATTCTTATCATGAGCCACATTCTTAAAAGAATTAATACTCCCCACATAAACATAGTCATTCTTATTAATTGTGGTGGGAGCAAATTCAACAAAATAGCTATCATTATTATTCTCATCACCATAATCATCAAATATAGGAGGCATATTGTAATCATAATTAATTTTCTCCTCAATAGTAGGTGGACTGAAAATATCATATTCATCATTGTAATCATTGTATATTGGAGGCATACTATCATCAAAGTAAATTTTATCCTTCGTGCTTGGGGGACTAAAAAGATCATTCTCATCAAAACCAGCTTCCCCAAGCTTAGACTTTTCCATAGCATTAGCAATAATGGTGTTCAAAGAATTCATACTAATAACATTGCTATTAGCATGCAAATGAAGTTCCATAGGTTTTTTGATTTTCTCTTAAAACACTTCATGTCCTAACTCAAGATAAATACTATAAAGCTCTCTAATTTTGTTGTTGTTTTCCATTAAGCCTAACTAGTGAAAATAAAAACAAGAAACAAAAGACAAAATTGCAGAATCTAAAGGGAATAACTTCGAGCACTCACACTAGAGGATGTGAGTACCTTTTACCTTACCTCCCCGGCAACGGCGCCAGAAAAAATCTTGATGTCTATGCACTTCTATTTTTGTAGACAGGTGTTGGGCCTCCAAGTGCAGAGGTTTGTAGAACAGCAGCAAGTTTTCCCTTAAGTGGATCACCCAAGGTTTATTGAACTCAAGGAGGAAGTGGTCAAAGGTATCCCCTCTCAAGAAACCCTACAATCAAGGTACAAGAAGTCTCTTGTGTCCCCAACACACCCAATACACTTGTCAGGTGTATAGGTGCACTAGTTCGGTGAAGAGATAGTTAAATACAAGTGGTATAGATAAAAGACAACGGTGCTAGAAAATAGCTTGTTGGCGTGGAAGAGACTAAAGGTAAACTGAAATAAAGATGGAAGGAAGCAAACATGTAATAGATCTAATTGCAAACGGTGTTTCAATGCTTAGAAACAAGGCCTAGGGATCATACTTTCACTAGTGAACACTCTCATATAAATATATTCTCTTCATGATACTACGCTGAACTACTCTCCGGTTGGACACTCTAATCCATGGTAGGGCTCTAACAACACACCTCAAAGTTTGTTTTCCGCATCTAGATAACCCCACACTGCCACCTTGAGCACTAGATGGTTCCAACAAACACCACAATTTCATAGAGACATCCAACTCCAAATATAACTCATAACAAGTATTTGTAATCACTAGCCTAAGTGCCACCATGGTGTGCACACTATCAACTTCACACACATGGGGAGAGCAGAGATCTATTAAAGCACTTGAGTAGCAAGGTAGATATACTTGATTACAAAGCTCATGATCACAATATGATCATGCATAGAGAGAGAAATGAACACATAGCTACCGGTAGAACCCTTAGCCTCGAGGAAGAACTACTCCCTCCTCATCATGGGAATCAACAACGGCGATGGAGATGGTGGTGGAGATCGATGGAGATGGCTCCGGGGGAACTTCCCCATCCCGGCAGGGTGCCGGAACAGAGACTTTCTGTCCCCCGAATCTCCCCTTCGGTGGCGGCGGTGCTGCGGAACTTTTCGTGGATTTCTGATTCACTACTTAGGGTTTTTGCATCGGGGGAGATATATAGGTGAAAGAGGCAAGGTCGGTGGCCGGCCAAGCGTCCCACACCATGCCCTGGCGCGACCAGGGGGACCCGTGCCCAGGGGTGGTGTGGCCACCCTGTGGCCCCCTTCGTCTCTCCTTCTGGCTCCGTGAATCTTCCGGGAAAATAACAACTTTGGCTTTTGTCCGGTCCAATTCCGAGAATATTGATTTTCTGACTTTCTTGGAACCAAAAACAGCAGGAAACAGGCAACTGGCACCGTGGCATCTTGTTAATAGGTTAGTCCAAGAAATCATATGAAAAGTACTCCAAAGTGTGGACAAAACATAAGAATGGAGATAAAACCAAGCATGGAACAACAAAAATTATGGATACGTTAGCAACATATCATTGGTCAAGAGAATCTTCTGATATTTGGTTCCTTCCCCTAATTTTGGTTTATGGTATCCCAAGGCCTCCAGTTTCTCTCTATGTGGTTATACTGATTCAGATTGGGCTGGTGACAAGGATGATAGGAAATCAATGTCTGGAGCTTGTCAATTCTTGGGAAGGTCCTTGGTATGTTGGTCTTTAAAAAACAGAATTGTATATCTCTCTCCACCACCGAGGCTGAATATGTGGCTGTTGCAAGTTCATGTACTCAATTATTATGGATGAGGCAAACTTTAAAGGAATACGGTGTCAATTGTGACAAAGTGCCTCTTTTATGTGATAATGAAAGTGCAATCAAAATTGCGTACAATCCGGTGCAACACACAAGGACAAAGCATATTGAGATTCATAATCATTTTATTCGGGACCATGTCGCTCGTGGTGATATTGATCTATTTTTTGTGAGCACGAAGAATCAACTTGCTGATATTTTCACGAAGCCACTTGATGAAGCAAGGTTTTGTTACTTGAGGAATGAGCTAAATATCATTGATTCAAGGAGTTTGTCTTGATTCCCCATGCATACACTCTTATATCTCCTCCTTATTTGGTTTAGGTGTGGGCATGGATATGGGGGGAGTGTGGTCCTAATTGATTGGGCTAACCCTCCCCCCATAATGCCGAAAGAAAGAAAAATCATTTCTCTTAATATCATTTTGTGATATGTGAGCTTACTGATGAGTATTGGTCATGAACCCAAGATATATCTTCGCGGTGTCATACCATGCACTCCAACAAGGTGGCCTCGGCCACCGCCCTCTTCCGTGAGAAATAGTTGGTTTTATGTGGACCTTCTTGGCTTTTCTTACTTATCTTATGTTTTTATGGAAACCACACTCATTTTTGGCTTTTATTTGCTTTGGGTCTTGCAATCTTGGGTGTGTAGTACCATCTCAGTTAGGTTGTCTAATCCCAAGCCTTTTCCTATCCCTGAGCCATCTTTTCTTGCACACAAGTCCATTGTTTATCTTGTGGGGGTTTTGTTTGGTGGTGCGTGGGCCTGAATCTGTGTGTAACAGAACTTCATAAATAAGGCCGGATTATCCGCTCCAAGTGGAGTTCTTCTCCCCCGAACCCTCTCTCTCCCAAGCTGCCGCGTGCCTCCCCAACCCTCCCCGGAGCCTTTTCGGCCACCGGATTCTCCGGGCCTCCCCTGGATCTTCTTCCCCACGCATCTGGGTACCTCCTCCTCCACGTTCTTCCTTCAATGTGTTACTTGTTGGTGGAACATGGACTAGGAGTCTCCTTGTGGTTCTTATTTCGCGTAGAAATCGTAGTCGTTCAATTCCTCTGCCCCATCTACGTTGTTGCACTCAATGTAGGCAGAATCTGATTTTTTTTGCCAGGGCCGGATTATCTGCCCCTAGCCAGGCCGGATTATCCGGCCTGACAGATTCATCTCTGATTCAGATTTCTTTAGATTTTTGCATAATGTATTTTTGGGTTGTGGATTGTTTGTCTACTATTTCTACTTTCTCTCCTAGACTTGTGTGTGTGCTTATCCCCATGCTATCCATCTTATTCGTTTCACAGGTGGTTCCAGCGCTCCCAAAACCTACAAGCTCCGTCCCCATGGCCTCTACATCCGGGACGACGGTGAAGGTGGTCTCGTGGACGAGGTTGAGCTGAGAAGGAGGAAACGAGAGGCTGACCGTATGGCTGAACAAGCAAAGAAAGACAAGGGAAGGAAGGGTGTGTCCAAGAGAAAGGGGAGGGCACCAAAGATTGACTATAAGAAAATGGATGCTGTCACTTACTCTTCAATTCATCATCGTGATCTGTTTGAAGAATCTGAGCAAGATACACAGCTTAGTGACTCCTGCTTTTGGTGTGCTGACCAAAAGTCTATTTATGAAGATGTGTATGCGTCACTGAAGATTCTTCCTATGCATCCCATGAATATTGTTGAGGCTATGGAGAAGCCTCAACTTGTTGATGCTATGGAGGTGACTGAGCGGATGGGGTTGTACACTCTTATGGCCCTTCAATGTTCCTATGACTCCGAGGTGGTGAAGCAATTCTTCTCCACTTTGGTCATTTGTGGTGGTGAGTACCGCACCATGAAGTGGATGACCCGTGACATTCCGATGCAATATGATTATCATACCTTTGCTGGGGTGCTTGGATATCCGTTCCGTAGAAGGGACCGTGCTAGTGGCTATCGTATCATTACTCACTCAAGCCCAACAAAGATGTTGCTCTCTCTCCATGCACGGCTGAGAATGGTACTGTGGGTACTCTTGCTGGACTCTCCCCCCTTTATGCTAGCTTGGTTGGTATTTTCTGTGACTCCGTCACACCTAGTGGGGGCAACAATGACAGTATTCGTGGCCACTTGGTTCAGCTGCTTGCTTTTTCCTTTGAGGTGGCCTCCTGTGAGAATGAGTCCGTGGACTACAAGCTGGATGTGATGGATTTCATCTATCATGAGTTAACTGATCCATGTTCATTAGGCTCTCCATTCCGTATGCTCCTTATATTATGATGCTGATCAAGCACTTGCTTCCCACTAGAGAGTTTCACTTTGATGTTGAGCATAAGGTGAAAAAGATATACAACAAGGCAAGGAAGACCTCTCATCCATCTTCTGCTCCTGAGGGTTTTATGAGGGATGCTCGTGCTAGTGCCCGTAGGCCCCCAGTGCCTCCTATTGCTCATGAGGTGAAGCAGCTGAATTGGTTTCAGTTGAACATTTTGTGCATGAGGGTGGACACTCGCAAGGGGCAGTATGCAGCATACAGGCAGCACCACAAGATGGCCCATACTCAGTAGCTAATTCTCCACCATGTGTCTAGGGCATCAGGTACCCCTCCTGCTCCTACCGCTCCCACTCCATATGCTCAGTGGAATTCTTCGTCTAGACTCAACTATGGAGAGCTTGAGCATCACCTGTTTCCTACCCCGTCGAGGGAGCCCACTGCACCAGCTGATAAGGAAGGGGAAGACACCGAGGAGTATGATGATGAGGACGGGGACGAGGAAGACGATGTGGACTACGAGTGATCCTTTGGGGTGCTAGCATCACTCTTCTTCCTTTTTGGCATTTCGATGCCAAAGGGGGAGAAGTAGTTCTATTAGGTCTTCGTGGATTTGCATGGGTCGGGCGCAAGAATTTGCACTTTATCTTTTCATTTTTTTTCTTGCTTGTGCCCATCTAGCATTGAACTTTTATTCATGTTTTGCTTATATGAGACTATGTTAATTGCGGCTCTGGAATTATCTTGTGGATTGTTATCTCATGATTATGGATCCATCTATCATATTGGCTATATTGGTTATCTCTCTCTCGTGGAAGGCGTCAATAATGGTTATCACATTGGCTATTCTTATACTATATTGAGGACACCTCTCTCACTGTGGTATGATATTTTTGAGCTAGCTCATCATTTGTGTGTAGCTTCCATTCCAATGAAATAGACTTGTACCTACTTGTGTGCATTTGTATTCAAATGCAAATTTCTATTAAGCACACATTTAGGGAGAGTATTTTTCATTCGCTAAATTATGTTGTTAGTAGAGCTATCTTGCAAATCCTAGTATTGTCATCTAACACCAAAAAGGGGGAGATTGAAAGAACATTTCCTGATCTCTAGTGTTTTGTGTGTTAGATAACAATACCATGGGGTATCTCATATGTGCTAAGTGCTGCAGATAAGTATTCACAGGAAATGCTGGAAAACCTATTGTTGGGGGGGCGGATAATATGCCCTATCAAGGGCCGGATAATCCGACCTGACCCTTTTTGCCAAAGGTGGACGTGGTGTGAGTCTCTATGTGGGGGTGGATAATCTATTGGATTATCCGGCTTGGGCCAGAGAGTTTGCCCGGGCCGGATAATCTGCCCCGTCCCAAGAAGGTGGCATGTACGTCTCTCGAAGAGGGGGCGGACTTTCCTTCGGATAATCCAGCTAGGGCTGGTGTTTTTGCCCGGGCCGAATAATCCGCCCTAGAAGAAGTTGCTAAGGGAGCCACAGCGTGACCTTCTATGTGGGGGCAGAATATCCCCCGGATAATCCGAGGCTGGGGCGGAGTTTTACCCCCGGCCGGATAATCCGGTCTTCACTTGGGCCGGATAATCTGGCCCCAGACTTCACCAACGGCTCTGTTTAGACAGGGGGTATAAAAGCCCCAATCACCCCTCCCGTCAGATCTCTTGATTCATTCGAAAAATTATTGGTCTGTTGCAAAAGCTCTCATTCAAGGTCTCCCACTTCAACCACCCGAAGGCTTCAATCTTTGGGGGAATTGAAGGAGGAGACTTCATTCATCGACATCACGAATCCAACGCTCCACTTCCTCTCCACTCACTTGGAGATTTCTCGATCTAGCATTCTTGTAATATCTTGATCTAGTGTTTCGATATTGATAACATTTGTTCTTGTGGCAGTTTGTTGTCATTACGTGAGCCTCCAATTCGGTTGTGGAGTTGTTCCCCGCTAGTTGTGTAAAGGCATCTGTTCTCGCCTCGAAGGGTACCCATAGTGGAAAGGTGGATCAGGCCTTTGGTGGCGAGATCCATCGGAGAACATGGTGCGACCTATTGTGGCGTGGTGGTCTTAGTACCGCCCACCCCTCCAACGTAGATCTACTTCCCTTAACAAGGAACTGCGGTAAAACAAATCATGTGTCTCCGCGTGCTCCACTACGGTTTCCCTGTTCCTCACTCTTACTCGCCTTTACTCGCTAGTAGTTAGATTTGCATATAGGAAAATTCTTCATAGTTCCATATCTAGAGAATTTACCTTTCGTGTCAAGCCTAAAATTGAAAAAGCATTAAAATTTGAAGTATCGCCTATTCACCCCCCCTCTAGGTGCCCATACGATCCATTTCAACCAGTTCCACGATTGCTGAGGGGCAGGAGGTCTCCAAATTCGATGGAATGTAAGTGGCACATAAATAAATTATTTAAGCTGCTACACTCCATGAAACAACAACTTATTTCAGCTGCTGCACAACGACATGACAATATAAACAGCAATGGCAACCGATAATGCCCAGATGATGAGGAAATTGGTACCACTTTCTGGCCTAATCTTGAGCATGTCTATGTCACCGCCTCCCTGCTCCTACATCCCCTGCATCTGGCAAAGCTCCCGGATCTCCAGTAACCGGGTGTACGTGCTTCCACTTTATAAATTGTGGTTGTGCCATTTGCATGCGGCACAATCCATGTAGATTACGTTTAAACAAACCACCAATGTCAGAATACCACCATGATCAGCCAAAAGGAAGTAATGCAGGGTTAAGATAGATTAACGAGCGACCAATTTTTTTCTCCCAAGACTCTGAGACCACTAGTTCAGACCGCTAGGTCAACAAGTACTACTATTACAACTTAAAAAAGTACGGAGCTCAACCTAAATAGAACTAGTTATCACACATCTCCTTGATCTTCCTAATCTTAGCCTGATGCGCATCTTCCTGTGAGAGTAAGGATCAAATCGTCTGCTCCTTCCTTTTAGCATCTTCCTTGCACAACTTCAATTGTTTCTCTGCATTTATCCTCATGCACTTGTCAATAATCGTAGTTGTGAACCACATGACTTTGGCCTAGTGAAGTTCATTCCTTGCTTGAGTCAGTTCTTGCTCTGCTTTAGCCTACAAGGCCAACACCACGTCCCTCTCCTTCTTGACTTTGCTAAACTTGTCTTGCGCCCTCCTGAGATCTCGGTTAAGCTTGGTTGTGTCAACTTGGTGAAATAGCTTCATCTCAGCACTGTCAAGAAATGAGCTGACTATGGATTCTTTCAACTCAATAGTCATACCCATATTTTTTCTAGCGTTTTTTGCATCGATTTGGGCCACTCTGGATCTACCCATTTGACAACACTGCAACTTCTGCCTTGCATCATTGCATGATGTCCTTCACATCGTAAAAACCTCTTGCTTGCATTTCTTCCTTTGAACGCTACAAATTTAGCAGGCACATATCCATGTTTACATAGCGGAGGATTGTCTTCCTCTGCTAAACCGTGATAGTCGGAGTCGTACATCGTATGGTTGGCCTAACACATCATAAGTGCATGAGTAAACAGAGTAGATCTAGATCAAAATATATAATTGGCCACAGATGATAGAGATGAGATGACTCACATCGAAATCACCGTCCCTGTTGTCACGACGCGTTTCCTCACCGTATCCCCTTGAACCCATGGCGAGAGGGGGAGTGGGGCCTGGGGTGGCTACGGGAGAGATGGCTGGAGGCGCCGTGGGCTTGCGGTTATGGAAGGATGGGAGAGAAGTGGGGAAAGTGGCTTCAAGGGGAAGGAAGAGAAGTATGGGGAGGAACAGAAGTAAAGGGGACGTGACACTGACATATGGCCCATGGAACTCGTGACACTCGCAAAAGGGGAGCACGCGGTGTTGCCAGTTTGTCCAGAGCAAGCGGACAGTAAGCATGGCCAATCATGTCGTAGAACAGCCTGCTCGCGGATCGCTCTTACGAAGAACCATCCCAATCATCTAAGCGCCCCGGTCGAACGGTATGTAACAATCGTCATGCAGAACAACTATGTTAGGGCGTGCCTTCTAGAAGACTCGGTCTAATAGCCACCATTGGGGGGTAAGGTTAGGGCTCTCCTAAGGCTAGGATCCATGTGGTTTATGAAAAGAACACACATTTCAATGACACTGGTGGATCCATGTGGTATATGAAAAGAACACACATGCAAATGACTCTAGTGGATCCATGTGGTTTATGAAAAGAACAGACGTGCAATGACTCTGGTGGATCCATATGTATTTTATGAAAAGAACAGACATGCAATGACTCTAGCTGTGGTTAATGAAAAGAACACACATGCAATGACACCAAGGGATCCATATGTAGTTTGTGAAAAGAACATACATGTAATGACTTTGGTGGATCCATATGTGTTTTAGGAAAAGAACACACATACAATGACTCTAGAGGATCCATATGTGTTTTGTGAAAAGAACACACATTCAATGACACTAGTGGATCCATATGGGGTTTGTGAAAAGAACACACATGCAATGACTCTAGTTGTGGTTTATGAAAATAACACACATGCAATGACTCTAGCTGTGGTTTATGAAAATAACACACATACAATGGCTTTGGTGGATTCATGTGGTTTATGAAAAGAATAGACATGCAATGACTCTGGTGGATCCATATGTGGTTTGTGAAAAGAACACACATGAAATGACTCTAGCGGATCCATATGTGGTTTGTGAAAAGAACACACATGCAATAACTCTAGTTGTGGTACATGAAAAGAACACACATGCAATGACACTAGTGGATCCATATGTGTTTTAGGAAAGAACACACATTAAATGACACTGGTGGATCCATATGTGGTTTGTGAAAAGAACACACATTCAATGAAACTGGTGGATCCATGTGGTTTATGAAAAGAACACACATGCAATGACACTGGTGGATCCATATGTGTTTTGTGAAAAGAACACACATGCAATGAATCTAGTTGTGGTTCATGAAAAGAACACACATGCAATGCCACTGGTGGATCCATATGTGTTTTAGGAAAAGAACGCACATTCAATGACACTGGTGGATCCATATGTGGTTTGTGAAAAGAACACACATGCTCATGTGGTTTATGAAAAGAACACACATGCAATGACTCTGGTGGATCCGTATGTGTTTTAGGAAAATAACACACATGCAATGACTCTGGCGGATCCATATGTGGTTTGTGAAAAGAACACACATGCAATGACTCTAGCTGTGGTTTACTAAAAGAACACACATGCAATGACTCTAGATGTGGTTTATGAAATGAACACACATGCGATGACTCTGGTGGATCCATATGTGGTTTGTGAAAAGAACACACATGAAATGACTCTAGTGGATCCATATGTGGTTTGCGAAAATAGCACACATGCAATGACTCTGGTGGATCCATATGTGGTTTGTGAAAAGAACACACATGAAATGACTCAGAGGATCCATATGTGGTTTGTGAAAAGAACACACATGCAATGACTCTGGTGGATCCATATGTGTTTTAGGAAAAGAACACACATGCAATTACACTAGGGGATCCATATGTGGTTTGCGAAAAAAAACATTCAATGATACTAGTTGTGGTTAATGAAAAGAACACACATGCAATGACACTAGGGGATCCATATGTGGGTTGTGAAAAGAACACACATGCAATGACTCTGGTGGATCCATATGTGTTTTAGGAAAAGAACACACATGCAATGACTCTGGTGGATCCATATGTGGTTTGTGAAAAGAACACACATTCAATGACACTGGTGGATCCATATGTGGTTTGTGAAAAGAACACACATGCAATGACTCTAGTTGTGGTTTATGAAAATAACACACATGGAATGACTCTAGTTGTGGTTTATGAAAAGAACACACATGCAATGACTCTGGTGGATCCATGTGGTTCATGAGAAGAACAAACATGCAATGACTCTGGTAGATCCATATGTGGTTTGTAAAAAGAACACACATGAAATGACTCTAGTGGATCCATATGTGGTTTGTGAAAAGAACACACATGCAACGACTCTGGTGGATCCATATGTGGTTTGTGAAAAGAACACACATGCAATGACTCTAGTGGATCCATATGTGGTTTGTGAAAATATAACACATGCAATGACTTTAGTACATATGGATCCTCTAGTGTCATTGCATGTGTGTTATTTTACTAAACCATATGGATCCGCCAGTGTCATTGCATGTGTGTTCTTTTCATAAACCACAACTAGACTCATTGCATGTTTGTTCTTTTCATAAACCACAACTAGAGTCATTGCATATGTGTTCTTTTCATAAACCACCACTAGATTCATTGCATGTGTGTTCTTTCCATAAACCACATGGATCCACCAGATTCATTTGCATGTGTGTTCTTTTCCTTAAACCACCACTAGTGTCATTGCATGTGTGTTCCTTTCCTAAACCACCACTAGTGTCATTGCATGTGTGTTCTTTTCATAAACCACAACTAGTGTCATTGCACGTATGTTCTTTTCATAAACCACTTGGATCCACCAGAGTCATTGCATGTGTGTTCTTTTCATAAACCACAACTATAGTCATTGAATGTGTGTTCTTTTCATAAACCACATGGAGCCATAACTAGAGTCATTGCATGTGTGTTCTTTTCATAAACCACCACCAGTGTCATTGCATGTGTGTTCTGTCCATAAACCACATGGATCCACCAGAGTCATTTGCATGTGTGTTCTTTTCAATGACCATCACCAGTGTCATTTGCATGTGTGTTCTTTTCATAAACCACCACCAATGCCATTGCATGTGTGTTCCTTTCCTAAACCACAACTAGAGTCATTGCATGTTTTCTCTTTCCATAAACCACTTGGATCCACCAGAGTCATTTGCATGTGTGTTCTTTTCATTAACCACCACTAGTGTCATTGCATGTGTGTTCCTTTCCTAAACCACATGGAACCACAACTAGTGTCATTGCATGTGTTTTCCTTTGCTAAAACACATGGAACCACAACTAGAGTCATTGCATGTGTGTTCTTTTCATAAACCACCACCAGTGTCATTGCATGTGTGTTCTTTCCATAAACCACATGGATCCACCAGAGTCACTTGCATGTGTGTTATTTTCAATGACCACCACTAGTGTCATTGCATGTGTGTTCCTTTCCTACACCACATGGATCCGCCAGTGGCATTGCATGTATTTGTGTGTGTGTTATTTTCCTAAACCACCACTAGTGTCATTGCGTGTGTGTTATTTTACTAAACCACATGGACCACCAGTGTCATTTGCATGTGTGTTCTTTTCCTAAACCACCACTAGTGTCATTGCATGTGTGTTATTTTACTAAACCACATGATGCACCAGTGTCATTTGCATGTGTGTTCTTTTCATAAACCACCACCAGTGTTATTGCATGTGTGTTACTTTCCTAAACCACAACTAGAGTCATTGCATGTTTGTTCTTTCCATAAACCACTTGGATCCACAGAGTCATTTGCGTGTGTGTTCTTTTCATTAACCACTGCTAGTGTCATTGCATGTGTGTTATTTTCATAAACCACAACTATAGTCATTGCATGTCTATTATTTTCATAAAACACATGGAACTACAACTAGAGTCATTGCATGTGGGTTCTTTGCATAAACCACCACTAGGTTCATTGCATGTGTGTTCTTTCCATAAACCACATGGATCCACCAGAGTCATTTGCATGTGTGTTCTTTCCAATGACAGCTATTGGCCACAAACAATCGGGATGCAGAACTAACTAGGAACTGCTCCAGGCTTCTAGAAGACCCGATCCCCGATTGTTAGGTTCTGTTGGATCGGGGTGCGTGGACGATAAGGATGTCCTTCATCAGGGCAATCCGTGAGAAGTCTGTTCTATGAACTGATTGGCAGTGGCATCCACGACTAGGCCTACGTCCTTGCCCTTATCCCCTTAACCTTGGGGTTGATACTCAGATCGTGTTCCTTCATCGCCATGGAGAGGGAGAGGCCCAAACTCAGCTTGCACGAGGCTCATATGTTCGCCCACTACGACATACTCATGCCGCCATTTGTGAGGCTTCTGGTCGGCTTTGAGCTCAGCTACGCTGGGGTGCCTGTCACGCCGCTCTTGCGCGAGAACGCGTTAGCGAGGCAGATCGAGGAGCGCCGCTGCCAGCAGCTGGAGCAGAAGAGGGCAATGGCACGGTACTTTCGCACGAGTGCGTACTAGCGAAAGCTATTCAAGAAGGAGCGGATGGCGTTGATTGAGCTGTGCGGATCCCACCGTCGGGAGATCCACCCGGATCTGCGCAACCCCGAAGGGAGGTAGCGCTTCTGGGTAGTTCCTTGGTGTACGACCTCCACCTTTATCGATGCGGCGCGCCGTGAAGAATCCATGACGAGGAGGAACGCAGCCGGGAACGTCGACATCGATTCCGACGCGGAGGAGGCTGATGGAGACACAGACAACATCGTCGATGATGGAGACTGCGGGAGCGTCATAGTCGTTTAGGGCCACTTAAGCCTAAATTAAATCTATATACGGTATCTTAATGACCTCTTTGGATCGGGGTCACTTGAGTCATAGTTGATTAGCGTCAAAAACTATATATGTTGGCCATGTTTTAGGTGTCTTTGTCTTTGAAACTAATTGAAAGTCGTTCGATCCTGAAAATAAAGTTCGCGCGTTCCTGGCATATCGGATGGGACAATACACTGACTCTGCTCCCAGCACTTGATGGCACAATCATAATTTGGAGTGCGCTAAAGGAGAAGGAGTCGAGCGTGTTGTAATAGTGTACTACTTCTGTCCAGATATAACTGACTTAGCTTTTTTAAAGATATTTAAGTGTATCTATACCCAAAACATGTCTAAATACATACGAATCTACACAAAATCAAGTGACTTATTTCTAGACGGAGGGAGTAATAATATTTTTCTAGGAATAGTTTCTGAGGGCATATATTGGCCATATTATAGGTTTCTCTGTCTTTCAAACTAATCAAAAGTCGTCCAATTCTGAACAAACAAAGTTTGCGCATTCACATCTGATGGCACAATACGCTGACTCTGCTACCAGCACTTGATGGCACAACCATAATTTTGGAGTGAGCCATAGGATATAGGAATCCAAGGGAGATGGGAACTAGTAGCTGCATCCATACGCAGGTAAAAATTACTCCAATGTAATAATATTTAAAAAGTTGTAATCTTGTCCATCTGACCCCATCACAGACATGTTGCACACGCCAGATATAAATAAAGACGACACAACTAGTTCAGTTTAAATGATAATTCAAGAAACAATGTTACTCTGCCCCCTTCTTTCTGCTCCTCTTATTAGTCTGCTAGCCCACGCTGCATTAAGCAATAGTTGATGAGGATGGAAAAAAATGATCAAATGGAAAATAAAACAATTTTTAAGCTTACCTTTCATCTAGAAAATTGTACAAAGATGAAATTGGCAAGGATTTATTTTATCTCCTATAGTTAGCCGAAAGATCTTCAAGAACATCCTCAATCACCCCTACAACTTCTTCATATTCTAATACACCTCCATTATTTTCCTTTTCCTTCCCGTTCCGCTTACCGTTTTGTTTCTTTTCACACCCTTTTCTTGCCAACACCTCCACTTCTTCATAAATTTGCTGCTTACCTATGTTTTCCTCCGAGTGCTCATCACCATTTTCCTCCACCTGCTGCACTTCCTCAAGTTTATCGTCTTCACGCTGCTCTTCCTCCAGTTCTAGCTGAGAAGCCTCATTTTCTGCCACCGGGGTGTGAACAAGGACAAGATCATGTGGAACTGGGTTTTGCACAACCTCTTGATATGGCTGAATCCTCCACAACGTTTGCATTTCCTTTTCCTAGCTCCTAGCCTTGACCCTTTATCGATGGAGGCTTCGATCCTTAGCTTTCTAGGCCTCCCAGGTGGCCTCCTAAGAACTGGTGGTTGAAGTTTGAACCCTGGATCGACAATCTCCCAATCATTTTTATCAGCCATAGGTGGTATGTTTTCTGCATAAGTTGCAGCAAACTTGTCCACGGAGAAATAGTTGTCAACATAGTTCTCTATTTCAGCCCCGCTACCTCTAAGCTTTAAGTTGAAGTACAGTGCATGGTGACATGGCAAACCAGTAATCTGCCACTTCCTGGATGAACAATTCTTGTTTCCAATGTCTACAGTGTACCTCCATTCAGTTCCACGCTTGCATTCTGCATAAACCTCAACCAATGTTCTGGAACTTCTGACCATCCTCATCTTTATCGTTCTCATTGCCCTGGTTCTTGCATTCAGTAACATAACCACCTTTGGAACTATTTTATGGCCTGAAAATTTTCTTGCACAAATTGTTTGCCTTAAATCTATCTTCACCATTATGCACCGTCTTATTGCATCCAACAAAATAACAATTGCAAGTGTCTTCATGCCCGAAATCTTTGCATTGAAACTCTCTGCCAAATTATTGCAAACAAAATCCACCTTGCTTAACTCACCAAACTTGCTTCTGGCCCATAGCTTGGTGTGATGTTCTTCAAGGTATTTTTTACCTTTGGAACTACATACATGTTCTACAAGTAAGTAGCATCCGTGCTTGGGGTGTATGTGTATGCTGATCACCACAAGTCCTCTTCAAAGATCTTTCCTTTGAACTTCTTCGTGAAGTTAGTAGCAAGGTGCCACATGCCTTCCCTATGCTCAACCCAAGGAAAGGCAGCATCAACAGCATTCTCAAGACCTTTGCATGCACCAGTGTGTATCACCAAGCCTTCAGGGTGACCAATTACTGCCCGTAGTCACTGCATGAACCATGTCCAACTTTCATTTGATTCACCCTCAAGAATAGCATAAGCTACGTGTAGAAGCCAATTATACGCGTCCAAAGCACAAGTAGAAGCAACATGTCCCCTGAACTTCCCTGTTAAAGAAGTTGCACCTATTGTCAAGTATGGTCTGTAGCCGTCTAGGAACCCCTTCTAGCATGCCTTCAGGCAGACAAAACATCTCTTGAAGAATTTCTTATCTGCCTGCTTATACCTGACCCCCCTTGAGACCTTTTCTCTTCCTTTCACAACCTCGTAATCGATGTGAACAACACTACCAGGTGATGTTTTCTCTACCTCAGCTTTGAAACTATACAACATGTGAAAATTGTCATTCCACTTGCCTTGAATGAAGTCTAGAGCCATCTCCTTCCCATCAAAGACTCTGTGGTAAGGAATCAGAACGTTATTTTTTTGCTAATCTTTTCTCTGAGTTCAGCAGGACCAATGTTATGATCCTGCCTCACCCTATCAAGTACAGTAGCAGCAATCCACTTGGTAGTCGCCGGTCTAATTTTATCACTTAAAGAAGTATTAGGGAAGTTGTGTTTCTTTGTGTTTACTTTGATATTCATTCGATAGGAATCCAAATAAATCAGAGCTAATTATCAGCAGAATAAATATGAGAAAGACTAAAACTAAATATAGCTATTGCAACCTGAAATGGGTGTCCACCCCGCATTGGAGATTCATGTAATGTCCATTTACACACATTAATTTCCCTACAATGCACCCTAAATCTCTTTTGGTCGCTCTTTTCAATGATAAATTCGAACCCAACTCTAATTGCATAGGTGGCAACTGCATATCTGCAGTCCTCCACAGTCTCAAAGACAGTCCCCTCATCAATTGTAGGATTGCCCCTGTCAAAGTGTATCACTGGCCAGTCCTTGTCTTCGTCATCGTATCTACATCCCATTCCACATCTTCACATTCCTCTTCCTCATCAGTCCCATAGTCCGGCTCAAGGTTTGAATCAACCAATTATTCCCTGCTCTCCATCCTATCAGGGTCAGCAGCCACATCTGGATATGCTTTCTCATCATCATGCACACCACCACACATTCGAGTGTCTTCATGCTCGCTTGACAAAGCATCATGCTCAAGGACAAGCTGTACATGCGTCCTACATTTACCAGCACATATCCTTGCCATCACCACGGGACTAGAAACACTAATTGGGGTATGTAGAAAAGGAATCATAGTTCTTACCCATCAATGAGGATGTACGACACCTTCTCCGGGCTCCATACCTCCAAAGCTCTACACCCCGCTTCCTCTTCCCATGTTTCGTTCTCCTCTGTGCTCTCCAGACTTGAAGGATATTCCGTGCTCTCTAGCCATGCAGGACCCATCTCTGTGTTCTCAAGCCGCACAGGATCCATCTCCGAGCAGGATCCGGATCACCTGCGTTGTTGGGCACCTAACCCAATTGTCGACTCTTGGTTTTCGTTTCCAGACGCGCCTGGGCGGTGGACGGCAGCAAGGAGACAAGGTAGGGAGCGGAGGGGAGGGGACATGAGGGGATGGCAGGGAGGGGAGGGTGAGAGGACGACAACCCAAGGGGAGGACGATAGCAGTGCACGACTAAATGGAGTGACGACGGTAGGGTCAGAGGAGCGGAGCGGAGCTGGTTACGACAAAACATGGAAAATTGCACAATAATATGTTGGTGGGTGGCACTAGTTCTCGAACCGAGGATACACGCCATTGAAGGTGGAGGAGGTGGGGCTGCCAGTCACAAAACATGCCACATCGTCATCCCTTGTTTCTAATACCCTTTTAAAAAAGAAAACATGCCACGTCGTCATCCCCTGTTTCTGATGGTGTTGCTACAATTCGACGATACATAGTGGCATAGAAATTATATCGTATAAACATAAGGGCACAGTCGTCAACATGTCTAAAATGGAACCCGGTATCCTACCTGTCCTGGTACATTGCCCGATGAGGTGGATAGCCACGACCGATCTTTTTAATACATTCGCACTGTTATGCTGAGAAGGGAAATAAAGATTGAGCGGTTAATGCAACGAGTGTCGAATTATTACCCTCTCAGGAAATTGGAGATTATTATTTTCACGCATGCCCGGAGTCCAAATCTACTGTCAGTCTGTCACTCCCCTTCTCCGACAAACCACAGTTCACCTTGCGCAGCTCCACCATGCCGCACCACCTAGGGTAACCTGGCCCCGCCTAAGCAGCCACCGCGACAGCTGCCGGAAGTGGGGTATTTAGCCCCTCTAAGGTAGTCCATGATGCTCTACTTCAAGGCCGGTCTCCCATTGCCCTTCCAGGTGGATGATTTTGCCGAATATGCCAAATCGTCTACGGCGGCGGCGCCAACGTTGTCGGTGCCGGATGCGGCGAGCAGGGCCAAGAGAGCGCTATGGAGAAAGTGCGCGGTGGCATTATGGCGTGCTCTAGGCAGGGGAACAAGGTACGTGTCAAATCATTCATGAGAGCATGCCGCCGAGGGTACACACCCTCGAATAGGGCAACACCAAGGTCTAGGAATTCTTGTGTCTATGCTTCGGCGTGGGCGGCCTTACCGCAGTGGGGGAGGCTGGGAACACACCTTCTTCTGTAGCAAAGACGCTCCATCCAATGCACCATCAGAGGCCGTACCGTGGTGGCGACCAAGTGTCTACACTCAACATGTTGGATTGTTCGACAGCTGGAGCCGACAACGGGCATTAGCTCAGCCCATCGACCTGAAAGCCGACAACAACTCTGCCGATGACATGGGGGAACGGATGCCCAACATGGTGGCCATTAGAGCGTGGTCGTAGCACTGTTGTGCCAGGGCTGCCATGCCTGGGGTGCACGGTAGCACGCAACTACCCAAGGCCGGTTGTCGGCCAGGATCGCTCGACAGGACGTGCTCCACCATACGAGAAGGACTAGCAAAAGGTGAGATACTAGTCCGGGACACGAAGCTCTAATACGGCGGACGATGCGATGGCGATGGCAGCGAGCTTCGATTGGGGGCATGGGAGGTTGACCGGACATGGCCGGGATGCAAATTAGAGCAAGTGCAAGCTCCGATCTAAGACGAGCAGCCGGAGCTGAGCAAAGGTTATGGGGAGGGGAGCAGGGGAGAAGAGCAGAGTAGAGCAGAGCAAAGAAATAGATCTGGTCCACGAGGGGTAAACTAGTCCACGACCGCAAAAAATAACGGGGAATACTGATAGGGAGGGCCAAGAAGAGTTGACCTAGTGACGATATTTGAGTTCAACTGTTTTTTGTCTGGTTCAAATGACCGTTTGGCTATTAGATTTGTATTCACCCCCATTTGGCCCCTCTGGACAATTGGCGATTCTACTACGACCCCTCCGCGAGATTTCAGCCAACTCGGGTACCGGGATGCACTCGCCCAGGAACTTTCGGGCCGCAAACCAACAAGCCTCCTTGGAGGAGCCTCGTGTGAGCAAGGCAATGAAGATTCTGCTTGACATGCCTGAGGTGACGTATCCTCCGAAAGATGCCTCCGCTATGTACTGCTGGCGACCGAGGAGAGGGCGGAGGCCCTGGTAGGGATGCCCCACTTTGACGCTTATGATTTGATTGCTCGGGACCACAGGGCTGAAGGTCACGCCACGGAGGGTGATCCTTCTTACACAGTAGCGCCTGAAGAGGTCGAAGCGGCAGGTGAGCAGCTCTCGAAGAGTGACCAGAGCTTGCGCAAGAGGACCTTTGCTCCTTCTGGTGACAAGGGAGATGTTGATGTGTCTTGCGTCGAGCCATCCCGGAGTGCCCTCGAGGACTAGGACCTTGACGATCCCATCGAGGGGGAACCCCTTGAGGAAAACACCACCGAGATCCATGATGGGGGACCCCCTGAGAAGACCGCCACCAAAGGCCACGTGGAGGGTAACTTCCTGGAAGGTAAGGGCCTCTACGCGAAGAACACTACCAGAGATGATGGTCTGCGCCATGTGAGGAGGGTGAAGCGGGGCGCCTAGGGCCCCGACAATGAGTAAGATCCACCAATGACCCAAAATCTTGATGTTTCCTCCATGCTCTTCTTCTAAAACAAACATTTATTTTTAGAGATCCCCCGCAGGTGAAGAAACCGTGGGTAGGGGCGATGGAGCCACGAGCCCTGTGAGGGACGACACACCCTCAGGTAAGCATCCTGCCCCGGGGACTAGAGGTGCCGATGGGGCCACGGAGGCTACGACATCAGATGATCTGGCTGGTGGTTGCAACGTTGATGCTCGTGTTGATGGATAGACATTGGCGGCCATGGTCGAGACTAAGCACGCAGAGGGTAGATCCTAGTGGCGCCACTACCCGCCAAAGCTTGGATCTTGGCAACAAGGGAGAGCCCTGACGCCTTTGTTGCTTCCTTCTCACAGCTCGTGTAGGCCACCACCGCGAGTCTCACCTGCCTAAGCAGAGACCTGGCCTGCATGAAGTGTGAATTCACGGCCAAGCGGGATTGTCTTGATGATGCTTGGTCACAGCTCTACGAGGCCATGATGGCTAGGAATCGGTTCGTGAGCCTCATGCGCTGGCACCAGGAGGAGGCCGAGAAAATCCTCTCCAACGTGAAGAAACATGGGGATGCGCTAACCTCTCGAGAGGAGGGCACCGCTTAGCGTGAGAGGGAGGTCGGATCCATCGAGGAGAAGATGAAGGCTAGGAAACAAGATTTGTATCAATGAGAAGGGGCTAGCCACCAGGCAGGAGGAGCTCCAGGAGCGGGAGCCGGCTGCCGCCTCTCGGGTGGCCATGTTGGAGGCTCAGGAGAAATGGATCAGCGTGGAGTGCGATCGCCTCGATGGAGAGAAAATCTAGCTTGAGGAGGGCTGACGGAAGCTGGATGAAGAAATCGTCGGGCTTCGTGACCAGCTACGCCTCCAAGAGGAATGCCACCTCGAGGAATTGAGTGCCTTCAGGAAGAGGAAGGAGAAACTCGAGGCTGAGCTTTGGGGCATCAAGGCTGAACTTGAGCGGTCCATGCAGGATGGTGAGAAAACATCCACCAAGTTGGACCAACTCCAATCCGAGATGGACTACGCCATCGAGGAGGAGTGACGCGACCTGCTGCGCATGGTCGGCAAACAAATCTTTAACAATCTTCTTAGCCTTGCTACAACAATCGACTTAGTGGCCATGCTTCGGCCCGTCGACTCAGCGTGGCGGATTCCCTTACCGTCAAGGTGCACAAGCATGTGGATACCCTCTTGAAGGCGTATTAGCGCAACATGGTTGAAGGCGAGGCTCTCGGCCAGGTGGCCTCCAACATGGAGCCAAGTGCCACCCACCAGGACGCCTGAAGACGCGCCCCATAGGATTAGATGCTCATGCTCTGCAACAGATGTAACAAAGTGTGTTTGCAAAACTCCTACTCGTGCGAGCTTGTTAGTGTATATGTGTTTTGCATGCATAAAGAAATCTTGATTCTGTGCTCGTGACCTTGCTCCACTGCGAAGTGGTGGACCTCGGGTTAGAGAGGAAGTTGGCAAGGATCTCATGTGAGACCTCACAAAGCGCATCCTGTGATGGCTTTACTAGAGATGAGTCCCTTATGAGACATGGCAAGGGAACCTCGTGGTGCCTCGTGGAGCTCATCCCATGATAGCCCCCTGGGGGAATGCCTCGTGTTCTGTTATGCTAACAGAGGCAAAAACCACGCCAAGGACACCTTGTGGGACTCAAAGTGGTCCTCTTGTGAGGCCATCAAGTTGAGTCTCTATTGAGACCTAGGCGAGAGATCCGCACGGGCCTCAGTGAGGGCATCGCTGGGACCTCGGCAAGGGAAACTCATGGCACCTTGCGAGGCACGTCTCGTGATGCCCCTAGAATAAAACCTCTTAAGAGGCTTAGGAAATGACCCATGGCGCCTCAATGAGGACCTCCTGTGAGGCCGTGCGGAGCACATATTGTGATGGTCCCCCTAGAGAACCTGCTTCTACTCTATTTTTCTAACATAGGCAGGTCTCCGACGAGGACACCTCACTACAAGAAAAGTTGGCTTTTACAACAGACGATTTTCGTGGTTGAAGGCATGTTTTTTGTGGCTAAAAAGTCTTCTATGACAGATGCCTATCGTGGTAAAAGCCCCGTCACAAAAGAATCTACCATAGTTTTTTTCCTGACCGTGGGGGATGACACCCTTCAGCCACAAAAACTTGTTCTGTCATAGATCTGTTCGCCTGCTGTGTTGACTGCTGATGTCATACAAAATGTCACGTGGCAAACACTGTTAACGACCAGTTACCGCCGTAAACAGCCACGGAAACCGTTGTAGAAGCCAAGCCCAGCCAAGGCCTGCTCATAATTAAGTGGGCCGACCCATCAAGAGAGCCCAATAAGATTACGGCTTGTTACTGTTTCGTCTGACAATGTTTGAAATGGGCCAAAAGATGTGGCCAGCAGCAGCCCGCGAATGTCAGGCCTATTACTGTTCGGCCTACAAAAGTCCACACTTTTCGAATACTGTGTGGCCTGCTAACATGCTGCGTCAAGTAGGCCCGATACTGTTAATGCCCACGGTCAGCCCGTCACTGTTCTCACAGCTCATCATGGGCCGCCTACGAATGGCCCACTTTTGAGAAGGTCCGATACTATTCTAGCCTTTTACTATTCTGGCTCGTTACTGTTCTAGCAGTCTACTATTCATGTCCGTTACTGTTCTGGCCCTTTACTATTCTGGCCCGTTACTATGCTGGTTGACCCCGTTCTGGCATGTTACTATTCAGGCCTGTTACTGTTCTGGCCTGTTAGTATTCTGGCATGTTACTGTGCTGGATTGCCACTGTTCTGGTCCGCTGGTGTTTTGGCCTGCTACTGTTTGGCCTGTTACTATTTTGGCTTGTTACTATTTCAGCATGTTACTGTTTCGGCCTGTTACTGTTCCGGTCTGTTACTATTTTGGCATGTTGTTGTTTTAGCCAGTTACCGTTGCTGTTTTGGTCTATCACTGTTTTGTCATGTTACTGTTTGGGCCAGTTACCGTTACTATTTCGGTAATTCTAAAACCTGATCGACCTGGCTGGCGCAGTTATGGTACCGCCATGCGTGGACGGTGTCAACTAAATGCCTACATGGCCTATGCGAGTTATCTAGATATTACATCAGCTGCAAACTTCTTAAAAATATTACAAAATATGAACAAAAGGGAAAGAAAATTCAGCACTTCAGTTGCGAATCAAGTTGATAGCAGAATCCTCAATTTGCTTTCTCAATCCATCAACTGCATCTCCCTTTGAGTGTGACAACTACATTGGAAAACCACCTTGAGATATGATCTTGCAGTCCCCTCTTTGGTGGTGATAGCAATAATTTCAGTCTGAAACTAACTAATAACGAGTTAATACAGCAAAGAAGACAAACTACTCATAGCTAAGAATGAACTAGATAGGAATTATAACTGCATAATACAAACTTGTAGAGCAGGAATGCAAAGCATGAATGAACTATATAGTAGAGGATAGTTATGTCATTGCCTAGGACAAACCAGAACCAGATACAAGATATAATGGTGTGGCTTGTGAACCTGTAGAACAGGACAAACAAGCATTAGACAAGTATGCCAACAATGAAATGATCAATCAAACAAAGTGTTTCTTAGAATTTCAGTATAAACTAGCCAGGTCATTTCAACAAATATATATGGAAGAAATGGTATCTCCTAGAATGCAAGAGACATTGGGTGACTCGGAATTTGCGGTGAGCTACACAATGGCATGCAGCTACTGTCATAGCTAAGAATGAATCACATAGAAATTATAACCGCATCATACCAGAACTTGTTGAGCAGGAATGGAAAACACGAATGAACTATACAGTAAAGAATAATTATGCCATTGATTAGGACGAACCAGCACCAGATACAGAAAATATATAATAGCATCGCTGGTGGATCTGTAGGCTGTGCAAACCAACATGTTCAATGTTGCCTTTTTGAGATCTACGCAAAGAAAACGAAAATAGTTAGTGTTGCAGCTTTTGAAGAACCAGATGGCAACAACAAAATTATAATCGAACTAGTACGAAGAGTCTGAACAGATACCACAGGATAGCAAAACAATGCCAGGGAGGAAATAATAGTAGGAACTTAGCTCAGGAATAACCAAATAGAGTCAGCAACTGTGTAACAGGGAATCCACACTAATATTTTCCACTGGCATTAAATTTTGCAAGAACTACACAATAGCAGGCAGTTACTGGTGTACGGAGCAGCTAAGATAAGAACACGTGCATGACAAAATAACAGACATGTGCATGACTTGATATTTGTAGAGCAGCGAATGCAAACCAACATGTCTAATGACATTGTATGTACTAGCACGAAGAATAGGCGTGTCCAGTGACTTGTATGTAGTAGCACGATTACAAAAATGCAGTTCACTGTGACAGGCTTGAACCTGCTATACCGTTGACAAAACAAAAATGGGTTGGAGATTTGGTTAACCTTGGTCGGAGACGCGTCTAAGCATCGTCGGTACCGTGCGAGTGACGTCTAGGTCATCGAAGATGATGCGGTTGCGGTGGCTGTTGGTGTCGGGGAAGCAGATCTTGGGTGGTTGATGCTGGCTTGAAAGCGGTGGACGAGAGCGTCACTGAGGCAGATCCGGTGCAGTGAACGGTGACAAACGTGCAACTGGTCTGGAGCGGTGGACATGGAACTCTTTGAACTAGATCATGCCTGGTGGACACCAGTGAAGCGAATCTAGTACGGTTGGGTAGCTTTCGGCAGCAAGAAAGCAGAGCTTGGGCGGTCGATGACGCCATCGACATGGTGAACAACACCGTAGCTCCTAGATCTGGTGGGTGAGCATCGGTGAAGCGGCTACGCAGCGGTGCACGAGACCGCAGCTCAAGCTGGAGCACGCGGTGGTCGTGGAGGGGATAGAGGAGCTTGGGATTTTTGGGAGGACCGGCGGGAAAAACTGGGGGAATCAGGACCATAGAGGTGAGTAAAAAAACAAATTATGATCGTGCCCTCGAGCTACCGACTTTGGCATGCCCATTTGTCGTCTGAACAATGGGTAGATTTGGAATTTTAAATTCTAAAGTTTTTGAAACGGAAGGGCGCGAAATGCTTCAAGGTTGGTGTATGGTTTTGCCGCTCGATTGAGAATTTGAATTTAGCTTGCACCATCTAATAATAATAATATAAAAATGGTACTCCCCCTATCGTAATAGTGGTTATAAAGGTGTGTTCAGGTACCGTGGTTATAAAGGTGTGTTCAGGTACTCGGAGGAAACCGTAGAGGCAATATATGTCAAGAGAGGGATTTGTCCGTCCATGTGACAGAAAGATACTCAAGGGCCCACTCGGAGAAGTTATATCCAATAGCTCCGCAGCGTGTGATTTGATCACAGGGATATCACTTGTCGGAACGAGTCAAGTAGCATTGTTCGGTAACGAGATTGAACACAACATGGTGATGTCATTGATCAGATCTCGGGCAATGCCAGTATCGAGAGAAAAAGGGAATAAGACACGACTGTCCCGGTTCAAACGACGAAAGATCTTTGTGGAACGACAAGGGTCACATGGACATCCAGGTCCCTCTGTCGATCATTGGTGCGGGATTGTCCCGACCATGTCTAGAGTGTTCCCGAACCATGGGGTATCACGCTTAAGGGCTTGATGATGCTTAGAGAGTGTTTATAGGATCAGAAGAATCGCCGAAGAATAGTAGAGAGAAAACCGGAAGGGTTTCGGTAAGTCCGGAGGATGTCCGGAGTGGAGGTGGAAGGTGTTCCACAGCCACGGTGTTTGAATAATATGTGAATGAATGTTAAATATTGATTTAATTTTTTCATAATTATTTAATAAAAGATAAAATCAATTTAAATGGTCAAAGGCTTAATGGGCCAATTCCCGGAGGGGAGAGGGCCCATTAGGGAAAGGAGAGAGGGAGAAGGGGCCAAGGGGGTTGTCGGCACCCTAGTGGGCCAGCCCTCCCACGCGGGGCCCATGGGGGTGGCTGGTGGTGCCACCCCTCCCCCTCCTCTCCTTTAGTCCCACCACGGGACTTTGAGGGAGGTAGTACCTCCCCTCCCCCTATATATAGTGGGGGTATTTGGCCAAATAAATACATCCAATAATCAATAAAGGTCTTCTCACTTTTGGGAATACCTCCAGTTGATATTCTCTCTCTCTCTCTCGTGACCGTGGTCCCAAGTCTAGACTGCGCGAACAAGAGACATCTTCACCGCGGAGCGCTGTCGCGCTGCGGGATTCGGATCCAGGAGCTCTACTTCTGCAACTGCTGCTGGATCGGGGAAGCGACAGTCATCGTCAGGCACCGGAGGTGTGTAACTCCCCGTGAGGTGTCGCACAAGAGGCACTCAAGTTGTTGGAGCCACATGAGCGCAAGGACTCCATCATGACCTTGAGGTCGGCTTCGGCTCGTCTACATCAACCACACTCTCCTGAGTGTTGACAACGCTTTTCGGTCTTCAAGGGTAAGTTCATGAAAATCCCCTCCTATTACTGTATTACTAATAGATAGGTCCTCGCAACATCATGGGTTTAGGGGCGTAGGGTAAAATTTTATTGTTTTCATACGCGGAACCCCTACAGTGGTATCAGAGCTAGATCTATGCGTAGTAATGCTAGTACGGGTAGAACACACGAGATGAAGCATGTGGGCGTTGATCTTTTAGTTGTTACCCTCCCACTTGTACTTGTGTATACCGCAGTAATGCTTGATGAAGCGTCCCCCAACCGACTTTACGCGTTCATTCGTGAGACTGGTCCATGCTTGACATACGACTTGTACCGTATAAAGTGGCTTAGGGGGTGTCTGTCTCTCTCGCATTAGTTGGTATACCATTTGAAATGGAGGGCCCCAAAAGGGGTATAGTATAGACAACTACTTGTTCAACATTGTGCTGAAAGTTCGTAGGTAAGAACGGTTCTTGTGCGAAATCCCATTTAGCCACGTAAAACATGCAAAGATAAAGTAGAAGCGTCTAACTTTGTTTTGCAGGAGGGTGTTGCTTTGTGATATGGTTGTGGCAAAGGTAAAGTGATTACCTTTTGTTACGTAGTAGTAGATAGTCACGGAGGTGACGGACTACCACGCTAGAATGACACTGGTACCCTAGTGTCTACGGCGCCGGAACCCTGGCACCGGAATCCGGTGACGACGGATGGAGATCACGACGTGAAGGACCATATCACGTCGCATTTACATTCAATTTTATTGTTTGTATATCTTATTGTGTGCTAGTATTAGATACTCGATGGTAACCTAATAAGATGATCCCTGTTAAAATTACCAACGATTGTGTTCCCCCTTAGTGTGCACCACCAAGAAAATTCTTCGGTATGAGGCGATCCATGGTACAGGCATGGGTGTCAGACATATCTACGTTCACATATAGTGGGTGTAAGCCATGTTGCATAGCAAATACACTAAGGTCGATTTGGCGAGCCTAGCATGTGCAGGCATGGCCTCGGAACACGGATGGTCAAAATATCGAGCACGAGTCGCATGAATGATGTGACCGACATTTAGCGTCCACCCTTGAACCCACATTGATGGACATGACGATCAGGGGAGATGTGGCTGAAAGGGGTCGTGTTATCACTAGGAATCCTTCATGGGATAGGTGTTTCTGAGTGGAGTTATTATTAACTCATTTAATGATAAACTTAGTCTAAATTCCTTTTGCAATTATAAATGTAGAGATGGCTCACCGTGAAGCTTACTTTGTCATTGAGGAATGGGTAAAGGGTGAGAAACTTAGACTTGATGGATCCAACTTCCCTAGTTGGCTTGTGCGCCTAAATGATCTCCTTACTAGGAATCATGTGGTAGACTACATACGCCGCACAATGGATTTGACTAAGCCAGACTACTATGAGACCCCACAAGAGCTGGCAGACCGCTATTATCGTCAAGAGATGTCCACCTACATTCAGATTATAATGCGTTATGGGATGGTGGATGAACTCCATCCGCTCATGGGTGATCTTGATCCATATTCGATGGTGGATCAGCTGAGAGCAGAGTTCATAAGCCATGTGCGCATGTGGAAGCACGAGCTGCTTGGAGAGTTCCTTTCCATACAGATGGAGGAGCACACTTGTCTAAAGGGTCACTTGGAGTGCATGGTTGATGCACACATGAGACAGGTTCACTTCATGGACTACTGGATGGATGATTCATTTGCGATAGGCGTGCTGCTTCGATTGTTGCCTCCTAGCTACGAAGGACATGTCCGGAGTAGCATCATGAGTGGTGACACGGAAACATTGGATTTCCAAGAGTTCATATTACGTTTCAGGAACGTAAAGGTTGAACCAATCACCGGTGAGGTCATCGATGACAAAGGTATATATTTGATATACAAATTTTATAAATGTTATAATCTTGCAAACACATTTGCAGTGTTTAAGTATATTTGATACTTGTTCTGTTTTGCTAAAAACAGGTCCTTCTGCATGAGAGGTGCTTGCTGAAGAGGAGGTGACGTTGCGTGTTGATGGCGAGCATGATGATGATGGCCGACGACACTCTCCCTCAACATTTATCATTTAGTTTATATTTTGGATAGTTATTGTAATCAAAATATTGTGAACTTCTTTAGTGTGTCTCACACTTTGTGAGACGGTTATTCATATGAGCTTGTAACAAACAGGTGTCCCACTTTTATGAATGATTTCTATTCGTGTTCATATCTTGTTTGATTATATGTGAATTATCCTTGTTGTTTGAAACTAATTGATAATGCATGAACATTTGTAAAATATTTAAATGCCTTAAAATACCCAACTTAAATGATGTTTCATTACGGAATGAAAACCATTGTTTAAATTCAAAAGTTATGTTGATAATATATGAAAGTAATTCGATTTCTTGTCATATATAAATCATGCCTAAGTTTGGTAAAATAACTTGAACACCGAGTATTACTTGAATACAAAGTGTTTAATGAATTGTTAAAAGTAAATACATATTTGATGTATTGTGTTTTCACAAAATGGTAATTATCATTATATGATTGTTTAAAAGAGTAAAAGTAGTTTACCAAAGAAACAAGAATATGAAACTATTTGATTTGATCAAAGTATTTCATCAACAAAGGGTACAAATAAAAAAGGACCTAATTACTATGATTTGATCAATAGTAATGAAATTCAAATTTATAAGAATGGCATAGTAGAAATTGTGGAATGCAAAGCGTTTTGAAACGTCAAAATGCAAAGCATCACAATATGATATTAGATATCAAAATGGGTGAATAGATGGCGCCAAATAAATCATTGTAGTGTAGATGTAGAGACCATTAGTTAGAAATAGTTAGCACTCAATTAGAATATATAGTGAACCATCTGGATTCGTGAAAGCGGCTCCATATCTAGTATGGATCGTTGTAGAAGTTTTGGAGTTATTTGCTATAACCAAAACAATAGCGAATAATTCCTTGTAGAGTATTCATTGGAAACTTTGAATATGAAATCCATAGCTGAAACCAAAAGGAAAGAAAAACTAGTATTGCTTGGATTTTGGTACATTCTTGAGAAAGTTCACTATTAGTGATATTTCTCAATTATGGAGCAAATGGAAGATAGTGAAAAACACGATGAGGATTTAAATCCCTGTACTAGAGTGTTGAGAAGCGCAACGGAAAACGTTCCTGAACGATTCTCTTCACAAAGGAAAGAATCAATGATAATGATCATTGTGTTTTTCTCACTAGTGTTTTCACTACATGGAGTAGGATTCAAAATGTAGCCCATATCTTGTATGGAGACATTTATGAATCATTTGTCATGATTTTTGGAATATGACAGACCTACGAACTACTAAGGAAATAATGGTAAACTAGAATTATGAGAAATCCCATAGCAAAATTCCCTCGAGATTAGAAAGCAGTTTGTTGCTAAATATCACAAGTAAAAGGAGTTACTTGGAATTTTCCCAAATGACTTCACAGCCATAGTGGAAAAGGGGGTAAATGACAAAAGCACAATTTGTCAAGTATTGGACGAATTTGATTCAAGTGTGCTAAATGTCTAGTGGATTTAAAATTAGTAAGAGTACTAGTATCTCATAGTAAAACTCCAAGTTTGATATTTGATCAAAGGATTTGAAATTGTTCAAAATAGTGAGTGGATATGCAATTTGCATGAAATTGAGTGGGATCTATGAAAGTCTTCCTAAAAGAATATGTGAATGACATATTTTTGAGTGGGAGCAATATAAGTCTTAAATTCAAATATGTAGGAACATAGTTTAAGTAAGAGTAGTGACTCATACCCAAATATGTTAGAACATATTTTGAGTGGGAGCTAATACAGTGATTCTTAAGGGTGTTAAGAATAAAAGCGCAAGTACTTATAAATAATGATTTATAAAGTGTAGAAGTTGATAATAAGTGTATTATGATATTATGTAGTACTCCTTAAGGGATTCTGAAAAAGGGTTTCAGAATAGAAGTTAATTAAGGAACTGGTCCTTAATAACTCAAATTAGGAATAGTATTAAGTTGAACATCAATGGTTGAAAGAAAGAAAAGGATGATCATCATCCACTATGTTGAGACATAGGTTCAATCTTAGAAAACCATGATGATAACTTAACATAATATATGATCCAATAAGGAACGTTTAAAGTGATTAAGTTTGAATCACGTGACGTTGAGCTAAGTTTGTCCGCAGTGTCTGATAGAGAACTGCAGACATATTTTCCAAATCCCTAAAGGATGACATATCTTAAAGCATAAAGAGTTATGTTATAAGGGAATATGTTGGAAACTCCTGTAAATACCGATTAGAGTCAAGTAGGAAGCGAGGTAAACTAAAACATCAAAAGTCGCACAGAGTGCACTCATGTTTCGATGATTACATTTATAATAATAGATAAGGGTACCATCTAAAGTGTTGTATAATGTTATGGCAGGGTTAGTTCGCTTTTAACATAGAATGTTGTGTCCCAGGGCATAGTGCCCATGAGAAAGCCCTTGAGGTTGATCTAAAGTCACTTTAGGCTCCTAGAATCAGGCCTCGTTCTGCTGCCATAGCGACGATACATACACACAGATGTTGTCATGTGATGATAAAGTATTAATGTCAATCAAGGTGACATTAGTAAGTTGCAAAGCATTTGGGACTGTAAAGTATAGGCCCAAGACTCAACCTCTTCCATGAGCAAGCATGTGCAAGGTATCGGATATGGTGCCAATGATTATGAACAAATGTAGCTAGTGTATTTGTACTCTAGTGCAAGTGGGAGACTATTGGAAATATGCCCTAGAGACAAATAGTTATAAGAAATATTATCATATTTCGTATAGTTTATGAGTAAGTTTTATATCATGCTATAACTGTATTGAGTGGAAACATCAATACACGTGTGATATACAAACAACCAGGGGTTCCTAGTGAAACTCTAGTCACTGGTTCATTGGTCAACATATGATCAAGTTTCGTGATCATGTGGCATTTATGCTAGTTGGAAATGGAGTCATCTCATTCTGTGAATGAGATGATGAACCAATACACAACCTAAACATCGTGACCCGATCATGTCACGAAGTTCAAGTTATGATGATTAGAAATGGATCCTCGTAGACTATTCCATAGACCGTGAGGCTATATTAATCACTGTCTCCGGAGAGTGCTTAGATAGCATCAAGCGCCACTTGGTAATATAGTGGTTATAAAGGTGTGTTCAGGTACTCGGAGGAAACCGTAGAGGCAATATATGTCAAGAGCGGGATTTGTCTGTCCATGTGACGGAAAGATACTCAAGGGCCCACTCGGAGAAGTTATATCCAATAGTTGCACAGCATGTGATTTGATCATAGGGATATCACTTGTCGGAACGAGTCAAGTAGCATTGTTTGGTAACGAGATTGAACACGACATGGTGATGTGATTGATCAGATCTCGGGCAATGCAAGTATCGAGAGACAAAGGGAATAAGACATGACTGTCCCCGTTCAAACAATGAAAGATCTTCATGGAATGCACAGGGGTCACATGGCCATCCAGGTCCCTCTGTCAATCATTGGTGCGGGATTGTCTCGACCATGTCTGGAGTGTTCCCGAACCATGGGGTATCACGCTTAATGGCTTGATGATGCTTAGAGAGTTTTTATAGGATTGGAAGAATTGCCGAAGAATAGTAGAGACAAAACCGGAAGGGTTTCGGTAAGTCCGGAGGATGTCCGGATTGGAGGTGGAAGGCGTTCCATAGCCATGGAGGTAGAATAATATGTGAATGAATGTTAAATATTGATTTAATCATTTATTCATAATTATTTAATAAAAGAGAAAATCATTTTAAATGGTGAAAGGCTTAATGGGTCAATTCCCGGAGGGGAGAGGGCCCATTAGGGAAAGGAGAGAGGGAGAAGGGGCCAAGGGGGTGGCCGGCGCCCAAGTGGGCCAGCCCCCCCGTGCGGGGCCCATGGGGGTGGCCTGCGGTGCCACCCCGCCCCTCCTCTCCTTTAGTCCCACCTCGGGACTTTGAGGGAGGTAGTACCTCCCCTCCCCCTATATATAGTGGGGGTATTTGGCCAAATAAATACACCCAATAATCAATAAAGGTCTTCTCACTTTTGGGAGAACCTCTAGTTGATACTCTCTCTCTCTATCTCTCTCTCTGTCTCTCTGTCTCTCTGTCTCTCTCTCGTGACCGTGGTCCCAAGTCTGGACTGCACGAACGAGAGACATCTTCACCGCGGAGCGCCATCGCGCTGCGGGATTCGGATCCAGGAGCTCTACTTCCACAACTGCTGCTGGATCGGGGAAGTGGGAGTCATAGTTAGGCACCAGACATGTGTAACTCCCCGCGAGGTGTCGCGCTTGAGGCACTCAAGTCGTTGGAGCCACATGAGCGCAAGGACTTCATTACGACCTTGAGGTCGGCTTCGGCTCGTCTACATCAACCACGCTCTCCTGAGCGTTGACAACGCTTTTCGGTCTTCAAGGGTAAGTTCACGAAAAGCCCCTCCCATTACTGTATTACTAATAGATAGGTCCTCAGCATCAGGGGTTCAGGGGCGTAGGGTAAAATTTTATTGTTTTCATATGCGGAACCCTTACAAGTACACCGTACACTATATGTCCAGGAATTCAAGGCCGAGAGTCACATCAACTGATCATTCATAAACATTTTTTTTTCACAGAAACTTGGATACCTTCCATTCACACAACATAGGTGGTAAATTTTGCCGCTTGACTAAGATTTTAAATTTGTCTAGGGTCCATGTAATAATATAAAAATGGTACTTCCTCAGTGGGTTATTTTGCCTGAAAATGTTTGAAACGGAGGGGGTGCGAAATGCTTCGGGGTCGGTGGGTTATTTTCCCACTTGATTACGATTTTGAATTTGGCTGCCGGCCAAGTTTTTATTACTAGAAAAAAGGTTGTGTAGTTCGAACGCCATCTGGCCAGGAATTTAAGGCGAGACTCACATGAACTCATGCCTCCGATTCAAACGGGGTAGGCGATAGGTTTTGGCAGTAGATAGTGATTTTGAATTTAGAGATTGTCCAAAGAATAATTAAAAAAATAGGCCGTTTTCCCTCTATTTTAGGGATCCAAGTCAGGGAGAGTGATTATTTACCACGCGTATGAAAATGCAGATCTCCGATGCAAGAATGTTTGTTTAACATAACAACAAACAAATGTCTGAAGTAGCTCTGATTCAAGCATGTGAAAATGGTGTGCAACCAAGGTCTACTAATTATTTAGGTGTCGGCACAGACTCTTCTACAGGAAGCACTAACTAAATGGTAGTACTAATTCAGATAAAATAAAAAGCCTGCTGCGAAACAAATACTCCTACTACAACATACTATCAGAACACAAAGACCAGCTAAAGTATATGTAGAACAAATAAAACAAGATTTCATCACGCATACACTACTATATAGAGAACACCATTTCATCATATAAAACAATGTTTTATCAGACATACATAGGCCCCCAAAACGAATAAACAGATCTAATATTCCAGCCCCTGCCGCTGTGATTACAGCACAAACAAAGGTGCCGCCACAGTTCCATCAGCTACCAAAACAAACAAATATCAGACTACGGCTCTAAATAACACAACCTAGCAAACACATGCTTTCCCAAACAAGCCTTGCTTGTTTATCCGAGTGTTATTTTCATCTCCTTGATGTTGCAGTCTGAATCAGCTATGTTGCTGACAGGACTTCCTTTTCGTTTCTTTGATTTAGCACTCCAAATCACGTCGGTTGCTGAAGGAAATGAACAAAATGATCAGCAAAATCGTAGGTGTACAAAAATGCAAGGGTTGCACATGAATTACTGCACTAACCAGGTGTCATAATGTAGGGATGTAATGTACACCAACGTTTACGAGATCTGAACTTCTTAGACTTCATGCTGCTGAGATCTAATTCGAATACTCCCTCCTTCGCCCATATAACCACCATTTCTCTATCCTCAAATGCACAGAGTAACCTTACCGCATCTTTCCCACCATATTCCCATGATTTATCAAGGCCAAGGAGAGTATCCAACTCAACCTTTATATGAGGCACCCAAGCTTCCCATTTGCCTGTTGATGATCTTGCACTGGACCACGTGTTTAGACTGAAGTCTCTTATAACCACATGGGCAACATCTCCATTATGCCCCTTAGCGATGAAAAAATTGCATTTGGAAATATCATGTGTCTCATGGGGGCACTCAATATAACATAGTTTTGTTGTCACGTTATCGAAGGAAATTATATATCTGGAGTTCATTGTTGGCCAGTACAAAATCTCCCCTATGCGAGTTGATGGCCCACAATCAATCTTAGCCAGCATCTTAGCAGGTTGAATCCAGTCCTTCCATTTTCCTAACTCCGATGAGTACCTCTGCACCAGTGCTTGGTTACCATTGGTTACTATCCAAACAACCCATAAATTGCTGCAATAGTGTGAAGACAATTGCCCATGATTGTTACTCACGTCTCCGCCAAATTGGTGGTCATCGTATCATTGTTTCACTTCCACTGATTGGATCCCATGCCTTTATCATGTTAGACACATGCGGATAATGAAGTAGCACCCTACCATTGTGACATCCGAGTACATATGGTTTGTAGGCTTTATGTACTTCCACCAGCATGTTCAGCTTCTGGAAGATGGATCGGTCAAGATTATGATCTGTTAAGAATCGAGCGTCCTTGGAGCTGTTGGTGAAAAACCCAAGTAACGGCATTCCTCTATTGTGTGATAGGGTTATCCTTTTGAAATCGTTGCTTCCCATGAAGTCCATCCAACATTTTTGGGCGACTGATGCCCTCAGTATGCAGGATGGGTGCGGAGGAAGCCTAACAAGAATCTGACCAAATACATCGCCTGGTAAGTCGTTGATTGTTGCATATGTTCTTCCACCAAAGATGGTAGGATGATGCAAATAGCACAAGTGCATCATCAGAATTAAGTAAACAACACAATGCACAATGCACAACCCTAAAAAAGAATTAAGTAAACACCACAATGCATCATACATTTTGACAGGAAAATTTATTATCGAAATTTCCTAAACTGCACCGATCTGAAAAACTACCTAAAAAGTAGAGTCTGTCAACAAAATAACCTAAATAGCACAAGGAATAGACCAGAGTAGTATGAAAGCACCGCAAAATGCTTCAGCATGTCGGAACTAGGAAATGGGAATGAATAACTTTTTTTAGGTCACCGAGGAGGACAGAAAGGCCCCCACCTGAATTTTCTGGTTTTATCATAAAGAAGAGGAGAAAAAACGGACGAGCTTCAGTGACTTGGTGAACCTAAGTCTCACGGTGACTTGCCCTAGGATCCACCTTCCATCTTAGATCAAACATATGATAGTAGTTCAGATTTTGAACTAAAAAGTAAAACTATTCGAAAAAATTGACAAAAAATTAGTAAATCATCGGTGCCTAGGTTTGAATCCTATGAAAGTTTCATCCCATTCAGATCACTAGTTTGTGATTAAATAGATTTTTATGTTCCTAGTACTACTATTTTAAACTAATATCCACTGTGTCCAAAAAAAATCCCTGAGTAGAATACACAAAAGAGGGAGGAAGTTAGGGAGACAAAATTCAACACAGAACTTACAATGGGGTCGACGAGTTCTGAGCCGATGGAGAGAGTGTCGCCGACGAATGACGAGCCACAACCGTTCACGCTGAAGAAGCACGACCAAGCTGACGCATTCCTAGCATCCCACGCAGCCGTCGCTTTGGCAGCGGCAACCAACATAGCCGAATTTGTTCCAGCAGTAGCCAATGAGGATTTCGACTGCACCTCCACCGCTTTCCAAGCATCACTCAACACTTCCCAAGACTCCGATGCGGTACAAGCATCGGCCTCCGCATCTGCTTCACATGTATCCGCTGGTGCTGCTTCAGCAGCCACCTTTGCTTTACAAGCATCCGCCAACGCAGCAAAAATGCATCCACCAATGCCGATTCCATTTCCTATAAATGCCACAAGCTTATTTAGCTCGCAATTCCCAAAATAAATGCATTCTATCCTTCAGAAGGCCCGTAATGGCTGTAGGTTGGGGACGTACATACCAGCGAACGGCGGTGCGGTGGTGTTCAATGGTGGAGCAGCGGGGACGGTCCGGTCGAGGGAGGGCGGCTAGGCGGAGAAGATGACGATGGGGTCGAGGGGCACACGACTAAGCTACCTCGAACTCGAAACTAACTTTCGCCCCACTATTTATTTTTATTTTTTTGTGAACCCCGCTTTTTTTAGGGGAAACCACGGTTGTATTAATAGTAGCAACCACACGACTGATACAAGTTTGTGCACTTGCGTTGCTCAGTTTCCCGCCTATAAACATCAAGTTTGTGCACTTATTCATGTGATACAATCAATTGCTGGGTAAAATATTCCAGGTGGTAGAAGCCTACCCTTTCCATGACTTCAAGATGTAGAGTTCAAACATCGACCTGAAATTCCACAATCTACTACTACAAGTTTTGGGTTACTACCAGAAACATGCTAAACAATCACTCGCAACTAGCATTAACATCATCATTAATAGATCTTAGAAGGAAAAAAATTGAAAGATAAAAAACCACCGCAAGTTCGAATAAGATGACTGTTGTAGCCAAATATAGTCACATAAAGCCAGGTCCAATATATATGTCATAATAGTACATCAAATATATTGATTCGTGGACACCACACACCAGTAGAGCAAAAAAACAGTTATAGTACCTGACTTAACAAAAAGTCATCCTCACAAGAGACCCATACCCTTCAAAAATGAAAGTAGAGCGGTCAATATGGTTTATAGATTTCCTCATCTTTTGCAGGATCAGGATTGTATGGGCGTGCAGAATCTCGAATTTCTGTCCGGTCTCATCTTCTTCTAGAGCCGAATTGAAAAGATTGTCAGCTCGCATTCCCACATGTTTCAAGATCCGGTCGTACACCTGGCCAATCAGCTCGTCGCCATCCACATCAGGCAAATCGGGGACTAAGTTGTCAGCCACAAACTTTTGAAAATCAACAACAGCATCATGAGCAACTGAAACTGATGTATTCCATCCTGCAGTCAAATCAGCTATCCGCTTAGTGGATGTGGACACTTCTTCCTTCAGGCGCCTAATCTGTTCGTCTTGGTGTTTCACTTTCTCTTGAAGGCATGAAATCATGTGTCTGTGAGCTTTGTATTTCTCAGGGAGACGGGCAATTGTCAAATCCTTGTAGTGACCAACACCATTACGCCATGAGCAATATGACTAAGGCGGAAACTGCAGATAACAAATCCAAAATTAAACCAGATTCTCATTTAAAAAAAAACAAATTCTCGTTTCACAATCCAAATTCAGCTGCACACATCGTGCAAGCTCCACAGTGGTACCGCAAATGGCAAAGAATCATAGAGGCATATTTCCCAAACATGGGAAACATAACCGACATGAAAATGCCGTACGTCAGGGTTTGCCTTCTTAGCTAGCACATGAGCAGTCTTGGCCTTAGTAATAAGTGCAACATATCAAAATGACTTCGTTTCTGCAAATCATGATGCAGCAAAAATGATCAGTATATTTTAGGGGACATTTTTAGTAATAAAGTGCTCTTTATCGAAAAAATGTTTTCAGGGACAAAGCATAGGTTAGTGAAATTCCGGCAAAGTAGCTGGATACATAAAAACACTTGTCACTCGATAATGCCTCCTCCACGGGTGGGACATACGCATGATGCTAAATGAAATGCAGTAAAACCAGTAAATTTTCGGAAAGAACACATCAACTTCACAATGCAAACAAGGATACGTGCATTAATCTGATGCCAGGGATTGGGCGTGTTTCCCTTTAACGAACAATATAATTTAAAGAACTCAGCAATGCAGGACACCAGCAAACAACAATCTGTTTATGAACGATATGTAGCAAATTACATCTGCATTGTTCCTCAGAGGACCGTTCTGTGAAATAAAGCCAGGGGGCAAGCTTCCCATCCTCAAAAGACTCTTCTTGACAGCATATACTTACTTATTTTCAGTGGACCTTATAACTAATTCGATGGCTACATCCATGGTGATCCCAGCTTCCTAATGTGGCATATAGATCTACTATTTCAATTAGAAATCACCTAAACAACCATCGAGATGGTTGCGAACTCACCGGAGATTGCACTAATGCGATGGAAAGGTGGACGCTGCTGGGTAAAGAAGGTGCGTGACGGGGGAGGTGCACAAATATGCAAAAAATATAGCGATACTCGTATATAGATAGAGATAACAGTAACACATAAACCAGATCAATTAGTAGTAACCAAAAACTCCAGAAGGGCTATAAGCAGACTATCAACTACTCCCATATTAATTAACCTAGTGTAATTTAACGTGGATGTACTATGTGACGGTGAGTACTACTCCCTCCGTCCCAAAATGTAAGGCGCCTAAAATTTAGTCAAAAGTCAACATATTTTAAGTTTAACCAAATTTATACATAAAAATATAAACATTCACAATACCAAATCAATATCAATAGATTCGCCAGAAAGTATAGTTTCTCAAAATGTCCATTTGATATTGTAGATATTCATATTTTTTCGTATAAACTTGGTCAAACTTAGAAGATGTTGACTTTTGGCTAAAACTTAGGCGCCTTACATTTTGGGACGGAGAGAGTAGTAAACAAAAGGGGATTACTTAATTATTAGTGGAATCTACAGCCAACCACCAAAATCATCATGAGCATGCTAACTATCTAGATTGCAGACCATACTTGGTTAAGAACCTAATGTCCAACTCTAATTACCCAAATCTAAGAGCATCTATCCTATTTACGACTGAGTGCAGTGAGTTGGAGACATCCGTTAACTCTACAGCCATCTCCTCGGCCTGCATCTGATGGCGCTCCTGCTCCTCCTCTTCGAGGTCATCGCGGATCTCGAGCTGTAACCATAGTGACATCATCGCGCGCTGCAACGAAAGTGAGTGTGGTAGGTCTACCCAGTGGACGAACATGCAGCGCTCACATTCATAGTTGTAACCCAGGAACCTACGGCCAAAGTTCGTTCCCTCGAACGCAACGTGGCGATGGGGTGCCAGGGCACAGTCGCACCAGAGCCAGAGATCCGCATTGTAACAATGTCATACCACTCCGTGTCTACCATCCGTGCGACATCTGAACCCAGGAAACATCGTCAATCGCGACGGGCATAATAGAGAAAAAACCCCAAAAGGGGAGAACCCATAAGCTGAATTCGAGAAAATAAACTGAGACCGTGAACTCTGGCATACTTACCCTAACCCGCCCGCCTTGCGCATCAAGATCCCTCATCGTTCGCTGGACCGGCATGACTGAATCCGCCGACATTGCTCGAAAAAAGAGTGTGCCTTCAAAGCCTAGTGTAGTGGCTTCGTGGAGAAGGAAGAGGTAGGGGAGACGGTCCTCACATTCTCTAGCTACTACTCCGTATTGGATTTAACTCGGCCACTGATAACTGGGGCCCGCGCTAGAGAGC
The DNA here is from genome assembly GCA_910589775.1 of Avena eriantha. NCBI lineage: Eukaryota > Viridiplantae > Streptophyta > Magnoliopsida > Poales > Poaceae > Avena > Avena eriantha. The sequence goes on from OU342745.1 coordinate 108,925,362, forward strand.
ATGTGGACCCCCAAACATCACTCACCTAGTTTAACTTGCATTACATGGAGTACTTTTGGAAAACAGATCAAAACTCAATAAGTAAATAAACCAAAGGCCCCATCTATTTTTGCGAAAACCCATTACAAAATGGAGACGCTCACAAATATGTACACACACTCACCCCTATGAATGCAGGTACGCACACCCTACACCTATGAGCACTTCAGAAAGACTGGATCTTGACACTGATCCCGCGGAACTTGATCTTGATGAAGTCACCATAGGCACCTCGCTATATATTGACGGGAACGTCGCCTCTCACTACCCTCATAACCATCCTTCAAAGTCGAGCGCCGAGGCTTCATGGCGAAGGAAGTGCTAGGGGGTTGGAGCTCATATTCGTTGGCTGCTCTGGGATGTAATTGAATTACTAATAATGTGGCCCTCGGTAGTGAGCCCATAGACCCTAGACACCAGTGACCATTACAATTACTTTGGGAAAACCGAGCAAAACTTAATACAAACATAAGGCTCATCTCTCTCATTTTTGTGAAAATCCACTACAAAACGCAAACGCTCACAAATGCATACACACACTCACCCCTATGAACACATGAACGCACATCCTACCACTATGAGCACGTCTGAAAGATTGTGTCTTCAGACTATCTGGTGGGGGGGCTTGAGCTTGACGAAGTCACCATAGGCATCGACTGCCCTCGTAACCATCCTTCAAAGCCAAGCGTCGAGGCTTCATTGAGAAGGAAGATCTAGAGGAGTCAGATCTAACATTCGTTGGCTACTATAGGATATAACTATACCACTAATAACAATGGAGCCCCACGGTACTGAGCCCATTGGCCCTAGACATGAAAGCAAGCACGGTGTCAAGTCTTAAACGTATATCTTAATGGTGGAGTGGGTAGTGCAAACAAAAATATTCTTCACGGTTATTCTAGTGCTAGACTTATGTCTAAGAGAATCAATTGGGAGGGCCCACTATTCAGTGGATAACAATCTGTTTTTTAGCATGGTTGTGTGGACCCACTTCAGTTCTAAACGCTGGACCAAAAGTAGTTTTCATAGCTACTTCTAGACACTACACACGCCTTTACTATACGTAGCTTAGAAATTTACTAGCCTCGTGTCTAAGAAAATTGTAGGTTGCTTTGAAAGTTTTTCGAAAAAGCTTTTGGAGGTACCCATCAAGGGGTCAATTAATATATCACAAAACACCAAGAGTTTTGACAATAGGTTTAACTTCTTGCTAAGATAGATTTTGCATCTTGACAATTTAACGAAATTAGGTCAAACTTGAGCTACAAGTAAGCGTGATATAGATTGCTCTTGAATTAAATGTCTTTTCGGAGGTCTATGTGTGCATCTTGTTGTAGTAAATAATTCCATCACTATGAGTTTCCTACTATCTCAGGAAAGAACATTCTCAATTTTCTGAGTGTGATGACGAGATTGTTCTTTCCCGTAAAGCAAGTCTGAAGAATATGGATCTGAATGACACATGAGGCAAGTTTTCAGACATATATTGTGGACCAACATGTTGTACTTACGATTTCCCATGTTTTATGAGTTCTCAAACTTCCTAGCTAACTTCGCCCACTTGATTGATTTTATGCCGATTTATCGAAATTATTAGGTACAAATTTAACTGCCACAAGTAAATTGTAGGTTGCTTTGAAAGTTTGACGAAAGATCTCTCTTGGAGGTACCCATATATATCAGGGGGAGGGGTCAATTAATATATGGGAAACCACCAAGATTTTTGATGATATATAGGTACGATTTAACTTCTTGCTAAGATTTTGAATCAATTTAATGAAATTAAGTTAGACTTGAGCTACAAGTAAGCATGATAGACTGCTCTTGAATTAAATGTCTTTTCAGAGGTAGATGGGTGCATCTTCTTGTAGTAAACAATGTCGTGGTGTGAGTTTCCAACTACCAGGAAAGGACATTCTCAATTTTTCGAGTGATGTCATGATCATTCTCTCCCGTAAAGGAAGTCCGAAGAATATTGATCTAAATAAATGCCACAAGCCAAAGTTTTCACATGCACACACACACATGCACGTGCCACACTCGTATATACTGTATGAAATGTGATTTAACGAACATTAAGTTGTTATTAACCAATAGTCTTGTTAGAGAAAAAGGCATACATTAAGTATATTAATAATAACTATCTAGAACATGGTGGAGTTTGCTCTAGATACTGTTTAACACGAATCCAACTACTCTGAACCATTGGATCTAACAGCCCAACGGTCATGATTGATACTATGGATCCAATTCAAAACTGCCTACCTAACTCCACCCACTTGAATGACTTTATGTCGATTTATCGAAAATAGGTCAGATTTGAACTAGTATAAGTAAATTTTAGGTTACTATAAAAGTTCTACGAAAAATCTTTTGGAGGTAGCCATCGAGGTCACAATTAATATATGAGAAACCATCCAACGAGAGTTTTGACGACAAGTTGGATCAAGACTCGCAAATCCAAACATTTTGCTAACTGTTGGATCTTCTTTTCCATTCCTAGCATCTAAAAAGATTCTACTAATAGTCTTGATGAGAACAATGAACGCTAGTATGCACAAACCTCAAAACACACACTTCATTGCTCAGTTTTAGGGTCCTTGTGTTAAATGCATGGACTTGGATGGAATTTTCAATTTTTATGAGGTCCTTGATATGTAACTTGTACTTTCATCGATCGTGTTCACTCTCAAGCACATCGCACCTACTAGACTAACCATTAGATAGGCCATTCGTAGTACTTCTTATTATCTTATCTTTATCTTGTCCTATCTCTTACTATACCATACCATACCACGCACTACATATAGTGTACGGATTAACTTTGAACGTTGACTGTTGGATCAAGACCGGGAAATCCAAACATTGTTAACCGTTGGATCTTCTTTTCCATTCTTAGCATCTAGAAAGATTCTACTAATAGTCTTTAGCACAAAGACCGCTAGTATACGTAAACCTCTAGCTCAAAACACACACTTCATTGCTTAGTTTTCAGGGTCTTCCTTGTGCTAAATGCATGGGCTTGGATGTAATTTTCATTTTTTATGAGGTCCTTGATGTAAATTGTAATTCTACCCACCGTGTTAACTCTCAAAGCACCTCGCTTCCTACGAGATCTACCATTAGATAGGCCATCCGCAGTACTTCTTATCTTACCTTTATCTTTGTCTCTTAACTCTTACAATACCATGCATACCACCCCTACATAGTGTAGGGATTAACTTATTTGAACATTGACCGTTGGATCAAGACTGGCAAATCCAAACATTGCTAACCGTTGGATCTTCTTTTCCATTCTTAGCATCTAGAAAGATTCTACTGATAGTATTTAGCACGATGAACACTAGTATGCAAAAACCTCAAAACACATAGTACTTCATTACTCGGTTGAAGGGTCCTTGTGCTAAATGCACGGACTTGTTGGATGTAATTTTCATTTTTATGAGGTCCTTAATGTAACTTGTACTCCCATCGACCGTGTTAACTCTGAAGCACCTCGCTCTTACGAGACCTACCATTAGATCGGCCATTCGTAGTACGTCTTATCTTTATCTTGTCTCTTATCTCTTACAATACCATACTACTACATATAGTGCAGAGATTAACTTTGAACATTAATAGTTGGATCAAGACTGGCAAATCCAAACAGCATTGCTAACCGTTGGATCTTCTTTTCCATTCTTAGCATCTAGAAAGATTCTACTGATAGTCTTTAGCACGATGAATGGTAGTATGTGCAAACCTCAAAACAAGGTACTTCATTGCTCAGTTTCAGGGTCCTTTGCTAAATGCATGCATGGACTTGGATGTAATTTTCATTCTTTATGAGGTCCTTGATGTAACTTGTATGTACTTCCACCGACCATGTTAACTCTCAAGCACCTCGCTGCTACGAGACCTACGAAGGTTAAACGAAAATGCAACCGCCCAAATTATCACCGAAACTGGACCATAGTTTCTTATACGTAATACCCAAGTTTTTAGTACTAGGATTCCTAGCTATCTTCGCGCATTTCGGTGACTTCTTGTCAATTTAACGAAATTAAGTCAAAATTTTAACTGTGATAGACTGCTCTTGAATTAATTGTCTTTTCGGAGGTAGATGTGTGCATCTTCTTATAGTAAACAATGTCATCGGTGTGAGTTTCCAACAATCAGGAAAGAAAATTCTCAGTTTTCTGAGTGATGACGAGATGATTCTTTTCCGTAACGAAAGTCCAAAGAATATGGATCTCAATGCCATAAGCCAAGATTATAGACATATTAGCTAGGTGGACCAATGTGTTTTACTTACGATTCCTATGTTTTATGAGTTTTCAAGGTTCCTAGCTGACCCCGTCCACTTGTTGAATGACTTTATGTCGATGTATCGAAATAAAAGTTCAAATTTGAACTTCAGTCAATAAATTGTAGCTTGGTTTGAAAGTTTTATGTAAAATGCTTTTGGGGGTACCCATCGAGCGGTCAATTAATATATCAGTTGAGACTGTTCGACTTCTAGCTACTAAGATTTTGCCTCTTCAAAATTTTGAACCCCTTTTGAAAACGATCATATGAAATAAGGAGAGAGGGGAAATGATTTTTCTATTCTCTGTGGTCAACACACAAGCTTGAGGTGCACCTTAGGCTTAAAGATACTTTATAGTTTCCACTATGTATAAGGTGAACCTTAGCGGATGCCACATACTAGGCCTTATTAAGGTGTGCTTTTTATCTATATATCTACTACTATAATGGAGCAGTTTTGAATTGGATCCATATATAGCACCAATCTTGACCGTTGGGTTGTTAAGTCCAATGGTTCAGAGTAGTTGGATTCGTGTTGAATAGTACCTAGAGTAAACTCCACCATGTTCTAGAACCATCATGTCACCAACCCCAAAATTTCAAAGCACAGTAGGTTGTATTCTCAATATGTGTAGATAGTTATTATTAATAGACTTAATTTATACATTTTTGGGGTGGTGACATGATGGTTCTTGAACATGGTGGAGTTTGCTCTAGGTCTGTACTCCCTCGCTTCGTCCCAAAATATAAGGCGCCTAAGGATTGGTCAAAAGTCAAACCTTACTAACTTTGACCAAATATTTAGAAAAAAATATCTACATCTACAATATTGAATGGACATATTAAGAACATATACTTTATGGTGAATCTATTGATATTAATTTAGTATTCTAAATTTTTATATTTTTGTGTATAATCATGGTCAAACTTAAAAAATGTTGACTTTTGATTAATCCTTAGGCGCCTTATATTTTGATGGAGGCAGTACTATTCAACACGAATCTAGTTCTCGGAACCATTGGATCTAACAGCCCAACGGTCATGATTAGTGCTATGGATACAATTCAAAACTACTCCACTATAGTAGTATAAGTAGAGAGAATACAGTCTACTGTGCTATGAAATTTTGGGGGTGGTGACATGATGGTTCTAGAACATGCATGGTGGAGTTTGCTCTAGGTACTATTCAACAAATCCAGCTTCTGTGAACCATTGGATCCAACAGCCCAATGGTCAGGATTGGTGCTATGGATCCAATTCAAAACTGCTCCACTATAGTACTACAGATAGAGATATCTTATCTTATCTTACAAGTATATAGTGTCCGAATAACTTTGAATATTGACCGTTGGATCAAGACTCGTGAATCCCAACATTTCCAGCCGTTGGATCTTCTTTTCCATTCTAGCATCTAGAAGATTCTATTGATAGTCTTCAACATAATGAATGCTATGCACAAACCTCAAAACACACTTATCCATCATACTAGAATCTTCTCCCTCGTAGCTAATAATCATTGACTTCTACATGATCTTATCTTATCTTATCTTACCACTATATAGTGTACGAATAACTTTGAATGTTGACCGGTTGGATCAAGACTCGCGAATCCCAGCATTTCTAGCCGTTGGATCTTCTTTTCCATTCTAGCATCTAGAAGATTCTATTGATAGTCTTGAACACAATGAATGCATTATGCATAAACCTCTCAAAACACACTTCTCCATCATACTAGAATCTTCTCCCTCGTTTCTCTAGACCATGTTACCAAAAATTTCAAGTGTTAGGTAGCTAATAATCTTTGACTTCTACACATGATGATACAAAGTACAAGGACCAAATATACACCCATACTTTATAGATGTTGATCAAATTTATAATTTTTTGTGCTTTACCAATTATAATTTTATATAGTGACGATATGCCATACGTTTACTATCGAGCCTTATTAAGGTGTGCTTTTTTACACAATGCGGGGGTAGTATATTTCTTTGCTTAGACATATGGTCACCTCTGTCCACACGTTGTACATGCTGAGAGAATAAAAAGTTGGCAGGGGAAGAGGGCAGCAGCGAAGAGAAGTTGAAGGCGGTTCCATGTTAGAGAAAAGTTATGATGGGTTTCTGACACGAGGTACTCCCACGGCCTTATAGTGTACACTCTGTTAGTAGTAAATTTCAGGACCTATGCACGCAAAACAAATCGTGTGTTTTCTCTCTCCTTCCATATGCTCCATCTCTCCTCCCCTTTCCCCTCGCGCACTGGTCCGGCTGATCTCTCTCCCCTCATCCACAGCATGGCGCTGCGCACGTGTGCCTTGGTACGGCAACTCTGTGTCTCTGGCATGTTCAGCAGCCGCGCGTTGGTGTGGAGTAGGGACGAGGAGTACATAGGAATGAAACCACTTTGGTCCTTGGCGGCACAAAATTTCAAACTTTTTTGGTTTTCGAAACTTTCACTTGCTTCCCAAACATCGGGAGGGAAGGTTATCCAAAAGATCGGCCAAACATCGGGAGGGAAGGCAATTTTGAACCTGTTTTGAACATTGACCGTTGGATCAAAACTGGCAAATCCAAACTTTGAACATTGACCATTGGATCAAGACTAGAAAATCCAAACTTTGCTAACCGTTGGATCTTTTTTTCCATTATTAGCATCTAGAAAGATTCTACCGATAGTCTTTAGCACAGTGGATGCTAGTATGCGCAAACCTCAAAACACACACTTCATTACTCAGTTTCAGGGTCCTTGTGCTAAATGCATGCATGGACTTGGATGCAATTTTCATTTTTATGAGGTCCTTGATGTAACTTGTACTTTCACTGACCGTCTTAACTCTCAAGAACCTTGCTCCTGCGAGACCAACCATTAGATCGGCCATTCGCGGTACTTCTTATCTTATCTTTATCTTGTCTTATCTCTTACAATACCATACCACCATTGTATAGTGTACGAATTAACTTCAAACATTGACCGCTAGATCAAGACTGCCAAATCCAAACATTGCTAACCGTTAGATCTTCTATTTTCCCTTAGCATTGAGAAATATTCTATTAATAGTCTTTAGCACGATGAATGCTAGTATGCGCAAACTACAAAACACACACACTTCATTATTCAGTTTTAGGGTCATTGTGTTAAATGGATGGACTTGGATGCAATTTTCATTTTTTATGAGGTCCTTGATGTAAGTTGTACTTCCATCGATCGTGTTAACTCCCAAGCACCTCTCTCCTATGAGACCTACCATAGTTAAAATAAATGCAACCACCCCAATTATCACACAAACTGGACCAACTGTTTCTTATACGTAATGCCCAAGTTTTTAGTACTAGGATTTTTCAAGCTTCCTAGCAAACTTTGCACACTTCAGTGACTTCTTGTCAATTTAACGAAATTATATCAAACTTGAGCTACAAGTAAGCGTGATAGGTTGCTCTTGAATTAAATGTATTTTCGTAGGTAGATGGGTGCATCTTCTTCTAGTAAACAATGTCATCGGTGTGAGTTTCTAACTATGAGGAAAGAAAATCCTCAGTTTTCCGAGTGGTGACGAGATGGTTCTTTTATGTAAAGACAGTCTGAATAATATGGATCTCAATGCCATAAGCCAAGCTTTTAGACATATTAAGTGGACCAACGTGTTTTACTTACGATTCCCATGTTTTATGAGTTTTCAAACTCCCTATGTAGCTAATTAACTTTGTGTCGTGGTGGTGGCACGGCAGATACCATGTATAGGCTAAAGATGGGGCCAATAAGCGCTAGGGCAATCTAGGGAGGGATAGCAAGGTGATTCCACGCACATGTGTTTGTATTTCTCTCTATCAATGGTGGTTGACAAGTGCTTCTTAAGCTGTTCGTGAGAAGGAGAGTAGGTCTCTTACCCCCCATAACTGAGCTCTAGAGTTCTATCCTAGGCAGAGAAAATGATCCATCCCCTTCTATGGAGGCCCTGGTGCTCCTTATATAGGGGAGCCCAGGTTAGAAAGTTAGGGCACATGTGGTAGCATATTCCCCGAATATGCCCCTTGGTTAAAGTTAGATGCTTCTTTGTTCACTTTAACGGTTCGTCCGTACTATGGACGCAACCCTCTGCGTAATCCATGCCTTTAAGCGTCACCAGACACGGGCTACGTCAGCCGACATTGCTCACATCATCTTGGTCGGCCCTGCCCCGCTGGTCCTTCCCTCTGCTTGCTTCGCTCATGTTATAGCTGGCAAAGGCCACCTTTTGACCAGTGGAATATTCCTTCCTTCTCTTAGAAGCCAAGTGGTAGTCCGGATAGCGCTTGGCTAACCCGGCTACGAGGGTACCTACACAACTTAGTAAGTGAACATAGCTATAAGTTTCATGCTGGCCGGATTAGTGTTAGGCGAATGCCCCATGGGTCGGGTTACTCCGTAAGTCGACCTGCCTTGAGGTGACCCGACCAGCATTTTCTTTGACTGTGCCGTACCTCGGCTAACTCGGCCTCTATACCCCGGCGTGACCCTACCCAGGGGTATCCCCCAACATTAGTCCCCGAAGCTAGTGTGGTCTTAGCAACTTCAGCTGTTAAGGCCACATCAGGTTAACTATCCGAATTTGTGCTTCTTCAACCGAGTTATCTCGTAATCCGGATTCTTTACTTTGATGTTCCCTTGGCTCGTTCCGAGTCATTCCTCGTTGGTCGGTCCTTTGCTCATGTATCCGAGTTATCTTTCCTTCTCTCATACGCTTCCCCATGTCCTACATGGAGGGTAATCATCACTGCTATTTACTGCGCCGGTTACTGTAGTAATGTCAGGAATAACTGCTCTGCACGTCCTGTCGCAACAGCGGCTCGTTAACTATAACACCACATCACGTCACGGGATCGTTTGCTCCCTATGCCCCTTGCTATGGCTGGCGTTTGATTGGTCGATTTTGCCGCGTACACAGCCACATCGTGTGGTTGGGCCACCGCAAAGGATCCCACTACGCTCCTGCACCACGTGGTTAAATAGGGGGTAGGGGCCATCTTGGGGAAATTCCTCACACTTTGCGCCCCTGCCTCTCTTCTCCTCCGCTGCGGCGCATCTGCCGCCACTGCTTCTGCTCTAGTGCCACGCCACCGCAACTGTGCCCAGCCACACCTAGCGACCGCGTCGCTGCCTCCGCTCAAGCTCTTCGCCACGAGGCCCTGCGCTTCAAGGTTCCCTGTGGCCGGCTACCTCTTCTCTGATTTCGTCCTTGAGGACTTCGACCTCGCCATGACTGAAGAGGAGGCTGCCATCATTGCCCAGCAAGAGGAAGAAGATGAAGCTCGTGAGCACGGTGGCTGGGATGGCGCCTTTATCTGTCAAGATGACCTTGACTGGCTATATGCGATGCGCCGCATCCCCACGGGTGTCGCCTGCCGCCTCATCGCTGACGAGATTACTCCCTCTCCAAATCCAGGGGAGTTCGTTGTTTTCATTTTGCACTTCCAACACGGCTTCCACCTTCCCATTTCTGATTTCTTCCATGATTTCATCTCCATCTATCAACTGCAACCACACCATCTCCCTGCCAACACTATTACCTCTCTCTCTCCTCCTTTGCCTCCGGCATAGAGGGGTACCTCGGCCTCTAGCCCACCAAGGATATGTGGATCAAGTTCTTTGGTCTGCGGAAAAATGTTGTCCTGGATAAGCACCTTACTCCGGCTGAGAAGAACCTGACCCAATGCGACGGAGCCTCCATATGTCCCCGCAAGAACTCCACGTTCCCCTGGGTCACCGGGCTCGAGTCTTGCAAAGGCTAGGCCCGGACCTTCTTCTACGTCCGGAATACCACAGATGAGGACTTGATCTGGCTCCTCCCCTTCAAGCTCGGAGTCCTGGACACCTCTCTGTGGGACAACATCTCAAAGTGGCCCATGGCCCTGGCGAACTTGGTCGACCACCTGATCAAGGAGCTACTCAAGGAGAAGTTGCGGGGCGAGGATATTATGATCACATTCGTCTGCAGCCGGGTCTCCCCTCTGCAGAAGCGCGCCCACAATATCTGCTACTTGAGAGGCCCCCTCGACCCCCACCAAACTTCCTCTTTCGAGCTCAACAACTCGGCGGTGTTCTGCCGGGTCAAGGCCATGTTCTCCGAGGATTGGGAATGGGGGCTTGCACCCTACACCCGGGCCAACCCACCTCCAAAGGTAAATTTCTCTCTTGCCGTTTTTCCGGATTTTCTCGGTATGCCGGGCCATCTCTGTAATTCAACCACTGAATCTTTTGTTCTCAGCGATTCTTCCAGCAACCACTTGAGGATGGCAATGAGCTGGCGAGCAAGTGGGTGGCAGATCGGACCGAGCCTGACGAGGAGGAGCCTGACCCGGAGAGCTTCTTGCCCACACTGGACACCACAAAATGCACCTATGGCAAGGCCTCTTCTTTAAGGGATTGGCATGATGACGATGACTCGGATGTTGAGGTTCTTGAGGTACTTGACCCGGTGCCCATCTCTTACACATTACTGCTTATGTCCGAATCTTCAGCTAACTCAGACGGTCAGGTCCTCGAGGTTCCCCCTCTCACCACGGGTGGTTCGGCTCCTGCCCCTTCCTAGAAGCGCGCGTCTACCTCGGCCGCAGCTTCGTAGGCGCCACCGCCCAAGAAAAGGCAGAAGAAGTCTGGGGTGAAAGCTTCAGCCAAGCCAACAGCCAATAGCACAGTCTGGAGGGCACCCAAACCTCGGGCGCCCCCAACTTCGGATGAGTAAGTCATTTTCCGTTTGCTTTTGGGTCTTTCTAGTTCTGCCTTTACCCTTGCCTTTTATCTATTTTTCTTTCTCTTTTTGACTTGCTGCTTTTTATTTTTCCAGAGCTCCTAGGGTCATTCCCCAGAGCGGTTCCAGCATTTCATCTCCGATCCGGAGCAGTCCTTCTCCCCCTGCGACGACGACATTCGCCCGCTCAGTCCTATTCAAGAGGACTCCACAGCTATGCCTGATCAGAGCCTACCTCGTCATGAGGAGGGCAACATCGATGTGGGGGGTAGCGGGGATGCCTAGGATACGGCAATGCTGGACCTTCCTAGCTCCTCTGCTTCAGCGCCACCACCAAACTCTGAGGTGCCAGTTTCATCGGCACCGCCCCACCCAATTTCTTCTTCAACTTCTGTTTCTTCAGCATCAACAACACCAATACCAGTAGCACCAGCAGTTCCAGTGCCAGCAGCACCACCAACAGCACCAGTGATACCAGCAACACCAGCAACAGCATCAGCATCAACAGCAAAGCTAGCAACAGTAGCAACAGCCACAACCAAGCTGCCGAAGAGAAAACCTCAATCCACTGCCTCCGGATCTATGGTGTCCATTGCGGACATCTTCCAGCCAGCTTCCTAGGCGTAGTCTGGATCTGCAGCATCGACTCTTCTCCAGCGACCTGTGTCATCTAGAAAGCTCAAGAAAGCTGTTGGGCCAGCCAAGGGATCCGCTTCCGGGTCTCCTGCTACCGGATCAGAGGGCAGTAAGCAACTGGTCCTGCATACTAGTCCCGTTGCTGCTTAGTTTGCAAGGCGGGAGGCCCACACCAAAGGCTTGGTGACGAGCCACTCTCCTAGCGGCGAAAGCTACAACCCATTGCTCATTGAATATGTGAACAACTGCAATAATGCCGAATTTATTGATCCGAAGAATGATCTGCCGGAGAAGTTCGGCCCAGCGGAATTCAGCGCTTAGATGAACTCTACCACCAAGGTTATCTCTTTGCCTGGCCGTATGATGGAGGTAACCCTTTTCTTCTGCTATGCTACTTTACGTGCATGAGTGCTTATAGATATATCCCCTAGTCCCCGAGCCTCCGAGGGAGTAATTTATTACTCGGTTGGATGCTCCTAGAGAATCTTAGTGTAAGTCCTTAGCATTTCAAAATAGTGATAAATTTAGAGCCGGGTTAGGTTCCACTTGACCCGGATCTTGAATACTTCGAATATCCACACTCCTAGAGTCAAGTTAAGTTCCACTTGGCCCAGATCTTGAATACTTCGAATATCCACACTCCTAGAGCCGGGTTAAGTTCCACTTGACCCGGATCTTGAATATTTCGAATATCCACACTCCTAGAGCCGAGTTAAGTTCCACTTGGCCTGGATCTTGAATACTTTGAATATCCACACTCCTAGAGCCAAGTTAAGTTCCACTTGGCCCGGATCTTGAATACTTCGAATATCCACACTCCTAAGCCGGGTTAAGTTCCACTTGGCCTGGATCTTGAATACTTCGAATATCCACACTCCTAGAGCCGGGTTAAGTTCCACTTGGCCCGGATCTTGAATACTTCAAGTTCTTCTCTTTGCATGTGAACTAACATTGTCTTGTTTCTCATATCACCACCAACCGCCAAACTGTTGAGTTCCAGCGCCTGCTGGACTCATACAAAGATGTTCGCACCCGATACAACAAGCTGTTAGAGGATCACTAGAGGAAGGGTAACTTTATTTGCTCAAGACCTTTTCCTTCTCATTGCTTGTTATCCTTAGTGATTATTAATTTGTAATCCGACTTATGTAGCCGAGGTTGAGGCTGAAAACATTATCATGCGCAAGAATCTAGCTGAAATCCAAGGTAATTTGTCTTATTCTCTTGACCGTTGCGTTGTTTCCTTGACTCGGTAGATACTTATACTTCGGCTCCGCCAGATTAACCCATTATTGTAGTTGCCCTTGAAGATAGCGTATCCATTCCTGATATGATGACACATTTTCTCGAACAAGCAGGAAAGCATCAAGCCGAATTGAAGGAGAAGGATGACGAGATAGCTTAGCTCCGCCTCCAAGATTCAGAGATTACTCGGCTGAACGCCAAAATCCAAAGGCTCAAGGATCTCCATAAATCTGAGCTGGATAAGGCGGATCAGGAGTTCGCCAAGGAGAAGGAGCGCTTGACTACTCAGATTTCCAAAGACAAGGACCTGCTGCAAGAAGCCAACATAAAACTTACGTTGGTGACTGTGGAATATTAAAAGCTCCCGGCCAACATTGCCAATGTTCATGCTGAGATCCAACGTCTCCTCTTCTAGATTTCCCATGAGTTCCTTTCCCTTGCTCAATTTTCACCTCTCTGGGTTTAGTGCTTCTGCTCACTGTTTTCCGTGGTTCTGTTCTCAGGCAAGTTCCTAGAAGGTGACTCCATTGCTTCCAATGTCGTGGCCAGATCTCGCCAGCAACGTGGTATTGCCACAGGTCCTGCCGCCGGGTCGATCCCCTATGAGATGGAGGATCTGCTGGCGAGCCTCGTTGCTCGCATGGAGCTGGTGAAGAATTATGGTGCATATATCATGCCGGTAGCGATGCGGATGCTTAACTCTCTCTGGCCCATTGAGCCCATTCCCAAGGGAAATGCAACTGTTATAGCCAAATTGATGGAGTGCGAGACTCAGTTGCACTTATGGCGAGAATCTGCTGCACGAGCCGGGGCTGATATAGCACTGCAGTTTATGCTCTCATGGTATGAAGGAATAGACTTGGGCCTGTTGACCCGCATGCGCACCGGATCGAAGTGGTCCAATGATCCGGAGTGTGTTGCTCGTCGCAAAACCTGCGCCAACAAGCTTATCCAGTATTCCATCTACCATGCCTGGAATGAGGGTCCAAGCTACTTGGATGGATTCGATGATGCTGGCACTTCTGAGGGCGAGGAGGACGAGGCTTCCGAACTTGGCGACGATGCTGAAGATCCGGAAGATGAAGAGGCCAACCCCGAAGATGAGGCCAAGGCTAGCGCCCCGCCCACAGACGCCGAAGTACCTCCTCCGTCGGCCCATGATTCGGCTTCTGCCCCTGCTCCTTGAGCATGAAAAACACTTAACCGTTTTTATCAGATCCCCGAAATGCCGGGTGAAGATGTGTTTAAGCACTTTGGTTCGGTTTTGCTACAATTACTGTCGTTTGCTACTAAGTTCTTAATGTCGGATTATCGTGGGCGAAGTCCCCGAGTTTCCTTTTCTTGTTCCCCCAATTTTTGACTCGGCTCGCGTCTACCTTGATTCGGTTTTCTGACTTACGAGTCCAAGGTTCAAAAAATTGACTTAACAATACTTGAAACTTTGAGATCAGCTCAAAATAATCCGGCGATAGACGAATAAAGTAAATAAGGGTTAGTCCAAGTAACAAATGTTGGCTCGATTAGTTCCCTTTCCTTAGTCGTTGTTCATGTTTTATGCCATTCCAAACTTGTTCTCTTGCTTGCCATGAAGCCAATTCTTGTTGGACAACAGCAAAGTCGAAGAGTTGGGTTTTTGGTGCTCACACACTACTAATCCGGCTAAGGTACAAGTATTGTAAGCTAGCCAACATAAAAAGGACATACAAACAATAAAAACAATTATTATGGCAGTCCCCGAGTTTCTACTAGGGGTGCTGAAGTTTCATTGATAAGCTCATTGCCGACATACATACCGACATATGAGTGACTCGGATACATTCACCTCTTTGTTAGGTGTAAAAGGGACGAAGTAGTGCTACATTCCACGGACGCTTAGATTCTTCTCCGGACATGTCCGCCTTGTTCTTCTCATGTGGCTATGCATCAATAAGATAGTAGTCATCATTGTGCAAAGCTTACAATGAAAGGCCCTTCCCATGGGGGGACAATTTATGCATGCCAGCAGTGCGCTGCACTAGCCGGAGTACCAAATCACCTTCCCGGAAAACTCGGGGGTTTACTTTCTGACTATGGTAGCATCGGAGATTTTGCTGATATATGGCAGATCTGGACAAGGCCAGTTCTCTTGCTTCTTCTAGCAGATCAACATCATTTTGCCGGGCTTCGCGCACCTCGGCTTGATACTAGAAAACCAAGTAATTTCCCCGTAGGCACACCAAAAGTGCATTTTTCTGGGTTAAGCTTCATCTGGAACCGTCTTAAGTTAGCGAATGTCTGTCAGATATCACCAAGGAGCGTATTGCTTTCCTTAGTTTTTATCACAACATCATCCACATAAACTTGCACATTCCGACCTATCTGGTCATGTAAACATTTTTGCATGTATCGCTGATACATTGCTCCAGCATTACGTAATCCAAATGGCATGGTGCGATAGCAATAAGCCCCGTATGGGGTGATAAACGCAGTCTTTATTTGATCATTCGGATTTAGGGGTATCTGGTGGAAGCCAGAATATGTATCTATGAATGACAATAACTCACACCCCGTAGTTGAATCTATGACCTGATCTATTCTTGGCAGTGGGAATGGGTCTTTTGGACATGCCTTATTCAGGTTCGTGTAATCAATGCACATGCGCCATACCACGGCCACGTTTGGGTCATACTTTTTCTTTTCCAAGAGCACTGGATTAGAAAGCCAATCCAGGTAAAGTACTTCCATGATAAATCCGACTGCAAGGAACCTAGCTATCTCATCCCCAATGACTTTTCTTCTGTCCTCAGCGAAACGTCGGAGAGGTTGCTTCACCGGATTAGCACCGGGTCTTACATTCAAAGAGTGCTCGGCCAACTCCCTCGGCACACATTGCAGATCCTATGTGGACCAAGCAAAGATATCCCGATTCTCACGGAGGAAGTTGATAAGCTCGCTTTCCTATTTGCTGCTTAACCCGGCACCGATGGTTATGGTTTGCTCTAGGAACTAATCATCGATTGGCACTTTCTTAGTGTCCTTGGTTGCTTGGAATGACACGTTTCCATGCGGGTTGGTCAGGGCCGGCATATGTTGCTACGCGGACTGAGCCAATGTTGCCACTTCCTATATCCTCCTCTTTTCCTGAGCTATCACGAGTGACTTGGCTAAGTTAGATCCGGTAGAAGCGCACTCGATGGAACGCCTGAAGTCCCCTGATATGGTTATCATCCACTAGGTATGCGCAGTTTCATCTTTAAGTAACTAATGTGAGTACTTGCCATGAACTTGTTCAGTGCGGGCCTGCCGAGCAACGCATGATAGGCGCTCTCCAAATTCACCACTTCGAACTCCATATTTTTAGTCCGGCAGTTATCCCTCGTACCAAACAACACATCAACCTGGACCTTACCAATTGGCTCACAGGAGATACCAGGGACAATGCCATGAAAAGTGGTCCTTGTAGCTTGGAGCATATTCTCTGATATCCCCAACTTGTGCATGGTATCCTTGTACATGATGTTAATGCTACTGCCATTATCTATCAGCACCTTGGAAAACCTCACATTGAGATTCGACCCGATGAACGTTGGATCCAGGACCAGTGCATAGGTCCCTGGACTAGGCATGAGCCTTGGGTGATCCTTGATACTCCATGTAATCTCCTGATGCGACCAAGGCATATACCTCACCACAGTTGGCATTACTGCATTTACCTCCATATTCCGGCGCTGCAAGCTCTTTTGGTCAGTTTCTTCCGTGGTAAACACACAGTAACTTTGGTGATGCTCCATGTACTCATTTCGTCCCTCATTTGTGTGGTAACCTTGGTCTTGCTGCTGCTTGTTATTCACTTGATGCACAACATCCCTCCTTTCTAATTTTCATACCTCGGCGGAGGTAGAGGCAACATTAGTTGCTGTCCATTCCCTCTATGAGTAATGGCTGCCGAGGTGCTTCGTTCTGAGGTGCTTCATTCCGAGGTGTCTGAGCATTCCCCGAACTACCATTTTCTAGCTTCCTCATCCACTCACATTGCCAGGTCGTATGGTTCGACGGGCTATTCAGACTTGGCGTATGAAATTTGCAAGGTTGGTCCAACATAGACTCGAACGTATACCTCGGATGATCTTTCAGCTATTTCCATTGCTTCTTTTGCTCCGGGGTCCAGGGCTTCTTGCCTTCACCCTTTTGCTGCCAGTTCTATCCTCCGGTTTTCTGGCGCTGGCTGGCTCCGGCATTGGGCCGATCTCGGTCTACCGCCGCCACCTGTTGCGAATCATATCTGTAATCCGGACGCTCGTCCCTCCTTTTTCCTCGGAAATTGTTTCTTCTTGATGACTCGGAGCCATCTCGGTTGTAATATTCCTCATTCAACTTGCTTGACATTAACCGGGGTTGAGTTGGGTCTCCCAGAGCATACAAATCTGTGATCCGGATCGTCTCACCCAAAGTGGTTGGCATATCTTGCTGCAACCTTTTCCATAACATACTTCCGTATCTACATCCTTGGGCGAACCACGCAATTGCTTGTGATTCAATTACCCCCTCACACGAGTTGCGCACGTTGCACCACCGAGTCAGAAAATCTTGGCCAGGCTCATTCGGTCTCTGTCGGCATAGGGCCAAAGTCTGTGGCCTATTGGGCCTCTTGTAGGTTCTCGAGAAGTTGCTAACGAATAACTCCTCAAAATCCAGCCAGCAGTTAACACTTCCTGGTGGCAAGTTGTTTAGCCAAACTCTCATAGGTCCTTCCAGCATTTGAGGCACATATCTCACTGCCCATCTCAAATTTCCTGTTGCGATCTTGACCACTGTTGCATAGTCAATGAGCCAATCTTCTGGTTTGGTGCTGCCATCCTAGGTCTTTGTTCCCCTGGCCAATTGAAAGTTTGGTACTGGAGGTTCCCTCATAATCTGAGGTCCAAAGCATGCCGGACCTGGAGGTCCCTGTACCTCGATCATCTCCGACCTGTAAATCCGGTCAAGCTTCAGCATCTGGCTACAAGTTTCTGCTTCCCAGCCTTGACCTAATTACATGGTGCTCCAGTCTTAGGTATCCATCGTTGACCATCGCCGAATAACCATCGTTGTATCTTCCTTGATCCGGATGAGCATTCTGTTGTTGTACCATTTGGCCAGCACTTCTCTCCTACCGAGGTGCGTATTGCTGCTGCTGCTCCCGAGGTGCATTTTGCCCTTCTCCCGCTGGATCACGGTGTCCGGCATTGCCGTTGACAACATTCCTTTGACCGACATTGCCTTGGTCGCGGTTGCCTCGGCTAGTACTGTGGCGATCCTCATCAACTTGCACTACTTTCCCTTTTCTAGCTCTCACCGGGTCATAGGGGACCATCTGTTTGTCTCTTCTCCCAGAGTTTACCACTTCCTCTCTCCTAGGATTGTGACCCAGAGACGATGCGGCTCCGACAGACTTGGACGGGTTATTTCTAGCTGAATAAACCACGTGCGACGCTCCTGGTGGTGCCGGGTTTGCCTTGTTTATTTCCTCGTATTGCTGGCAAGTGACCATCAGTAAGTGGTTCACCCTCTCCTGATGCCTTTCCCGGGCCTCTCCGGTTAGACCCTCTAACTCGGATGCAGCTGCGTTTGCCGCCCTGAGGTTTTTTGCCAGGGTACTGTACCTCTCCAACCCTCCTGTTACGATTGTGGCTGTCTGACCTGGCCTAGGCTCATACTCCTTGTCAATCTCAGTAATCAGGTTTCTACCTCGGATTTTCACCCCATCTATGTGGTTTTCCTTTGCATATTCCCTCAAAGCGATGTTCAAGGACTGCTGTAACTCTGCTACCTTCTTCGCGCCAGCTAGCATTTTCTACCTATTCTCCTCCAACTCGGCTTGCGCCTGAGCCGGATCTACCACAGCAGCTATTGGCGTCGCTAGGCTATCTATTGCTTTCTGGAGTACATTCTCTGGCCTTTCTAGAGGTGGGAACCTAGACCTTGCCTTCTTTGGTGTGACTTATGGATCTGGCGCCAGGTCTTTACTTGCTCCTACGTCCGGCGCAGCCATCATGACCTCAACGCTACTGGCGGGGTGAGTGCTACGCACACCGCGAACTGTGCTGAGAGGCGGTTCGCCTCCCTCGACGACGTGTCGTGGATGAACGTAGGACTCGTCCACGCCAATGTAGATCTTGTGCGCGCCAAGCTTGATGAAGAGGCCGTTGGGCGGAGGAGGACACCTGCCGAAGCTCCCTGCATTGTCGCTAACATAGTCCAGCACTCCAAAGCACTGAACCAGGCCAGAGACGATGCGCTCGCCGGTGCTGGAGATGCTTCCCGTCCGGATTTTCACCCTGCTAGCACCGCTAGCCCCACGGTAGGCGCCAACTGTCGTGGTGGTGGCACGGCAGATTCCATGGATAGGCTGAAGATGGGGCCAATGAGTGCTAGGGGAATCCAGAGAGGGATAGCGTGGTGATTCCACGCACAGGTGTTTGTATTTCTCTCTATCAATGGTGGTTTACAAGTGCTTCTTAAGCTGTTCATGAGAAGGAGACTAGGTCTCTTACCCCCACAACTAAGCTCTAGAGTTCTATCTTAGGCAGAGAAAATGATCCATCCCCTTCTATGGAGGCCCTGGTGCTCCTTATATAGGGGAGCCCAGGTTACAAAGTTAGGGCACATGTGGCAGCATATTCCCCAAATATGCCCCTTGGTTAAAGCTAGATGCTTCTTTATTCACTTTAACGGTTCGTCCGGACTATGGACGTAACCCTCTGTGTAATCCATGCCTTTAAGCGTCCCCAGACACGGGCTACGTCAGCCGACATTGCTCACATCATCTTGGTCGGCCCTGCCCCGCTGGTCCTTCCCTCTGTTTGCTTCGCTCACGCTATAGCTGGCAAAGGCCACCTTTTGACCAGCGAGAGATTCCTTCCTTCTCTTGGAAGCCAAGTGGTCGTCCGGCTAGCGCTTGGCTAACCCGGCTACGAGGGTACCTACACAACTTAGTAAGTGAACATAGCCGACATATGTTTCATGCCGGCCAGATTAGTGTTAGGCGAATGCCCCATGGTCTGAGTTACTTCGTAAATCGGCCTGCCTTGAGGTGACCCGGCCAGCATTTGCTTTGACCGTGCCGTACCTCTGCTAACTCGGCCTTTATACCCCGCCATGACCCTACCCGGGGGTATCCCCCCAACACTTTGCCCCACTTGAATGACTTTTGGAGGTCAAAATTTGGTCAAACTTGAACTACAACAACTAAATTATTGTAGGTTTCTTCTAAAGAATTACAAAAAACTTTTGGAGGTGTACCCATTGGGGGCTCAATTAATATATTAGAAAACAACCGAGAGTTTTGACAATAGGTTTTTAACTCCTTTCTAATTAAGATTTTGCATTTTGACAATTCAATGCAAAATTAGCTCAAACTTGAGCTACAAGTAAGCAGATATATTTTTCTTTAATTAAATGTCTCTTTGGAGGTAGATGGATGCATCTTCTTGTAGTAATCATTACCGCCGGTATGAGTTTCCAACTATTAGGAAAGAACATTCGTAATTTTCCGAGTGATGATGAGATTATTGTTCATTTTCGTAAACAAAGTCCGAAGGATATGGACCTGAACGCCACAAGCCAAGCTTTCAGACATATATAGTGGACCCTCATGTTGTACTTATGATTCCCGTGTTTTATGAGTTTTCAAACTTATTCCTATATCTAACTTTGCCCACTTGAAATTGATTTTATGTCGATTTATTGAAATTAGTTCAATTTTGAACTACAAGTAAATTGTAGGTTGCATTGAAAGATTTACGTTTTTTGGAGGTAACCATTGGGGCCTGATTTAATATATCACAAACCACCACCTATAGTTTTAAAACAAGTTCAACTTCTTGCTAAGATTTTGCATCTTGACAATTTAACAAAATTATATCAAACTTGAGATACAAGTAAATGCGATAGATTTCTCTTGAGTTAATTGTCTTTTCGGAGGTAGATGGGTGCATCTTCTTGTAGTAAACAATATTGTCGATGTGAGTTTCCAAATATCAGGAAATATCATTCTTAATTTTCCGAGTGACGACGAGATTGTTCCTTTCTGTAAAGACAGTCTGAAGAGTATGGATCTGAATGCCACAAGCCATGTTTTTAGACATCTGATCTTACCACTATATAGTGTACGAATAACTTTGAATATTGACCGTTAGATCGAGACTCGCGAATCCGAACATTTCTAGCCATTGGATCTTATTTTCCATTCTAGCATCTAGAAGATTCTACTGATAGTCTTGAACACAATGAATGCACTATGCATAAACGTCTCAAAACACACATCTCCATCATACTAGAATCTTCTCCCTTGTTTCTCTAGACCATGTTACCAAACATTTCAAGTGTTAGGTAGCTAATAATATTTGACTTCTACACATGATGATACAAAGTAGAAGAACCAAATATACACCCATACTTTATAGATGTTGATCAAATTTATATTTTTTCCACTTTACCGGTTATAATTTTATATAGTGATGATATGTCAGACGTCTATTATCTGAGCCTCACGTGCAGGACACGTGCAAATTACTAGTATCTTATCTTACTATTATATAGTGTACGAATAACTTTGAATGTTGATCGTTGGATCAAGACTCATGAATCCCTGTATTTCTAGCCGTTGGATCTTCTTTTCCATTCTAGCATCTAGAAGATTCTATTGATAGTCTTCGGCATAATGAATACTATGCACAAACCTCAAAACACACTTCTCCGTTGTCATACTAGAATTTTCTCCCTTGTTTCTCTAGACCATGCATGTGATCAAAAATTTCATGTGTTAGGTAGCTAATAATCTTAGACTTCTACATGATGATACAAAGTACAAGGACCAAATATACACCCATACTTTATAGATGTTGCTCAAATTTATAATTTTTTTGCTTTACCAATTCTAGCCGTTGGATCTTCTTTTCCATTCTAGCATCTAGAAGATTCTATTGATAATCTTCGGCATAATGAATGCTACGCATAAACCTCAAAACACACTTCTCCACCATACTAGCATCTTCTCCCTTGTTTCTCTATACCATGTTATCAAAAAATTCATGTGTTAAGTAGCTAATAATCTTTGACTTCTACATGATGATACAAAGTACAAGGATCAAATATACACCCATACTTTATAGTTGTTGATCAAATTTAAAAAAAATGTGCTTTACCAATTATAATTTTATCTAGTGATGATATTTCATACGTCTACTATATGAGTCTCCTGTGCAACTTACTAGTAGCTAATAATCGTTAACTTTACCACTATATAGTGTACAAACAACTTACTGAATATTGACCATTGGATCAAGAGTCGTGAATCCCAACATTTCCAGTCGTTGGATCTTCTTTTCCATTCTAGCATCTTGAAGATTCTATTGATAGTCTTCATTACAAACTACTATATAGTGTACGAATAACTTTGAATATTGACCGTTGGATCAAGACTCACGAATCCCAGCATTTCTAGCTATTGGATCTTCTTTTCCATTCTAGCATCTAGAAGATTTTATTGATACTCTTCGGCATAATGAATGCTATGCACAAACCTCAAAACACACTTCTCCATCATACTAGAATCTTCTCCCTTGTTTCTCTACACCATGTTATCAAAAAAATTCTGTGTTAGGTAGCTAATAATCTTTGACTTCTACACATGATGATACAAAGTACAAGGACCAAATATACATCCATACTTTATAGATGTTGATCAAATTTATAATTTTTTGTGCTTTACAAATTATAATTTTATATAGTGATAACATGTCATATGTATACTATCTGAGTCTCATGTGCAACTTACTAGTAGCTAATACTGGTTGACTTCTACATGATCTTACCACTATATAGTGTACAAACAACTTTGAATATTGACCGTTGGATCAAGACTCGTGAATCCAAACATTTCTAGTCGTTGGAGCTTCTTTTCCATTCTAGCATCTTGAAGATTCTATTAATAGTATTCATTACAAACCACTATATAGTGTATGAATAACTTTGAATGTTGACCGTTGGATCAAGACTCGCGAATCCCAGCTTTTCTAGCCGTTGGATCTTCTTTTCCATTCTAGCATCTAGATGATTCTATTGATTGTCTTGAACACAATGAATGCATTATGCATAAACCTCTCAAAACACACTTCTCCATCATACTAAAATCTTCTCCCTCGTTTCTCTAGACCATGTTACCAAAAATTTCAAGTGTTGGGTAGCTAATAATCTTTGACTTCTACACATGATGATACAAAGTACAAGGACCAAATATACACCCATACTTTATAGATGTTGATCGAATTTATAATTGTGTGTGCTTTACCAATTATAATTGTATATAGTGATGATATCTCATACGTCTACTATCTGAGTCTCACGTGAAAGGCACATGCAACTTACTAGTATATATAGTGGACCAACATGGTGTACTAACGATTCCTATGTTTTATGAGTTTTCAAACTTCCTAGCTAACTCCGCCACTTGAATGACTCTATGTAGATTCATCAAAATTAGGTCAAATTTGAACTACAAGTAAATTGTAGGTTGCTTTGAAAGTTTTAAGAAAAAGCTTTTGGAGGCACCCATCGGACAGTCAATTAATATACTCCGTATTAGAAACCATAGAGAGTTTTGACAAGAGGTTCAACTTCTTCCTAAGATTTTGCATCTTGACAAACTTGAACTATAAGTATGCGTAGATACTTGTCTCGAATTAAATGTCTTTTCAGAGTTAAGTAATGAAAAAAGAAAGTGACGTAATAACTTAGCTAGTTACCATAATATCACACATACCAAGACTAGTAGTATATGATTCTACTCCCTCCGTTGATAAATATAAAGCATTTTAGCTTTGTGAAATGAAGGTATCTAGACGCCTTTTAGTGTATAAGTTCACTCTTAATCTCTACGAACCCATACAATAAAAGACGTCTAGATACATTCGATTCACAAAGCTAAAACGTCTTATATTTCTAAACGGAGGGAGTACAACCTAATTAATTAGGCATTTGTGTGACACTACACACATGTTGTTACCCACTATGATGAAGGTACATGTGCAAATTACTGGAGTAGTTTAAGTTATTTAGCACTATGTGACTATCCTATATCAGAACGGAGGTGTACGTACTGTATGCCTTAAAGGCACCTGTTCCGCTGCGTTTCAAGCTGTTCACCACTAGTGTCAGCTCTCACTAGTCAGGCGAATAAAGCCACTGACTTGTTGATTTGGTACTGTATATCGTCGATCTTCTTCCGTCACTGACAGAGAATAAGTTCTTCTGCCGCTTCTAGGTGCGTGCTTTTGTGGAGCTACGGCCAGTAGCTCAGATGACTACTACTCCGCCAATTTGCGGCGCTCGAGCAATTGCGACCGTCCGTTCATAATAAATGAGAAGCATTAGACAATGGATTTTCTTTTGGTGGATGGTTGATTTTTTTGAGAGATTGTCGACTTTTTTTCTTTATTGAACTAAGAGATGTTCAATTTTGGGTCCGGTAATGGGGGCGTAGAGGCCGACAGGGGAGAGGAAATTGGCGGCGTGGCAGGCAAGCTTATTTGAGGTGGCAGCGTGTGGGTGTACAGATGGTACTGCCGTACTGGTAGCCCATTTTGTGAGCATTTTGTTATTGTACTACACAAGAGTTCGAGAGTAGTAGTATTCTAGTTTTGGTTCCTTAATTACCAGTAGAACCTTTATGTGTTTATTAGTTACAGTAGTAGTAGTATAGTAGTACTTGTTCCAAATGTGACTGCACAAGATGATGAATATAGAAGATCCAAGGATTATTACGTTTGGCAAGAGGAGCTCCGAGTATACTCCAAACCGTCTCTCTGCCATGACCATTTATTTGAGAGGACAGTACAGCTCCATCATGTGCTAGGCTATCTTATGATGTACTACTCCTAGAAAGGCCAGACCTATTTACTCGATAGGCACCAGGAAACGCGGAGAAGAGAGAAAAACCACGCTCGGTAGGCGGTACGATTTCAATCGATTTATTCTATTTTCCTTTGCTCTCCGTCCTCTTCTTCTCCATCTTCTCGCTGATCCCCACTCGCCCACCTTTAGCACACGACAACGCCGCCATGCCGCTTTCGGAGCATCTCTGTAGCCCAGTTCGATAGGCACTCTAAATTTAGCAGAGAGAAAGAAGGCACGCTTGGTTTTATTTCATTCCATATTTCTATTTGCCTTGATCTCCATCCTCACTTCACCTCAAGCGTCCCAGCGATGGCCATTACCACTCGCACACCAATACAGGCACGCGCCAATGCCGCCATGCCACTTTAGGATCAGCTTCGTCGCCTAGTTTGATAGACTGTTTTCCGTCTTGCCCTGCCAGTTGCCGCTCGCTCTCTCCTCCAAAACCCCTAATAAAAACCAAACGCCATCGCCCCCACCTGCTCGAGCCCTTCCTCGGGATGGCTCAATTGATCTATGACAGTGACACTTCTAGGGTGTTTCCTGATGGCCCCCTTGAAGAAATCTCTGCTAGATGCGACGTCATCACCGCCGCGAGCCTCACCGCCTGCTGCAAACGTTATCTTTACTCAATAACACATAGTGTATCCCTGTCGAAATCTCATCCGTTTGGTCTCCCCTGTGTTCTTCACTCTCACTCAACTGAGGCACCGCGTGAGTACAATGTCTTCTACCGCGACAATCGCATGAAGCAGTTCTATAGGGGCAGCTACTATTGCGGTAGGGGCAAGCAGAAGCCACCGAAGAAGTTCGGGTGGACCTTGTGTGAGCTGTCGCCGCTGGACAGGTCCTCCTCCAATGCTGTGACGCCAGATTGTGAGGGTAAGAAGTGGGCAGGCGCCCATGGAGATTGGATCGCCACTGTTGGCCTCGCCTGGAACTGGGAGCTTGTGAATGTGTTCACTTATCGCCAGATTCCTCTACCAGTGATCTTCGATTTTGAGGCCACACCCGAGGTACTTAAGTTTATCGCGGCTGGTCAGCCTACTAATCTACTGAAGATAGCCATTTTCCGAGTTCCCACAGCTGCTGGGAACTATAAGGATTTCTCTGTCCTGGCCATCTTCGACACGGTAATTGCCTTCCTTGATGGTTCTCATGGTATGTGGATGGTTCTTGAGAACCAGTTCAGCATGTTCAGCTACCGCGATGCAATTATCCACAATGGAGTTGTCTATGTTGTAACTCAGATTGGCAATGTTTATGCATGGGATCCTCGGGCATGGGGTAAAATTTCAATCCTTAAATTTTCAAGCTTCATCATTCAAATTTTGCTCAGCTGACCTCTAAATGTGCTTTCCTTGCAGGGTCTTGTGCGTCTTCTGGGGCCACCTGAATTAGACGGTAATCATGAGTACAATCCTAATATGTGGTGGTTAGCAAGATCTCTTGATGGTGGTAGCCTTATTCTGATCAATACTATGGGCGTTAGTGCTAGGCGGTATGACACTACTTATCATGTCGCTGAAAATGTTGGTTATCATCACAGCCGCAATATTCACACCTATTCTACTGGGTTTTGCTGCCATGTGTTCTCGATTGACAGTAGTAGGTTACTTCCACCGAGGCAATGGCGGAGGGTTTTAGACCTTGCAGCATTTTCTATCTTCCTTGGATTGAACTATCCAATTACCATTCCAGTTGGTGCGGTAGGACTTAGCCCTAGAGATCTAACGAGGAGCAACTGTGTATACACCTTGCCGCATGCAGTTAATCTCAGTGGATTTAATATTTGTCCTGAAATATGCCGCATCAGTATGAATACTCAAGACGCTGCTGTTGGTTTCTCAACCAACATTGGCTGAAATTTCCCTCAAAAAACATTGGCTGGGATTAGCGGTAGACTCCGTTGTGGTTCATCCCAAGCTTGGCCAACGCGAAGGATTGGACCCGACATAATTAACGGTTCAAGGGAGATCATATGGAATAGGGATTTGCGTATCTTAAATTATTTCCTTCGCCTTATTTGTATCGTATGGCCTCGGTCGTTAACTTGCTGTACTCTAACACTCATTTAGCCGCAATGTAGTGCAAGGCTTGTGATTTGATCAAACACCTTCTGTATGCAAGCCATAGTTTTAGTTAGTGCGGGTTGAATATTCTGCAACTCGTTGCGCCTGCATCCCTTTATTATTTGTTGCACTTTCGAGTTCTCAAAAAATGTGAAATAAATCCGGAACATTGGCTATGTTGTATCTTGTGCATCTACAATATTCGGTCCCACAATAAGATCTTATGTGACATGTGTCAATAAAAAAGAAAAAACCTAAGCGAACAATATCTTGTGTTCATTTGTTCATTTTGTGGTGGCCAAGCCATGTACTAGTAATATTTTTGGAATGGAAATTTATAGATGAACTATATAAATATGATCTATTTTCATGATTTATTTCATATTTTCTGAAAACTTGGAAGTGCCACATGCAACAACTTGTTGCCGGTGCAGCTAGTTGCAAATTATAATTTCCATCGTGGACGTACCTAGTGGCTCCAAGCGCATGGTGCATGCAGATTCTCACTAGCAGGTGGAGCCGACCTTAACAGGACCCACATGTCAGTGAATCAGAGCCACACAAAGTCATGCACGTTGCCTAACTTGAGCGAAATCGGGTGTCCTTGCACGTCTCTCATTTTGCTGCGCGGTTACATGTTGTCCACGTGTAATTCCATGTACCTTGTACTAGAACACATATGAACACGTGCAATATGCCAAAAATATCACGTACACACATGTACTACGCATTACATCCGGTGTATATTTTTTCAGTTATGTGCTACAAGTTCTGCATGTAGGGGAACAAGATGAAAGTACATGTGTCCATGTCGCGGCTACTACTACTAGTAGTAGTCCGTCCTCCTATTTTTCGTTGAAAATACTAGTACACTATGTTGAAATGAAAGCTGTAAAAAGAAAACCCTCTAGTCAAACTGATGTGACTAGACAATACTGCACCTCTGATACATAGTAAGTAGAAGTATTATCAAATTACTAGCTGTGTGGCGTGCTAGTCAAACATACAGTGAAGTCTAGGCGGCGGTATCCTCGATGCTACTATTGACTAGACAGAGCAAGCAAGTAAAATCTCCTCCCTCGTTTTTTTTCTTTGCCTCTCCATCTTCTTCCCCAGTGCCCACTCCGCCCACGATCTCCCCCACGCTCTCTCTTCTAACGCTCCCCTCCTCCTGTAGGAAACCCCAGTCGCACTTGGCATCCACCTAAATCCATCTAGCTATGATGGCCGATTCGAAGCTCAGCGAGCGATGCAAGTGGGATCAACTCAGCGCGGACGATGTCGACCTCATCGTTCAGCGTCTGGACATTTCCAGCACCGTCAGGCTAGCCGTATGATGCAAGCTGTTGTACGATCATATCGCCAACAATGAAGGTACGAAATGGACTGTTCACCATTGGAATGAACCCTGCCTACTAATGCCTCAGCCTGCTTATTGGTTCGACAAGCACTATGACGATACGAGGGTACATCGTCTGCATGACATGGCGTATGACGTGGTGCCCCTCGACCATCCTCGGCGCACCGCCATCCTGACCTTCATGCACGGAAAATTCTGGGTTGACATGAACGGCGACTGGCTCGCCGTGGTGGACCAGCGCAGGGCCTGGTGCTTAGCGAACATCTACACCTATCGAGTAATCGACCTTCCATCGATGGATACTTGTGACATTGCGGTGGCCTCACATCCAGTATATAACCTATAATGATACTAGCCAGCCAGGGTTCCCCTAGTTAAATGTAGTCATTTCTGAACTCATTCACATTTTAAATGTTTTTTTTGGAAAATCCGAAGGTATGGATAAAAGTTCAATAAGTCGTGGGATGGATCTATTGAGCTGTGGAAGATCGTAATCTGCAGAGTGCCCACAGAAGCTGGGGGTTACACAGACTATAAGCTCCTTACGTTGTTCGACGGTGAAATCGCCTACCCTGAAGGCGGTAGCCAAGTTTGGAGATGTCTAGAGCATTCAGGTCTTGGAAGACGATAGTACTATGATGCCATTGAACACGGTGGCCTCATTTTTGCGGTCACAAGTCAAGGCTGCACCTACTGCTGGGATCCCACATCAGAAGGTAATTCTAGTTCCATGATGATACATTGCGAGTGATTCAGTGAAGTTGTTCTTTAACTACCTTGTTTATGTTTTACCTTTCGTATGACTGAATGAGCACACACTTTATGTCCTAAAAAAATGAATGAACCATTGCCAGTAATGAATTAGTACCAGTAATATGGCTTCCAAAAATATAGTGTATGACGGTGTCCCTGCACTACTAAGTTCGTTCATTGTCAAAATATGAAAGGTATTATTAACCAGCATCTCAATTGTGAGTGCAACATAGTAAAGCCGGGTTTCTTTATCTGTTTGTACTTTCAGACCCTCCTCGGATTGTAGGAATCACATAGGATTTTTGTAGAACACCAATCTTTCCTTTTTGGATTTTTCCTTGGGATTTAGAGGAATTGTGTAGGCTTTTTGTAGGATTTGGATCCTTAGGATTTTTTCTATAAAATGTTGTTTGATTCGAAAGAGTATAATCCTTAGGAATTCCTTTAAAGGATTCCTTTGCACTCTATTTTGGAGGAAAATTTCCATCCACTCCAACCTCTTTGTACAATTCCTTTGGTTTTCCTGTGAAATCAAACACCACTTGATCCAAAATACTGTAGGCATCTAATCCTATAGGATTCAAATGGACATGCCTCTATATCAAAAAAAGGTGGCGCTTCCTCTTTTGAAACTTACAACAACTAGGAAACTAAGATAAGCAAGAAATCCAAATATTCGGAATAGCAGCATAAGAAATGCAATTTCTAATGTTGTTAATTTATTGAGTAATATTATTATCAGGATTTGCCTATTCACACTGTTAGCATGAACAATAAAGAATACTAGTATTAGAATATGTATGCCAGTAATGCACTTTTTGTCTCGAATTCGGATGTTGCAGGAAACAAGGAGCTTCCGTTTGTAATCCCATCACCTATTCTGAATGATCGGCCAGGCATGTGGTTCCTCGCTCGATCGGCTGATGGTTAACGCTTGATGATCATATTTACAATGTATGGCATGGGGGTTGCCCATGGCGAAGAGGGTGAAATCATTCATCATGCTCAAAATAGGACTAACCTATGCCTGTATCCTGCCTCTTGTTTCTACATTTTTGAAGAGGATCCTAGCTCTAGTGAACCTCCAAGGGTCATCGTTTGGAGGCAGGTTCGTAGCCTGGAGGACAACTCTTTGTTTCTCGGTCTCAATTATCATATCATTGACAATATGATGAAGAAACGCGGATGCAAGGCTGCTGATGGCACATTGTTCCCATTCATGAGGAAAAACTGTGTGTACACAACATACAAGAGATTTTGCAGAATACAATTCCCTCAGATTAAATGCTGCAACCTGCAGCCAACTGAAGGTGAGCTTGTGGCAGTTATCAGCCTTCCCAAAGATGGTTGGAACTCTGTGCGATAGGCGGCAATTTGGTTTACTCCTAATTTAGGTTTGGTATGCTCGTTGTACCATCCCTAGACTGAGCTGTGGATATTTCTGGTGTATGGTTATGTCATCTTTTTTGCATCGTGGTTCAACAGTTGAATGTTAGTACACTGGTTTTATTGTCTAGCTTGAATCAGTTTATATAAGCTTTGTCATGCTTTTGTATTTAGTATTGCCTTCCATGGTATATTCCATGTAGCCGTGCTTATTTCGTAGCATGATTTCTGTACTATAGTTTTCAGTACTGTTACTGGCTTGTATATACTCGACTCGTGCATATTTTTTTGAACCATCGCACCTCATGCAACTTTGTGTTTTGAGAGGAATATTCCTTCTTTCCTCTTAGCAAACAGGGAAAAGTAGGTCACTGCTTCTTATAGGGCCACGAAACAGGCCTTAACTGGGCTGTAATTGATCTTGGCTCGATACGCCAAAGTAGGCTGAGACACCCTAGGATGATAGCCGCAAATGTTTATGTTGATATTCTAAAAAAAGTGTTAATGCACACCCTTCCAAAAAAGAAAAATTGTTTACACAGACCCCATATTATCTTTGATACATGGCATACTTTTGGCGCTACCGTGAAATTACTTGTTCAATACAGTATGTATCCTTGCTCATTCTTATGTATGTGAAATGAACAACTCAAGCTCTGATGTGATATGAACAAGTCAAGCTCTGATATGCTGACATTGTACTGTCTGTGCTAGTGTACAAACTGGTAGTATTATTGTGTTCGAAACTGTGAACTAAATGTGTGAATTCTCAGCCTTTTTGCATGATGACAATGCCACATGTTGGCACTAATTGCAGCATGTATGAATCTCATCGTACGGAAGCATACAACTTCGAGTGATCAGTTTAAGCTGGTGCTTACCCGAGCTGTATGCGGCTAGGCAGGTCAAGGCTACCGTGTGTCTATCGCCAACAGTTTATATGACATGATTACAAGGTTTTGAGTACATCAAATCGATTTGGCAGTTAGGCTGATTCAAAGCCACCCAAACCATCTCAAAATATATCCTTTGTTGAAAAGATGATTACGCGATGTAAGACTTGATATGACACGATTTCATGTCAATCAGTCAAACT
The DNA here is from genome assembly GCA_910589775.1 of Avena eriantha. Taxonomy (NCBI): domain Eukaryota; kingdom Viridiplantae; phylum Streptophyta; class Magnoliopsida; order Poales; family Poaceae; genus Avena; species Avena eriantha. Next base: position 108,956,876 of record OU342745.1, read on the forward strand.
CCCTCCAGTACTTTCCATGTTCGAATCCTGCGCTGCCCAAGTTCCTCGCTATGTATAATAAGGCGCAATATTGGTCACTTTTCTCCATTTCCAACTTCATTCTTTCAGATTCGGTGTATGTACAGCCAGGTCAGGTAGACCATCGACCTTCAATACAATATTTTTTACTACTCAGCCTCTGAAAACGAATATTTCAACCCCACTTCGGACAAAAAACTTCCCATATTCTTGTTTCAAAAGAAAAACCCTTAATTAGCCTTTTGTGGTGAGCAGAGTATATATTTTTTAGGGTACCAACTGCATTTTTTTTTGAGGATGGGGTACGAACTACATTGAATTATCACTAAGGACCTAGTGAAAAGATTGCACATTCGACCCAACACTGGCCCAAAACCTTGCAAATTTAGCCTGCTGGGTCAGGTGGACTGCGGACCTGCGACATATTGAGTACATTGAATTTTCAGTGAGGAGGTTATTAGAAAATAGTACTACATTCTACCCAACTGTGGCCCAAAACCTCGCTAATTTATCCTTCCGGGTTTAGGTTGGTTGTGGGCCGCCAACCCTCAGCACATTATTACTTGGTTTTTTAAGCTTGAACCACACTAAAGAAGTTTCGGTAAGGAGCCCACGATAAGAAGCCCATTGGTTCAAAAGATTGGACCCAAGTTATTTTTTTATCGAACAAAATCGTCGTAATTTAGTATTTCTGTGCCATTCTGATAAAGTATAGGACAAGCTTCTCCTACCCATGTTGTATTTGTACAGAGCATTTAGCATTTTTTTATGGCAAGTCGACAGGGTCGTTGCCTTTTCATTTTAAGTGATTTCAACATTTCTAAATGTAATCTTTTCTAGTAGTGGCATATATGGTTCTGGCGTAGTGGAAGCACACGCGGTTCCCATTTGTTGAAGTCTTGAGTTTGATTCCTAGTTTTTTCAATATAAATATATAATATATAGTATAATCTATGTCGTTCTTTTACATTTTTTTCCAGCATATACATGTTTCTTACACAGAGAAGGCTGACATCTGGGACCCGGCAACGTTGCCAAGGTCAAAACAGCGGAGTGCATCATCCACACTTTGCACTTGCAGAGACGCTGACATGTTGGACCCAGCAGAGACCTTATACAGATGTTGCATCGAGCAATCAATGTTTCAATTACAGTGAGGCTGATATGTGGGACCCAGCAGCGCGACCTTATACAGATGCTGCATCAAGGAACGTTGCCAGTTCGAAACAGGGAGGCACGAGCGAGAAAAAAGTTCAGCATGCACACATTTCTTGTAATGAGAGGCTGAAATAGGGGACCCAACAGCGTGAGCAAACAGTAGATTCGTCGAGCAACGCTATATAGTTCAGAACAGGGTAGCGCTAGAGAAGAAGAAAATTCCATCATACCCATGATTCTTCTAATGTGAGGCTGACATAAGGGACCCACCAGCCTGAATAAACGGTTGATGCAGTGAGCAACGCTATCAAGTTCGGAACACGAAGGCACGACAGAGGGTAAAAAATCCATCATACACACGTTTCTTCTAATCAGAGGATGACATGTGGGGCCCAGCATCGTGATTAAACGGTAGATGCATCGAACAACGCTATCAAGTTCAGAACAGGGTAGCGCGAGCGAAGTAAAAAATCTATCATACACACGTTTCTTCTAATGAGAGGATGACATGTGGGGCTCAGGAGGTTGGTTAAACGGTAGATGCGTCGAGCAGCGCTATCAACTCAGAACGGGGTAGCGCCAACGAAGGAAAAAATTCCATCATACACATGTTTTTTCTAATGAGAGGATGACATGTGGGTCCCAGGAGGTTGATTAGATGGTAGATGCATCGAGCAGTGTTATCAACTTCGGAACAGGGTAGCGAGCGAAGAAAAAAATTCCATCATACACACGATCCTTCTAATGAGAGGCTGACATGTGGGACCTAGCAGCCTGACTAAATGGCACACGCCTCGAGCTACATTATCAAGTTCAAATCAGGGAGGTGCGACCGAAAAGTATGGTCCACTAGAGACACTGACGTCCGGGACCCACACGCCTCAAAAGACTTTAGCGAGTCAACACGCGTGAGGAAATGAAAATCATGCTTCTGCCATGCGTTGGCCTAGCTTTCTCCATGTTTTTAGCAGATCCGTCATAGTAGAGGGCCGCGAAACCGAAAAAAAAGTTTTCCATCAGCCACGGTCGAGCCGAGAATTTCGTCGCGGAAGACGCGCCTTCTACGTCGACCGTCGGGCCAATTCGTTGTGGAAGGAAACTTTTCTTGTAGTGCCTTGTGGGCCTCAGGTGGGACCTCGTGAGGTCCCGGCTACTTCCTTGTGGAGTAGGACCATGTTTGTGCTTCTGCTTTCAGGGGCATCGTCATGCCAGCAGGGCTACAAACAGGATGAATGTATGCACTTCTTTGGTTCATGTATGTGTGTTAAATGAGAACCTCAAACGCCAAGGACTTTGGCGAGGTGACGCATGCGGGGTGATCAGTCCCGCGAGTCAGAGATTGGGTCACTTGGGCTCTAGCAATGGGGTGGGCCCGAGCATGTGCACCGTGGCTAGCCCTCGCTTGTGTGAGACACAACAGAGATACCATGAGTGCATACAAACATGAATAGATTTATTTTATTGCATGCATGAGTCTGTTCATTACAAGAGCAACCCGAGGTGGGAAGAAACACCTGTGGAATGGTGTCGACACTTAGGAGGTAATTCACGAGTATAACTTGCAGAGGTACTGGATTTTCCACGAATTCGTAACTGGGACCCCTTCTTCTGTCTCAAGCCTTGCCGATCTAGGCCGATAAACTTGCACGACCCGGAAAGGGCCTTCCCATGCTGGTGATAGCTTGTGGAGGCCTTCTCGAGATAGTATCCTTCTGAGGACAAGGTCACCAACCTCGAGAGCACAGGGGCGGATGTTGCAGCTATGGTAGCGACACAGACCTTGCTGGTACCATACGACACGAACAACGGCTTGGCGGTGCATATCCTCGATGATCAGTAGATCCTCCTCCTGTAAGCCCCCTTTGCACGACTCGTCGAAAGCGAGGACTCGTGGCGAGCTCCATGGGAAGGACCGCTTCTGCTCCGTAGATGAGGGAGAAGAGCGTCTCTCCAATGGGCTTGATTGCCGTAGTACGAACTAACCATAGCACCTTTAATCTTGTTAAAGCTCTTAGTTCTTAGTCCCCTTAGAACTTCAGCATTTGCATGTTCAGCTTGGTTGTTGCTCCGTGGATGCATGATAGAGGTGTAGCAGATCTTTGTACCGAGGTTGGTGCAGTAGGACTTGAATAGGACGCTAGTGAACTAGGTGCAATTGTCGGTGATGATGTGGTTGGGCACACTGAAGCGACACACAAAACTTTTGATGAATTTGGCCGCGGACTTTGTCGAGATGTTTCCAAATGTGAGACCCTGGCACATGGCTTGATAGGATTGATAGGATACCCATAACAACAAGTTGCAACTTATTTCCCGAAAGCTCATCTGAAAAGAACTCTGAGGTTAAGCGTGCTTGTCCTGGGGCAATTTGAGAATGGGTGACCGACTAGGAAGTGGGTCCCGGGTGCGCATGAATGAGGACAAAGTGCACAGAAAATACTAGTATTGGTCTGTGGGGCCAGTCTAGATATCCTATTAAGCCGCTAGGAGTGACAATCCGGGCACGGAGAGTCCGGGGTGTTACAGGTGGTATCAGAGTCGATCCTCGTAGTTACACGGGTGTGTGCGGGTCAGTGGAGGACATGTGGATCATGACGCATGTGGCCCAGAGTGGACACGACATGTCACATCTGTCAGCACTGGACGCACAAACGTGTGCCAAGAGGGCATGTTCCTGGGTTGTGGTTGATCGACGAGGGCGTCGATCTTTTAAGGGTGGGTGTATGTGAGACCCTGACGCATGGCCTAATAGGATTGATAGGATACCCATATCAATAAGTTGTACCTTATTTTCCAGAAGCTCATCTAAAAAGAACTCTGAGGTTAAGCGTGCTTGGTCTGGAGCAATCTGAGTCCCGGGTGTGCATGAGTGAGGACAAAGTGCACATAAAAGACTAGTGTTAGTTTGTGAGGCCAGTCTATATATCCTATTAAGCAGCGAAGAGTGACAACCCGGGCACAGAGAGCTCGAGGTGTTACACCGATGGGTTCCACCTCGGTCCATTTTGTGAACTTGTCGATGGCAACATAGAGGTAGCGGTATCCCCCTTGCATGTGAGGGAAAGGTCCTAGGATGTCTAGCCCACAGACCATAGACGACCATGAGAGGAGGATTGTTTGCAGCTTTTGCGCTGGTTGGAGGGCTTGCTTGGCGTGGAATTGACAGACCTCGTAGGTCTTGAGCTTGGTTGCGTCGTGGAGCATAGTTGGCCAGTGCAAACCACTATGGAAAGCCTTACCGGCTAGGTTACATGACGAGGAGCGGTGGCGACATTCTCTAGCGTGTATGTGCTTGAACAGCGCTTGGCCTTCCTCTGTGGAGACACAGCGCAGCGCCACCCCTTTAGGGTCCCTGCGGTAGAGGTCCCCGTCCACCATGCAGTAGCTTTTTGACTGGCGCTCGACATGCTCGGCTATGGCCTCATCCTCTAGAAGGGTTCCAGTCTTCATGTAGTCCTTCATCTCATCGATCTAGCTTGCCGTTTGGTGGGTGATTGCCATCATGTGTGGGCCACAATTTGGTGCCCCTATTGGTGGCGGTAGAGGGAATTCCTCATCAATGCCGACGTTGATGGTCGCTGCGGGTCTTGCGGATGGTGTTAGAAGCCTCTCCTGAAGACTCCTGGCCGTTGAGGCTTGTGTCGTGAAGCTCGCTTGGTGGTCTTGTCCGCCACCGTGTTCTCCTCACGAGGTATGTGCTTGATTACCATGCCGAGGAAATGCTTCTCGAGTTTGAGCACCTCCTCTAGGTATGCCTCCATGTGGTCGTCCTTGGCTTTATATCTCTTGCTGGAGAAATAGAAGTTGAGAGTCACTTTATATGGTGATGCGTTTGATGCCAAGGGCGATCGCTGCTCTTAGGCCAGCGAGTATTCCTTCATACTCGGTGATGTTGTTGGAGCACTTATCATATTTCTTGAAGTGGAGTTGTACTGCATAGTAGAACTAGTCTCTCGTTGGTGAGATGAGGACTGCTTCAGCCCCCGCGCACGCATGTGCGAATGCTCCATCGAAGCTCATGAACCAACCTCCCAGAGCCAGCCTCCTTGGGAGCTTCGTTTCCTCCTTAGGGAAGTCATCAACGAAGGGACCCGTCCACTCTGCGACGAAGTCCTCCAGGGCCATGCTCTTGATATTTGTTGTAGTGTGGAACGTCAAATCGAAGGTTTGTAGCTCAATGGCCCACTCTACCACGCGTCCGATGGTGTTGGGGTTGCATAGTACCGTCTCCAAGGGGTACTTGGTGACGACCTTGATTGGGTGTCCTTCGAAGTAGTGATGCAGCTTCCTGGAGGTTATGAGGAGCATGTAGAGTAGCTTCTGCTGCATTGTATAATGCTCGTCCGCAACATGCAGAACCGTGCTAATGAAGTAGACAGGGTGTTGTATAAGGCTTGGCTCCTTGGTTGCCGGGGCTTCCTTCCTAGGTAGCTTGGTGAGACTTCCCCCTCACCGAGGTCAAATACCTCATCTAGTGTCGTTTGCACATCCCCGACGTTAGAAGGTTTAGGGCTTACTGAGGGCTTACCTTTTTAGGCTTGGGTGGTGCCTCCCTTTCCGTGACTAGGATTGCGCTTGCTGTTTATGGTGTGGCCGCCATGTATAGTAGTAGAGGCTCGTGAGTCCGTGGAGCGACCATGATCAGTGGGCTGGTGAGGTACTGCTTGAGCTGCTCGAATGCGATATCAACTTCTGGGGTCCACTTGAATGTTCCTGAGCGCTTCATGATCTTGAAGAAGGGCAGGGACTTCTCACTCAGCCTTGAGTTGAAGCAGCCAAGAGCAGCTATGCATCCCTCTAGCTTTTGCATATCCTTCAGTTGTCATGGGGGGGGCATTTATCCGATGGCACGGACCTTGTCGGGGTTTGCTTCTATACTGTAATGCGATACAAGGAAACCAAGCAGCTTTCCTGATGGCACCCCGAAGATGCACTTGGTGGGGTTGAGCTTGATGTTTACCTTGCGAAGGTTGGTGAAGGTCTCCTCGAGGTCAGCGATGAGCGTGCGCTGTTCGCGAGTCTTGACCACAATGTCGTCGATGTGTGCTTCAGCATTCTTGCCCATCTGCTCATCGAGGGAAATGCGCATAAGCATCTAGAAGGTCGCTTCGGAATCCTTGAGGCCGAAGGGCATGCACTTGTAGCAGAACAAACCGTAAGGGGTGATGAATTATTTCTTATCCTTGTCCTCTTTTGCCATCTTGATTTGGTGATAACCCTAGAAAGCATCCAAGAAGCATAGGAGGTCGCAGCCCGCCATGGAGTCCACGGTCTGGTCGATACGTAGTAGTGGGTATGGGTCCTTGGGCCGGGACTTGTTAAAATCCATGAAGTCTATGCATAGGCGTCCTCCTCCAGGGACTTTGGGAACCACCGCCGTATTGGCCAACCATTCCACATAGTCGACCTTGCGGATGATTCCAGCCTTCACGAGTTTTACATCTCCTTGACGATAAATTCATGTTTTCCTGGTGCCATACGATGCACCTTTTGCTTCACGGGACACGCAATGTGGCACACTGCCAAGTGGTGATCGATCACCTCCATGGGGACTCCGAGCATGTGTAACGGAGTTCGTGCAAATATGTCAGTGTTTTCCTACAGGAAGGCAACAAGCACACTTTCCTATTTTTTAGGCAGATGGGCACCGATGGTGACGATAGCCCTCGAGCCACTGGCGTCCAGTGACACCTTCTTGGTCGTGGCCCGCTCTTGAGAGAACAATTGCTTCTTATTGGCAGGGAGCTCGATGGCATTCTCGTCTGCGGGGTGGGTGGAAGCCACAACCTTGTAGACGTGTTGGATGGAGCAAATTGTATCCTTCTCGTCATTGTGGATGGTGAGGATGCCACTGCTTCCTGGAATCTTGACGAGGTTGTAGGCATGGTTAGTCACCACCATGAACTTCGCCAACACCGGGTAGCCAAGTATGACTTTGTAGGGTAGGCACACATGCGCCACACCAAAGTCGATATGCTTGGTGCGGTAGTTCTGGAGGTTCATGAATGTGATAGGGAGTCTCACCTGCCCCAGGGGCATGGTGGTTCCATCAGTCACCCCCGAGAAGGGTCGGGTAGGCATCAGGCATTCGTAGGGAACTTGGAGCTTTTCAAATGTCTCCAGGGAGATGATGTCGAGGCATGCGCCTCCTTCAATCAGTGAGTTGGTGACAACAATGTTGCGTGCATGCTATGGGAGTTGTGTCCGTGGTTCTTGTTGATTTGGGGTGGTCGCTAGCATGAAAAGTGACAGGGAACCGTGACAACTTGAGCTTGGAGTCTTCGGCCGCGGGGAGGGTAGTGGTGATATCACGAGTGAGCTGCTTGAGTTGGCGGTCGGAGAGTGGAGATTTTTCTCCCCAAGGATGCATGCCATCCTATTTCGATCCTAGTAGCCTCCACCTTCTTCCTCGAGGAGGTGATTGTTTCCCTCGCGGAGGTGAAGCTGAGAAACGTTGGCCTGGTGGTTTGGCTGGTAGCCATTGTTGCCACCGCTGCCATGGTTATTCTAGTGGCTAGACCTCGTCCACCACCGCGGCCATAGCCATGGCCACTGCCACGGTTATTCCTCTGGTACTGGCATGCACTGTGGAGTTTTTCAAGCTTGAAGCAGTCCTCTATGTTGTGGGAGTGCATCTTGCGGAAGGATAATTGACAAAGCTTACCATACCATAAGACCCCATGTGGTACATTCTTTATGCTTCATGTGTTGACCAACTTGAATCCAATCTTCACTCTTTGTATTGGTAAATCGTGTATCTTCTCGTGCTCTATCTAAGTATCTTGAGGTAAATAAAGAACTCTTCATTTGATTGCATGCTCTAAATCTTGCTCAACCATAGCTCAACTCATGATACTATCATGACACCGACTTAGAGCCATATTTTGAATTTTTCTCTTTGAGATCAAACTCTCAAGATCTTGATCATCCATTGCTTAATACATAATCTAGAACATGGCTACATTTAGTTCCACATAAGAACTCCATCTTCATTCCTTCTTGATCATATCATATTATTCTCTTCAAATCAATGATCTTGATGCTAATACTCAATGTATATATTTATCTTCATGGCATCCACACTTGAATCGAACACATGGACTACTGGCATTACCTATGGTATATTCCTTCATATAAAACTTAATTAAAATATTAGACCATAGGATTGTCAATAGTTACCAAAACCACACATAGGGGCAATGTACCCTTACACTAGCAAGGCCATACCTTTGCATTGCACACCCCGCTTGATCTTGATGACAACGCTTCAAGCTCCATTCAAGTCAGAATGCTTCACTTGCTCATTGTTGCTTTGTGAAGACTCATAATTTGCTCCCCCATATACCACTATGGGATAACTTCATTAAGGCACATCTTCACATGTCCATTATCACCAAATGGATGGCAAGATTCAAACATATGATCTTCTCGAGATGCTTATCTCTTGAACTTGCCCTTCGCAACCTTAATGAGGATCACCACTTGGTGTCATCCTCTCACGGGCTATATGAAATCTTTACTTTTGATGTATTCCTCTTGAAAGATTCCTATCCCACATAGTCAACACAAATACACATATATATACTGGGTTAGTTCATGAAGCATAATTAATAAAGCTTACCATACCACAAGATTCCATGTGGTCATTCTTTATGCTTCATGTGTTGACCAACTTGAATCCAATCTTCACTCTTTGTATTGGTCAACCATGTATCTTCTCATGCTATACCTAAATATCCTGAGGTACATAAAGAACTCTTCATTTAATTGCATGATCTAAATCTTGGTCAACCATAGCTCAACTCGTGATACTATCATGGCACCAACTTAGAGCCATATCTTGAATTCTTCTCTTTAAGATCAAACTCTCAAGATATTAATCATCCATTGCTTAATACGTAAGCTAGAACATGGCTAAATTTAGTTGCACACAAGAACTCCATCTTCATTTCTTATTTTTGATCATATCATATTCTTCTCTTCAAATCGATGACCTTGATGCCAATACTCAAGGTATATGTTTATATTCATGGCATACGTACTTGAATACAGCACATGGACTACAACCATTACCTATGGAATATTACTTCATATAAAATTTAATGAAAACACTTGTCCATAGGGATTGCCATTAATTACCGAAACCACACATAGGGGCAATGTACCCTTACATAGTTACTTCGATCCTGTAAAAGCAACATCACTATGGCAAGTTCATAAAACCCAACATAAATATCACATGAATTAAATTCACTCACACAAGGCAAGCACGAGAGCATGAGAGAAAGAGGTGATAAGAAGACTCATCCTCATCCGACAAACAATATTTTGTACCCTTATTCCAAATATGCTTTGTTAGATTATCAATCATTAAAATAACCATAAAAGAGTACTTGCCACTTTCAGTTGTGCCTTGAGTTTTCAAATGTGTTTTCAAAGAAACATGGTAGCAACATCACTACATACATCATTTTTTATGGAAAAGGATCCAAAAGTATGCAACCTCCCATTTGCATCCTATTGTTTTGATAAATTGATCTCCATCGATGGTTAGACTAACTACAACCATTGAAATAACAACGGATGTCGCCTAGAGGGGGTGAATAGAAATTTAAAATAGTTATGGTTTAGGCTCTAATAAATGCGGAATAAAACTAGCGTTTAATTTATCAAGCACAAAACCTAAATTCACTAGGTTCAACTAAGTGCACCAACAACCTATGCTAAGCAAGATAAGCAACAAGGTGATATCAAGATAGATTAATTCAAGCACGATGGCTATCACAATGTAAAATGCATAAGTAAAGGAATTCAGTATAGAGATAACCGATGGACACAAATACAATGATTTTATCCCAAGGTTCACTTCCAAAGAAGCCACGTCTCTGTTGGAGAGGTGCGATGGCGTAATGCTCCCCGAATGCCATAAATGGCTCACCTTGATGTGTGGTGGCTCGATTCTCACCTAATGCCACACAAGGCCTCATCCCAAGATGTGGAGGCACATTACTCACCGAGGCCACAAAAGGCTCACCTTATTCTCCTAAGTGTGCACCCCAAAAGGTAGGCACTTGATCCACTATGGAACACTTGAGGGCAGTCACAGAACCCGTACAAGGTTGGGGCAATCTCGACAACTCAATTGGAGTATCCAAATAATCACCAAAAAGGCCTCTATCTTGTGGAATGTCCACAACTCAATTGGAGTCCCCAAGAGAACACACCACTACCACACAACCATCTAGAGTTCGAAGAACCCAAGAGTAACAAGCCCACAAGCTTTTACTCGCCGAATATCCGTAGAGAACTCAAACCTATGAACCAAATACAAAGTCAATTCCTGCACTCCCAAATTCCACCAAACCTAAAAAAGCTATTGGATAATAAGAGAGGAAGAACACAAGAAGAAAACACCAAATTATCCAAGATCTATATCCCAAGGATTCCTTCACTAAGAAGGGGGTTTGGTTTGGTAGGGTTGTAGATATTGATCTCCTCTCTCAAACCCCTCAAAAAGATGCAAGAATCATGGGAGGGGAAGAGGAGAGGACAAGCTCTTGAAGCTCAACAATGAAGGATAGAGAGTAGAAGAGCTCAAAAGGTTAGGTGGGGAGGAAGAAGGAGGGACCCCTTAAATAGGAGGCCCCGAAATCCAACTATTGTTGGAAATATGCCCTAGAGGCAAATAATAAATGGTGATTATTGACATATTTCATTAAGTTCATAATAGGTTTCATATCATGCTATAACTGTATTGAAAGGAATGTCAATACACGTGTGATATATGAACCACCAAAGTCCCTAGTGATCCTCTAGACACTCGTTCATTGGTCAATTGATGATCGAGGTTTCTCGATCATGGACATTTATGTCAATTGACAATGGGGTCATTTCATTCAGTTAATGCAAGTGATGGACATGCCAAACTCAGGAATTGTAACACGATCAATTCACGAAGTTCATCGTTACAATGACTAGAAACGTAGTAGCCAATTCCTTAGACCATGAGACTATACCAATCACTGTCACCCAAGAATACTTAGATAGCATCAAACGTCACTTGTGTGAGCGGTGATCATAAATGTGTGTTCAGGTATTCGGAGGGGCATGTAGAGGAATTGTGTGTCAAGAGCGGGATTTGTCCATCCACGTGAAGGAAATATACTCTAGGCCCACTCGGAGACATGACATCCATAAAGCTATAGCGTGTGACTAAGTCAAGACGATGGCATACCTCAGAACGAGTAAAGTTATACTTGTCGGTAGCAATATTGAACACGGCATGGTGATGTCGTTGATCGGGTCTCGGACAATTAAAGTATCAAAGTAACAAAGCGAATTGGACACTATCTTTCATGGTTCAATGACGGAGATTCTCGTGGAATGCACAGGGGTCATCATGGGCATCTAGATCCCGCTGATGATCATTGATCCGAGAGGGTAACACACTTAAGGGTTTGATAATGCTCGGAGATTGTTTTGGTATCATAGGAGTCACCACAGAAAAGAGAAGGGAAAACCGGAAGGGTTCCAGGAAAGTCCGGTGGGTGTCTGGAGTTGTCCAGAAGGAGTTCCGGTGCAACAGGGATTGAATAATATGTAAATATATGTTAATTATTGAATTATACATTTATTTATATTTATTTAATAATTAAATATGATTAAATGGGGCAGCCCACCTAATGGGCCAATTCCCAAAGGGAAAAAGGGCCCAAGAGGGGGACTCTCGCCATATGAGGGGCCACCGGCCACATGTGGGCTTCTCCCCACGTGGGGCCCATGTGGGGGCTAGCCGGAGCACCTTACCACCTCCACCCTTTGATTAGTCCCACCCCGGGACTTTGAGGGAGGGAGTACCTCCCTTCCCCCTATATAAAGGAGGGCATATGGAGGGATTCAAACACACCAATTGAGCTTTGAGGCTTCCCCCTCCAAGTCCACTCCTCCTTCTCTCCCTCCCTATCTCTCTCTCTCTTGTGAGTGTGGCCCCATTGTAAGTGATGTGCGAACGAGAGTATTCTTCACCGTGGAGTGTCGTCGCGCTACGAGGATTCCGGATCTAGGAGATCTACTTCCACAACCTCTGCTGGATTAGGGATTGGGAGTCATCGTCAAACACCGTATGTGTGTGACTTCCCACGAGGCACTACACTAGTCGTGCTCAAGTCGTTCGAGCCATCAGAGTCATTGGAGCTGGAGTTGGTGGAGCCATCCACGACCTTGAGGTCGGCATCGGTACGACTACACCAGCCACGTTCTCCTGAACGTTGACAACTCTTTTCGGTCTTCAAGGGTAAGTTCGCGAAAATCTCCTATTACTTCATTACTAATAGATAGATCCTGGCATTAGGGTTGTTGCGTAGGAAAAAATATTGTTTTCAGGCGCTAAACCCCTATAGTGGTATCAAAGCTAGATCTATATGTAGTATTGCTAGTACACGTAGAACACACGAGTTGTAGCATGTGGGCGTTGATCTTATAGTTGTTACCCTCCCACGTGTACTTGTGCATACCGCAGTAATGCTTGATGGAGCGGCCCCCAACCGACTTTACGCGTTCATTCGTGAGACTGGTCCACTCTTGACATATGGCTTGTACCGTATAAAGTGGCTTTGGGGGTGTCTATCTCTCTCGCATTAGTTGGTATGCCATTTGCAATGGAGGGCCCCAATAGGGGTGCAGTATAGACAACTATTTGATCAGCGCTGTGGTTGAAGTTTGTAGGTAAGAATGGTTCTTGTGCGAAAGCCCTAACAACCACGTAAAACATGCAAAGATAAAGTAGAGGCGTCTAACTTTGTTTTGCAGGGGCATTGTGATGTGATATGGGCGTAGTCAAGGTAAAGTAGTTCGTTTTATGTTGCTAAGTAGTAGTAACGGCCATCGTAATGGTGGACTACAACACCGGAGGCACCGGTACCCTGGTGCCCATGGCACCAAAACCTTGGCGCCGGATCCGGAGACGCGAGATGGAGATCACAACGGGAAGGACCATATCGCATCCCATTTACATTCAATGCTTATTGTTTTTACATATTATTGTGTGCTAGTATTAGTTACTCGACGACAACATTAATAGGATGATCCCTTAATATAATACCAAAATTGTGTTCTCCCTTAGTGTGCACCACCAAGAAAGTTCTCCATTATGAGGCAGGTCGTGATGATCGAGTGTCAGACATATCTGCGTTCACATACGATGGGTGTAAGCCATGTTGCATAGTGAATACGTGTAAGGTTGAAATGACGAGCCTAGCATGCGTAGACATGGCCTCGGAACACGGATGGTCGAAAGATCGAGCATGAGTCGCATGATTGATGTGATTGACATTGGAGAATGTTTACCTTTGCAGCTATGTTGTCGGCTGTGACGATCGGGGGTGACATAGTGAATAAGGATCGTGTAATCACTAAAACTACTTTAGGGATGTTTGTTTTAGTAGGAGCTCATCTAATATAATATGATAATAATTTGAACTCCCATATTATGAACTTAGTCTAAATGCCTTTGCAAATACTTTTGTAAATCATGTCAAAACCCAAGTCTCTATTCAGTTTTGAGGGATTCATGGAGAATGAGAAACTCAAAGTAGATGGGTCCAAATTCATAGACCGGTACCAATGCCCGAGGAACCTCCTCATCTTCCACGATATGTTATATGTGCTACGAGAAGCAAGGAGATTTTCCCATGGGCTTCACCGGACTGCCCAATGATCATGATTGTCATGCCCGATGTGGCGCCTTCACGACAGTCAAATACACCATGGTTCATGTCATGGAGTCTACTTTGGGAGCACAATTACATGATATTGATGCCTTTAGTTGGGCCGACGGACTTAAGATGCTCTTTCCATCTCAAGTCAGAATCATGGAGTTTGAATGCATGGATAAATTCCTCTCAACCAAGATGAGGGAAAACACCAGCCTAGAAGACCACTTGGATATCGTGGAAATACTTCATGAGCGCCTTGTGGACATCATGGACTACTAGGTGACCGACAAATTTGCGGTAGATGTGGTGTTGTGCTCGCTACCCCACAACTACAAAGATGTCGTGTTGAACTACCTCGTGGAAGGGAAAGAGTTTACCTTCCTTGAGTTCATGACTCATATGAGAACCCGGAATGTAGTGCCTGCTCTAGGAGCTGTCATCAATAGGAAAGGTATATATTTGATATACAAAGTTATAAATGTTTAATTTCAAACACTTATAGAAGTACTTGATACTTGTACTATTTTGTGAAAACAGGACCCGCTTCTTGAGAAGTGATTAAAGGAGTGGGCGCAACAACGCGTGTTGATGGAAAACGAGATGCCTACGACGCTCTCCTTCAGAAGTTGTCATTTGGATTAGAAGTTTTTGAATCAATTTGTAATCAATAAGAGTTAACTACATTAGTGTGTGTCTTGCATTTGTAAGACAGTTATTCGTATGAATTCAAGACAAATCAGTTGTTTTATTCCTATGAGTAATATCTTTTATGTTCACAGTTTTTGGTTATGAATATGTTATTCATATTTTGATCTTAATGATAGAAATTTTAATATTTATAAGTTATGAAAATGCCAAAGGATATTCAAAACTTATAATGACATCATTTTGAATGACACTATTTTGTTAAGTCATATTGGTACATGTAAAAGGATTCATGAGTGATGAAACCAAGGTCTTAAAGATACTTGATCTTTTGACACATACAAACCATGCCCTTATTAGGAAAAATGACTAAAACTCCACATTCTAGTAAAATGGAGTGTGTGTTGAATAATTAGATGTCATACATGATGATATGTTGTATTGTTCAATGAATGGTGGATATCATTATTTTGTGAAACTTCATTGTGAATCTAAGAAAATAAATGTATTCACTGAATGAGACACAAGTCTGAAACTATTCGTTATGAACAAAGAATTTTAGAATGAAGAAGAATATTGAATTAATAAGAATACGAGTCTTTATGATTTGATCAAAATGACAATCATTGAAGTTGTGATTCAGGCATACAAGAGTGAAGGAAATATGCCTGAGAGGCAATTATAAAGTGGTTATTATCTTATTTCATGTTTATGATAAATGTTTATTTTGCATGCTATAATTGTATTAATTAGAAACATTAATACATGTGTGTTTAATAAACAAGTAAAATGTTCGTTGATTAACAAGATGATCAAGGTTTCCTGATCATGGACATTGGATGTTGTTAATAACAAGGTCACAATATTGGTGGAATGATGTGATGAACATTTATCCAAGTATAGCAATACGATCAAAGTCATTGTGTTTATATTTCTATAACATCATACGAAGTAATTCTACTCCTTAGACCATGATATCATGTCAATCACTAACACTGAAGAGTAACTTGATAACAGCAAATATCACACCGTAATAGGGTGGCAATAAAGGTGGGTTCAGATACTTCAAAGGTGTTATGTAGAGGCTCATGGATCAAGAGTGGGATTTGTTCATCCCGATGACGGATATATATACTTTGTGCCCTCTCGGTGATATCACATTGAGATAGCTTGCAAGCAAGTAATGAGATCACTAGAATGTTATATCGCAGGAACGAGAAAAGAGTGCATGTCGGAAACGAGATCAAACTAGGTATGGAGATACCGATGATAGAATCTCATACATGTAATATATCGCGAGACAAAGGGGTTTAATTACTAACGTTAAAGGTTCACACGATCACTGGAGTCATCGTTGAATGTGTGGGAGTCAGTACGGATCTCTAGGTCCTGCTGTTGATTATTGATCGGAGAGGGGTATCGGTTATGTCTGCATTATTCACGAACCATAGGGTGACACACTTAAGGGATACCGACACTATTTATGAGAAAATGTGTTTCAGATAAAGATTAAGAAAGTGCTAGAATCATTTCGATGGAAACCAGAATTGTTTTGGGTGAAATTGTAGAAACTAGTTTTGCATGTGATATTGAAATGTTGCAGGGGGTTTTATGTGACTGTCTGTTAATTATAGTAATTAACAAAATTCTGAATAAAATAAATAAAATAGTTTTATTTAATGAGAGTTGCATTAATTTTGGTGGAAAATTAATGCATGTGAGTGGGAGTGTGAGTAGAGGCATGTTTATGTGAGTGGAGCATCCACCCACATGAATGAATGAAGAGGTGGGGGCACCTCCATGGCCACCAGACATGGGAGAGGGCTGCCCCCTCTCCCTATAAAAGGTCCCCTCTCCTCCTCTCACATCACACCTCCTCGTGAAGGATCTCTCCCCCCTCTAGAAATTATTCCCCATGGCCTCGGATTAGCGAGATACATGTTCCCGGTGGCTTTGTCTGGAAAGGAGTTGTTGCTTCTGCTGCATCGCTAGAGCGAGGACGCGGAGGTTGTCAGGGTACCGGATGTGTGTGTGATCACGGATGTATCGCTACTTTGCGGTGTTGGACTTGCTGGTGCTGGACATGCTAGACTTCATCATGATCTTGGGATCGGCAAGTGTACGACTACATCATCCACGAGTTCAACCTCGTTAACAATGCTTTGTCGCTCTTCAAGGGTATGTTCTCTATGGATGTATATCCACCCATTAATTGTATCTAGGTAGATAGATCTTGGTGCTTAGTTTTTCACTTCGTAGGATTTTTCTGTTTTCTATGCTGCGAACCCAACAAAAAGTGTTTCACAAATTACAATGTCAAGAATATATCAATATGTTGACATGTATAAAGAATAGTAATAATACCGTATTATATGATATATGGTCTAAAGTAATCTCTTATCATGTTAGCATTATCATATTAGAGAAGATAAATTAGAATAGCAAACACTTACTTATTGTATAAAGAATTATCAACGATTCGTAGAAACAACACCATAAGTATATGTCACAATGTGGTTTACAGAAATTCTAGAGTTATGTGATAATTCAGAATTAGAACGAATAAAACTTTGTAGTGTGTTCCTAGGAAATTAAGAATACACATTCCACAACTACAACTAAAGGAGCAAAACTTGTATCGCTCAAAGTGGTGATTTATCGAGAAGATTTTCTCAATAAAAGAGTTTGTGGATAAACGTGAAAGCTCAAATAAGGTTGAGAACCTTTCCTCCAAATGTCAGAGTAGCGGAACAGAATTGATTCCGGAACAAACTTCTACAAATAAAGGAGAAACTAATGATAATGATCAAAAGTTTCACTCAGAGTTTTTACTAAAACAAAGTAGGATTCATGAATAAGTTTTGCCTCATTGCAGGATTGAATTCATGATTCACTTGTCATGTTGATGGAACAATGGCATACATATGAACTACAAAGAAGCGATGGTGAACCCAAGTACGATAAATAACTTAAGCGTCATGAAATCCTTTACATTAAGTCACATTCAAGATGGTGAAGTAAAATGTTACTTGATCTTATCAAAGTAAAGTTGTTACTTGATCTTCCCAAAGGGACTACTAGAGTAAATGATCATGGGGCAAGGTCGAAAGTGTTTGTGCTTCCGATCCCAAGTTCATAGATTCTCTAGGAGAATCTCAAGGAAGAAATGAAACTTAAAGTAAGACATAAAGCTTGAGTTGTGTCAAGAAATTTCTTGAAAAAATTCAAATGATCGACTACAATGTGTAGCAATGCTTAAGTCAGACAAATGGAATCTCGTAGCTAGAATTCTCAATTTGATGAATGATCAAAGAATTTTGGGATTGTGCCCAGAATATTGAGAAGACTTGTGTTTACAATAAACTGAGTGGGAGCTAAGAGAGTTCCATACTCTTATATGTAACTAGCATATTTGAGTGGGAGCTTGATGAAACATTCTCATATGTGATTGACATATTGTGAATGGTATTTTTGGTATTAGTAATTATTAGAGAATATATTAAGTAGATGAAGTTGAATGAATATTGAACATTGAAATCTATCAAGATAGATTGATATGTTTAATGGCATTAATTTGGAATGTTTTCCTAGATTGGATTCTGAAGAAGTTCAGAATGGATCAAGTTAAGAAGTAAGTGCTTGCTTGTCTAACTAGGTGGAGCATTGAGATAGTCTTGGTACAATGATGGTTAAAAGAAGGAAAAGATGTGTAACATCTACTATTCCCAAGTCATAGGTTCTATCTTGTAAAACCATGTCGTATATTCGATATAATGTGACCCAAGTTCTTAACCTGAAGAACATGTTCCAAAGTGATCTCCAAGAGAATCACCGAACAAGGAGTATAGTCTTCAGTGTCTAGAGAGAACTGAAGGTATACATCTGATCTGTAAAGGATGGTGAACTTGATCCTAAAAGGGCTATGCTAGAAAGTTCTACCCAACCTAGACGATTGGAGTTCTCACAACATTGAGTGCCTTAAAATAAGAGAAGCGTGGTTATACATCGAAGTGGCATTCAGTGCACTATCGATTAGATTTACATTGACAAAAAAGTATATGAATACTTCAAAGGTAAAATATGTAATGTTACGGCTAGGGAAGCCCATCTTCCCACATAGTGTGTTCCTAATGTTCACGACAATGAAAACGTTATCTTTTGATTGACTAATTGGATGTCATGACAAGAGGAACAAAAACAACACTCTATCGCCAAAGAATAAATATTTATACCGCAAGATTATCATGTGATGAAAAAGGGAAATGTCAAATTAGGTGACATTAACAATTCTCAAAGACATAAGGATCTGTATAGTACAGTCCATAGACAAAACCTCTTCCATGAGCAAGCATGATCAAAACACCAAAAGTGTTATGGTGTAATGATTCGCTCAAATGCAGCTGGTTTATTTGTACTCTATTGCAAGTGGGAGACTGTTGGAAATATGCCCTAGAGGCAAATAATAAATAGTGATTATTGACATATTTTATTAAGTTCATAATAGGTTTTATATCAATATCATGCTATAACTGTATTGAAAGGAACGTCAATACACGTGTGATATATGAACTACCAAAGTCCCTAGTGGTCCTCTAGACACTGGTTCATTGGTCGGTCGATGATCGACGTTTATCGATCATGGACATTTATGTCAATTGACAATGGGGTCATTTCATTCAGTTAATGAAAGTGATGGACATACCCAACATAGGAATTGTAACACGATCAAGTCACGAAGTTCACCGTTATAATGACTGGAAACGTAGTAGCCAATTCCTTAGACCGTGAGACCATACCAATCACTACTACCCGAGAATACTCAGATAACATCAAATGTCACTTGTGTGAGCGGTGATCATAAAGGTGTGTTCAGGTATTCGGAGGGGAATGTAGAGCCATTATGTGTCAAAAGCAGGATTTTTCCATTCGCGTGGCAGAAAGATACTCTGGGCCCACTCGAGGACATGACACCCATAAAGCTGCAGTGTGTGACTAGGTCACGGGGATGGCATAACTCGAAACAAATAAAATTATACTTATCGGTAACGATATTCAACATGTCATGGCAATGTCATTGATCGGGTGTCAAACAAGTAAAGTATCAACAAAGGGAATTGGACACTATCTTTCATGGTTCAACAACAATGATTCTCGTGGAATGCACATGGGTCATCATGGGCATCGAGGTCCCGCTGATGATCATTGGTCCGAGAGGGATCTCGACCATGTCGGTAGTGTTCCCGAACCATAGGTAACACACTTAAGGGTTTGATAATGCTCGGAGATCATTTTGGTATCATAGGAATCACCGAAGAAAAGAGAAGGGAAAACTGGAAGGGTTCCGGGAAAGTTCGGCGGGTCTCTGGAGTTGTCTAGAAGGAGTTCCTGTGCAACGGGGGTTGAATAATATGTAAATATATATTAATTATTTAATTATACATTTATTTATATATTTTTAATAATTAAATATGATTTAATGGGGTAGCCCACCTAATGGGCCAAGAGCCCAAGAGGGGGGCCGCTGCCCTAGCAGGGGCCGCCGGCCACATGTGCGATGCTCCCCACGTGGGGGCCCCTATGGGGGCTGATCGGCGCGCCTCCCCACCTCCTCCCTTTGATTAGTACATCCCCCTATATAAAGGAGGGCATATGGAGGGATTCAAACACACTAATTGAGATTTGAGGCTTCCCCCTCCAAGTCCCCTCCTCACACACACACACTCTCTCTCTCCCTAGCACATGGTTTAATAGGATTGATAGGATACTCATACCAACAGGTTGCAACTTATTTTCCGGAAGCTCGTCCAAAAAGAACCTCCAGGTTAAGCGTGCTTGGCCTGCAACAATTTGAGGATGGGTGACAGACCAGGAAGTGGATACCGGGTGCGCACGTGTGAGGACAAAGTGCGTAGAAAAGACTAGTGTTGGTCTATAGGGCTGGTCTAGATATCCTATTAAGCTACCAGGAGTGACAGCCCGGGCATGGAGAGTCTAGGGTGTTATAGATAATATGCTCATGAGTTAGAAAATAGGTGGCACTACCAGACCCAACCTCGTCACTTCCGCTACCTAGGATGACCATAAGCAAGGATCAAGGAGAAAGTAGAGCGACAGTGCCGTAACACTATTGGTCCACTGCCACACCATGAACGTACCTGATTTAAATTAAGAGGTACCGACCTCGGCACTTGAAGCGGCAGCACCGCATGTGCGGCAATGCTGATGCAAGGACCAGAACTACCGGGTAGAGAAAAGCAGAAATCAGATGGGAAACGCTCGAGCCAAAAAAGCAACAACTTGAGCATCCGAACTCCGAAGGAGATGAAACCAATTTTGTTGAAAAGATAACAACATGTAGAATCCAAAAAAATGCAAGGTGAGGACACAATATCATATAGAAAGAGGTGATAAAACACCCCAGGTGAGGATCTGCAAAAACTTCAAGATAAAAAATGCAATAAGATATATAAGGGGAATCCGTTTTTGATGAACTAGAGCTTGTTATGAAGATAACCACAAGCTATAGAACCTCACACGGATAAGATCCAAACAACAACCAAGAAATATGATGCTAAGTATGCAAAGATTTGAGCTCTCTTCAAAAGATATGATCAAGTTACTCGCTCGAGAGCCCCTCTTGATAGTACGACTATCTATTCTAAACTCAGTCTCCCAACTAACAACATGAGACTGGCCAAAGATAAAACATATCAAGATCATACCTTTCTGTAACAAACCTCGAACCCTACGCTCTAAGTTCAAGCCTGGATGAACCAAAAGTGGTTAAATTAGTATAGCGGGGGCTCAGGGCCACCCACGTGTAGGCCCGTCGGCCGCCCTAACCACTTCCGAGAACATCGGGACAAGAGCGAGCGGCGTAGGCAACAGGCGAAGAGATCAAATACATACACAAGTGGGTATGTATGCAAGCTACCTTACAACAGTTCTCAGAGCCATACCATCTAAAAGAAATAGAAATACTGCAATGCCATACATCAAGATCCAAATATCCTAGATAGACATAATAGTGTAGGATAGCTCCTCATACATCAAACATCAGAGTATCAAGCGGAAGCGGGAAAACAAGATCCGAGTACGGACAAGAAGCAAATCGGCATAAGATGCCACATAAATAAGCACATCCCGCCCACAGATCTCACGGATCCCCATCCCCAAAATCTCTACACCGAGTGATCGTTGCCAACACCATATGTCTCTTCAACCCAGAATCCATCTTGCGAGCATACCTGTCCACCTAAACCAAACAATTTATCGTGTGAGACCCTAGGGGTACTCAGCAAGTCTTTATACCTCTAAAGGGGACATAACCTGGGGTGACGCAATTGCAGCAAAAGATAATAACTAACAAGTCTATAGATACTCGCTAACCATCCGCCTAACCAATGATAGACGGATGTCCGTTAATTAGGAACAACAGTGATAACAGTATAAAGTAACAGATCCATCCTCCTTCTCGCTTACCAACGAGAAAGCGGATGAACAACCCATCCGTTGGCAGTTTTATTAACCATTCCATGAAGATTGCACCATTTACTAGTCAGGTATTTAGTCAAGTTAAAGACGGCACTTTAGTTATACTTGTCTATGATTGAGAAACTGTGCTCCAAGTCGTCCATAACCGCAGACACGGCTTTCAGAAAGATTTACCCTGGAGGGGTGCACAAATAGCAACACACACTCGATCAACCTCGGAAAACCCAACTCAAAACCCAACGAGGCTTTCACGACAAAGCAATCACAGGATTCATAAAATATTTCAGGGGGCCACCCCATTAAGCTACCCGCAACGAAGTTGGACGGCTCCGAGACGGACCCGACGTTTGCGCCAATGGCTGTAAACGACTGGGAACCCGAAAGTGTGATTGGGCTTGTCGATACCTTGAAAACACTTCGCAATCCAAAACAGTACAGGTGCTCCACGCACAATCTTAAATAAAGCGGTAAAACATGGCATAAGTACAGGATAGTAAATAAAATCCCAAACTATTTTGTGGCCCCAAGAAATAGAAATGAATCAACCTCTGGCTCAGGGGGGTCCATAAGGCCTCCCGGATGTGGATAGTGCGAATAGTCAAGGAACAGGAATCAAGTACTCGGGGTCCTACGGGACACAAGTGGGCATAAAAACCAAATGACAGATATTGCCCACCGGTGCCTCTTTCATTAGTTATCCCATTACTACTCAGGTTAAGTTGTTTAGGTACCTCGTTATCCATCAGACACTCACATACCCTACACATGTTGTTCTACGACTCGCATGGCTCAAACAACTCCTGTAGTAATGGCTCATGGGATGGAGGAACAAACTCGGTGGGGTTTAAAAGTAAAGGCTATGCGGTACTTGGGATTCAATTTAATGCAATCGCGACTCAATGATGCAAGAATAAGATAGAGGCAATAGGTACTATATGTATGCAAGCATGTGGTAGTGCTTGCCTGGTAGCTCAGTTGAAGCGAGAGATAGATCTGGGTAGTACTCCTGGGATTCCTGATATTTCCCCTGCTCGGTGTCTATTCGAAAGAAGAACCAAACAAACAAGGGCCAACATAAATAAAGTGCACAAGCATATAAATAAAATGCGACAAGCAAACAAGCATGCCATGATGAATGATGCACAATTTACATGGCAATAAAGTAGCATGGCAAGGGTGAGGTGTGGGGACAAGAATAAACCATTGTATTAATTATTTGGTCAAGTTTTATTGCCATAAACAGTTCTGATTTTTAATAATGACATGATGCATGTTTCAATTCATATCATGGAATGCATAGTTAGAACGGGCTCTTCGCGCTGATCGATTTAGACATATTATTTGTCAAATTTGGAGTTATAGAGTTAAAGTTATTAATTAATTAAGAAAATACATTTATTAGGTTTTAAATAATTTCGAAGTTTTATTTTGCCCTGAAATTATTTTGGGATGGCATACTAAGATTGATTGCACTTTTTGATCCAAATTCATGTATATCTTCTTCTCAAATGAGCTAAGAGATAAAAGATACAAAATTAAGCAGATTGCAAAAAAGAAAGAAAAAGAACGAGAAAGGAGGTGATATGATTCTGGCAGAGGTGACGTTGGCAATGGGCTGCTAGAGGGGTTAAGGTATTTTTATGGATCAAAAGTGATAAAACTAAAAGATAGGATTAATCCAGTGGAGCTAGGAATTGATCTGGTGATCTTATCGTTGGGGACACACTGAAGACAGCCTCCAAGCTCTGAAACAGTTCTTGTACAATATGGCAACCACGCAGATTTTGAAACAGTTCTGAGACGAGGATCTGGGCAAAATAACAGAGAAAAAGGTGCGAACTAAAATGGCCCAGGCAGGAATTTGATCTCTCGGTCTGGGGAGTACAGAGGCAACTTAGTAGCCACTAATCTGCAGTACTAATTGTGTACAAGTGGAGAACACAGTTAACTGTACCAACTTCGTAGGGAAAACATAGATGAAAACAACACAAAAGAGGCAGAATTAAAAAAAAGAGTTTGTGGGGATTTGAACTACAGATCAAGATATTAAACATACAGGTCTAGTACCACACAACTACTCGTTTGGATGTTGAACAGAACAAGGTTCTGTCGATAATATATTGTACGTTAAATGCAGAACCTTCATCAGAGAATAAAAAGAGGAAACATGCGTGATGTGGTGATTAAGACTGGTGGGGTTGGAACCCAGATCCTAAGATACACTAGATCGGCAGCGTATTCACAGGATTGGTATCAAGTTCGTGTACAAAAGATGGCGCATGCATTCTTTTTTTTTACTGAATCCAAGCCGGCTCTGAACTGACGAAACAAAAAAAATGACAGGGACTGGAACCTGAATTTCTAGGAGATGCTGCACAGGAAACAAAAGCGAGCAAAAAAATAATATATATAGATATATAGGTCAAGTGAGGATTTGATCCCTTGATCTCTTGACTAAAACACCAGGATGAAGCAACTATGATACAATCGAGTTGTTGTACGAAAGATAGCGTGGTCACTTTTTAAATAGATCAATGACGGAATACCAGACTGCCATAATTGAACCAAACAATCGTCTACAAGCTCTTCGACGGGTTCAGACTCAACTCGGGTTTGGTGAGGATGATGCGCGGGCGACGGACACTGATGATGCAGAAAGATATCAGGGTAGATGAGGGTGGGAGTCAGTGGCTCACCCTGGGGTTTCCTGTGATGAGGACCAAGGCGGGGAAGCTGGGAGCGAGGCGGCAGAGCTCCATGCGCTGTGCACGGACGACGTTGACAGTGAGAAGAAGCTCAGTAAAACTTCCGATTCATGGTGTTCCAGGAATCTTTGGGTCCGGATCTCCTGCGTAGAGGGCGTGGATGGCGATCTGGTTCGATTCCCGCGCTCAAGTGGGCTCGAAGATGGCCATGGCGTCGGCTCGGTGCAACCTCTCCTCCGCGCTTCCCTCTTGGTCTCTCTCGGTAGGTGGAGAAAAATGGAGGGGGGCAGAGGCAGCAGCGCTACAGAAGGGGAGGAGAGACCCTAGGGTTCCTGGTGCTCGCAGGCATGAGGACAAGAAGGGGATAGGGTTCGGTGACGAGGCAAACAGAGAAGACGGTCACCAGCTCCTCGTCGTTTTCTACAGAGACAAAAGGAAGGAGAAGGGGATGTACAGTAAACGGCAAGAAGGGACCAAAGGGGTAGGTGTTGCCTGAACCTGAAACTGCTGCTGCTCTCTGCATGTACTCTCCAGCTACAGAATTAGAAAAAGGAACTAAATATTGTACCAGATCATGGAAAAGATTCACAGCATAGAATGCAGAATTGAGGATCTAGACATTCCAGCAAACAAAGGAGAGAATGATGCATTAAATTAACAACATAAGAAGAAGAGATCAAGCTATGTGGAGTAGAGAATCAAAGAATAGCCATCATAGGACATCTAAGTGTTTTTGAACAGGGACGGGTAGAGAAGACGAAAACAATATGTCATCAAGAATTCAAGATTAGACAGACTGGAACATTGCGAAGAAAAGAAGAAAACAAAAAGGTTAGATTTTGAGATGAGGAACAAAAATGAATTCTAGGCAAAATGAAGGCTTAGAATGTTGCACAAAAGTGTAGACATATACACATGGGTGCAATATGCAGTAGATTTATCGATGCTTAGATGGTCTAGCATAGAAAGAATTAGGCCAAAACACATATAGTTTTAGGAAGCTAAACAATGGTGGTGTGAGGATAAAAATATTCAAATAAAGCGAGTTTTTGGGAGTAGGACAAGCACATGACATCTAAAATTGATTTGGATCAGACCATCATATAGCCATGAATATGAGTAGTGACGATCCATACCAAGATTTCTAGGCTTGAATAACAACCAAAAGAGAATGCAACAGCCCACATACCTAGGTATGTTAGAGTTGTAGGTAGATGGTATCAAACGAATGAGAAGATGTCAAGTTAGTGAGTGAGAAGATTTGTAAGAGAGATGCCCAACTCAATTTGGGCATGAAGCAATTTATCAAGAACCAAATACAGGGTATCAAGAGGCAAATACAATTAATGGTGCATATGAGATAAGAACCAAATGAAAAGGGTTTTATATGATGCTCACATGCAAGGTGGCATGATGACATGAGCATGATATAATTATGATGCAACAATTATATGTAGGAAGTAGCAATTATATTACTAGACCATGTAGCATTACATATGTTAGACAGATGGGATGCTATAACTCTCCCCCACTAAACAGGAATCTCGCCCCGAGATTCTAGGAAGAAGAAGAAGACACGAAGAGGGTAGGATACTTGGCACGGAGCTCGTCCTCGTGTTCCCAAGTGGCTTCATCAACGGAATGGTGCGACCACTGCACCTTGCAGAACTTGATGGACTTATTGCGAGTCCTTCTCAACTTCTAGGATTTTTATGGGGTGTTCTTGATAAGACAGATTTTCTTGGAGATTGATGAGTTCATGGTCCACGGTCCTGCCGGGATCCTTGAAGCAATTCTTGAGTTGAGAGATATGGAAAACATCATGGACCTTGAGTTTTTCAGGGAGCTCAAGAGCATAAGCGACTTCTCCTCTTCTTCCACGAACTTTGAAAGGACCGATGTATCTCGGAGCCAGCTTTCCTTTGATACCAAAACGGTGCGTGCCTCTCATGGGAGTGACACGAAGGTAAACGAGATCACCAGGGACATACTCCATGTCCGTGTGCTTTCTATCATAGTTGCTCTTCTGGCGACTTTGAGCAACCTTCAGGTTTTCAAGAATGATGTGAACCTTCTCCTCCGCTTGATTTATAATGTCGGGGCCAAACAATGTTCTTTCACCTGCCCCGACCACCCAATCGGAGTTCTGCATTTGCGACCATATAGAACCTCAAATGGTGCCATGTTTAGACTTCTCTGGAAGCTGTTGTTGTAAGAGAATTCAGCATAAGGAAGGCATTCTTCCCACTTCATGCCGAAAGAGATAACGCAAGCATGGAGCATATCTTCCAGAATCTGATTGATCCTTTCCACTTGTCCTTGCGACCGAGGGTGGTAAGCTGTGCTGAAGTTCAATTTTGTTCCCAAAGCATTTTGGAAACTTCCCCAGAACTTGGAAGTGAAGATGCTTCCACGGTCTGAGCTGATCTCAAGAGGAACCCCATACAGAGAGACAATTCTGTTGATATAGAGCTCAGCCAACTGAATTGCAGAAATTGTTTCCTTGACAGGAAAGAAGTGAGCCACTTTAGAAAGTCTATCGATGACAACAAAGATTGCATTGTTGCCCTTCTGTGACCTTGGAAAACCAGTTATGAAGTCCATCTCTACTTTCTACCATTTCCATTTCGGAGGCTTCAATGGTTGTAGAAGACCGGAAGGTTTCTGATGAACAGCTTTAACTCTGCGGCAGACATCACACTCCAAGACATACTTGGCACAGTATCATTTCAACCCAGGCCACCAATACTGTGTTTTCAAGTCCATGTACATCTTAGTCTTGCTAGGGTGGATAGAAAGAACAGAATCACGCGTCTCCTTAAGAACTTGCTCTCTTAAACCCGGGTAGTTCGGAACAAACATCCGGTGTTCAAAGAAAAGAGCGCCTTGGTCGTCGACGTGGAAGGACTCATACTTTGGAAGCTGAATGTTGGAGATGATCTTTTTAGTGTAAGGATCACCAAGTTGAATGGAGCGAACTTTTTCTTCCAAGAGAGGGGTTGCCAGAAGGTTCAGAAGATACCCTTGATCCACAATTTCAAGGTTGAGCTTGCGGAATTTCTCACACAAGAGAGGTTGTTGTTCTTCCACCATGAGGTTGTTGACATAAGCTTTTCGGCTGAGAGCATCGGCCATGACATTAGCTTTGCTTGGAGTGTAGTTGATGGTCAAATCAAAATCATTAATTGCTTCAATCCACCTTCTCTGACGAAGGTTGAGATCAGGCTGTGTGAAGATATACTTCAGACTCTTGTGATCAGAAAAGATCTCACAATGGTTGCCAAGCAAGTAGTGCCTCCATACTTTCAAAGCAAAGACAACTACTGCGAGTTCGAGGTCATGTGTAGGATAATTGATCTCATGCGTCTTCAACTGTCGAGAGGCATAAGCAACAACTTGTTTTTCTTTCATAAGGACCGCACCCAATCCTTGGAAGGAGGTGTCACAGAATATCTGGAAAGGCTTTGATGTATCTAGAGGAATCAAGACTGGTGTGGAAGTGAGCTTCTCTTTGAGGGTTTCAAAGCTTGCTTGACATGCAGGAGACCAAAGGTATTTCTTGCCTTTCTTGAGGAGATCGGTAAGAGGCTTCGCAATCTTCGAGAAGTTCTGAACGAAGCAACGACAGTAACTAGCCAAACCAAGGAAACTCCTGACTTCTTTGACATTTTTGGGTGGAAGCCAGTCAACAATTGTCTGAACAGTTTCTGGGTTGACGGCAATGCCCTTGGCAGAGATGACGTGACCAAGGTAGGTTACTTCAGGCAGCCAGAACTCACACTTGGAGAACTTTGCATACAGGCGATTCTCACGAAGCTTGTTTAGGACACACCGAAGGTGTTCTACATGTTCTTCCTTTGACTTAGAATAGACTAGAATGTCATCCAGATAGACCACAACGAACTTATCAAGATACTCCATGTAAACCGAGTTCATAAGCCTCGAGAAGGTGGAGGTGCGTTGGTGAGACCGAAAGACATGACCGTGTACTCGTACAGGCCATAGCGGGTGGTGAAAGCTGTTTTGGGAACATATTCCTTGCGGATCTTGATTTGATGATATCCACTTCTCAAATCCAGCTTAGAGAATACCACAGCTCCAGCTAGCTGATCGAAGAGAACATTAATCCGCGGAAGGGGATATTTATTATTGATGGTTTTAGCATTGAGCGCCCGATAGTCAACACACAGTCTATCAGTCTTGTCTCACTTCTTCACAAAGATGGTTGGACTATCCCAAGAAGAAGTACTGTGCTGAATGAAGCCCAACTTCTCTTGTTCATCAAGCTGACGTCAGCCAACTCAGCAGGACCCATTTTATAGGGCCGCTTGGAGATAGGAGCGGTTCCAGGTTCAAGCTCAATCACAAACTCGACCTCACGATCCGGAGGCATACCTGGCAACTCTTCAGGAAAAACATCTGGGAACTCACAGACCAGCGGAACACTCTGAATAGCTTCCATAGCATCATCATTCAGAGCCGCCAAAGAGAAAAGCTAAAATGCAGGAGTCAGACTTGGAGAATAGACTATATGGCCTTCAGGAATTTTCAGAGAAACCGAGCGTTCAGCACAATCAATCACAGCTGCATTTGCTGTTAACTAATCCATGCCTAAGATAACATCAATGTCAGAATTGCCCAGAATAATTAAGGAAGCCGGGAACGAAGAACCACCAATCTCAATTTGATTGCCATGGCTGATTTTAGAAGATGCCATTGTTGCTCTAGGAGAAAGGACCATTAACCGTTTAGGGAGAGGATCCATAGATAACCCATTCTCATCAGCAAAACTTGTAGAGACAAAAGAATGCGATGCACCAGAATCAAACAAAACTCGTGCAGGAACTGAGTTAACAAGAAGCATACCCATCACAACTCCAGGTGCATGCTCAGCTTGAGCGACGTTGACACAGTTGGCATGAGCAACCGTAGACCCGGGCTTGGTGTTGATGTTGAGAGCCCGAGGTGGAGGTGCACGAACCATAGAAGAACTTGCCGCAGGTCTTGGAGGTGGTGGTGGAAGAGCTTTGTTGTTCATGGGACAACTCCAATGTTGATGCCCAGTGTTTCCACAAGTGTAGCAAGCACCAGGTGGACGTGGAGCAGCGTAGCCAGGGACTCCGCCAGGCGCTGCAGGGTAGTTGTGGTTGTAGCCCCTAGGAGCCACGGTGAAGGAGTTTGGTGGCCTTGTCGCGTAGCTTGACGGTCTTGGTGGAGCCGGGAGCGACGGTGGGGTGTTAGGAACCCACACACGACGCTTAGAAGGAGCTGTCATAGCTGAAGAGCTTGCTGCATCGCAGCTGTGTTTCTTGGACTCCTCAAACACTTGCCTACTTGCTTCTTCCTGCAGAGCTGTATGTTGGAGTTCTAGAAAAGACCCCGGCCTTGCATGAGTGATTGCATATTTGATGGATGCATTGAGCCCTTGTCTGAACCTCTTTTTCTTCTTCTTGTCATCAGAGATCTCATCGCCACCATACCGAGAAAGATTCATGAAGTTTCTGATATAGGTATTGACATTGTCATTGCCCTGCTTGAGGTTGAGAAACACTTCCTTCATCCTTTCCATGACAATTTCTGACAGATATTGCTCTTTGAAAGCCCCAGTGAACTGCTCCCAAGTAGGCTGAAAACCAGAGTGGTCTGCCTTGAGATAATTCTCCCACCACAGAGCTGCATCTCCCTTCAGAAGGTGCTGGCACATTTTACCCATTCTTGCTCTGGAACATCCGCAGTCATCAGCAACCTTGACATCTCCCGCAACCAATCATCAGCATCAAGTGGCTGATCAGACACCTCAAATTGGCGTGGGTTGAACTTTAGAAAACTCTTGATGTATCCTCGCTTGGGAGGTGGAGGTAGCGGAACAAACTCATTCCTCCTGACACTTTCTTCAAATCACTGCTGGTTCTGCTGCATTGCTCCCAAGGCATTAGCAATACTTGCCAACGCAGCCCCCAGTTCAGGTGGTATGTCCTCCTCAGAACGGCGTGGTGGTGCCATCCTGTGATTGATATAAAACACAAGTCAGTACTATAATGGAGAATAATAATAATCCAAAATAGTACCAAAATGGAATTAACCAAGATTTAAAGGATACAAATTACTAAGATGATATTAAAATATCAACAAAGTTCAAAGCACCTCGAAGATATTAAGCATATCGCACACGACTGAACAAGGAGTGTGGTACACAAGCTAACAAAGAAAAAAATTCCGCAAATTTCGGCATTAAAATACCACTATATGCACAAACCCACTTAACGAATCAAGATTAGTAACTCTACCCATTCAATATACGGGAGCCAATGATACAAGTAGTGGTATGGTCGTGACTCCATCCCGCACTCGAATCATTACTCCGCACATGAATAAGTAAAACACATATCCCAACACCTTCTTCTTAAGATGAACCTAAAGATTAGTAACTATGGAAACGAACACCCCAAACAAGATAGCGTCGGATAACAAGGAGTAAGACAGATTGCGTCGGTATACAACGAATCAGATAGATCGCATCGGTTTACAAAGGACTGTCGGTATGGAATGTACCAACAGTTGATAACCAAAAGGCAGATAGTGATAACATTTAGATGCAACAGATAGACAAGGAATTCACACACACACACACACACACAACCTATGGTACTACGAAACCCCGAACACGTGAATCCTAGTTTGAATTTTAGAAGAGGATTGAAAACGTTACACTTCCTTACCAGAAAAGGGTGGGTGGGTGGTAAGAAGAAAAATGGAAGCAGTCCTACTCTCACGTTTTGTTTTTCCCTAGTATACATAGCTACCAAAATATTTGCTAGACTGACAACGACCATTTGGCTGAGACCCTGAAGGGCGGGATGGCTCTGATACCAATTGTAACAAACCTCGAACCCTACGCTCTAAGTTCAAGCCTGGATGAACCAAAAGTGGTTAAAGTAGTACAACGGGGGCTCAGGGCCACCCACGTGTAGGCCCGTCGGCCGCCCTAACCACTTTCGAGAACATCGGGACAAGAGCGAGCGGCGTAGGCAACAGGCGAAGAGATCAAATACATACACAAGTGGGTATGTATGCAAGATACCTCACAACAGTTCTCAGAGCCATACCATCTAAAAGAAATAGAAATATTGCAACGCCATACGGCAAGATCCAAATATGCTAGATAGATATAATAGTGTAGGATAGCTCCTCATACATCAAACATCAGAGTATCAAGCGGAAGCGGGAAAACAAGATCCGAGTACGGACAAGAAGCAAATTGGCATAAGATGCCACATAAATAAGCACATCCCGCCCAAAGATCTCACGGATCCCCATCCCCGGAATCTCTACACCGAGTGATCGTTGCCAACATCATCTGTCTCTTCAACCCAGAATCCATCTTGCGAGCATACCAGTCCACCTAAGCCAAACAATTTATCGTGTGAGACCCTAGGGGTACTCAGCAAGTCTTTATGCCTCTAAAGGGGACATAACCTAGGGTGACGCAATTGCAGCAAAAGATAATAACTAACAAGTCTATAGATACTCGCTAACCATCCGCCTAACCAATGATAGACGGATGTCCATTAATTAGGAACAATAGTGATAACAGAATAAAGTAACATATTCATCCTTCTTCTCGCTTACCAACGAGAAAGCGGACAAACAACCCATCTGTTGGCAGTTTTATTAACCATTCCATGAAGATTGCACCATTTACTAGTCAGGTATTTAGTCAAGTTAAAGACGGCACTTTAGTTATACTTGTCTATGATCGAGAAATTGTGCTCCAAGTCGTCCATAACCGCGGACACGGCTTTCAGAAAGATTTACCCTGCAGAGGTGCACAAATAGCATGCAAGAATAAGATAGAGGCAATAGGTAATTTATGTATGCAAGCATGTGATAGTGCTTGCCTGGTAGCTCAGTTGAAGCGAGAGATGGATCTGGATAGTACTCCTGGGATTCCTGATATTTCCCCTGCTCGGCGTCTATTCGAAAGAATAACCAAACAAACAAGGACCAACATAAATAAAGTGCACAAGCATATAAATAAAATGCGACAAGCAAACAAGCATGTCATGATAAATGATGCACAATTTATATGGCAATAAAGTAGCATGGCAAGGGTGAGGTGTGGGGACAAGAATAAACCATTGTATTAATTATTTGGTCAAGTTTTATTGCCATAAACAGTTCTGATTTTTAATAATGACATGATGCATGTTTCAATTCATATCATGGAATGCATAGTTAGAACGGGCTCGTCGCGCTGATCGATTTAGACATATTATTTGTCAAATTTAGAGTTATAGAGTTAAAGTTATTAATTAATTAAGAAAATACATTTATTAGGATTTAAATAATTTCGAAATTTTATTTTGCCCTGAAATTATTTTGGGATGGCATACTAAGATTGATTGCACTTTTTGATCCAAATTCATGTATATCTTCTTCTCAAATGAGCTAAGAGATAAAAGATACAAAATTAAGCAGATTGCAAAAAGAAAGAAAAAGAACGAGAAGGGAGGTGATATGATTCTGGCAGAGGTGACGTTGGCAATGGGCTGCTAGAGGGGTTAAGCTATTTTTATGGATCAAAAGTGATAAAACTAAAAGATAGGATTAATCCAGTGGAGCAAGGAATTGATCTGGTGATCTTATCGTTGGGGACACACTGAAGACAACCTCCAAGCTCTGAAACAGTTCTTGTACAATATGGCAACCACGCAGATTTTGAAACAGTTCTGAGACGAGGATCTGGGCAAAATAACAGAGAAAAAGGTGCGAACTAAAATGGCCCAGGCTAGAATTTGATCTCTCGGTCTGGGGAGTACAGAGGCAACTTAGTAGCCACTAATCTGCAGTACTAATTGTGTACAAGTGGAGAACACAGTTAACTGTACCAACTTCGTAGGGAAAACATAGATGAAAACAACACAAAAGAGGCAGAATTAAAAAAAAGAGTTTGTGGGGATTTGAACTACAGATCAAGATATTAAACATACAGGTCTAGTGCCACACAACTACTCGTTTGGATGTTGAACAGAACAAGGTTCTGTCGATAATATATTGTACGTTAAATGCAGAACCTTCATCAGAGAATAAAAAGAGGAAACATGCGTGATGTGGTGATTAAGACTGGTGGGGTTGGAACCCAGATCCTAAGATACACTAGATCGGCAGCGTATTCACAGGATTGGTATCAAGTTCGTGTACAGAAGATGGCGCATGCATTCTTTTTTTTTCTGAATCCAAGCCGGCTCTGGAACTAACGAAACAAAAAAAACGACAGGGACTGGAACCTGAATTTCTAGGAGATGTTGCACAGGAAACAAAAGCGAGCAAAAAATATATATATATATAGATATATAGGTCAAGAGAGGATTTGATCCCTTGATCTCTTGACTAAAACACCAAGATGCAGCCACTGTGATACAAACGAGTTGTTGTACAAAAGATAGTGCGGTCACTTTTTAAATAGATCAATGACAGAATACCAGACTGACGTAACTGAACCAAACAATCGTCTGCAAACTCTTCGTCGGGTTCAGACTCAACTCGGGTTTTGTGAGGATGATGTGCGGGCGACGGACACTGATGATGCAGAAAGATATCAGGGTAGATGAGGGTTGGAGTCAGTGGCTCACCCTGGGGTTTCCTGTGACGAGGACCAAGGCGGGGAAGCCGGGAGCGAGGCGGCAGAGCTCCATGCGCTATGCACGGACGACGTTGACAGTGAGAAGAAGCTCAGTAAAACTTCCGATTCATGGTGTTCCAGGAATCTTTGGGTCCGGATCTCCTGCGTAGAGGGCGTGGATGGCGATCTGGTTTGATTCCACGCTCAAGTGGGCTCGAAGATGGCCATGGCGTCGGCTCGGTGCAGCCTCTCCTCCGCGCTTCCCTCTTGGTCTCTCTCGGTAGGTGGAGAAAAATGGAGGGGGGCAGAGGCAGCGGCGCTGCAGAAGGGGAGGAGAGACCCTAGGGTTCCTGGTGCTCGCAGGCATGAGGACAAGAAGGGGATGGGGTTCGGTGACGAGGCAAACGGAGAAGATGGTCACCAGCTCCTCGCCGTTTTCTACAGAGACAAAAGGAAGGAGAAGGGGATGTACAGTAAACGGCAAGAAGGGACCAAAGGGGTAGGTGTTGCCTGAACCTGAAACTGTTGTTGCTCTCTGCATGTAGTCTCCAGCTACAGAATTAGAAAAAGGAACTAAATATTGTACTAGCTCATGGAAAAGATTCACAGCATAGAATGCGGCATTGAGGATCTAGACATTCCAGCAAACAAAGGAGAGAATGATGCATTAAATTAACAACATAAGAAGAAGTGATCAAATTATGTGGAGTAGAGAATCAAAGAATAGCCCTCATAGGACATCTAAATGTTTTTGAACAGGGACGGGTAGAGAAGATGAAAACAATATGTCATCAAGAATTCAAGATTAGACAGACTGGAACATTGCGAAGAAAAGAAGAAAACAAAAAGGTCAGATTTTGAGATGAGGCACAAAAATGAATTCTAGGCAAAATGAAGGCTTAGAATTTTGCACAAAAGTGTAGACATATACACATGGGTGCAATATGCAGTAGATTTATCGATGCTTAGATGGTCTAGCATAGAAAAAATTAGGCCAAAACACATATAGTTTTAGGAAGCTAAACAATGGTGGTGTGAGGATAAAAATATTCAAATAAAGCGAGTTTTTGGGAGTAGGACAAGCACATGACATCTAAAATTGATTTGGATCAGACCATCATGTAGCCATGAATATGAGTAGTGAAGATCCATACCAAGATTTCTAGCTTGAATAACAACTAAAAGAGAATGCAACAGCCCACATACCTAGGTATGTTAGAGTTGTAGGTAGATGGTATCAAACGAATGAGAAGATGTCAAGTTAGTGAGTGAGAAGATTTGTAAGAGAGATACCCTCAACTCAATTTAGGCATGAAGCAATTTATCAAGAACCAAATACAGTGTATCAAGAGGCAAATACAATTAATGGTGCATATGAGATAAGAACCAAATGAAAATGGTTTTATATGATGCTCACATGCAAGGTGGCATGATGACATGAGCATGATATAATTATGATGCAACAATTATATGTAGGAAGTATCAATTATATTACTAGACAATGTAGCATTACATATGTTAGACAGATGGGATGCTACACTTTCCCTTGAGAAATCCACTAGAGCTTGATGTTGATGATCTTGTCCTCCTAAAAATGGAATACCTTCCTTGATTGCTCTTGCCCACGCTCGCTTGATGAACACTTGTGAATTACTCCCCCATACACCATGGAGAAACCTCTTCTTTGAACTTGTCTTCATCAATCCATGATCACAAAGGATGGCAAGCTTCTAGCATGTGATCTTGTGGAGATGGTGCATCTAAAACTTGCACTTCTTCATTTCTTCTTGAGTGTTGATCGACTTGAAACTTATCTTTGCACTTTGAATTGATCAACCTTGAATCATATTCTTTCGTCAACATGATTTCAATAGTCTTTGCCTATTCTTCTTATTTTCTTAATATTTCAACCTTGAAGCCAACACATGTTCCAAGCAATGCCGATGGACAATTCGTACAAGTAAAACTCAATACAAACATTAGTTCACAGATATTGTCATTAATTACCAAAACCACAGATGGGGCACACATGCACTTTCAACCATTATATCCTTTTATTGTGATGGTTAAGGTCCACAAACACTAATATTCAACAGTGTACTTCAAGCATACCATTCTCAACATAAATTTGCTTGCGTTACATGATGTTATGTAATAGAAACTCTAATGGATGATGTAAAACTCATGTGGTGCCCCAAAAAACTACTTTTTATGGCAGATGAGTCCAAAAAAGGTCTCTAGTGGATGACCCAAACCTTTTATGTCCTAACTTTTTTGGTCATGCCCTAAAAAACACCCTCTTGTTGTAATTTTTTAACACGTGAGCCGATGTCGCAAAAGGCAGACCCCGCACGCATGCATGCCAACTATCGCGCGGAAGATTCACCCGTGCTTCCCGTCACCACCCACCCGTGTCCTCCGACCACCACCGACTAACAAAATCACCGCTCCGCCATCGCTGCATGCCTCCCATCCTCCTCCGCCCCTTCCTACTGCTAGCCATGGCCACCACCGCACTGCTGCCATTCTAAATCTAGCGCCTGCCGCCACACGATGTTGGGAGATTCTGAAGCCCCGCAACACCGTCGCTAGTCGATTCAGCCTCCCCATCGGCCCCACCATCTGCTGAGCTATTATGCATGCAAGCATGCGTGATCATGCATAACATGATCATTGAGAATGATAGAAGAATGAATGAGGTCTATGGTGGCTATGACTTGATGGGGCTTCAAGTTCGGGCTCATAGAGATCCTAACAGGATCATTCGTTTTCTTGTTGCATACCATGACATTCGTGATGCGGATGTGCATGATGATGATCTCTAGAAGTATCTCATCGAGGATTGGTGGAATTGGTATGGCGGCCAACGGAACTAGGTGTATCTCCATGAACTATCACTAGTAGGAAAAAGCCTATTGATGGCGTTTGGAATATGAGGTTAGTGGTGTTGAACCTACACACCACTAACTTCATGCCACTAGTAGCAGCAAGTGGTGGCGTGTGGCTGGAACGCCAAATAAATTATGAACGCCGCCAATAACTTCTCACCATTGGTGTTTAGACCGTGTACCAGTTGCGTGCACGTTAAACACCACTAATAAGGCATACTATCGGTATTCTATGTAGGCGCCACCGGTCATTGTTTTACCTATGACGTTCTTATTAAGTGAACGCCGCTAGTATTTATTTGAGGTGAAAATATATATAACACACGGTCGCATCCGTGTTTTAAAACGAATATATACTGATGGATCACATATGACATAATTAGTTCATCTCATTTAATAGAACTAGTGACTTTAACTCCTCCAATACATAATAGAAATTGCCTTACATACGAGCTAATTGGGTGAACTAGCTAGAGCTACTTAACTAGTCTAATAATGACAATACATACATGATACTATCATATAACATAGAAGACGAACATGTAGACAATGACAATAGATTGGAAGAGAATTATGCAGCTCTTAACTCTACTAGACCCGGTCGTTTGCTTTTCAACTTCATAGTTGCTTCTCTTTTCTTTTAGAGAGTTGAAGTATTCTTCCTCCACCATCTCTTTAGTGGCAAACCCTTTGTACGAGTTGTTTGGATAGCCACTAACTTGTTTGTTACACTCGTCCCATAAATCATAGACTCCTGGAACCACTCCTCAACATACCGCATACCATTTGTCCTACCAAACACACATATGATTGAGTATACAACATTAGGAAGATGGAAACATGATTTTAGTCATACACCAGAATCATCACAAGTTATCAAGCCTACCAAATGTGTGGATCGAGAAGAGTAGGCCGCGGTGGAATTTTTCTTGGCCATCTTTGGTTGTAAAGATATAAACACATATTTTCATTACACCTTTTGTAAGTTTTTATACACCATATACAAACATATAAGCACATACAAGCAAATTTCAGTCAAAACTCATCATCCTAATTAACAAATAAAAGCTACACATGCATGTAAGAGGCGGAGCCGCCACTTTTTGGTCAACAGAATCACGTCGGTGCCAGAATGGAGCGACAGCGACGGAGGAGAGAAGAAAATTACCGATCGAGGAGAGGAGCCGCAGGCGGTGGTCATTGTCGAGGAGGAGCCGTGACCAGTGGTTGTCACCAAGGAGGAGCCGCGGTGGGTGGTCGTCGTTGAGGAGGAGCCGCAGTAGGTGGTCGCCGTCGATTTAGAGTCGCGGCGAGGCATCGTCGAGGTGGATCCACGGCGAGGCATGGATGCCGCGACGTGTGAGTGAAGCATGGTCGGGTGTGGTGTGGTGTGTGGAGAAGAGGAGAGATGGTTGCACATTTATGAGTGCCAAATTTGATGAAACCGAAGTTAATCAGTATGTTAATCATTATTTCGCCAAAACATTTGGCACTCGTGTACTTGCAACAACAAATACAATATGCCTCCACGACACGATGTTCGTCGCCGTCACACACACAAGGCACATGCATGCGTACAATCACCAAAAGCCACCGAATTTTCCTCACCTCGAGATCTCGAGACGAAGAAGGTCCGATCCGACACGATGTCGATCCACATGTGGTGAAGATCAAAAAGAAAAATGGAGGAAGTAGCTAGGTATATATGGAGGCTTTAATTTGGCTTATTTAATGTATGGGAAAGTGAGCTAACTAGCTAGTGGGACGGAGGAGAGTGGTAGGGTCAAGATGCTTCATAATAAATGCTAATTAATTTAATAGATCTAGTTGTTGGAGAGAGTGTGAAGAGAAGGAGAGAGAGTTCAAGAAGCAAAAGAAAATGGGGAAAGTGAGAGAAGGAAGAAGAAGGTGGGGGAGGTCATGTGGGAATAATGGTTGTGACTCTACTAGTGGTGTTCAGAAATGTCGGACGCCGCTATTACGTACACTACCAGCGCCGTTTGCTTTATTCACACATTTCCACTATTTTGGAAAAGAATAGTCCCCGCCTAAATGACTAGAGGCGTTCGCACAAAATCAAACGCCACCAGTATTGCTGCTGGCGTTCAGAACATTTCAATGCCACCACTACCTTTGCCCCGGCTGCATCTGTGGGACCCGTTTCTCGATGGCGATCGGGTATTTTGGGACGCCACCGATAGAGTTTAGTGGGGGCGTTTGCGTTTTCCTAACCGCCATTAGTATTTTGTCTGGGAGTGGTGGCGTGTGTGCGCGCCACTAGCATAATGACCGCTATAGCCATTTTCTTACTAGTGTGTGTTGTTGTTCTAATGATGAACTCCATGTTATTGTTGTTGATTTAGTGGATCATTTGATGAACTAGTTGATTTGTGTTGTGATAATTTAGTACTATTTTAATTTCATTTATTTTTACCTTTATTTGATACCAAGTTATGGTTCTATGTGTATATGTCTGAAAAATGAGAAGAAATAGAGGCTGTCGCCTGGCCAGCCGTGCCTTTTTTTAGAGGAATCCGTCGTGGAGTCTTGCCCTATTTTACATCGTCCAGAATACTAACATCTGATTTCGTGTCCTATATGTCAAAAAATGGTGTCCTAAATTCTTTTTGCCGGTCCTATTTTACATCATCCGTTAGAGTTGCTATAAGAACGTATAATTCTCGCACAAAGGCATATCGTCCAAGTCAGGAGTCCTCCCTAAACCTGGTACTATCAAGTACATTCCTCCCTACTAGAAAAACTCTTTTTAGTCCCCTAGAATCTGAAACGAAGAATCCACCGATTTAGCTAGCACGTGTGACAACATTCTGTAGTAGGGTGAGAAGACGTTTTTTTGATTGAAAGAGGGAGCGGACAGTGAGGCCCACTGAAAACGGTGGCCGATAGACTGAGCGGACAGCGAGGCCCACCTGAAATGGTGGCTTGGAAGCATCAAAACATGCACTGGATAGGAGATGCTCGACACGGTGGCCTCGACTTTCTTTTCATGAGGCCGACGCTTGGTGCAGCCTCCCTTGTTGAAAAGCCTCCTTAAAAAGCAGAAAGATGAAAGGGGGAATATGTGCGAGAAACGTAAGATCCATGTACCTTTATTCGCAAAAGCATCTTTGCTCTAAAGAATCCCGATCGAACAAGTTCTCTTCCAGCTTTTTTTTCTGAACTCGTCTCATAACGGGAAGAGTACTTGATTCAACTCTACTAGATCATGTAGGCGCGCATTGGCGTACCCGTCTATTA
Organism: Avena eriantha; assembly: GCA_910589775.1. Taxonomy (NCBI): domain Eukaryota; kingdom Viridiplantae; phylum Streptophyta; class Magnoliopsida; order Poales; family Poaceae; genus Avena; species Avena eriantha. The sequence continues at coordinate 108,997,377 of OU342745.1, forward strand.
AAAATATATGAATAGTTATGAAATGGTAAAAGTCTATTTAAATTGTAAAAAGATCTACTCCCTCTGATCCAAATTAATTAAATCAAATTTGTCTAGATTTGGATGTATCTAGTACTAAAACATGTCTAGATACATCCGAATTTAGACAAATCCAAGTCAATTAATTTGGGTCGGAGGGAGTATCATAGTTTAGGTTTATTTAAAAGTTGTTCTTTTATTGGATATCTCTTTTTGCGAACAATAGTACAACACATACGCTCATAAATATGCACATACAGTCACCCCTATGAACATATACACGCACACATATCATTATGAGCATCTCTGAAAGACTGAGTCTTAAGACTAATCCGACGGGTTTTGAGCTTGACGAAGTCACTACAGCCGTCTCGCTATCGACGGAAACGTCGCCTCCCACTGAAGGATATTCCGATTTTATGAGCACCAAAGTACCAAACCTAAGGTTTAAACTCTCATGGATAGAGGTGTCACTGCCCTCCTAACCATCCAACTACGAGTTGGTTCTCTAGGCTATTGGATATCTGGTTCTGCTTCGGAGCCGTATAAGCCAAAGTCACGTCTAGCATACATTGGCGTCACCTGAATGTAGAAGGGGGCCAGGAGCATGCGAAGAGTCCTAGTAGCGCTAATGTGGTAATAATTGTTGTGCAACATTGAGAGTGGATTTGCTGCTACGGGGATAGCTGCCCCCCAGCCAACACCGTACGATCCATGTTGATATATCTACATGCATCTGGCTGTCATTTGCTGTGTTAATGACCATGTGGCACTAATCAGTGATTAGAGTGTGCTTGGACTGCCATGTCTTTTCAGTAGTCTACATGCACCCCCTCGGTTTGTGTTGCATGTGTGCAGAGTATGAAAGTCCATGTTTCGTCTCTATGTTGTTTTTTTGTCTCCGTCCTGGTACTAGACAGTGCTAGCTAGTACAAACTTGTGAACACATGGGAACTAGTCGGATAGTTCTTACTTGGGAGTACCTTTTGTTGTATATTAAGTTGTCTAGCCATCGCCCGTTGGTCCTCCTCTTGCAAGCGAGCTAGCCAGCTAGAATTTTTGTAATCTAACGACGATGAAAATAGTTCCTTGACCTCAATAATCTAATGGCGATGAAAATAGTTCCTTGACCTCAATAATCTAACGGTGATGAAAATAGTTCCTTGACCTCAATAATCGAACGGTGATGAAAATAGTTCCTTGACGGCAATAATATAATGGTGATGAAAATAAAAATAGGATTATTTTAGTAAAGGGAATGTTTGATGAGAAAAAAGGTTACGTTTGGAGAAATAGATACCTTTCTTTGAAGTGACAGGTGAAGAAAGATAGACACTGTTTCCCGGCTTGTTGTCCCTGAAAAGAGCGGATCACTGCATCGAGGGTTGCTAGTTCCATACTACTCCCTCCGTTTTAAAATATAAGATGTTTTAGCTTTGTGAAAGTAGAGTATCTAGACCCTTTTAGTAGGTTCACTCTAAATCTAAGTAAATCTAGACACTAAAGAGATTTAGATACACTTCATTCACAAAGCTAAAACGTCTTATATTTTAAAATGAAGGGAATAGTATTTAACATTGGGCCGCATAAAGAGAAAAGGCGTGAAGACGTTGCACCATAACGAAAATTGAAAGGGCAATTCGGTGCGGCCAAATGAATATTGATTTGTACTACATGCTTGATCGGCTTGGTTGATCAAGAGTTGTTGTTGTGTAATGTCTACTGACGGTATGTCTGGTGTGATACAGACGCCTGCCGCATGCATGTGTACGCGCCCGTGCTAGGTGCTTATTGAGATAACAGTGTCGTTGGTTTTTTTGATGTAACGTGCGTCCCTATAGCACCTCCAATTACAATGATTAAGTGTAGATGTTTTTGTCTTCGCTTGGTCCTTGGTCCTTGGTCCTAGTTTCATCGGTGTACGAGCAAGCTGTCCAAAGTGTCAGCTTGTGTTACACCTGAATTATCGTCCTCTACTATTCCATGTACATGCACGAGACTTGACTCAGCCGGACTATATTATTTCAAAACCTGGCAATAGTACAGTCATGTGTTGGCAGGAAGGGCTTGTCACATACTACCGCATCGATATTCGTTATCGCGTCTGCGTGCTGTAATTTGTTAGCTTTATTACATATATGTTAATCAACTATCTTTTTTAAAATGCTTTACCACGTATCTCAAATACGCATGTTGGACGGTATCTGTCGGGGGGCAGCTATCCCCTGGACAGCAAACTATTAACCTTTACATGAAAATAACTAAACGCTGAGTGTTGATTTTAATCTACGTCAGTTGATTTTTTGTTAGTACATACTCCCTTCGTTTGGAAATATAAGATGTTTTAGGTTTGTGAACCTAATGTATCTAGATACGTTTTAGTGTCTAGGTTCAAGTGAATCTACACACTAAAATATGTCTAGATACATTTGCTTCACAAATCTAAAACATCTTATATTTCTAAATAGAGGAAGTATATTCCTTGTTCTCCTTGTGATTCCATTTTCTATTTTTATTTGGTTGTTCGATGAACCAAAGACAAACATATGTTTATATACTTGTGTACTTGTGCTAGCAAGAAGTGAAGAGAAGTGGTTTCAATAATCAATATTCCGAGCAAAAATAAACAAGTGTGTAGAACGGGTGACCAACTGATGCACACGCGTGAAGGTTGTTCCTTGACCATGTGCGTACGATTTTTGAGTCTCTGATTCCTCTGTCACCTGAGTTGCTTTCTAGATGGTGTTTGGTGGAAATTTTCCCAGCGTTACAACAGCGTCTTATACTACGGTCCAGTAAATAAACTAACGGGCTGAATAGGTATTTGGGGCTAATTAACCACTAAAGATTTATTTGATGTCTAGAGAAGCGTCCCTAAGGGATAATTCGGCTCACGAGGTGTTTGATGACCATCCAACAGCTAAAAACCTACATATGACGCGATCTGATGACCAAAACTGTCCGGTTCATGAGAGGCCTCTTTTTTAACTCGGTTTTAATATCCCTAATGGCCGCCTTAGAAAGCAGGGATATCAAAAAAGTTGCCGACTAATGTGGAAAGAAAATGAAAGCATTGAATACGATGAAATAGGCTGAATTTTGGCAAGATTATTCTTCAAGTTAAATTTGAGACGAAAAATTACAATAACTTAAAATTCTTGATACACTATCCAAACCTAGTGATACATCTGAAAGAAGCTAATGTAGACCCAATCACCGGCGACAACAGTTCTTCATCACGGCGAGAGAGAAATCCAAGGACCACCACATTTATTCGAAACCGCGCTAGCAGCCACTAGCCGACAGCGGAGAAGAAGACGGATTCGAGATGTCAAAACAGGGGCAAACAACCCGCATCACCGAGATCAGGCCTAGATTGGGTCCAGAATGGCCCGCCTCCAACGTTGCACCGCCGGCCACCGCTGCATGCGCCCGTCCGCACCCCTCCTCCATCCGCTCCTCCTCGAGACATCCAAGACCCGCCGATGCCGAACCCCACCGCCCATGGAGATCAGGCGCGCGGACCCTCTCCTGCCCTTCTCCTTCGGCGAGAAGGGCACCGCCACCGCCGCCAGCGTCGGTGGCGGCAGCAGCCTGGCTTGGCTAGAGGTGGAGATGCTAGGCTGCGGAGGCGGAGGGGCGACCCAGGAGGGATCCTATTTTCGTGGGAAAGTTACGAGCAGTGCAAAAGACATTATCATTTAGCACCAAGATGGTGAGCGAACATCTCAAAAAAAAAAGATGGTGACCGAACACCGCTCCGTGTCCAGGATAAACCTTTGCAATCATTTTCCTCAAGAAATTGCGAAGCTCAAGGCAAGGTAAACGTCCATATTGTTTTCCTCAAGAAATTGCCAAGCAAGAGTTATGAATTGAAATCTTTACTATGTTAATAACTCTTTAAGCTTAGCATGGGCATGCACTTCTAGACATTGGCGGAGCCACCACCGGGTCGAGCCTGGGCAACCGACCCGGCTCAGTTTTGGGGGAAAAAAATAGACACGATTCTCTCCTTCCCCGCACGAGCAGAGCAGCCCGACCTAATCCCCTCGCATCGCCATCGCTCGCTCTCGCACGCGGCCTCGCCTCGTTCCCGACCGCCGCCCTCGGCCCGTCGGCCGCCCCGCCCCCTGCTAGTCGTCCCCGACCGCCGCCCTCGGCCGTCCGTCCCCAATCGCCGCCCTTGGCAGCCCGTCCCCTCTGCTCGCCCCCGTCGGCCGCCCGTCTCTGACCACCGCCCTCAGCCACCCGTCCCCGACCGCTCGCCCCCTGCTAGCTGCCCACACACAACGCTGCAGCACACAGCCGCTCATCTCCTGTCGTCTCCCTCTGCTCAAGCTCAACGCCTCTGCTCTGCTCAGCCCGACGGCCGCCTTCGATGGGCTCCGGCGACAAGGCTGACCTGGCTGCCTGGATTGAAGAAGAGGAGGTCGTTGAGGCAGCTGGAGAAGAAGCACGCAAGAGGGCACGAATTTCCCCCATTTGTCTTGAGTTTTGATACATATTTGTCTAGTAATTAATTACTAGTGTAAAATCTTTCCTCATAGTTCGTTTTCTTTTCATTGTTGTAGGAAAATGTTTCGGAAATCTTTGATCTAGCAAATGTGGTTGCCGATCCCGGAATTCGGAGACCAGTTGAGTCATATGGTACCCCTGAAATTAGAGATAAAATGCGATGGGCTTATTTGTCGAGAGGTCGTAATCGTTTAGTTGGTCATAATTATCCCAAAAATCCGGATAGGCGGTCATTTCTAGATGCATGGTATAGCAAGTATGAGTGGTTAGAGTATAGTGTGGAGAAGGATGCTGCATTTTGTTTCCATTGTTTTCTTTTCAAGTCTTCAAGCAATAGTAACCACTTTGGATCGGATGTTTTCACAAAGTTGGGGTTTACAAATTGGAAGAAAGCATCGGAAAATTTCAAGGGTCATGTAGGTGGACCAACGAGCTTTCACAACAATGCAAGAAATAGTTGTGAAGATTTTAGAAATAAAAAGCAAAGTGTTGCATATGCTCTTGTTTGTCATGAAGAAAAATCACATATAAAATATGAGATTCGTTTGAGGGCGGTTGTGGGTGTTGTCAGATTTCTACTTGACCAAGGTCTAGCTTTTCGTGGGCATGACGAGTCTAGCACTTCCTTGAACAAGGGCAATTTCCGTGAGATGTTGGATTGGTATGGTGCAAGATGCAAGGACCGTAGCTGATGTGATCAATGAGAATGCTCCTGGCAATTGTCAATTAACATCTCCTGAAATCCAAAAAGATATAGTGCAAGCATGTGCATAAGAGATTACACAAGTCATTATGAGTGAGCTCGGAAATTCTTGTTTCTCTCTACTTGTTGACGAGTCTTGTGATGTATCGGTTAAAGAGAAAATGGTTGTGATGGTGAGGTTAGTCATACTCTCACAATTCTTTCTCATACTCCCACAACTCAATTATCATACTCTCACAATTCTTATATGTTATTGCTTGTAGGTTTGTGAACCAAAAAGGAGAGATCATGGAAAGATTGCTTGGTGTTGAGCATGTTCTTGATACTACATCAGCTTCTTTGAAAAAATATCTAGATGCAATGTTTGTAAAACATAATTTGTCCATGTCTAGCTTAAGAGGTCAAGGATACGATGGTGCCTCTAATATGCGTGGGGAGCTACATGGTTTAAAAACATTGGTATTGGCCGACAACCCTTATGCTTTTTATGTGCATTGTTTTGCCCACCAACTACAATTGGTGGTTGTGGCAGTTGTGAAAGGGGTTCTTCTAGTTGGTCAGTTCTTTGGTCACTTGAACAAGATTGTCAGTATGGTGAGTGCCTTTTGTAGGAAATCTTTACCTGCAAATCTTTGTCTATGTATCAATTCTAATTTCTACATGCACAAATTTTGTAGGTGAGTGCCTCTTGTAGTAAAAAGGATGTATTGTTGCAATTGCATCATGACCGTTTGGTAGCATTGCTAGAGAGTGGAGAGATCTCGTCGGGAAGAGGCCAAAATCAAGAGACAAGTTTAGCAAGACCAGGTGATACTTGATGGGGGTCACACCATAAAACTCTAGTTCGGATTCAAGTAATGTGGGATTCGGTGGTTAAAGCACTATGCAGTGTTTCTCATGATGGGACAGATGCCGAGGAGAAAGGTGTGGCTTCAGGTTATATCATATACATGGAAACCTTTGAATTTGTTATTATCTTGCATTTGATAATTCGATTGCTTGGTATAACAAATGGTTTGTCAAATGCATTGCAAGCCAAGGATCAGAACATAGTGAGTGCTATGAATATGATTGTCTTAGTGGAAAGTGCATTGCAAAAATTGAGAGATGATGGATGGGAGCCTCTATTGCTTGTCGTTACTAACTTTTGTGGTGCACGCAACATTATGGTACCGAATATGGATGATAACATTGCAGCTAAGGGTTACCCAAGGAGCTCACGCAAGATGGTTACTTGCTTGCATCATTACAAGGTAGAAATCTTCAATGAGGTGCTTGACAAAAACATAGTTGAGATGAATCATAGATTTTCTAAAACTTCTATACGCCTATTATTGTGCACTTCATGCCTTGATCCTAGAGACTCATTCAACAACTTTGATAATGATATGCTAGTTGAGCTTGCAACCATATACTCTGATTTCTCTTCACATGATTGTTGTCTATTGGTTGATGAACTGAACATATATGTTGATGTCATGAAGAGAACTTCTGAATTCATAGCTTGTGATAGTTTGAGTGATCTTGCTCTCAAGTTGGTTCAGAAAAGATATCATTTGACATTTCCATTGGTCTATCGCCTTATTACACTAGCTTTGACATTGCTTGTGGCAACATCATCAGTTGAGAGGGTTTTCTCAGCCATGAAGATTATAAAATCAGATCTTCGAAACAAGATAGGGGATGCTTGGCTCAATGATTTGATGATTTGCTATGTTGAGAAAGAGATATTTGCACAAATTGATGACAAGAATATTATGCTTTGTTTTCATGCCTACAGTAACCGTAGAGGTTATCTTCCTCGTGGATTTCGACTTCCCAGCATGGAATCAACTTAATGGTATGATAATATCTTCTCAAAATGTAGCACTTTTGTATCTAGTTCTTGTTTTTAGTCAGTTTGTACTTCTACTCGGTGAAATGTGACAAATGAATCTGTTTGGACCATTTTTTGTTGATTACATTCGATTTTTTGCCAAAAAAAAAATTTAGAGATTATTTGTTCGACCCGCCTCAGTTCGAATCCTGGCTCTGCCACTGCTTCTAGACCCAAATACTTTTCTTTTTTGAAAATGTGTTGTGTATTAATCAGGTAATAATGTTTTGGTTACAATCATTCAAGGCCGCGTTCGACATACAGGTCGGCACCGCACCTTGTAAAACACCTCCACACAACACACTACGACCGAACTGACAAAGTTCATGAGCCACTCTATTACAGGATCTATTAATTTTTGAAATAACTATTTGTCGATCAGGAGGCTTCAACAAATTGAATTCCTTCGCTATTAGACAGACTTCTGATCGATCGCAACTATTATCTTTAAAAGACTCCAGGATGGAAGCACAGTCTGTTTCAATTATTATGTTAGAATTGGAGTTTGCCACTGCCATTCTTAGACCTTCCAGACAAGCAATTGCTTCTCCCATTGCTGCAGTCTTACAGTGATTTATACCTTTCCAAGCTGAACATAGAACATTTCCATTGTGATCACGAAGGACTGCACCCCATGCGCCTTTTTCATTGTCACTAGTAAAGCTTGCGTCAACATTGCACTTCAACCATCCAGCAGCAGGTTTCTTCCAAAAAAGTTTCCTTTCTCCTTCTTCTGGCTGTAGTTTGACATGTTTGTCTGAATCTTCATCCATTTTTCCTTTTCCTTTTCTATCCACTACGATTTTGCCCTTCGCTATTCTCTGCAAAGTAACTAGATAATTTTGTAAGTAACCAACTGAATTTTCAATAGAAGCTTTACCGTCACCGAAGATCACATTATTTCTATGATGCCAAGCCCTCCACCAAATGAACATCATTTTGTCTCTCATGTCTTTGTTTAGTTTGTCTAACAGCACAAGCACCCACTCATTTCCTGTATAAACAAGACCCTTCTCATGTGGTAAATTCCAGCATTCAGCTAGGCCTTCCCTTAATGCTTTTGCTCTTGTACAACTCATAGTAGCATGGTACCCTGTTTCAACATCCATACCACAGATACTACAAGTAGGCAACACATTTGGAATCCTTCTACTTCTATTTGCTTGAACCGCAAGACTGTTGGTACCCAGTCTCTAGGTAAAAATCTTTACTTTTGGCGGTACCCGTGAACTCCATATGGTTTTCCACAAACTTCTATCTCCATTCATACTATTACTCGTACTTGTTGGTGTCTTATTTCGGATATCAAGAGCCAGATTATAGGCACTCCGGACAGTGAACATACCATGTTTTTCAAGTGTCCAAGAGATAAAATCCTCCTCCTCGTGATTTGGAAGACGGATCTTAAAAATTTCATCTGCGTCATGTGGCATGAAAATTCTCTTAACCGTGTCCACGTTCCAGGAGTGATCATCTTGGTTAATGAGGTCTGCTACTCTTCTCGCTCTTGAATTTGTTATATTTGTTGTAGCCTTCATATCTTCTCTTGGTATCCGATTATCTCTCCAGATTCTCACCTTCTTTCCATTTCCAATACGCCATAAAATGCCTTTCAAGACCGTACATTATCCCTTGCCAACATGGAGATGGGTTTTGGATGAAAGCAGTATCCGTTAATTCTCCATAAGGGTAATACTTTGCTTTTAATAACCTTGCACAAAGGCTCCTTGTCCCTTTCTTGAGGGGCCTAGAGATATCTGCTTCACAAAAATAAATAACAATTATACCTAATTTAGAGTAGTGTTTTGTAACTCGTACTTATGTCACTACACATCTTAAGCACATACGATAATCTAATATACACATTGCCTGAGACCTACTGAGAAAACAAGGTTCTCGCAATGTCTCAAGTTGGATCGGTCTCACGCCATGGTTCATGTGTCCTCACCTAAATTTCTCAAATTTCAGCTAGGAACCAATTTAGAATAATTAGTTAGTTTAGTACAGAGTTTCACAAACAAGTATGCAATCTTATCATCTACTCTGTATACGATTACCACTACGGCATATTTTAACACTTCACCTCTCCTACATTGTCCAAAAGGATGCACTATGGTCCACTGCCTCTTAATATGATTATTACGATGCAATCCTCTTTGGAAGAGTTTGACTCTTGTGGTGTACGACCAAGAACTAACTTCGGTCCCAGCACTCACACTGTCATAGAAGCATGTACTCCGGAATTAACTGACTCACATCAGTCTAGATTCACATGTATCCAGACAAATGTGAGTCAGTTAATTCTGATCGGAGTGAATACAATATAATATCATCATACATGGTTTAGAACGAAGAAATTATCAGTTCCATTTACAGAGAATCTCCAATTTTCTGAATATATGTGGTAAGAATGAAGTGTGGAATGCTTTATAACAGATGCATTCCCTAGTTCCGTATATAAATATAGCACATGTACAGACAACAACAAAAATTACACATTGAATTGTATCATATAAATCACAAAGCTTACCAAGCGATCTATGTACAGCATCCAATCATATATCTGAGTCAGCTTTCACGGGTCGGAACGTGACTTTCTGCTTGTAGCAGTGTTTGGAAAAATTACTCTGATTCAGCAAAAAAGTTGGGTTCTGCCGGCTTCTGTAACAGCCTTGCAGGCACTCTTTCCTGCAAACGGGCCTTTCGGGTGGCGTTACGCCGTAGGATCCGCATCATGTTCCCGGCAAAGCGCGAGGCATACAGTGCCGCGCCGAGACTGAGCTTGGTAGAGTCATCGCTTACAATCGCTGCTTGCAACCTCTTCTCCTTCTCAAACAAAGCGTCTTCCAGCTTCTTTCTGCAATATCTGTGCCAAGCTGCCTGTATGAAACAAGCTGCCCAGGTTCTCCATTGTTGTGAGTAGAATCTAAAGGTATGCTGGAGTTGTTTGCTATGGAGTTTCCTGAACTGAGTGGCCACAAACTTCAAGTCATCAGCCCTCAGAACAAAGGCTTCGACTTCAGACAATGTCTTCACTGTCCTGGTTGAGCTGGGAAGGTTCGAAACTGCAGCAGGGTCAAGAGCCCAAGTGAGGAGCTCTTCACCGCAGAAGTCTCCACCTTTCAGAACATTGGAGTTGAAGAATCCGCTCTGTCCACCATTTGTTGTCATACTCTCGAGGTATCCTCTCATAACGAAAAGCATTTCATTCACCGGGTCTCCTTCTCGAATTATGCAGCTGTCTTCAGTGTACAGCATGGGCTTTAGGCGATCACACATTGCATCCAGGAGCTGCTCGTCCATGTTTTCAAACATAGGAACCTGCAAACAGTGGAGAAGGACTAACTAACTGTCAAATCTGGAGCTTTCACTGCATGATTTACATACCTCACTAATTCTACTGCATATGCAACACCATATTAGCTTTCAAATTCTGATCTAGACATTTTCGAAGAAAAAGAACTTAGTAACAGTGAGTGGCAAGAACATCCCACTGGAGGACAGCAAGTGGCAAGAATATCCAATCCTCCATGGCTCCATATATGATTTGATAGTCTGTAAAGTTAAGCCTGTAGAGCTCATCACTAGAAACGGGAAACCTGGAACCATGCCACTGCAAAGTTTCAACTCTGAAAAGTGCTGTTGGATGTAAGAATGACACGTCGGTCCAGGTCCCACATGGCACTGACACATCCTGTGGCATTTTTCAAAACTGGAAAATTGCATTGGCATGGTTGCGTATATTTCCATTGGGACGGTGAGTGAGACCACCGACAGTAAATCTGATACTGGGACAGGGATACTTGAGCCAAGAATTCTATAGTCGTAAGGATATTAAATTGGAAAATGATGGGGATCATCCGGACGATCATCGATCGTCCGGATCCACCGCGAACGTAGTCCACACCCCAGCGGTTGCTCTTTTGGTGGACCCCACGCCTTATCTCCTCACGTATTCACCACAGAAACTCCAGACGCCTCCACCGCCGCACGCCTCCGCCGCCGTGCGGCTGCCCTCCTCCGCCGCGAGCCTCCTCCGCCGCCGCCGCACGCGTCCTCCGTCGCGAGCCTCCTCCACCGGGCTTCTTCCACCCTCTGCACCCCTCGAAACCCTAGAATCAGTTGCGACATGGCGGACGGCGATGGTGCGGCGGGCCTGGCAGAGAAGCTCGTGGGGCTGTCAGCGGACGACGGTGAGGAGCCGCAGCTTTCTAAGAAGTGCGCTTCCTTGCTTCTTTGCTACCTGCGGTGGTCAGATTTGCTACATGCGTCTATCAGCGTTGCTACATGTGACGGACTATTTTGCTACATAGCATGTTTTTGCGACTATATCTTCGGCGAATTCGGTTTTTGCTACATTTTTGTTATTATTTTGTTACATTTGTTTTTTGATTTTGCAACAATATCGTAAATTTTTTGCTACGTGACATCCCGATGAGGTCTCCGACAAGGTGTCTAGAAAAGTCTCCGGCGATGTCTCCGACGAAGTAGGGTTTTTTGCTACATTAGAAGAAGTTTGTTGCTACAACCGTCTTGTGGTTTTGCTACAACAGTGTCAACTATTTGCTACAAGGTCTCCGGCGAGAGTAATCAGCGAGTTTTTTCCGACGATGTCTGCGGCAAAATTGGTTTTGCTACATTAGCACAATTTTTTTGCCGCATGGTCTCCGACGAGGTCTTCGGCGAGGTCTTCGGCAGGACGTTCTATTTCTGAAACAAACCTTTTTTTTGCTTCGGAAGCAAAAGCGGGAATATATGTAGCAAAAAGGGGTGTTTTGCAGCAAAAGCAGGATTTGGGGCGATTTTGGGGACACATGGCAGCAGCGGAAGCAGGACGATCCCATCGTCTGGGGGACGCCTAGCGCGCCTATTAAATTTCCCTAAAAATGAAAAGCTATGAGAAAATACCCTCATGAGAAGTGATAGACAAAGATGCCGTTTTATCTCTCTCCTAAGATCCTTGGGGAGATTCATAAGAAGGCCCTCTTCATCAACACCTCTTGTTTCTTGCCACCTGTATTGTTCATGACGCAGTATTCGCTCCTTGAGGTTCTCAGGAAGTAGTCGATGTGCCATCCATTGCTCCGTGTCACGCCTTTTCACTCTCATTTCTTCTATGCGCACTGAGGCTGATTGTAAATAGGTCTACAAAATCAAAACAGGGAATTAGGAGAATCAATGGTAATCTTACACAGCTTAGCAGCCTAGTAAATATAACATTAAGATAGTTGTTCTGGGTACAACTTTAAAAAATGGAGTTCTGTCTTTATATATGAAAAAATACACTGCCGGGCATAAGGAGCCACTTTAAAGAGGAATGAGAAATGATGATGCATAAAAGAGAACACGGATCAGTTATAACTTGTTGGTTGTGGAATCTACTGAAATGATTACTGGGATAGCTTCTGAAATGAATCCAAATAAATATAAGAAAGTTTATGTTATTGTTGTTCCATGTTATGTTAGCAACCAAGTTTATGTTATTATTGGTGTCCACTGTATGGCTACTAGTCAAGGCTTGGACTTACATCTGGTGGTTAAATATGACGACTGATATGCGGTACTTGAAGAATTTCAACGTTGAAAATGAAAAATGTGTGTTCTGCAGCGGTCAGATTGTAGAGAATGGCTTCATAATTTAATGCACTCATTATTAAGCGCTGAAATTTGATATTCAGTTACTATCTCCTGGTAAAGCTGCTTCTGGGGAGGGTAATGGTTACGCAAACCCAAAATTACCCATGCCCATCAGATATCAGATTGCCCATACTAAAATAATTGGGTATCATCCAATGGATGTGGGCAAAACCATGGGTAGGTAGCAATGCGAGCCCATGAGTTAGCAGCAACAAGCTGATGCTTGGACAACGATTGGCCCATGTAGCTGATCGGGGCAGAACGAGCGGTCCCCAGTTCCCCCCTACGCACGGAGGCGGCAACGCCGCTTGATGCAGCACAAAGTTGTGGAGGAACAACTCCACCTTGCTGCTACAAAGTGGACAGCACAAGTATTGAATGCTGCTACAAAGTGGACAGCACAAGTATTGAAGGAACCACTTCAACGTGCTGCGCTAGATATCGCTCTAGGGGCGTGAGCTAGGTATCGCTCTAGAGGCGGGTCTATCAAGAGTTCAATCCAAAACTCTTAACCCACAAGATCTAGTCCAAGATCTTAAAATAGGAACACAAAGTTCTTTATTGATAGGCAAAGGTTACATAGTCCGGTTCTATAGCTAGAGGTGTGCGCCTCTAGTTATAGGCTGCATAAGCCTTCACTACTTAGTTCTACTTGTAGCTGGAACATTCTAGAGAACACTACTTAAAGCTAATAAATAAATACAAGCAACATGACTTCAACACATAGCTAGAACACTCTGGAAACTGCTACAACACATATGAATAAAGTACCAAATTATGTAGAATAGAGTAGAACTGTGTAGAAGTCAGTGTTGTACTTGACTTCTGCTTTATTTTCTTTTATTTTCCCTGCTGTTCTCCATCATCCTCCCCTGGTTGTTTAGAACTCGAGTTATCCTCATAAAGTGCTTCTTCGGGGTGATAGAGAGCCAAGTCTGCCACATTGAATGTGTTGGATATTCCCATCTCAGCTGAAAGATCTATCACATAAGCATTATCATTTATCCTCCTTAGAATAGAGAAGGGTCCATATTTTCACTGTCTAAGTTTCCCTTTAATGTCTAATGGCAGTCTTTCTTTTCGGAGTAATACCATCACCTTATCTCCAACTTGGAATGATTTCGGCCTCCGTTTGCAGTCAGCTAGTTGTTTGTACTTCTGATTTTGTGCCTCCAGTACATCGCGGATTTCTTCAAATAATTCAGTATAGTTATCAGCAAAGGACGACGCTGATTTTGAGCTCCCCTTTGATGGTAGCTTCACCAGATCCACCACATGTGTAGGAACTTTAGTGTAGACAATAGAAAAAGGACTCCTTCCTGGTCTATGCTTGGAGTTGTTGTAGGAGAATTCAGCCAGAGATAAGGCCAAATCCCATTGTCCCTTTTTGTCTCCACAAATGCAACGGATCAGATTGCCCAAAAACTTGTTCACCACTTCCGTTTGGCCATCTGTTTGTGGATCAGCAGTACTCGAGAATTTTAATTCGGTGTTGAATTGCTTCCACAAAGTTAGCCAAAATGCAGCAAGAAACTTGCTATCACGGTCGGAGATGATTGACCTTGGGACCCCGTGAAGTCTGACCACTTCTCGAAAGAATAGGTTTGCTACATGATGAGCATCTGTTGTCTTGCGACATGGAATGAAATGAGCCATTTTAGAGAATCGGTCCACAACCACAAATATTGCGTCATACCCGCGTATTGTTCTTGGCAAACCCAAGACGAAGTCCATAGAGATATCCTCCCATGGAGCATCAGGAATAGGCAAAGGCATGTACAACCCTGTGAACTGGATCTGACCCTTCTAGGTTTGACAGACGGGGCATCGCTGAACAAACTTTCCTGCATCTCTCTTTAGTTGTGGCCAAAAGTAGCGAGTCTCCAAGTTTGCGATAGTCTTGTCACGTCCAACATGGCCACTAAGATCACTTGAATGGAGCTCTCTGATCAACTTGTCACGTAGAGAACTTCTTGGGATGCATAAAAGATCATTCTTGAAGAGATAGCCATCTTGCACCAAATAGTTGTCACCTAATGGTTGACCTCTCAAGTGCTTTACCCAAACATGGCCAAAGTCTTCATCCTCTTCGTACAACTCCTTTATTTGATCCATACCTGGAAGTTCAGCCTCGAAGGAAGTCAAGAGACATGCACGCCGACTCAAAGCATATGCTACCGTGTTGGTTGCTCTAGACTTGTGCACGATAAGGTAGTTAAACCTCTCTAGGTACGATGCCCATCTTGCTAACATGCGATCCACATGCTTTTGATTTCTAAAATGCTTTAAGGATTGATGGTCAGTGTAAACAATGAATTCCTTAGGCAGCAAATAGACTTCCCAAGTCTTCAAAGCCCTGAAAACAGCATACATTTCTTGCTGATAGGTACTCCACTTTTGTCTTGCTTCGCTTAGCTTCTCACTGAAGAAAGCAATGGGTTTTCGTTCTTGAGATAGAACAGCCCCAATGCCTACTCCACTTGCATCGCATTCTAGCTCAAATGTCTTAGTAAAATCAGGTAATACCAAGACGGGAGCTTGTGAGAGCTTTTCCTTTATCTCCTTGAAACTAGCTTCAGCGGATTCATTCCATTGAAACTTTCCTTTCTTCATGCATTCAGCGATTGGTGCCATAATGGTACTGAAATTTTTCACGAACCGCCTACAGAAAGTGCAAGACCGTGAAAACTTCTCACCTCTGAAATAGTTTTTGGAGTTGATCATTCTCTGATTGCTTCAACTTTAGAGTCATCAACGTGAATGCCCTCACTTGTGATGACAAACCCCAAGAAAAGAAGTCGTGTTTGAAGGAAAACACATTTCTTCAAGTTGACATAGAGTTCGTTTTCCTTTAGTATCCATAGCACCTCACGAATGTGACCCAAGTGCTCATCTTCATCCTTGCTATATATCAGGATGTCATCAAAATAAACCACAACAAAGTGGGATAAGAAGGGTCTAAGTACCTGGTTCATCAAGTGCATAAAGGTACTTGGCGCATTTGAGAGTCCAAATGGCATGACCAACCATTCAAACAACCCTTCCTTTGTCTTGAAAGCTGTTTTCCATTCATCCCCAGGTCATGTGAATTTGATG
Source organism: Avena eriantha (assembly GCA_910589775.1). Lineage (NCBI taxonomy): Eukaryota > Viridiplantae > Streptophyta > Magnoliopsida > Poales > Poaceae > Avena > Avena eriantha. The sequence continues at coordinate 109,013,222 of OU342745.1, forward strand.
ATATCCGCTTTTTAAATCTAGCTTTGTGAACACCCTGGCACCGCTGAGCTGATCTAACATATCATCCAGACAGAGAATAGGGAATATGTACCTTATGGTGATCTTGTTGATAGCTCTACTATCCGTACACATGCGCCAAGATCCATCTTTCTTTGGCGTGATCAAAGCTGGTACAGCACATGGACTAATACTTTCTCGTATGTGTCCTTTCTGCAATAACTCCTCCACCTTTTCCTTTAGTATATCATGCTCTTTTGGGCTCATTCGGTAGTGTGGAAGATTAGGAAGACTTGCTCCTAGGATCAAGTCAATTCGATGTTCTATTCCTCTCGTTGGCGGTAGGCCTTGGGGTTCTCCAAGAATGCCTTGAAACTCAGCTAGTAGTCCATGTACCTTTGCTGGAATTTCAACCGCTGGTTCCTCTTCACCTTTAACAATGAGTGCAACACACATATCTGCCTCCTTCAAGTCTTCTATAAACTCCTTAGAGGTGTGGGAGATAGTTAACATGTTTTTCCCCTCCTCCTTAGAGGCATCAACATTTGATTGGTTTGGTAGGATGATTATCTTTCTCTTGTTCCAAGTGAAGAAGTAAGAATTTTCTTTTCCTCTATGTGTCGTATCCACATCAAACTGCCAAGGTCTTCCAAGAAGAACATGGCTTGCATCCATATCAACAACATCACACATCACATTTGAGCGGTAGTACTTACCCAAAGAGAGTGGCAGGTTGCATTGTTTGGTGACCCTCATATTCACCCCTTTCTTGATCCACCCAATAGTGTAGGGATTTGGATGGTCATGTGTCTCAAGCTTTAAATGGTTCACCAAATTCTAGAAGATAAGGTTCTCACAGCTGCAACTGTCAATCACTAATTTACATACCTTGCCATTCACTGTGCATTTGCTCTCAAATATCTTCTTTCGTTGTGTGTTGTCGGGCTGTGGTGTTGAGCACAAGAGACGCTGAATCACGCACACCACTTCTTCACCCTCTTCTTCACAAACATTTTGTCCTTCTATTTCCTCAGATTCATATCCCTCATCATCTTCGCCATCATGGATTGTTGTGTTGACAAATTTCCTCAATTGACAGTTGCTAGATACATGTCCATCTTCACCGCATTTATAGCATTTTATCCATGCCTTACCCTTGCCTCCAGTTTGCTTTGGGGCAGGTTGCATAGCCTTAGGTTGGGTGATCTTCTCTCCCACCTTGTGGGAGTGACTCCTAGCTGAGCCATCCGTATGAGAATATGGGGCCTTACTTGCTTTCCTTGTCTTTACCAACCTCTCGGCCTTTAAGGCTAGAGCTTGTGCTTGGTCAATGGACCAAATCTGTTGCATCCCCAAACGATCTTGGATAATGTCATTGAGACCATTGATGTATCTTGCAACTTGGTGATCTTTAGTTTCAGCGAGGTTGCACCTCACTTGTAGCCTTAGAAACTCTTCTGTGTACTCTGAAACAGTCCTATTTCCTTGAACACAATTCTAAAACTGAATGAATAGGATCTGATCATAATCTGCATGCAAAAACCTCCCTTTCAAAAGATTCTTCATTTGTCGCCAAGATCTCACACGCGGTTCTCCTCTTAGTCGGCGGTCTTCTTGAAGGCGATGGCAGGGTTGAAAACAGTAAGGAAACTTTCCGTTCGTTTCCGGAGAAAATGGAAACGGAGAGGTAAAAAGGGAACGGAAACGGCATTTTGCGGAAAAGGAAAGGAAACGGAATATTCTAAACGAAAACGGAAAAGAAAATGAGGGAGCCATTTCCGGCGGAAACGGAAACGGTAAGGAAATTCCGGATAAAGAAATACGGAAACTTTCCGAAAACATAACTAGATATACCCATGTACGAAATAGTATTTTGCGTCAATGATTTTCCTCGCTCTTGTTGGGCCATAGAATATATGCAGGGTCAATGTAATACATGCAACCGGCCTAGCCTACATACTAATTAAGTGAATGTCTTACCCGTTTATGTGAAACTATTTATGTGAACTTATGTTCTTGTCTAAGTGTTAAATTATGTGTGTTACTTTATGTTCAATTGTCATTTGTTGAAGTTGTGATCTATTCTTTGTCTATGATATGTTCCTTTTGGTATATAGACCATGATATTACGCCACTATCATATTCCGACAAATGTCTGTTTTCGTATCGTATCCGTTCTGTATCCGTTCCCGATGATTTCCGATTTCGTGGTCGTTTCCAGAGTTTTCCGTTTCGTTTTCGATTCCGGTGACACAAGAAGAAACAAAAACGATAATGCTTGTTTCCATCCGTTTCCGTTCCGTTTTCAACCCTAGGCGATGCCACCATGCACCAGAGCTCCTCCTTTCAGCTTGTATGCAACCAAAGAAACTCTTCGGTCTTCCGAAATATTCATGACCTCAAAGAAAGTCTCGACCTCATAAAACCAATCAAGGCACCCTTCAATATCAACATTTCCATTGAAAGTAGGGATTTCAGCTTTCACCTTGTATATATCTCTTGCATATGTAGAGTTGGGTACTCTCGGTCTCGGGTATGTATAGAGATCAGGTTCCTCAAGGGCATCGTCATATTCTTCGCCTTTGGAAGCTTCAGCGTAAGTTGGCCTTCTTAAGGTATGTTGAACATGTCGTTGAGGTGTTTTTGCTTCAAGATGACCTATCCTCCTTCGACGACGAACGTATTCTTCCCCCTTTGATGAATCTTCTTCATTGGCAGCAGGAGGAACACCCTTTCTTATCATCTCAACCAGCTGATCAAATCTCTGGTTAAGATCTTCACGTAGCGCTTGGATTTGCTGTTCTGCAGCATCCATTCTCTTTCCCAAATCCTCCATTTCTTGCTACAGCTTGCTCTAAGTGAGGAAACCAACAGCTAGAACGGATCAGCAGGGCTCTGATACCACTTGATGCAGCACAAAGTTGTGGAGGAACAACTCCACCTTGCTGCTACAAAGTGGACAACACAAGTATTGAAGGAACCACTTCAACGTGCTGCCCTAGATATCGCTCTAGGGGCGTGAGCTAGGTATCGCTCTAGAGGCAGGTCTGTCAAGAGTTCAATCCAAAACTCTTAACACACAAGATCTAGTCCAAGATCTTAAAATAGGAACACAAAGTTCTTTATTGATAGGCAAAGGTTACATAGTCTGGTTCTATAGCTAGAGGTGTGCGCCTCTATTTATAGGCTGCATAAGCCTTCACTACTTAGTTCTACTTGTAGCTGGAACATTCTAGAGAACACTACTTAAAGCTAATAAATAAATACAAGCAACATGACTTCAACACATAGCTAGAACACTCTGGAAACTGCTACAACACATATGACTAAAGTACCAAATTATGTAGAATAGAGTAGAACTGTGTAGAAGTCAGTGTTGTACTTGACTTCTGCTTTATTTTCTTTTATTTTCCCTGCTGTTCTCCATCACCGCTGTCCAGCATGAAGCTGGGTGGCGAGTCACAACTGGCTCACGCCTCACAGTGCTCGGGAGAGAGAGAGTCGCCCGGGTTACAGCTGTATGTGTACGGGTTTATTCATGGGTAACAGGGAACTACCCTCCCCATGTCCAGATTGCAACAGGTAATTCCGTTTATCAATACCCTACCCAAAAACTGTGAATATGGGTTTGGATGTGGGTGACGTGTACCCAATGGCAGGTTTATCTCCTCAAACTGCAGGCTAGATATCTTTAGGATGTTAGCTTTGGCCATTATAAAGCTTTGGACAGCAAACTCTTCTTCAGGAGCTAGGTAGCATGGTATTTTGGAACATTTGGAATGGAGAAAGAAAATACATCTTTGCGAAAATCCCTCCAAGCAGGTAACAGACGGAAAAGATTGATGTTCCATGTCTACTGTCTATGACATGGTCAATGCAGTTTGGATTCGACTAACTCTTGATCTTGAATTCATTTTCAATGTCTAGCATGCATCAAATGTATAAGTACAACTGTACAAGCTAGATATAGTGATGTTGATGTGGATGTTACAGGGAGTACAGTATTGCATAGTGTAGAGGCACAAAATATGTGAAATCTAGGGGTGTGCGGTTAACAGTACCCAAGGTGGGTAGCAAATTCAGACTATATATAATAATATCATCATGAAGCTAGTAACCCTCGGCACGCTTATGACAATGACACATCATCTCTTCATAGCTGATGCTAAAAAATGGCCTATGGAGTTAGCTGTTTAAGGCCAATGGCACAAACCCTGCAGGCATTTAGAAACAATTTGTTTTGGATATCCCATTTTACCTGGATTTGCAGAACGTACTTAACAACCTAACAAACTAAATGACTGTTTCGATACTAACTAATCAATGGGTAAGTAATACTCATTTTAGTAAATTTTTATTTCCGTGTGTGTGGGGGTGGGTGTGTTTGTGCGCGTGTGTGAGAGAGAGAGAGATAGCTTCGGAGCTTGTGTAATACTACTAAACTAAGTTAAGGGGTCAAAGTGTTGACTTTTGACTAAACCAATTACCATATTTATGAATGAAAATAATAAAGCTCCTGCTATAGGAGCCTCTCCTTCTGTAGATTCCTAAAAAAATGGTTTCGTCTCACATTTTGTCCAAGCATTTTGTGCTACCAAATCAATAGATTAGTGGAAATATACTAGTTACTCCCATGTCTCTCTTCTACTCCCTCCGTTCAGAAATATAAGACATTTTAGCTTTGTGAAATGAATGTATCTAGACACTTTTTAGTGTATAGGTTCACTCGAAACCTCTACGAACCTATACACTAAAATACGTCTAGATACATTCGATTCACAAAGCTAAAACGTCTTATATTTGTGAACGGAGGGAGTACCACCTAAACGAGCTTGAGTATATTCATCTACTGATTCCAAGACACTCCAATGCAAACTACATGAATAGTGTGCATTAGCTGTTAGCCAAATTCATCTAAACCTTCATTTTTGCATGCTGAAATCATATACCACAGGTACATTCCACAGTGAATTTAGGCATAGGAAGTAACTACGCGGAGGTTTACGGAAAATGGGAAAAACATCCCACGTTAGATTGTGGTATGCTTTTAGCATGCCAGAAAAAAAGGCACTATTTGCACTTAAAACTTCATATGTATTGCAGTTATGTGAATAGATACAATTTACTCCAACAATAGGCATAATACAAAAAAAAACGGCATCCATGGTAAATACGTACCTGCACGTTACCAATAAGGAGTGCGAATAAGACTAAACCCGATATCGAGACAAAAACAGCAAACAGATTCTCCCATGTGTAAGTGCTTGTTTTCAGATTTTGACCAAGAGAGCTGCAGAGGGTAAGTAAATATGTAAATGTCATATCTAATTCAATTTAATATTTCTTGGTGAAACACAAACTGAAAACTGATAACAAGAAATTTGTGTGTGATGGTGCGAGGAGGGGTGGTCAAACCTTAGACTTTGTAGACCCCACCAAAAGCAGTAGAAAAATTTCTCAAAGAAACTCCTTGATTGTGAAACAGTTCGTAGAGCCGGTAGATAAATTCCATATGTTGGGTCTATGTCGGCGGTACCATTTGTCAGACAAGTGCTTGTTAAGAATGTATTCTCTCCAGATCTGGTACTCCCACAGTATAAGGATGCAGAAATGCAGCCTCTCCTTTTACATTCTTGTGTCCAACAAGTTTCTTCTCTCTCGATGGAAAGAAGGTACCAAAGAGCTCCAAACACCTGCAAGCAGTTAACGGATCAATTGCAAATATCTTGAGTATGGCTAACCAAATATGCGTAAATTAATTACACTTCATCTGGAAATTAATCAACAGTGGCATACAGGCTAGTATAAAGTCACAAAGTTCTCTGGTACGATATTGCTAGTGAACAAGTACTTGCTTGATAAGATGCTCAGCATTTCCATATCACAAATCACATAAGATCAAATATTCCACGTTTAAATAGAACATGGTGATTCATGCAAGCCACTCTACAGGCTGGTCTAAAATCACAAAGTTCTCTGTGGTATGATATTGCTTAGTGAACCAGTACTTGCTTGGATAAGATACCCAGCATTCCCATATCACAATCATGTCTAATCAAATGTTCCAGGTTTAGTGATTCAAGCAAGTCACTCTGTTTTAGAACAGACGTACATTTTAAAGGAGTTAACTTTATCCATCTTTTATCATGCCATTCTCGGACATCTTTGTTCGTTCAAAGAAGAAAATTACATGAAGTGGCAATCAAGGATTGATTTCCACATAGTAGTAAATATTACCATCATTCTCCCAATGTAGATGGGCTTAATATTTGCTGAAGTGATGTGTCTCGCCATGACAATTTCATGTTTGAGCTATGAATACTATGTATCAGACATTATGGTTTAGAAGCTGATAATGAAAAAACATAGTATGTTTCAAAAACATGTTCAATTGGCTTTGGTGATGTGATGTTGTTGGAGCGCACTGCTAGGAGTAAAAATTAACAGAAAATTCAGATTGATCATGAATCTAGGATAATATTTTTATTAAACTCCCACATGTGCCTATTATTTTTATGTGTTGATGTAGGGCTGTCGAACTAAAGTCCATTCAAGAGGAATCTCTCAAGTCACAAATAGAGATTGATTATCAAGCAATACTTAGTGGGTTACCACTTACCACCAAGAATAAAAAGAATGCAAAAACTACATACAACAAACTCAAATTAGCATGGATTCTGAACTGGAAGATGTTAATTAATTATAGAGAAGGAAAAGATCAATAAGTTAACTTGCATTCTTCTTACTAGGTTTAGAGTAGAGAACTTACATGACTAGCAAGCATATAAATTAAAAGGTTAAAAGCAGCACCAGCCCATGCTGTCTCTGTAATTATACCAGCCGACCTCGTGATTTGAAGGTAGAGTGGTATTATTCGGACAAGTCGAGGCACATATTGACATGTAATTATAATCATCAACACATCTTTTGCCTTCATAACCTCTGAATCTTGGAGATTGGGTAGCACTATCAATACAAACACCTGGTTAAGAAAATGATGTGGTCATTTACAGCTTTTGATAAAAGAGATTCGACACATGGAACAATAATCTACCACATTATTCATTCAAACCTAAAATTAGTACACTCAAGTTTATAGGTCAAAAAGTATGGGCCCTTGTTGGCATGGTTTGCATGTGTCTCAAAACTTCGACCATACCAAGTAAATGAACTGCATAGCATTAGCTTAGTAGTCAACATGCTAATTACTGAATGCCCCCACTGGCCCACTCAACTATTGTGTCGTAATTCCCAAGAGATAACATTCTCTTGGTTGATTCATCTCATCAGCACTTCACACTTCTGTGCAACACTTCTGTGCATAACTGCACTAAATCTGTCATGGAGTTAGTAAAGCTTTGGTTCTCCAGTGCTGCATCTGATTACATGGATTTTATATATCTGTATGTGTACTGGCCACTAGACTCTCCAAGTTTATTAAAGCATCCTAAAATAGCTAACAGCAACAGCTTCCTACTGCCTTCATCATAATCGTATGTGAGTAAGTTTGTACAAAAGTACATGCATACATTGAGTCATAATGGATCCTAGCAAAACCATCAGAATTAGAAGAAACATGTGATGTTACATAATCTTGCAGGATAATGAAGAAAATGGCTTATGAAGTACCTGAGGGAGGGGCAGGACAGCTAGAAAATCAATCAGGAAATATGTTGATAGATACCGCTTTGCTATCGCAAATGTGTCTTCAACCAAGACACCTCGACCAAATACTCTGGAAGAGGGAGCAACAAATCCTGTTTTGAACTGGAATATCATATGGAGCAAATAGAAGATATCTGTGAAAAAGCGCAGGATACTTGCTATCTTTGCCAACTTCTTATCCAGATACAGGCAGTTCTTGTTACCATCAATCACAGGGATATAAAAGAATAATGGGTCCACAGAAACTGCAATAAGACATGATATCACAAATATCTTGTTCCATCTTTGCAAAAATGGCCCTTGAGGATCAAGAACTCTTGTTTTAGCCTTCTTTTCCTCTGGAGTTGATCTGTTCAGGGTTTCAGAATGGGAAGCGTTCCCAAAGAATGACAAGGCTCCTAAAGTCCTATCCTTTACTGAGTCAAACACATTATATTTTCCTTCTGAAACTATCTTATCTGAACTGACAGAATACTCTGACCTCCAGTCCTGAAATCTGAAGGAAAAAGAAACAGGTAAGACTACTCAGAATACCGCTCATTCTTATATTTTTTTTCTGCTGTCTACTTATCACATTAACTTTAGAAATCTATCGAATATGAACTTTTTGTACACCATAATGAAGCTGACATCATATATCTAATGGAGTAGATTTTTCTTTAAAATGAGTAAGCTTTTAGTATTTCTATTTAAGACACCAACGAACTCTTCAGTGCAAGGAGAGGGCAGGAACTAACCTCACATATCTGTCCTCTCCAAAAGCCATCAAGCCTTCCTACCACCAGCAGAGGAAAAACAGGGCCTCCTCGGCAACGGTGGATCAAATGTTCAAGAAGTCCAGCATTGAAGTATCGCCTCTCTCCGCAAATGATTGTGAAACCTAGAAAGGCGTGGAAAGAAAACTCGTGAATTCTCGATAATATCACAAGTATAATAAACTGGACAAAAATCAAGGAAATAATAATTCAACGCAAGAGCTAAGTTAAGAACAGATTGCTACGTAGTTTTTCTAGTAAGACACCCGTTACACCAGAAAACCACACAAGAACATTTCCTAATTCCCTAAGCGACAAAACAGGTATCTGAACTCAGCCACTAACTCCGTCCAGCGCACCGAACCCGCACACGGAGCAGGCAGCTACTCTCGGGTTCACGAAGACAACAAGGCCGCATCGCGGGAGATCATGCAATTCGCAGCAGCAAGCTCGTGACTCACCCCTAGCCGAGAAAGAGCATTCGCGCGGGCACCGGAGCTCCAGAGCAAGATCACGGGTCCTGCGGAACGGCACGTCGCGCGCCGGAATGGATCTGAGCCTTCGGTGAGCAGAAAGAGCAGATCGGAGTGGAGGCTGCAGGAGACGACGCCGTAGCAGCAGCGGCAGAAGAAGGAGAAGCTTACCCGAACTAGAACGGCGGGTCCGGGTGGGGAATCGTCGCCGCCCTAGCGAGGAAGGGGACGAGGTGGTAGTGGAGGAAGCTAGTGGGATGGATAGGAGAAGACCGCGGCGTGTCAGGGGACGGTTTCTCTGTCCTGCCGGCTGGGGCTGCACGATGGTGGCCGATGGGGAAGGTGGACTCCGGCTCGACCAGACCGAGTAGCCGGACGCGTTCCGCGAGGGAACGAAAGAGTCAAGCTGTCTCTCACGAGACACGACGGTCCGTCGGGGCCCTGTCGGGTAATACACTACAGTAGTACGTATTTTCGGCTCAGTTAAAATTTGGGACTGCCTAGGGCTCAGGCGACCGAGAACTAAGTCGATACGTGAGCGATTTTTTTCCCCGGTTGTTGCTTTGTCTGCAGCGATTGGTTTTTCTTTTTTTCTAAACTCGATCATGTGCGAGAGGTGAACTCTGTGGTATACAAGTTACGTACCCCTTTGCATGGCCATGGGCCTTTGTTTTTGACTGATTAACTTTTTTTAAGCTAACTTAACAACCGATCAATAATAACTATGATTCGTGTGTCTCTTTGCTAACTTATTGAGCAACTGATCAATAATTAAATGACTGACTTGGTTTAATTTGTAAAAGTATAAATTTTTTTGAGATCGGTTGCAATAGGGTTAAATACAAAATCAAGTTGTGAAAAAATAGTGCCGGCATGGATCAGTTGCATCCTAGTTGTGGATGTGTTGGCTTAATTGCAAAAATATACAAATAAAAAATGGCTTGGGTTGCAAGGAAGTTGCAAACAGGGTTAAATTAAGTTCTAAAAATGGTCGTGGTCCAGGCTCGGTTGCATCCTAGTTGTGACTGGGTTGGTTCAATATAATAAATGGGCTTCAATTGTAATTAATCAAGTTGCAAAAAGGCTTAATTGCACTCTAGTCGAGACTGGTTGCAAGCGAGTTGCAATTGGCTCAGTCGCGACTGAGTTGTAAGCTAGTTGCGAGTGACTTGGTTCAACACAACCTCAATTTTCATCACATAGACTCAGTTACAAGCAAGTTGCAATTGACTTGGAGGCTCAGTTACAATGAAGTTGCACATAGGCTCATTTACAATGAAGTTGCAATGGAGGCTCACAACTTGCTCGTCTTTCCCTAGTACATTCTTATCTTCCGGATCAAAAACAACGGTGCTACTCAACGGGACCCAGTTGCAGTCAAGTTGCAATTGGCTCTATTTGACGGGGCACAATTGCAATCAAGTTGCAATTGGCCCCTCAATGGGGCCCAGTTGCAATTGGCCCCATTCGACGGGGGCGCAGTTGCAATTAAGTTGTAAAAAATACCCTTTGACGTGGTTTAGTTGCAATCAAGTTGCAACTACCATTTTTTTACAGGGGCCCAGTTGTAATCATGTTGCAAATGGCCCCCGATGAGACCCCAGATGCAAGCAAGTTACAACTGGCCCTGGACAGGTAAGCAAGTTGCAAAAATGGCCTTCGGCGGGGTTTTGTTACAAGTAAGTTGCAACCGGCCCCTCGAGGGGGCTCATTTACAAGCAAGTTGCAACGGGCGTTCAATAGGTAAGCAAAGTTGCAAAAAATGGCCTTCGACGGGGTTTAGTTACAATCAAGTTGCAATTGTCCCTCGACGGGGGCTCAGCTACAAGCAAGATGCAGTTGCAATCAAGTTGCAACTGGCCCCTTGACGGGGGCTCAGTTACAAGCTAGTTGCAACTGGCCCCTCGATAGGGGCCCAGTTGCAATCAAGTTGCAATTGGCCCCATTCGACATGGACCCAGTTGCAATCAAGTTGTAATTGGCCGCATTTGATGGGCGCAGTTGCAATCAAGTTGCAACTGGGACCCGACGAACCTTAGTTATAAGCAAATTGCAATTGGCCCCCTCAGCGGGGCCCCAGTTACAAGTAAGTTGCAACTAGGCCTCGGCGAGAGCTTAGTTACAAGCAAGTTGCAACTGGGCTCATCGGGAGCTCAGTTACAAGCAAGTTGCAACTGGCCCCCTCAGCGGGCCCCAGTTACAAGCAAGTTGCAACTGGGCCCCGGCGGGAGCTCAGTTACAAGCAAGTTGCAACTGGGCCCATCGGGGGCTCAGTTACAAGCAAGTTGCAAGTAGCCCCCTTGGCAGGGACCCAGTTACAAGTAAGTTGCAACTACGCCTCACGTGGGAGCTTAGTTACAAGCAAGTTGCAACTGGGCCCATCGGGAGATTAGTTACAAGCAAGTTGCAACTGGCCCTGACGAGGGTTTAACTCGTCAATGCCCATTGTTATGGGCTTGGGTTTTGAAGAAGGAGGGAGCGCTGGAGGCATCAGTCGGCTAGCAAACAAGCACACAGGGACACAAGGTTTACCCAGGTTCAGGCCTCGTAGAGGTCCCTACTTCTGCTTGTCTGCTCTTAGAATTAACGAAGGAATCGAAGATTACAATGGTGTGCAGATACAATCTGGCGAGGGTTGTGGAAACTAGGGTTGCATGTGTCCTTCTCGCCGCCCCCTCCTAGCCTTTATATAGATAGGCTAGGTCTTGGGTAGTAGGTCGAGTCGGTTACAGATTAGGGTTTTCCCTTTGAACTTTCTATCTTGAGTCTCTTCTTGTCTCATAAGTGATCAAGAGTCTATGGGTCACTCAAATTCTCTATTGGGCCTTGGCAACGCCGTGGGCTTCCATCATATCTGGACTGTATATACCGAACTTGAGTACCTGTAGGGTATACCCATGTCAGTAGCCCCTGAGTGTCTAGTGGAATCGTAGATTCGACTGGAGACTATATGAAGCCTTTCGAGTGCTTGACTGAGTATTTTTCGAGTGTTTTGTTCGTGTCATAGGGATTGTTGATATACGTGCCTGATTCCACCGATGTATCGGTGTCAGTTAAATGCCTTAGGGCAAACCAACACAATCTACTCAAACTCGAGTCCTCGGACTCGAATTTGGAAAAAGTGTTGGTGTAATTCGACTCAAGCCGTGGAGGTCTTACAAGAGTCGAATTACAGTATATAAGTGTGAGCACTCGACGCGTCCGTCAAGGCATGTTCATCGTACCTGTATGCACGGATATGTTTCTGGTAGTGCGCAGCAGATGCGTTGCCAGGCCTTATTCAGGTCTTACCTTCACGCTGTAAGCGCGGCATCCAAATTTTTTGTCATCGCGGAGATGATTCGGGTGGCCCAGGAGACGTAGTCTATTTTTAGGGAAAATATGAGGCGGAGTCGCATAATATCCATGTGTGGATGTTATCAACACACAGTACGATGTACAAATAATCATAGGGTGCGCGACCAGCGCTCCCTATGTGAGTAGCCCACAAGTGCCTGGTTGAGTCGAAGACTCAAGCGGGGACTAAAAACTTTTTGCGACTACTGTCGTCTTTTGCTGCTTGTTTAATTTGCTTCCGGCGCTCCCTATGGGTGTAACCCAGATACCACAATCGAATCGCAGATTCGAGTGATGGGTTTGTCTTGAATGCTTATACACATGCATAAAGAATAATCGTAGGGTGCGCGATCAGCGCTCCCTATGGGAGTAGCCCTCGAGTGCTTGATTGAGTCGAAGACTCGAGCAAGGACTAAAGTAGTCAAAATCTTCAGTTGCTGATATTGATGACGTTAGTGTTGACGATTCGGTAACCTCAGTTGACCGCGTGAGCGGTTTTCACGGGACGTGACGAGCGGTGGGTCCCACTTTCTAACTTCGATTTGACCGAGCTTGCGTAATCTTCTGTGTTAACTGCGTCTCCTCGATTTCCGTGTGTAATAGGAACAGTGGGGGGACGGTTCGTGCTTCAGCTTAACCACGTGTCAGTGCCGATGTGCGCCACGCGTGTAGTAGGGTTTCTGCTGGCCGTTGGATGGATTCTTCGAGGAGGTTAAGTAGCAGCGCCGCTGCGGTAATTTCCCCATCTGCTCTTCGTTGTTCTTGCCTCCATTGCCATTGCTGCTGCTCTCTGCTTCCTTGTGCACATTCTCGTTGCGGCGCTGGACCAGCTCCGCACTTTCCCCAGCTACTTCTTCCGCTCTCACCACCATCGGAAGATGGGCAAGAAGAAAGGAGGCGCAACCGCTGGGTCCGCCGTCGCCATTGCCACCACCAAGAAGAAGGGTGGTTCCGCCACTGTGGGCACCAGCGCCGCCGACGCTGGGAAGAAGAAGGGCGTGGGCACCCGCGTCACCAACGGCGTGTGGCGCACGTCCATCATCAGGCCCGCCGAGCTGCAACTTCATCGTCGAGATGGAGTTCTTCCGTCCGCGGAAGACGATTTGTGAGTGCCTAGCGAGGGGGTAATTCCATGTCCTCCCCCTGGTTTCCGGGTGATGTTCCTTGCATTCATCACCCGCGGTCTTTCTCTGCCCCTGCATCCTTTCTTCAGGGGTCTCCTTTGTTTCTACGGGCTCCAGCTGCATCAGCTGTCCCCAAATTCTATTCTCCACATCTCCTGCTTCATTACACTTTGCAAGTGCTGGCTCGGAATCGAGCCGCACTTCGGCCTCTTTAAGAGGCTTTTTAAGTTGAAATGCCAGTCAACGTCTAGCTCTTTAGTCTATGACGTAGGAGGTTGCGGAATCCATGTCGATTCTTCCGTCACCTACTTTGTCATCAATCTCACCGCGTCCGTCCAAGAGTGGAGGGACAAGTGGTTCTACATCCGCGACCAGAAGGCCGACGGAGAGCACTATGGACTCACGCCCTTCGACCCTACGGAAACTTGCAAGAGGAGGCACTCCTGGAAGAACGTCATCATGCATGGCGAGTCCGCGGAAACAAAAGTGTTGTACAAGCGCGTCTGCGACCTTGAAAGCCGCATAGGCAAGGAAGAAGGTGGAACTGTCCTCATTCATACTTGGTTGCGCCGCCGCGTCCAGCCTGTGCAAGCCAGAGTGCATCCTATGTTCCGCTGGACCGGTGCTGATGATGCCACTCGCATGTCCGCCGAGGGCATTTCCGCGAGTGAAGTGGATAAGAGAGTGCGACTGGTCACCAAATACACCGCCAAGGAATATCTTCCGGGTGAACCAGTCGTGCCTCCCTTCGACGCCTCTAACCCTCCTCCTGAGGTAGAGTTGTACCGTGAAGTAGTTTCTGTTTTTCAATTGCCTTTTATGATGCTTTGATATGTAATGTTGTATCTTCTAAATGCAGGATTGGAAGGTGTCGCCCAATTTGCCTCCTCGTCCTGAGGGGGTTATCCCTCGCGAGGTGGATGAAGCGGATGAGTCGGAGTTGACCGTCCCAGTCGAAGAGGAGGGAGCCCCCGAGTCCAGCGACCCGGACACTCGCAAGTGTTCTCACAGCGAGGATTCGGATGCCTCGTCGCTGATGACACCAGAAGGCCCTTCTGCTGCTGTAGAGGAACCCATCCCCGCTGTTCCTGTGAGCTCGATGGCGCCACCTGCTCACAAGAAGATGCGGTTACCGAAGGAGTCGGAGGAACAAACCTTCGACTTTGATAAATTTGACTGGTAAGTCTACGGCTTACGTCTTGGTTCTTTTTGGAGTTGCATTCTCTGAGTCTTTTGCTGGATTTTGTTTTGTAGTCAAGCGGCGGCGTCGTCTTCTAGCGACATCCAATTTGTGAAGGAATCTGGAGTCGTGGACTCCAAGTCCAAGGAAGTGGCTGAACGTTCTTCCTCTCCTCCATTGGCGGCCCACTCCGGGCACAACTCATCGAGTTGCCCACATGCTGGGGATCACCAGATGGTTGCCCGAACGACTGCGTGGTAGTCATCTTCGGAGTCTCTGGAGGAGCATGTAAGTGTCTTTTTGTTTTGTAGTTGAATTTGTAATTTGTGCGATCTGTTGATCCTTTGTTTTCTTCTGAGGCAGCTCATCATGAAGGACAACATGCAATGTTGAACAACCGCCATCGCGTCGTCGAAGGTTAGTAGTTTCTTCTTCTTTGTTCTTATGAAGCTTATGCATTCAACTGATGATCCATCTTGCGTTTTGCAGTTGAGCAAAACGAACTTCTTCGCAATGTTGCTTCTCTTGAAAAGGCGCTCGCCGCGGCGGTGAAGAGTCGCGACGAAGCAGTCGCTACGCTGGATGAGTCGCGGAAACGCGAAGAGGATTTGCGCGCCTCCACTACTGAGAGGGAAAAGTTGTTCGAAGAACAGCTCTTCTCGATTGCCAAGTCTCTTTCAGGTATTCTTTCGTCTAGATTTTCGTTGTTTCTTTCTTCGATATCTTGTTATTGTGCTGACTCTATGCTCTGTGTAGATGCTGGCGGTCTGAGCTTCGATGCCCAGGCACTTCGTCGTGATGATGCTTTGGCAGGCGCCATCGTGGTAGTCGAGGACCGTAGCGCTTCCCTTCAGGGGACGCTGACTAAGGCCAAAGGTGTGCTTAGTCACATCCGCGAGGAGCTGACGCCCAAGGCTGAGTTGATTGAGAACTTGGAGGACCTGGTGGAGTCCCTTACTGGAGGTATTCCCGCGGACTTCAGGAAGTCGCAGCGTGCGGTTGGCGCTTCCATGGCACTCGCAATGGTGCAAGCCCATGGCGTGGAGGTGGATCCTACCACGATCTCCAAGGCGATGCCCGTCAGCGCAGATGGTCAATAGGTAGTTTTTGCTCCCTTTGCAACTGTCTGCGGCAAGTACGGGCCTCAACTCATCAGCACAGTCGCCAAGTATTCCGAGGAGCTGCAGCGAGCCAAGAAGGCGGCGAAGGCTACGGCGTTAGGGGCTGGCGGAAAGTCTATGGCGTTTGAGACGGCCACAGACTCGATGAGGCCCCCGAAGTCAAAGTCCAAGTCAAAGAAGCAGGCTGCTTCTCAGTAGTTATATTGTAATAATTATAGTTTGACTTTTGTTGTTGAAAAACATGCTTTTGGCCAAGTGTCTCTGTTGAGACTTTTGTCATGTTTGAATACATTTGAGCCTTTTATCGATGTATTGCTTAGTCCCTTATTCGCTCTTGCTTGGCTTGTGATAGGGTACATCGAGTGGTCCTTCGAGTGATCCTCGTGTTCCTCCTCCCACTAACGAATCCGTGGCACAACCGCGCTCAAAAGTGGATAAATTATCTTTGTTGTCGCGACTACGCGATCGCATTAAGCAACTGGAGCGTGAGCTGCCCATCCTCCGTGGTAGCGCGGACGTATGAAAGTCGAAGGCGGAGAAGGCTACCGCCCGTGAGCAATATCTTTTGGAGGAGATGGCACAGTTGAGTGAGTAATTCAAATGTTAGCTTTCTTCCCTCTTATCTTTTCTTTTAGTCAGCCATGGTGGTGACTTGTCTTCATACTTTTTCTCTTTTGCTTGGTGTAGTTATCAGTGCTCGTCATCCGCAGGATGAAAAAGACCGAATTGCCATTCGGATGAATGGCTTGACCCGGGAGCAGCTGCAGGCGAGTGGGTACTTCTGGGTTGACCATGATCGTGCAGTTGTCCTAGCGACGATGCATGATCGCTCTTCTCGAGTGTTTCACTTTTTGAAGAAAGCGCAATCGTGCCTTAGGCACATCTATCAGACGATGTTTCCACTGGACGTTGTCCCTTCAAGCCTGCTGGCTCTCCTGGCAAAGTTCCAGGATCTGACTGCAATTCGCGAGTGCGTGCGACAACAACTAGTGGCTGGCGCTAAGGCTGCGTTGTCGTTGTTGCGACTGCATAGGACGGATATAGATATTGCAGCTGTTGCCGCTGGGCCGCCACCTCCACCAGAAGGTATGGCTTGGGACATGGTCCCACATTATCAAGCGGTTGATCGCCCAGCAGAAGAAATTGTCGACTTCTTGGAGGAACAAACAAACGTTCTCTTGTTGCAGCAGTAGTATGACTTGTATCATGCACATAGTTGTACAAGTGTGGTAAAATGTATGTGAATATGTTGGATGTAATTAATACTCACTGATATGTGCAAAGCTTGCTAGCTTCTATATTTTTCGAGTGCGTTGCACTATGCGATTCCTTTTCGTTAGCCTAACGTGTGTTTATCTCAGCACCTTGCCAACCTGTCAGGTGCGTTGCAGCTGGGTTGGTGTTTATCAAGGGTTCGATTAGTGCGTCAGCTACTCAGGATATCGCGATGAGTTCGTAAAACAGGTGTGTAAAGGGTGGCGCAGCCCCCGAGTGATAAGATTGCAAGAAAATAATGGAAAACACGGAGTTTGGGGGCACTTAGCTTTATTTATTCGCAAAATAGTACGAGGTACAATGTGTGGCTAAGTATCCTGGCTAAATAGCCTTATGTGTAAATGTAAAAATGGACAAACGACTAAGGGTAGAAGCGGCGCAGCTGCGCGACGTTCCAGGGATTGGAGTATGCGATTCCTGTCTCGAAATATTTGAGGCGATAGGTGCCACCTGGGATTACTTCTGTAACCACGTAGGGTCCTTCCCAAGGAGACTCGAGCTTGAGATGTCTGTCAACACCCGGATTTTTAATCCCAGATGCCTGTTATGACATACATCGCAATCCCAGGATTACCATTTTTGCGAGACATAACAGATGGGATATCATAGTACATCATCCATTACAAACCATAATAAGGTCTTACACGAATATAGGATCTCATGATCCAGTCTTAATACAACAAGCATCGGAATAATTAATAAGCGTAGCGGTGGGGTCCATCTTCAGTGTCACAGGCAATGCTACAATGGGAGATAGTCCTAGCTGTCGTAGCCATCCTGCTGTCCTTCATCTTGGTACTCCTCTTCATAGTCTGGCCACGGGAATAGCCAGGGACAAAGCCATGAGTACTCTTTAAGTACTCGCAAACTATCACTAACAAGTAAGATAGTCTAGTAGGAATGCTCAACTCTAAGTTTGTTTGCAAGGTTAAGTTTGAAACCTAAGCTGAGTTTAGAAGTAAAGAAAGATAAGATAAGGTTCTAGAATCACTTAAGTTGGGAAACTAGTATCATAGTCACAACCCTGTTGTGGTCAAGTCAAAATTCATCATTCATTTCATAAGTCATTTTGAAAACATCTGACAACGGAACAGTATGACCACTCCAACTGTCCATAACCGCGGACGCGGCTATTTGAATAGTTTGACACTCTGCAGAGGTGGTACACTTTCACCACAAGATTCGATACATCCGTCAGGGATAACCATGAATCATCATACTTAGTATGCGGATAATCAAACATAACCTTTCAATTACACACCCTACTATAAGCACCTCTCCTATGGGTTTGTCCTCCCAGCCATGGCCATCTGCCATCCTGGGCACTACATAGGTGGATAACATTGAGAGGTAGCCTCAGCTCAGACCTCTCCCGCGAGAGAACTCATACTAATGCATATAAACTTCCGGCTAAGCCTTACCCAATTCAAGTATTGTGGTTGTACGGTAAATTTGGAATGGTATCGCATCTGAACCCAACCATCAGTTTTTATAAAGGGCTAAGGCTCATGCCTCAACATTTTCATCATAAACCATTTGTGTTTCACAAGACATGTCAAAACATCTCAATAGAATGACTCATCATTCCAAGGTTTTCATAAGTCATTTTCACCAAGTATTCCCATCTAAAGTGATCAAGATTTTGGTTTAGCTCTAAACACTAAGTTAAGAGTGTTCACTAAGATGGGATGCTAATCTCAATCTCATGCCATAGAATGACATCTAAATCTATCGAGATAGGCCAAGTTTTATACTCTTTATGCTATCTAAGAACAAAGTAAAGAACTTTGGTAAAGTAAAAGAAAGTAAAGCTTGTAAGTAAAACTTGGGTAGGTATAAGTCAAATGTATAACCAAGCATGCCTATTGCATCTTGCTTGAGTTAACTAGCTCGCTCAGTTTACTTGAAGTGCTAGGCTTGCAAGAAAAAACTTGCAAGGGTTAACTTGTATAATTCTAGCTTGCCTTGGTTGGTGAGTGGTTGAAATTCTCTTCCTCCTCTTCTTGGTAGAACTCCTCCTCCTCGTAAGCTTGGTTGGTACTATCGTCTATAAATACATACGGAGTACACAATCACCAAACAATACTTAACTAGTATATTTAGCACACTAAGGCACACATTCGATGATCTAGCATCATCACAAGATTTAATGAACTAGTTTCATTTATTTTATTTGAGAAAAGTAATTTCTACTCATTGAAATTAACTAAGATTTAATATTATCCAATTAAAATATGAGATCATGTGGACACATGTCATCACCACATATTCTAATACATGGAAATGTGATTTAAATGTTGGATCACATTTTATAAAGTTCAAGATTAATATTTAATGATTTAAAGTGACTAGAAATGCCTATATAGCATTATTTTGGCACTAGTCCAAAGTCACTGCATGCAAACCTTAATATTATTACATATTCAGATAGGTATGGTTAAATTTGATTTTTGAGTGTTGGAATCAACTGAAAAGCTATTATGGTTGATTTTAGAAAAATGTCTAAATGTGAAAAAGCTTATGTCTTGTTATTTTTGCTAGGAGAGATCTCTAACTCTAATTGATTTAAATCGAACGGGCTTGCATACAGATTTTAATTATCTTTCTAGCAAAATTGGAATCATCCAATTTGGATTTGTAAAACTATCTGAATTGATTTTCAAACTAAAGGACAGAATCTAGATTAACTCTAAATAGATAAATCTAAATTTGAATTATAGGGCCAGCGCGGGAATACTAATGGGTCGGCCCAGTTTCACTTTGCGGCGCAGAGGATAACTGATAGGGGGTCCCGCCTGTCAGTGGCTCTTTAAACGCGAAGCGGTACGGGGCAATGTGGACCGTATGATTAGAACTAAGATCTACATCTAGGGCTTGTCGTCGACGACGGACAGGTCACCGGTGAGACGGAAACCTAGCGGCGTGGTGGGGTGTAGTGGGGGCATACCAGGGCTCCAGCAAGGGCTGCGATGGGGGCCTTTGTACGAGGAGATGACGGCGGACTCAGGCGAGGTCGCGGTAGCTTCGAGGGTGGACGAAATCGACGGGAGCTTCTCTTCCTCTATTGCGGCTATCTCCGGCGAAATTCCGGCGACTGGCTACTCGAGCGGCTCCGGCTAGAGGTGGGGAATGATTAGGGGTGAGAGGGGAGCTGAGTGGTGTGAGGAATTTGTGCTGGGTGGGCTCTTTATATAGGCTCGACGAGGGTACCGAGAGGGTGACAACGAGCTTGTCGGTGACGATGATACAGGGCGCTATCGGCATGGGTGGCGTAGGCGGATGGTGGCTTGCCTCCTGGCGGTCCTCTATGGCTTTATGGCAATGCTAGAGGCGGTGGCAAACGGTCGGGAGCATCTTGCGCTCTGAGCGGCAGAGGCGGTGCTCGACGTGGTGCACGGCAGTTGTGGGTTGCACGACGGGAGAAGGGGATGTCTAGCGGTGTTCTAGGGTCAAGGCGGAGCGGCGCGCGCGGGCTGTGGTCGAGGGATGGCGTGTGCTGCCTTGTTGGGGATGGCGGTCTGGCGTGCGCTGGCACGGCGCAGAGGCTCAGTGCGGGGCTTTTCCTCGGTGGTCCAGGGCGTGGCAGTGCTCGGGAAGGGACAGGGGACGGCAGTGTGATCACGCCTGCCTCCCTGGTGCGGCGGAGAGGGGCTGGTGGTCTCCTGCGAGCTACCCGTGCTCGACCGGCTAGCATGGCTTCGGGGTGGCGCTGCACTATGGCTAGGGATTAGGGAGTGGCTGGTTTATGGCCTGGTTAGAACAAGGGGAGACAGAGGGAGTGAAATGGGGTCAATTGGGTCGACAAATCTTTGATCAAAATAGTAATAGTTAGGTAGGTTTGATTCTGATCACAAGGTGTTTGACATAATGGCCGCATGAACCAAAGTTTTGAATTTTGAGATGATTTTTGGTGGAGTTGTTGGTCTTATGCTTGAGCATCTCTGGTTGCTGGGATTTGTCAAATTGAATTCATTTGAGTGATTTTTGAAAAAGTGTGATCTAAGTACCTACACTTGATTCCATTTTCAAACATCATTTAAATTTAGAGTTTGAATGTTTTTGGAAGATCACCAAGTGGGCCTTGGTACACCTTAACTTGTACTAGCAAGGGGTGCAAAGATCCACCATTGTTTTAGTTTGAAATTGAGTTCTAGGAACACCCAAAGTGACCTAGTTGATTAAAATGGCAAAAGTGACCATTTCTAATAATTAATTCTATTTGATTTCTTTTTCTTTGGATTTTGCTTGGGAATGATCTAGATGATATGGAATTCACCTTAGAGTCATTTTACAACCATTAGAACAAACAAACATGGCAATTCAAATCAATTCCATATTAATGCGACACGCATATGCATGCTTAAATATTTAAATGGGAAATGTTTGTGTTAACCCTAATTTGGGTGATTTGGATCTTGATTAACCTTGATTAAAGATTTGGGATGTTACAAACCTTCCTCCCTTAAATAAAATCTCGTCCCAAGATTTAAGAAAGAAAACTAGGAACTAAAGAGATCTGGAAACTCTGTCCTGATGTAATCTTCCCGCTCCCAAGTGGCTTCTTCTTCGGTATGTTTGCTCCATTGGATCTTGAGAAACTTGATACTCCGGGTCCTGGTGGTTTTGTAAGCTTCCTCCAAGATACGGATGGGTACTTCACGATACGTCAGATCCTTGTTGATATCAACAGCTCGGTGATCGATGTTCTTGAAGACTTCGGTCTTTTCTAGCACTTCTAAGCATTTGCGAAGTAACGAAATATGGAACACATCATGGATGGCTGACATCTCCTCTGGTAGTTCCAGTTGATACGATACTTCTCCTCGACGATTCAGAATCTTGAAGGGTCCAATATATCTGGGGGCTAACTTTCCTTTCAGACTAAAACGTTACGTTCCCTTCAAAGGCGACACCTTGAGATACACAAAATCTCCGACGTTGAAAGTTAGGTCTCTTGTTCTCATGTCAGCATAACTCTTCTGTCTGGATTGGGCGGTCTTGAGGTGCTCATGGACTTTGTGAACCTTCTCTTCGGCTTCTCGTAGGATGTCAGGTCCAAAAATCTGACTCTCTCCTACTTGCGACCAATTCAAAGGGGTACGACACTTTCTTCCGTATAAGAACTCAAATGGGGCCATTTGCAAACTGGCTTGATAACTATTGTTGTATGAGAATTCTGCGAAAGGCAGACAGTCTTCCCATTTTGATCCATACTCTAACACACAAGCTCTCAACATATCTTCTAAGATCTGGTTAGCTCTTTCAGTCTGTCCATCGGTCTACGGGTGATAAGCTGTGCTGAAATTTAACTTGGTTCCCAATCCTTCTTGGACTTTCTGCCAAAATCTCGAGGTAAATTGGGTTCCTCGATCCGACACTATGGTCTTGGGGGTTCCATGCAAACTGACGATTCTAGCACTGTACAACTCGACTAGCTTCGAACTCTGGTAGGTTGTTTTGACAGGTATAAAATGGGCAATCTTGGACAGTCTATCAACGATGACCCAGATTGAGTCATTTCCCCTACTAGAAGTAGGCAAACCAGTGATAAAGTCCATTCCGATGGAATCCCATTTTCATTCCGGAATCTGCAATGGTTGCAATAGTCATGCGGGCCTCTGATGTTCCGCTTTGACTCTCTGACAGATGTCACACTTGGCAATGTTGCTTCTGATTTCTCTTTTCATCTTGTGCCACCAAAATTGCTCTTTGAAATCTTGATCATCTTCATTCCTCTAGGGTGGATAGAATAAAGAGTATCATGAGCTTCTTGCATGATAACTTGCTTCAGCTCTGAATTTGCTGGCACACAGATACGTCCTTTGTACCACAAAACTCCTTCTTCGTCTTCGGTGAATCTAGGTACCTTTCTGCACATAGATACGTCCTTTGTACCAATACGACGCTTGATTCCGTCAATACTTTCTTTTCCCTTCTAAGCTTCCTTGATCTGACTGATCAACGTGGGTTGAAGTTCAATGCTAGCTAAAAATCCGTTGCTAACTAGATCAGTTCTAAACTACTCTAATTCCTCATGCAAGCTTGGTTGCTTGTCCTTGATCATGGTGTTTAACCTACACGGCAATCTGCTAAGAGCATCCGCTACCACATTGGCTTTGCCGGGGTGATAGTGAATGTCAAGGTCATAATCCTTGATTAACTCTATCCATCTCATTTGCCTCATATTCAGCTCCTTCTGAGTGAAAATATACTTCAATCTCTTGTGATCTGAATAAATCTCACAGCGATTACCCATCAGGTAATGACGCCATGTCTTCAATGCTAAAACTATAGCTGCTAATTCTAGATCATGAGTGGGGTAATTTTGCTCATGTTGCTTCAGTTGTCTCGACAAATATGCTATGACTTTTCCTTCTTGCATCAACACACATCCGAGACCAATCTTGGATGCATCACAATACACATCAAACGGCTTCTTGATATCTGGCATAATCAATATTGGGGCTGAAATCAATCTCTTCTTGAGCTCTTGGAAACTTGCTTCACATTGGTCGGTCCATTCAAACTTCTTGTCCTTCTTCAACAATTGGGTCATGGGTCTTGCGATGCTTGAAAATCCTTCTACGAACTTGCGGTAATATCCCGCTAATCCGAGAAATGCACGGACTTGGGTTTGAGTGGTTGGGGCTTCCCATGCTTCAACATCTCTGATCTTGGCAGGGTCAACAACGACTCCTCCTACCGACACAATATGTCCGAGGAATCCTACTTCTTTCAGCCAAAATTCACATTTGCTAAACTTGACATACAACTGATGCTCTCTCGAGGTTTCAAGGATGATTCTTAGATGTTGCTCATGCTCTTCATCTGACTTGGAGTAGATAAGAATATCGTCGATAAACACAACGACAAACTTATCCAGAAAATTCTTAAAGATCTTATTCATGAGATTCATGAAATAAGCAGGGGCATTGGTTAATCCAAAAGACATGACCGTATACTCATACATTCCATATCTGGTAGTAAAGGCGGTCTTTGGAATATCCGTTGCATGAATCTTGAGTTTATGATAACCAGTCCTAAGATCAATCTTAGAGAACACGCTGGCACCAGTCAACTGATCAAATAGATCCTCTATCTTGGGCAGTGGGTACTTGTTCTTGATGGTGACGTCATTCAGCTTCCGGTAATCTGTGCACAAACGGTTTCCTCCATCTTTCTTGTCGACAAACAGAACAGGTGATCTCCATGGTGATGCGCTTGGTTGAATCAATCCTTTTGCCAACATAGCATCTAGTTGCTTCTTCAGTTCCACTAACTCTGATGGGTTCATGCTATAGGGTCTCTGAGCTATGGGTCCAGTTCCAGGGATTAGCTCGATAATGAACTCAATATCCTGATCCGGGGGCATACCGGACAATTCATCTAGGAATACGTCGGGGTATTCACAGACTACTCTAACTTGGTCTATGGTGGGTAGGGCTAGACTCTTGTTGCCCTTGAATTGACGGGGTAAGGTTTCAGATATATGCTCTACTCTTACTCCAGAGCTACCGGTCATGGTGATGGCTTTCTTAGCACAGTGTATCAATCCTTTATGCTTCGACATCCAATTCATTCCTAGTACTACTTCCAAACCTTTGGTTCCAAGTACTATTAGATTAGCATAAAAATCTATCCCATGAATTCTGATAGGTACAACTTTGCAAATTTTTCTAGCTTTGGTGGTTGAACCAGGAATTTGAACTATCATGACATGCTTCAGGTTGGTTG
Organism: Avena eriantha; assembly: GCA_910589775.1. Lineage (NCBI taxonomy): Eukaryota > Viridiplantae > Streptophyta > Magnoliopsida > Poales > Poaceae > Avena > Avena eriantha. Next base: position 109,037,882 of record OU342745.1, read on the forward strand.
GGTGAATCTTACTAGTGCATGCAAATTCTTCTGTAACAAATGAGTGCGATGCTCCAGAATCAAACAACACAATTGCTAAAACTGAGTTCATAGAAAACATACCCAGCACGACATCTGGCGCTTCCTGGGCTTCTTCGGCGTTCATGTGGAAGAGACGACCGTTGCGGTTGTGAGGGTTCCCTGGGGCGAATCTCCTTCTGGGCTGAACACGACGTTGCTGCTGAGCTGGGGCATTCACATTGGCAGTGGCGGCAATCTTCTTGGGACACTCATTGGAGTAGTGACCCTTCACTCCACACTCAAAACAAGTAATTTGAGACTTGTCCTTGGCTGCAACAGGCACAACATTGCTTCCAGTTCTGGGTGCAGTATTGTTGTTATTGTTGTTGTTGTTGTTGGACTTGAGTGGTGCACGGTTGAAGTTGTTGGAGTTGCCGGGGTTGTTGTTGTTGTGATTTCCTCCGGACTTCATATTACCTCCGCTACGGTTGGGGTAGCTTGGACGAGACATTGGGGGTCTGTTGTTCCTTGGGGCATATCCTGTAGACGGGTTGGGGTGATACTTCTGAACATGGTTGGATCCACTCTGGTGCATCATTCTACGCTTGCGATTATCGTTGGCTTGGTTGATATTTCCTTTCATCTGGTCGGCAGAGTTGACTAGCTCTTCAAGATCATCAAAACGGATGTTGATTAACACCGTTTGCATCTCATCATGCAATCCATTCAGGAATCTCTCCTTCTTCTTGGCTTCTGTGTTGATCTCATCAAGTGCATACCTAGCGAGAGACAGAAATCTGTCACGGTACTCTACTACAGTCATCCTTCCCTGCTTCAATTCTCTGAATTCATCTCTCATTCTGGTGACTAAACCTTGCGGCACATGGGTGCGACTGAACTTGGTGTTGAAATCTTCCCACGTCATCACTTGACCGTGGTTCATAGTATGGGTGCTGTTCCACCATGCTCTTGCATCTCCTGCCAGATAGTGGGTGGCAAACATGACTTGCTCATTGGGATCAACTCTGGCAACTTCTAGGTTATTCTCCATGGTCTGTAACCAATCATCTGCATCTAGTGGGTTCTTCGAATGGCTGAAGATAGGGGGATTGGTATTCTAGAAGTTTTTAAGCTTGGATCCTGGATGATCCTGATTTCCATGGCCTTGATTGTTGTGGGCCATCTAGGCGATTTGTTGCAGGGTAGCTAGGTTGGTTTGGCGCTCTGCTCTACTAGCTTCACGGTCGGAAACTAGCATCTGAAGAATCTGCAACATCGGGTCCCGCGATGAGCTGCTTCCTCTGGGGTTTCCACGAGTCATCTGAAGATTGAGATAGATAAAGGGGTAAGAGGGAAAGTTCTAAGGTTCATGGTTTTGTTTTCAAAAGCTAAAACTTTGAGTTTGACTTAGGTTTGGCAAACTAACACTTCTCATTCATTCAATCAAAGCACACGATACAAACACACACACACACACCATAACATCAAAGGAAAACAGATGGTTTTAAGAACCATTCTATGAGCTATGATACAATGGGACCGATACTTCTCATTCCTACAATAGTGATCTAGTGCATCTACTCATCATCGATGAAGTCGGAGTCATCATCGTCGGTGTAGAAGTCCATGGCATCGTCCTCCAGGTAGTCATCATCATTGCTGAGGTACGAGTCATATCCCCTTGGATGTCTTCACCTTCCTCCTCTTCTTCCTTTGCTGCAAGCTGAGCTTCTTGCTCCTTGATGATCTTCTCAAGGTCGGCCACCTTCTTGCGAAGACGGTTGATGGTGCGATCCTTCTTTGCACGTTGATGGCGAAGTGATTGACGATCCTTGACTAGCAGTGAGAAAGTATGGGCCTTCTGGGCGGCAATGGCAAGGTTGTGGTTGGCGTACTCTCGAGCATTGTCCAGTTCCTTCTGTCTGTCATACAGTAGGAAGTCAAGGTTCTCCACTTGGCGCTTCAATTCTAGGTGACTTCACATCTCCAGAGGCATTCCCATAGAATCACGCCTTGCATAGTGAGCAAAGCGGGTTCCTTGGATCAAGTTGACATTATGTGCGCAAAGACGAGCGAGAGCTTCATGCATTGCCCTGGTGATACGTTGCTAACGTATCCATAATTTGTGATGTTCCATGCTTTGTTTTATCTACTTTATTATGTTTTGTTCCAACTTTGGAGTACTTTTAATACACTTTCTTGGACTAACCTATTAACAAGATGCCATAGTGCCAGCTGCCTGTTTTCTGCTGTTTTTGGTTCCAGGAAGTCAAAAAATGAATATTCTCGGAATTGGATGGGACAAAAGCCAAATTTAATATTTTACCTTAAGACTTACGGAGCCAGAAGACGAGACGAAGAGGGGCAACAGGGTGGCCACACCACCCCTGGGCGCGGGTCCCCCTGGCCATGCCAGGGCATGGTGTGGGCCCCTGGCCGGCCACCGACCTTGCCTCTTCGCCTATAAGATGCCTCCCGATGCAAAAACACTAAGTAGTCAATCATAAATCCACGATAAATTCCATAGCGTCGCCGCCACCGAAGGGGAGATTCGGGGGATAGAAAGTCTTTGTTCCGGCACCTCGTCGGGACGGGGAAGTGCCCCCGGAGCCATCTCCATCGATCTTCACCACCATCTCCATCACTGTTGCTGATTCTCGTGATGATGAGGGAGTAGTTCTTCCTCGAGGCTAAGGGCTCTACCGGTAGCTATGTGTTCATCTCTCTCTATGCATGATCATATTGTGATCATGAGCTTTGTAATCAAGTAGATCTACCTTGCTACTCAAGTGCTTTAATAGATCTATGCTCTCCCCATGTAGGTGAAAGTGACAACATACACACCATGGTGGCACTTAGGCTAGAGATTACAAATACTTGTTATGAGTTATATTTGGAGTTGGATGTCTCTATGAAATTGTGGTGTTTGTTGGAACCATCTAGTGCTCAAGGTGACAGTGTGGGGTTATCTAGATGGGAAAGGCTTACTTTGAGGTGTGTTGTTATAGCCCTACCATGGATTAGAGTGTCCAACCAGAGAGTAGTCCAGAGTAGTATCATGAAGATAATATATTTATATGAGAGTGTTCACTAGTGAAAGTATGATCCCTAGGCCTTGTTTCTAAGCATTGAAACACCGTTTGCAACTAGATCTGTTACATGTTTTCTTGTTGTCATCTTTATTTTAGTTTTCCTTTAGTCTCTTCCACGCCATCAAGCTATTTTCTAGCACCGTTGTCTTATATCCATACCGCTTGTATTTTACTATCTCTTCGCCGAACTAGTGCACCTATACACCTGACAAGTGTATTGGGTGTGTTGCGGACACAAGAGACTTCTTGTATCTTGATTGCAGGGTTGCTTGAGAGGGAATACCTTTGACCACTTCCTCCCTGAGTTCAATAAACCTTGGGTGATCCACTTAAGGGAAAACTTGCTGCTGTTCTACAAACCTCTGCACTTGGAGGCCCAACAACTGTCTACAAGAATAGAAGTGCGTAGACATCAAGATATTTTCTGGCGCCGTTGTCGGGGATGTAAGGTAAAAGGTACTCACATCCTCCGGTGTGAGTGCTCAAAGTTATTTCATTTAGATTCTGCAATTTTGTCTTTTTGTTTCTTGTTTTTATTTTCACTAGTTAGGCTTAATGTAAAACAACAACAAAATTAGAGAGCTTTATAGTATTTATCTTGAGTTAGGACATGAAGTGTTTGAAGAGAAAATTAAAAACCAATGGAACTTTATTTGCATGCTAATAGCAATGTTGTTAGTATGAATTCTTTGGACACCATTATTGCTAATGCTATGGAAAAGTCTAAGCTTGGGGAAGATAGTTTTTATGAAAATGATCTTTTTAGTTCCCCAGCTTTGGAAGATAGCTATTCTATTGCTTATGATGATACAAAACCTCCAATATATGATGATTACAATGATGAATATGATATTTTTAGTCCACCTACTATTGAGGAGAAAATTAATGATTACAATATTCCTCCTATATTTGATGATTATGATGATGAGAATAATAATGATAGCTATTTTGTTGAATTTTCTACCACTACTATTAATAAGAATAAATATGCTTATGTGGAGAGTAATAATGATTATATGCATGTGGCTCATGATAAGAATGTTTTATGTGATAGTTATATTGTTAATTTTATTCATGGTGCTACTGAAAGTTATTATGAGAGAGGGAAACATGGTTTTATGTATCTCAACAATATTAAGTTTCCTCTCTTTATGTTGAAATTTTTGAAGTTGCACTTGTTTCGCTTTCCTATGCTTGTTGCTTTGTGCTTTCATGACTTGTTTCTTTACAAGATTATTTTTCATAGGAAGTGGGTTAGACTTAAATGTGCTTTGAATTTGCTTCTTGATGCTCTCTTTTACTTCGATTCATATTTCTTATGTGAGCATCTTCTCAAACTATCATGCCTAACTTAAAGGCGTTAAAGAAAAGTACTTATTGGGATAGAACCCATAAGTTTTAGATGAGTCTTGGAAGTTATTACCTCTGTAATAACTGCTTCTTATCCTTTTTATTTGTTTTTTGTGTCAAGAGTAACTTCTATTGAGAGAGAAGTAATGATTGGGAAAGTTGCTGTCCCGAAACAGATTTTTGCGCTTCACTATAAAAATTAGTGTAAAATCTCTGTACGTCGGTTTGAGCTCTGCTTTGTTTGTGCTTTTGACCCAGGCTGTTATCTAACTTTCTTTAGTTCAACACTTTTTGATTTGAGCATCAAAGATCTTAGAAAAAAAATCGTATTTACCTGCTGATCTGTTTTGATAAATTTCTGCCATTATTTGCATTTGCTTCTTGTTGGTTCCTTTTTGAGTTCTTTTGGGGAACTGAGATTTTTTAGGGAAGTCCTACAGTAGCTTGTGTTGTATTGGAAGTTTTATTGGTGTTGAAACTAAACCTAAAGACTTGTTATCTTGAGTGCACTAATGTTGCTAATAAAGATTGTGTGAAGTTTTGTATGAAGGAAAAATTTTAGGTGTATGGAAGGAATGAGTAATAAGATGAAGTATGGACTAAAGCTCAAGCTTGGGGATGCCACGCGTGTCACCGCAAGAAATATCCAAGAAGTACAAGCGTCAAAGCTTGGGGATGCCCAAGGCACCCCCCTCTTCATCAATAAAAATCCCAGGTTTCTTCCAAACGCTTCATTTTTATTTTTTCATGCACAATTGTGTTGTTCTTGGAGCATCTTCTTTTTTGTTTTCGTTTTGTTTTTTGTTTGCTTGGTTTGCTGAATAAATTGGTTGCCCCCCTCTTTCATGCATTAGTTTTCAAATAGTTTGGTTTGGATTGGAAAGGAGTAGGAAAGTTCATGCTTAAGTGGTAAAGGGAGCTTGTTTTTTACTGTGGCCTATGCTTTGTCATGCCATGCCTAATATTGTTTTGGCTTTATGCTTAGTATTCTTTGCTGTAGCATGACTTGTTATAAACAATTGAGATTGCTTAATGTGCCTTGGAAGGATCATGCGTTGTTTTAACATATTAAAGCATAGTATTGTGGTATTCTCCTTTGATGCTTTATTTGGGTTGACTTGGCACATGATCACACCATGTTATGACTATCCCAAGTCACCATAGCCTTGATGATCTTTTAGTTTTAAACTTGTAATATCACTTTATGCTTTGACCAATGATGTTTTGTCGCTCTGCATGATTATGGCCATTATTGCTCTCTTAGTTTGTCGCTCCTAGTCTTTTGCTAGCCTCCGCAACCAAGTATGAGTTCCACACATGCATCCAACTCCTTAAACCAAGTTATTCCAAAGAGTCCACCATACCTACCTACTAGCATATGCTATTCCTAGTATATTCATGTTTTTATCTACCTTTCGAATTAAACTTGTTATGAGAAAACTAGTGATTAAAGCTCTCACGAACTTGATGGCACACTTTACTTTTCTTACCCTTAATAAACTTGAACCATTGTGTCTTCTATGTTGTATATGCTTGCACTTATTTGTTGGGGATTAGCAGAACCATGTTGTCATGGGGAACGCTTTCAACATTGCACTTGTACTTTGTACCTAGTTGATATCATGCTCTTTTGTCTATGGATGTTGTCGGTGTGAAATGAAAGGGGAGCTTGTAAGTCCTATATGTGTTAGAGAAACGCCTGGGCCGCTGGTCTAAACCATGCTAACATGGTGGAAACCTGCAGCATAACCATAATGAGCTGTCTATGAAGCATTCTTCTTATAAAATAAGAGTCAGATATTGAGAAACAAGAGAAAAAGAAAAAAAAGATTATGAAAAAAGGAAAGAGAGAAAAAACACTGTTTTCCCATGGTAAATAAGAAGATTGCTGAGATGCTCGTTGTCTGCTTGCCTTGTCATTTTGATATGGGGATTCTTCCGTATCATCGGGCAAGGGGTACCCCGTTGGCGGTTCTCTATGATACACATGTACTTACGATGACAAGAACTTACCGGTGACTAAACTTGAGTAGCATGAGGAGCGGCCCTCGTATTCAAGGGACATGAGGTTTCCAACTTATACTTTGTCAAGCATATACTTCATAGTTTGTTCACTTTAACCTTAATCACTTCAAGATGCTTATGATAGGGGCAATGAGAGCTGAAAGCTAATAAGTACCATAATTTTTGGAAGCTCTTTATGAAACTTGAATCTCTGCTTCCTTCTATGAAGGCCTTTCTTTTACTTTTATGTCGAGTCTCCACCTTCTACCTTTATGCACCTACTTTGAGAGAATAGTGGCCATTCTTAGTTCTATGTGCATTGTCCCAAGACTTGTTGATTGATGCATAACCTTGATATTGCTTGTTTTAAACTACTTGTATCTAGTCACCCTTATAAACTTTGAAGGTGTCCTATGCATTTATATTTGCTACGTCTTGCAAAGCATTGTTATTCATGAATCGTTTGTTTGTACCCTTTCATGTTGCAACATAGTTGCTATGTATTATTGCTATAACTTTATCTTTCATGTTATGTTGAAGTACTATGATCCCAGCTATCAATGTTTTACAAAATACTTTGATCAAGTTTATGATGGTGCATGTCACCTCAAAAATCATTCTTTCTTTTTATCACTTACCTACTCGAGGACGAGCATGAGTTAAGCTTGGGGATGTTGATACGTTGCTAACGTATCCATAATTTTTGATGTTCCATGCTTGGTTTTATCTACTTTCTTATGTTTTGTTCCAACTTTGGAGTACTTTTTATACACTTTCTTGGGCTAAAATATTAACAAGATGCCATAGTGCCAGCTGCCTGTTTTCTGCTGTTTTTGGTTCCAGGAAGTCAAAAAATGAATATTCTCAGAATTGGACGAGACAAAAGCCGAAGTTGATATTTTACCGGAAGACTCACGGAGCCAGAAGATGAGATGGAGAGGGGCAACAAGGTCGCCACACCACCCCTGGGCGCGGGTCCCCCTGGTGGCGCCAGGGCATGGGGTGGGCCCCCTAGCCGGCCATCGACCTTGCCTCTTTGCCTATAAGATGCCTCTCGATGCAAAAACCCTAAGTAGTCAATTAGAAATTCACGAAAAGTTCCGCAGTGCCGCCGCCACCGAAGGGGAGATTCGGGGGACATAAAGTCTCTTTTCCGGCACCCTGCCGGGACGGGGAAGTGCCCCGGAGCCATCTCCATCGATCTTCACCGCCATCTCCATCACCGTTGCTGATTCTCATGATGATGAGGGAGTAGTTCTTCCTCGAGGCTATGGGCTCTACTGGTAGCTATGTGTTCATATCTCTCTCTCTCTATGCATGATCATATTGTGATCATGAGATTTGTAATCAAATAGATCTACCTTGCTACTCCAGTGCTTTAATAGATCTCTGCTCTCCCCATGTGTGTGAAAGTGACAGCATGCACACCATGGTGGCACTTAGGCTAGAGATTACAAATACTTGTTATGAGTTATATTTGGAGTTGGATGTCTCTATGAAATTGTGGTGTTTGTTGGAACCATCTAGTGCTCAAGGTGACAGTGTGGGATTATCTAGATGGGAAAGGCTTACTTTGAGGTGTGCTGTTATAGCCCAACCATGGATTAGAGTGTCAAACCGGAGAGTAGTTCAGAGTAGTATCATGAAGATAATATATTTATATGAGAGTGTTCACTAGTGAAAGTACGATCCATAGGCCTTGTTTCTAAGCATTGAAACACCGTTTGCAACTAGATCTATTACATGTTTACTTGTTGCCATCTTTATTTCAGTTTGCCTTTAGTCTCTTCCACGCCATCAAGCTATTTTCTAGCACCGTTGTCTTATATCCATACCACTTATATTTTACTATCTCTTCGCCGAACTAGTGCACCTATACACCTGACAAGTGTCTTGGGTGTGTTGGGGACACAAGAGACTTCTTGTATCTTGATTGCAGGGTTGCTTGAGAGGGAATACCTTTGACCACTTCCTCCCTGAGTTCGATAAACCTTGGGTGATCCACTTAAGGGAAAACTTGCTGCTATTCTACAAACCTCTGCACTTGGAGGCCCAACAATTGTCTATAAGAATAGAAGTGCGTAGACATCACCTGGCTAATCCATCTAGCCAATTGTTCTCTCTCACGGTGAACTGAATCCTCTCAGACATTGGTGCCTCTAACTTGCCTCGAAGATCAACAGTTACTAGCCATTGTAAATCTCCTCATGGCGGACCATTGAGTTGGGTTCCAAGGAATTCCAGATGCGGACGCTCCAAGTACTCAGACAGTGCATCAAGATCCCTCTCGAAGATCAGTTGGCCTCCGTTGCCCAACTGGTAGAACTTGCTGTACTGAACTTCCATCTATAAGAATTTAGGATGAGTAAGTTAGTGAAGTGATCAAGTGTGTCAAATTTTATGAAGTAATGTAAGAATCTTGAGGAACATATATTTTTTTGAGAGAAAGAATCCCAAGGGTAAGAGAGGAAATAGGTTTTCATAAATACTCACTTTCTTTGTTTTTGAAACTAAGTTTTTCGTTTGGACGTCCATTCTAACTAGGGTCTCCTATGGTCAGGATGGCTCTGATACCAACATGTCAACACCCGGATTTTTAATCCCAGATGCCTGTTATGCCATACATCGCAATCCCAGGATTACTATTTTTGCGAGACATAAGAGCTTGGATATCACAGTACATCATCCATTACAAACCATAATAAGGTCTTACACGAATAAAGGATCTCATGATCCGGTCTTAATACAACAAGCAGCGGAATAATTAATAAGCGTAGCGGTGGGGTCCATCTTCAGTGTCACAGGCAATGCTGACAGTGGGAGATAGTCCTAGTTGTCGTAGCCGTCCTGCTGTCCTTCATCTTGGTACTCCTCTTCATAGTCTAGCCATGGGAATAGCCAGGGACAAAGCCATGAGTACTCTTTAAGTACTCGCAAACTATCACTAACAAGTAAGATAGTCTAGTAGGAAAGATAAACTCTAAGTTTGTTTACAAGGTTAAGTTTGAAACCTAAGCTAAGTTCAGACGTAAAGAAAGATAAGATAAGGTTCTAGAATCACTTAAGTTGGGAAACTAGTTTCATAGTCACAACCCTATTGTGGTCAAGTCAAAATTCATCATTCATTTCATAAGTCATTTTGAAAACATCTGATAACGGAACAGTATGGCCACTCCAACTGTCCATAATCACGGACGCGGCAATTCGAATAGTTTGACACTCTGTAGAGGTGGTACACTTTCACCACAAGATTCGATACATCCGTCAGGGATAACCATGAATCATCATACTTAGTATGCGGATAATCAAACATAACCTTTCAATTACACAACCTAGTATAAGCACCTCTCCTATGAGTTTGGCCTCCCAGCCATGGCCATCTACCATCCTGGGCACTACATAGGTGGACAACATTGAGAGGTAGCCTCAACTCAGACCTCTCCCGCGAGGGAACTCATACTAATGCATATAAACTTCCGGCTAAGCCTTACCCAATTCAGGTATTGTGGTTCTACGGTAAATTTGGAATAGTATCGCATCCGAACCCAACCATCAGTTTTTATAAAGGGCTAAGGCTCATGCCTCAACATTTTCATCGTAAACCATTTGTGTTTCACAACACATGTCAAAACATCTCAATAGAACGACTCATCATTCCAAGGTTTTCATAAGTCATTTTCACCAAGTATTCCCATCTAAAGTGATCAAGTTTTTGGTTTAGCTCTAAACACTAAGTTAAGAGTGTTCACTAAGGTGGGATGCTAATATCAATCTCATGCCATAGAATGACATCTAAATCTATCGAGATAGGCCAAGTTTTGTACTCTTTATGCTATCTAAAAACAAAGTAAAGAACTTTGGTAAAGTAAAATAAAGTAAAGCTTGTAAGTAAAACTTGGGTAGGTATAAGTCAAAATGTATAACCAAGCATGCCTATTGCATCTTGCTTGAGGTAACTAGCTTTCTCAGTTTACTTGAAGTGCTAGGCTTGCAAGAAAAACTTGCAAGGGTTAACTTGTATAATGCTAGCTTGCCTTGGTTGGTGGAGTGGTTGAAATTATCTTCCTCCTCTTCTTGGTTGAACTCCTCCTCCTCGTAAGCTTGGTTGGTACTATCGTCTATAAATACATACAGAGTACACAATCACCAAATAATACTTAACTAGTCTATTTAGCACACTAAGGCACACATTCGATGATCTAGCATCATCACAAGATTTAATGAACTAGTTTCATTTATTTTATTTGAGAAAAGTAATTTCTACTCATTGGAATTAACTAAGATTTAATATTCTCCAATTAAATTATGGGATCATGTGGACACATGTCATCACCACATATTCTAATACATGGGAATGTGATTTAAATGTTGGATCACATTTTATAAAGTGCAAGATTAATATTTAATGATTTAAAGTGACTAGAAATGCCTATATAGCATTATTTTGGTACTAGTCCAAAGTCACTACATGCAAACCTTAATATTATTACATATTCAGATAGGTATGGTTAAATTTGATTTTTGAGAGTTGGAATCAACTCAGAAGCTATTATGGTTGATTTTAGAAAAATGTTTGAATGTGAAAAAGCTTCTGTCTTGTTATTTTTGCTAGGAGAGATCGCTAACTCTAATTGATTTAAATCGAACGGGCTTGCATAGATATTTTAATTATCTTCTAGAAAAATTGGAATCATCCAATTTGGATTTGTAAAACTCTCTGAATTGATTTTCAAACTAAAGGGCAGAATCTAGATTAACTCTAAATAGATAAATCTAAATTTGAATTATAGGGCCAGCGCGGGAATACTAATGGGCCGGCCCAGTTTCACTCTGCGGCACAGAGGACAGTTGACAGGGGGGTCCCGCCTGTCAGTGGCTCTTTAAACGCGAAGCGGTACGGGGCAACATGGACCGTAGGATTAGAACTAAGGTCTACGGGTGGGGCTTGTCGTCGACGACAGTTACGTCGGCGGTGAGACGGAAACCTAGCGGCGCGGTGGGGGTGCAGTGGGGGCATACCAGGGCTCCAGCGAGGGCGGCGATGGGAGTGTTTGAATGAGGAGACGACGGTAGACTCAGGCGAGGTTGCGGCAGCTCCGGGGGTGGACGAAATCAATGAGAGCTTCTCCTCCTCTGTTGCAGCTATCTCCAGCGAAATTCTGGCGACTGGCTGCTCGAGCGGCTCCGGCTAGAGGTGGGGAATGATTAATAGTGAGAGGGGAGCTGAGTGGTGTGAGGAATTGGTGTTGGGGAGGTCTCTTTATATAGGCTCGACGAGGGGATCGAGAGGGCGACGGCGAGCTCGTCGGTGACGATGATACATGGCGCTATCGGCATGGGCAGCGTAGGCGGACGGTGGCTTGCCTCCTGGCGGTCCTCTACAGATTTATGGCGATGCTAGGGGCGGTGGCAAACGGTTGGGAGCGTCTCGTGCTCTGAGTGGCAGAGGCGGTGCTCGACGTGGTCCACGGCGGCTGTGGGTCGCGCGACGGGAGAAGGGGATGTATGGTGGTGTTCTGGGGTCGAGGGGCGGCGTGTGCTGCCTTGCCGGGGATGGCGCTCTGGCGTGCGCTGGCACAACGCAGAGGCTCGGTGCGGGGATTTTCCTCGGTGGTCCAGGGCATGGCAGTGCTCGGCAAGGGACAGGGGACGGCAGTGTGATCACGCCTGCCTCCCTGGTGCGGCGGAGAGGGGTTGGTGGTCTCCTGCGAGCAACCCATGCTCGACCGGCTGGCATGGCTTCGGGGTGGTGCTGCACTGTGGCTAGGGACTAGGGAGTGGCTGGTTTATGGCCTGGTTAGAACAAGGGGAGACAGAGGGAGTGAAATGGGGCAATTGGGTCGACAAATCTTTGATCAAAATAGTTAGGCAGGTTTGATTCTGATCACAAGGTGTTTGACATAATGGCCACATGAACCAAAGTTTTGAATTTTGAGATGATTTTTGGTGGAGTTGTTGGTCTTATGCTTGAGCATCTCTGGTTGCTGGGATTTGTCAAATTGAATTCATTTGATTGGTTTTTGAAAAAGTGTGATCTAAGTACCTACACTTGATTCCATTTTCAAACATCATTTAAATTTAGAGTTGGAATGTTTTTGGAAGATCACCAAGTGGGCCTTGGTACACCTTAACTTGTACTAGCAAGGGGTGCAAAGATCCACCATTGTTTTAGTTCGAAATTGAGTTCTAGGAACACCCAAAGTGACCTAGTTGATTAAAATGGCAAAAGTGACCATTTCTAATTATTAATTCTATTTGATTTCTTTTTCTTTGGATTTTGCTTGGGAATGATCTAGATGATATGGAATTCACCTTAGAGTCATTTTACAACCATTAGAACAAACAAACATGGCAATTCAAATCAATTCCATATTAATGCAACACACATATGCATGCTTAAATATTTAAATGGGAAAAAGTTTTTGTTAACCCTAATTTGGGTGATTTGGATCTTGATTAACCTTGATTAAAGATTTGGGATGTTACAATGCCCTTGTTGCTTCTGTCGCAGGACCAGGTCTCCTTCGACGAAGGATCTGGGGCGTAGCCTTCTTCTATGGTAGTTGCAGAGATTTTGCTGGTAGATTGTTGATCTCTCCGCTGCGATTTCTCGTGCTTCGTCGAGGAGGCCGACGGAGTCTTCGAGTGCGAGAGTTGACTACTTCTCGCTGTATGCGACCACCCGTGGGGCTTTCTAGTGTACTTCTGCAGGTAATACCGCTTCGGCACCGTGCATCATGAAGAACGGGGTGTATCCCGTGGCGCTGTTTGGAGTTGTGCGCAGGCTCCAGAGTACGGATTGCAGCTCGTCTGGCCAGCATCCATCAACTTGTTTGAGTGGTCAGAGGAGTCGTTTCTTGAGTCCGCCGCAAACGAGGCCGTTGGCCTTTTCGACTTGACCATTGGTCTGCGGGTGAGCCACCGAGGCATAGCTTATGTTGATTCCCAGGTTTTCGCAGAATTCCTGGAATTCCTTAGAGGTGAAGTTTGTCCCGTTGTCCGTGATGATGCCGTGCGGCACCCCGAAGCGGTAGACGATGGATTCGAAGAACTTGATGGCACTGTCCCCTGATTGATTTGTCACCAGCATGGCCTCTATCCATTTGGTGAATTCATCGACTGCGACTAAGAGGTAGATGTAACCTCCTCGTGAGGACCTGGGGAGCTTGCCGACCATGTCTAGTCCCCACTATGCGAAGGGCCAGGCCAATGGTATTGGCCTGAGTTCCGCGCTAGGTGCGTGCGGTTTGTCCGCGAATCGCTGGCAAGCGTTGCACCACTGGACGATGTCCTTGGCATCGCGCATGGCCGTGGGCCAGTAGAATCCAGCCCATAGGGCTTTGGCAAAGAGGGCGTGGCTGCCAGCATGGTGCCCACAAGTACCTTCGTGGATGTCGAGGAGGACAACCCTTCCGTCTCTGTTGGAGACGCACCGTTGGAGCACTCCTGTGATGCTGCGCTTGTACAGTTCGCCGTTGATAACAGCAAACGCCTTGGATCGTCGCACGATGTGCCACGCGTCAGTCGGATCATCTGGCAGCCTCTTGGTGAGTAGATATGTGATGTAGGGTTGTGTCCAAGATGGCTCGATCATCATGATGCCCATTGGTCCTTCGAGTCCTGGGTCCATCTCCAGGTCGTCGAGTGCCATTGGCTCGTTGGGTGGCATAGCCCCCGAGTCCGTTGATGCGCCTGCTTTCTTCTCTAAAGCCTTTGGCTTGATGGAGCATTCGCAGATGCGCTCGAGAAATACTCTAGGTGGTATGGGGCCGCAAGTGGAGCCAATGTTGGCAAGTCTGTCCGCCTCTTTGTTGCTTTCGCGACCTATGTGCCACAGTTTGTAGCCATCGAAATCCCTTTCGAGGATGTCATAGAGGTCACGGTAGGCAATCATATTATCATTCAGTGCGTTGCACTCGTGCATTGTTTGGTTCACCACTAGTTTGGAGTCGCCGTAGATGACGAGCCTCTTGGCACCGCAGGCTTTCTCCATCCTCATCCCATAGAGCAGGGCTTCGTATTCAGCTTCATTGTTGGAGGCCGTGAACTGCATTCGCAGAATGTATTTCAGCTTGTCTCCCTGGGTTGATGTCAGTATGACATTTGCGCCATCCCCGTCCTTTCGTTTGGACCCGTCAAAGTGCATTGTCCAGAGATAGGACATATCTGGCTTTTCGGGGAGCTGGTTCTCCATCCAGTGCACGAGGAAATCAGGGAGGACTTGCGACTTGATCGCGTCGCGCTTTTCATATGTGATGTCTTGTGGAGACAACTCGATTCCCCAAAGCGCGACTCATCCGGTAGCATCAGGGTTGTTGAGGATATGCCCAGCGGGGCGTCGTTGACTACCACGATTGTGTGCTCTTGGAAGTAGTGGCGCAGTCGCCTAGCTGTCATGAAGACGCCGTACGCCAGCTTCTGGTAGTGTGGGTACCGCTATTTTGTTAGCGTGAGCACCTCACTGAGGTAGTAGACTGGGTGCTGTACCCCGTGGACCTTGTTCTCTTTGGCTTGTTCCACTACGAGCACTGTGCTGACCACCTTGTTGGTGGTGGAGATGTAGAGCAACAACGGCTCCTTTTCACGTGGAGTCACCAGTACTGGCGAGGTGGATAGTAGACGTTTAAGGTCTTCGAATGCTGCTTGCGCCTCGTCGGTCCACTCGAATTTTTCAGTTTTGCGGAGAAGTTGGTAGAAGGGCAGTGCCTTTTCGCCCATTCGACTGATGAACCGACCGAGCGCTCCGATTCGTCCAGCTAGCTGCTGAACACCTCTTACGTTCTTTGGCTTCTCCATGGCCAGTATGACCTTTATCTTCTTCGGGTTTGCTTCGATCCCTCTCGCGGAGATGAGATATCCGAGTAATTGCCCAGATGGCACGCCGAAGGCGCATTTATCCGGATTGAGCTTGATCTGGTAGCGGTCGAGGTTGGCGAAGGTCTCGCGGAGATCGTCGAATAGCGAGGCTTCTTCCTTGGTCTTGATGACGATGTCGTCAACGTATACTTGGATATTGCGACCGAGTTGGCTCTTGAGGTAGGCCTGCATGCACCACTGATAGGTGGCTCCCACGTTTTTTAGCCCGAAGGGCAAGGTGTTGTAGTAAAACACACCGAATGGCGTCGTAAACGCCGTCTTCTCCTGATCTTCCTCCTTCATTTGAATCTGATTGTAGCCTGAGTAGGCATCGAGGAATCAGAGGCGTTCACATCCCGCGGTGGAGTCGATAATTTGGTCGATTCGCGGCAGCGGGAAGTGATCCTTTGGGCAGTGCTTATTCAGGGAGGTGAAGTCCACGCACATCCGCAGGATATCCGTGTCTTTTTTGGGCACCAACACTGTATTAGCGAGCCAAGTGCTTTCCTTGATCTCGCGTATGAAGTTTGCGTCGAGGAGTCTGTTGATCTCCCTTCCGACTGCTTTTGCTCGTGGTTCAGACAGTCGCTGAATTGTTTGCTTAACTGGCCTTGCGTCTAGGTTCACGTTGAGTGAGTGCTCGGCGAATTCCCTGGGAACCCCTGGCATGTCCGCAGGACACCAGGCGAAGATTTCCCAGTGCTCACGGAGGAATTCGACGAGCGCAAGTTCCTATGCAGAACTCAAGTTGTTTGCCATGAGGGTCGTCTTGGTCGGGTCCGTTGGGTGCACCTAGACTTTCTTCATGAGCACCGACGAGTCGAAGGACAGGTCGGGTGAGCTTGGCCTGCTTAGGGGAGGCAAACTGTTGTCTGTCGATTCCTTCAATCTTGCGAGCTCCTCCTGCATGCCGAAGGACTGAGAGATTCTATTGAATTCCCTATCGCAGCTGTTGGACCTCTCAAAGTTCCCGTTGATTGTGATGACGCCATTTGGACCTGGCATTTTCATCTGTAGGTAGGCGTGGTGCGGCACTGCCATGAACCTAGCGAACGCGACCCGTCTGAGGATGCAGTGGTATTGCGAGGGCCAGTCGACGACTTCAAAGTCGATGCGTTCGCGCCAAAGATGACGTCTAGGTTGATTTTGCCCAGGGGATATATGCCCTTGCCTGGGACGCTGCCGTGGAACGTCATGTCTGAGACCTCCAGATAAGTCAGAGGAATCCTCGTTGCCAGCAAGGTGCTGCAAACATGAGGTTAATGCCGCTTCCGCCATCCATGAAGATGCGACTCATGCCGAAGCCTCTGATCTGTGCCTCAAGTACGAGGGGACAGTGGCCTGGACGAGGGACTTGGCGCAGATGGTTGCGCTTGTCGAAGGTGATGCATGAGTCGCTTCCACTGAGGTACTCAGTGGTGGAGGGCGAGGAGTTTGTCTCCAAGTTGACTTGGCGAGTGATGGCCTTCCGCACCCGATTTGAGGGGCGCCCCTTTTGGATCATCATGTTGCCTACGGCCCGTGGGTACGGCCCGCCTCCGTGATGCTGGACTGGCGCAGCCGCGGGTGGTGGTGGTCCGGGCGGTGGTGGAGGAGCTCCATGTGCTACAACGCCTGGGGCGGTTCCATAACCCATGTTGACCGCGTCGCGATTTATCCGAGCCAGGCCCTCATGGAGCTTGGGGAACTCGTGGCAGTCCTTGAGGAGGTGGCTGGATTTTTGCTTGCCGTCGTGCTTGTCGATGTAGACGTGCACGTTGCACGGCCCGAACATATTGATGTCGCCACGGTCATCGTAGATGCACATTTGACGCTTTCTTCGGCGGTCGCGTCTGCGTTCGAGTTCTGCTTCGTCGTTGGAGTGGACGCGGTTTTTCACCGAGTCTTCTCCATCCGCCCACCGATTCACGATTTCCATCAGGTGGTTGATTGTCTTGGGCTTCGAGCAGCCCAGCTCCTCCCTGAGCTCTATGCGGCGGACACCGTCGTTGAACGCGTCAATCACGCGATCCTCTGAGATGTTGTCGGCGGAGTTCTTGATGATGGACCACCTCTAGATGTACGATTGAAGTGACTCGCCAGATCTGTGTTGGCAACTTCTTAATTCTTCGATTGAGGCGGGCCTTTTGTAGGTGCCTTTGAAGTTGCGGACGAAGCTGTAGACCAGCTCGTCCCAACTGCGAATGGACCCGCACGAGAGGTTATTGAGCCATGCGCGAGCGGCGCCTTGCAGTTGCAGCTGCAGGCACTGCATGGCCATGCTTCGAATCCCGCCATAGAGCCTGACGAAGGAGATGTGGTCCTCCAACCAGATTTTCGGGTCCTGTAGACCGTCAAATTTTGGGTTCTCCGATGGGAGTTTGAACCCCTTAGGCATGCGTTTCTTCCTGATGGCTCTGCTGAAGCATCTAGCGCCGCAGAGCTCTACGTCTTCGTCCTCTGAGTCAGTCGAACAGGCACGTCGTGCGCACATCTTGTCGACTTTGCACTGCGTGATGTCATCACGCGCATCGTAGTCGCGATCGTGCCGCTGTGAGCGGCGACACCGAGACAGGTCATGTCTATCGTCGCTGGACGAGGGCGACGAGTAGCGTTTAGCCAGAGCCTTGCTTTTCTTCGGCTTTGGTGTTGGCTCCTTGTCAAGGGCGGCCTCGATTAGCCCCAAGCCCGCGATCGTGGATCGGTGCATGGCAGCTCGTGGATCCCCAGCTGACGGCTGGTTGTTGAGGAGGTACATGGTGGCCATCGTTACCGTAGCTTGCGGCGTCTTCGGGAGCACATTGCCACGCGTGTCCACTATCATGGAGCCGAAGTCGAGGACTTTCGCGGCTTCTACGCTGTCGGGAGGATGATCACCAGGTACCCAAACCCGACAAGAAACCAAGCAGTCGGATCGTGTCCGGCTGACCAGATGCAGCCGGACAGGGTAAGACAGGCCGGCTATCACCTGGTAGCCGGATCAGCAAGTGACAGCCGGATACGGCGACGTAGCCGGACCCAATCAGTGAGACAGGACGACGTGCGTATCAGTGCACGGTACGCCCTGTTCGATGACAAGACTGGCAACCACCCGGCCATACCGAAGACTTTGCGAGGGTGACGCAGGAACAGTGGCCTGTGCTGACGACGGGCTCGCACGGCGTCCACTGTGCCTACGACAGCCATACCGCTCGTACTCCGATAAGACATACCATACCGGACACTGTGGATGACCAGCCGGCTGGGGCCCGCGTGTGGGGCCCGCCAGTCGGATTGGCCAGGGAGACCGTTGCCTCTCTGCCTATATAAGGAGAGGCAAGGCCTCAGTAGAAGGGGTTGGTCTCTTAGCATTTAAGGCAGTAGCTAGCACATACAGCTCGAGGAGCATTTGTAGTTGGTGTATCCCACATAGTCAGATCCGGCAGGAGTAGGGGCTTTACCTCACCACGAGGGCCCCGAACCTGGGTACTTATTGTGTCCCGCTACGCTCGCTTGTATCCAATCTCGCATGCGGACGCCGTCGATAGCTTCCCTGCTAGTCCGCACACCTCTATCTAACCTTCTTAGGTACTGCCGTTCCCAATACAACGACAGTTGGCGCCCACCGTGGGGCAAGATGGCTTCGGCCGGAGTTCCGTTCTGCACGGGACCGATTTTCTTCATCGTCATCGTCCACACCGACGCCGTATCGAGTTGCTCGGGGGCTTGCCGCCTCCGCGCCGTCATCACCGACTCTGCTCCATCAAGTTTCTCGGGGGCTCGCCATTGCCGCCGCTGTCATGGCCTCCGCCTCGCCGAGTTTCTCGGGGGCTTGCTACCGCCGTCTCGCCGGGAGGCTCGGGGGCTCGCCGCCACTGTCGTGCCGTCGTCATCTTTAGCGTCTCCGCACCGTCGTGTTCATCCTCGCCTCCGGCGGCTCAGGCCGCACGTTCGTGTGTCCGCGTACGCCTCCGGAAACCTCCCACGCGTGTGCGTGCCGCGGTCTCATGCGCCTGCGCTCCTCGCGAGCTCTTCCGCGCCGCGGTGTCTGCCTCCGGTTCCCGCGCGTCGGCCTCGCCCTCGACCAGTTCACCGCCGCGCCCGAGCTCGAGCTCGCGCGGGTCCGCTCGCCCGCCAGCGCGCCCGCGTGCTTCGTCGCCATCCTCCCTCGTCGTCATGCTCGCCCGCCAGCGCGCCCTCCCCGGCAGGCTCCCCCGGCCCCGCCCGTGGGCTCGCGCGCGCCCTCGCCTTGCGTCGCGGGTCCCGGCGCCGGCGCCACGTCGTCCGCCAGGTCGCCACCGCTCCGTGCAGCAGCGCCGCTGCCCCATGGCTGCTTCCTGCCCCCCGCTGCGCCGCCACTCGCCGCTACTTGCCGCCCTCTAGCCAGACGCTCGCCGCCGCGCCCAGGCCTCGTCTCTGCCCGCAGAGCCGCGCGTTCCTCGCCCACTGCGGGAAGAACGAGCAGGAGAAATACTAAAGCCGGATAAAGAAGAACCGGTTGGGGGAAGAAAAGAAAAGAAAAAGAAAAGAAAGGTGGGGCCGACGGGTGGGGAGTGGTGTTGACTTTGCCGATTGAGGGAGAAGAATTAGCGAGAAAAGAAAAGAAGAGGTCGGCTGGGGCTAGCCGGTTAGAGAAAAAAAAGGCGCCGGTTGAGCTGGCCGGTTAGCAAGAAAGAAAAATAACAAAGGAAAAAAGATACGGGTTGTTTGGTAGTCGTCCGGTTGGGCAAAACGACTAGAAAAAAGAACGATGAGATAAAAAGAAGGTTGCCGGCTGTTTGTAGTAGCCGGTAAAGGAGAGAAAAAGACTAATCCGGCTAGAAAAATAAAAAGGCAAAAAAAAAATCAGATCCGGCTACGACAATCAGGCTGTACCGTTTCGGTCCGGCTGACCCCGTTTGTCTGTGCGATTCATCCGGTTCGGACCAGTTCGGGCTGAGTCGGGCCAACTTGGTGCAACTTCGTCCGTTTGGCTGCCGGTTTGGCCGGCTAGAAGCGTCTTCGCCCTGTTTGGTTGCTGGTTGGGCCGGCTAGACCCCGTTTCGACTGGGCCAGGCCAGCTCGGCGTGTTCTGGCGCGTTTGGCTGCCTGGCCGGCTAGGGGCCGAATCCGGCTACGCCGCGTTTGGTTGCCTGTCCGGCTGGAGCCAGGCTATCCGGCTGGAACGCCAGTTGGACCGTTTCGGCAGCCGCAACGTTTGCGGAATCGCGTCTTCAACCCTACCGCGCCAACTGCTGCAATGTGAGTGTTTTTCTGACCTCGAGCAACCCTCGAGAGCTCACCAGATGTTGTTTTCCTTCCTGCTTTCAGTTTTCCGGCGCCGGCAACCCCTACCCGGGGGCTCGCCGGTTGGCCCGGCCTGCTAAACCCGTAAACCGACTGAGTAGTGTGCGACGGTGTTAGAGGCCCACTCTTCATCTCAGCTGCAGACCGCAACCTGGCTATCCGGCTAGCAAGAGCAAAAGCCCGAGGCATCCCACATGAAAAACGGCGAAGGGTGCGATAGATCGGACATTCCGACCTTGTGCCTAGTTGGTTTTTTCTAGGTGCTCAGCCCCCAGTACCGTGTGCAATGTACTGTCAGCTCTCGCTTCGGTTCCGGCTCCAGACCGCAACCCGGCTGGCCGGCAAGGACACATCGTAAACAGCAAAGCGCATGGGAAAGGGACTAAGTATTCAAAAAAGCACGAGCTAGTTTTTGAAAATAAAACCATTATCCGGTTGACAACATGTATACTATATGTTGATGTACTGACAACAAGTTCATTTCTGTGTGTTTGTTTTGCACGACTGCACCGAGTCGGATTTCAAGTATAGATGAAGATTTAAAGCACCTGTCTTCGCCAACTACTTCGAATCTCGGGGGCTACACCCACCGGGTGCGCTGGCGCGCCCCCGGTGTAATCAAGTGCTCCGGTCCGGCTGAAGGCGTTCAGCCGGATAGCGAGTTCGAGGTGTCGAAAAGGGCAAGAGATGGAAGATTCGAAGCACCTGTCTCCATGAGCTACTCCGAATCTTGGGGGCTACACCCCGCGGGTCCACTCGCGCACCCCCGCGGTGGTTGTGTTGCTTCCGGGCCGGAGGTGTCCAGCTGGACGCCATTCAAGAACTTCATCTACGACGAGAACGGCAAGTTCTGTGGAGCTCGTGCGAATTTCTCCCTCCGGGTGAAATCAACGTGCGCTCGGGGGCTAGTGTCGGGGGGATGATCCCCAGATACCCAAACCAGACAAGAAACCAGGCAGTCGGATCGTGTCCGACTGACTAGATGCAGCCGGACAGGGTAAGACAGGCCGGCTATCACCCGATAGCCGGATCAGCAAGAGACAGCCGGATACGGTGACGTAGCTGGACCCAATCAGTGAGACAGGACGACGTGCGTATCAGTGCACGGTACGCCCTGTTCGATGACAAGACTGGCAACCACCCGGCCATACCGAAGACTTTGCGAGGGTGACGCAGGAACAGTGGCCTGTGCTGACAACGGGCTCGCACGGCGTCCACTGTGCCTACGACAGCCATACCACTCGTACTCCGATAAGACATACCATACCGGACACTGTGGATGACTAGCCGGCTGGGGCCCGCGTGTGGGGCCTGCCAGTCGGATTGGCCAGGGAGACCGTTGCCTCTCTGCCTATATAAGGAGAGGCAAGGCCTCAGTAGAAGGGGTTGGTCTCTTAGCATTTAAGGCAGTAGCTAGCACATACAGCTCGAGGAGCATTTGTAGTTGGTGTATCCCACATAGTCAGATCCGGCAGGAGTAGGGGCTTTACCTCACCACGAGGGCCCCGAACCTGGGTACTTCTTGCGTCCCGCTACGCTCGCTTGTATCCAATCTCGCCTGCGGACGCCATCGATAGCTTCCCTGCTAGTCCCCACACCTCTATCTAACCTTCTTAGGTACTGCTGTTCCCAATACAACGACATACGCGCTCTTGCTCGGTGAGGTGGGCCAGTCGAGATTGTCTCTTGTTGGCGATGTAGTCGTTGCATTTGGAGGAGGATCTTCTGTGGGAGGAGAGCCCAGCCCGTCGAAGACTCGACTCGTCTGCCGCCTTTTTGCTCGCTTCGAGTTGCGCGACTACATGTACCTGGCGTCTGAATTCTTCCTTCAGCAGCCAATGGTAACCCATCAGCATGTTCTGAGAGGAGTCGAAAGGTAGAGGATTGCCTCGTAGGGCCTCTCGACAGCAGGCCCACTCGTTGTTGTTGAGCCTGATCACCACGCACTCTCCAGTGTTTTCGTTCACAATGGTTGGCGGCTCTTCTCCAGCTCCATTGTTGACTGGTGCGCCATTGGGTATGCCACCGTTGGGTGGACCACCGTTAGCTATGCCACCATTCAGCGACCCAGTGCCAGATCCGTTACCACCGTTGTCGCGATTGGCGGTGGTGTCACCGGCGTTGATGACAGCGCACATGAAGTGGTTGGGGAGGCTTTTGCTCCCACAACTTTCAGATCCGGAGCCGCAGGCTTCATCTTCAGTGGCTAGGTCACCCAGATCGGATTCGTGACTGCTGTTGCTATCCGTGCGCCTAGCTGTTGCCGAGGCGTTGAGCTCGCTAAGGGTGCTGATTGGTCGAGGGAACCATGATGCGGGAGCAATCGATGGTGTCGTCGGCTGGTCAGGCATGCGAAGCGTGCCTAACTGGCCCACTTGGAAGCGGAAGCTCCCGATTGCCAGGCTGATCCCGTCGCCCACGGACTCGAAATCCGGGCGAGTGGCTAGCATGTGGACGGTGAAGTCAAACACGCCGAAGAGCTGGCAAATCTCCGCTGTTGCGGAGTTGTAGATCGTGGTTGATGGGGCCGAAGAAGCCGCAACATCAGCACTCCCAATTCCCACAGACGACGCCAATTGACGAGGGTTTAACTCGTCAATGCCCATTGTTACGGGCTTGGGTTTTGGAGAAGGAGGGAGTGCTGGAGGCTTCAGTCGGCTAGAAAACAAGCACACAGGGACGCAAGGTTTACCCAGGTTTAGGCCTCGTAGAGGTCCCTACTTCTGCTTGTCTGCTCTTAGAATTAACGAAGGAATCGAAGATTACAATGGTGTGCAGATGCAATCTGGCGAGGGTTGTGGAAACTAGGGTTGCGTGTGTCCTTCTCGCCGCCCCTCCTAGCCTTTATATAGATAGGCTAGGTCTCGGGTAGCAGGTCGAGTCGGTTACAGATAGGGTTTTCCCTTTGAACTTTCTATCTTGAGTCTCTTCTTGTCTCGCAAGCAATCAAGAGTTCGTGGGCCACTCGAATTCTCTCCTGGGCCTTGGCAACGCCATGGGCTTCCGTCGTATCTAGACCGTATATACCGAACTCGAGTACCTGTATGGTATACCCATGTCAGGCCCCCTCAGCGGGGCCCTAGTTACAAGCAAGTTGCAACTGGGCCCCAACGGGAGCTCAGTTACAAGCAAGTTGCAACAAGGCCCATCGGGAGCTCATTTACAATCAAGTTGCAATTGGCCCGCTGTTAGGTTCCCCCAGTTGCAATCAAGTTGCATCTGGCCCCCTCAGCGGCGCCCTAGTTACAAGCAAGTTGCAACTGGGCCCCATCAGGAGCTCAGTTACAAGCAAGTTCAATTAGCCCGCCGACAGGGTCCCCCGGTTGCAATCAAGTTGTAGCTGGTCCCTCGATGGGGATCAGTTAGAAGCTAGTTGCAAATGGCCCCTCAACGGGGCTCAGCTACAAGCTAGTTGCAACTGCCCCCTCGACAGGGGCCCAGTTGCAATCAAGTTGCAATTGGCCCCTCAACGGGCCTAGTTGCAATCAAGTTGCAATTGTCCCCTCAACGGGCCTAGTTGCAATCAAGTTGTAATTGGCCCCATTCGACGGGGCCCAGTTGTAATCAAGTTGCAATTGGCCCCATTCGACGGGGGCATAGTTGCAATCAAGTTGGAACTTCCCCCTAGACAGGGCCTCAGTTTCAAGCAAGTTGCAATTGGCCCTTCGACGGGGCCTTGTTGCAATCATGTTACAATTGGCCCCTCGACGGGGGCCCAATCAAGCTTCGACCAATCGTGTCACGAGCAGTCCTATCATCTGAGAGTGATGTAGTAGTACGATAATGTATCTATAT
Organism: Avena eriantha; assembly: GCA_910589775.1. Taxonomy (NCBI): domain Eukaryota; kingdom Viridiplantae; phylum Streptophyta; class Magnoliopsida; order Poales; family Poaceae; genus Avena; species Avena eriantha. Next base: position 109,062,223 of record OU342745.1, read on the forward strand.
ATGCCTCACCTGACATGGCAATAGAGCAGTGCCACGTACACTACCACAAGTGACAGTGAACCCACCAGCCCACAGAACAGCTCACAAAACAGAGGTAAAAAAACAACGTCAGCCCTGCAGAACAACCCACACAAAACAGACACCGCAACGAGATCTGCCAGCTCACAAACAAGTTGCAACTGGCCCCTCGACAGGACCCCAATTGCATGCAAGTTGCAACTGACCCTCGACAGGTGATCAAGTTGCACAAAATACCCTTTGACGGGGAATAGTTACAAGTAAGCTACATCTGGCCCCTCAATGGAGCGACCAGTTGTAATCAAGTTGCAACTGGGGTCGACGAGGGTTCAGTAACAAGCAAGTTGCAACTGCCCCCCTCGATGGCGCCGAAGTTGCAATCAACTTGCAACTGGCCTTCAAACGAGGGCTCAGTTACAAGCAAGATGCAACTGGCCCCTCGACGGCGGCCAAGTTGCAATCAAGTTGCAACTAGGCTCGACAGGGACCCTAGATACAAGGAATTTGCAACTGGCCTTCAAACGGGGGCTAAGTTACAAGCAAGATGCAACTGGCCCCTCGACGGCGCCCAAGTTGCAATCAAGTTGCAACTGGCACTCCATGGGGACCCTAGTTACAAACAAGTTGCACCCGGCCCCTCGACGTGGCCCCAATTGCATGCAAGTTAGAACTAACCCTCGATAGGTGAGTAAGTTGCAAAAAATACCCTTCGAAGGGGTACATTTACAAGTAAGTTGCAAATGGCCCCTCAATGGGGCGACCAGTTGCAATCAAGTTGCAACTGGGGTCGATGATGGTTCAGTTACAAGCAAGTTGCAACAGGCCCCCTCGACGGCACCTAAGTTGCAATCAACTTGCAACTGGCCTTCAAAGGGGAGCTCAGTTACAAGTAAGATGCAACTGTCCCCTTGACGGCACCCAAGTTGCAATCAAGTTGCAACTAGGCTCGACGGGGACCCTAGATACAAGCAAGTTGCATCTGGCCTTCAAACGGGGGCTTAGTTACAAGCAAGATGCAACTGGCCCCTCGACAACGCCCAAGTTGCAATCAAGTTGCACCTAGCACTCGACGGGGACCCCATTTACAAAAGAGTTGCAACTGGCCTTCAAACGGGGGCTCGGTTACAAGCAAGATGCAACTGGCCCCTCGACGGCGCCCAAGTTGCAATCAAGTTGCAACTGGGCTCGACGGGGACCCTAGATACAAGCAAGTTGCAACTGGCCTTCAAACAGGGGCTAAGTTACAAGCAAGATGCAACTGGCCGCTCGACGGCGCCCAAGTTGCAATCAAGTTGCAACTGGCACTCCATGGGGACCCGAGTTACAAACAAGTTGCAACTGGACCCTCGATGGGGCCCCGATTTCATACAAGTTGCAACGACCCTCGATAGGTGAGCAAGTTGTAGAAAATACCCTTCGACGGGGTACAGTTAAAAGTAAGTTGCAACTGGCCCCTCAATGGGGCGACCAGTTGCAATCAAGTTGCAACTGGGGTCGACGAGGGTTTAGTTATAAGCAAGTTGCAACTGGCCCCCTTGACGGCGCCCAAGTTGCAATCAACTTGCAACTGGCCTTCAAACGGGGGATCAGTTACAAGCAAGATGCAACTAGCCCCTCGACGGTGCCCAAGTTGCAAATGGGGTTCGACGGGGACCCTAGATACAAGCAAGTTGTATCTGGCCTTCAAACAGGGGCTTAGTTTTAAGCAAGATGCAACTGGCCCCTCGACGGCGCCCAAGTTACAATCAAGTTACAACTGGCACTCGATGGGGACCCTAGTTACAAACAAGTTGCAACTGGCCCCTCGATGAGGCCCCAATTGCATGCAAGTTGCAAAAAATACCCTTCAACGGGGTACATTTACAAGTTGCAAATGGCCCCTCGATGGTGCGACCAGTTGCAATCAAGTTGCAACTGGGGTCGATGATGGTTCAGTTACAAGAAAGTTGCAATAGGCCCCCCTTGATGGCACCCAAGTTGCAATCAACTTGCAACTGGCATTCAAACGGGGGCTCAGTTACAAGAAAGATGCAACTGTCCCCTCGACGGCGCCCAAGTTGCACTCAAGTTGCAACTGGGCTCGACGGGGACCCTAGATACAAACAAGTTGCAACTGGCCTTCAAACATGGGCTTTGTTACAAGCAAGATGCAACTGGCCCCTCGACGGTGCCCAAGTTTCAATCAAGTTGCAACTGACACTCGACGGGGAGCCCAGTTACAAACAAGTTGCAACTGGCCCCTCCACGCGGCCCCAATTGTGTGCAAGTTGCAACTGACCCTCGTCAGGTGAGCAAGTTGCAAAAAATACCCTTCGACGCTGTATAGTTACAAGTAAGGTGCAACTGGTCCCTCAATGGGGCGACCAGTTCCAATCAAGTTGAAACTGGGTCGACGAGGGTTCAGTTACAAGTAAGTTGCAACTGGCCCCTTGACGGTGCCCAAGTTGCAATCAACTTACAACTGGCCTTCAAATAGGGGCTTAGTTACATGCAAGTTGCAATTGGCCCCTCGATGGCGCCAAGTTGCAATCAAGTTGCAACTGGGTCTCGACTGGGGCTCAGTTATAAGTAAGTTAAAACTGACCCCTCTATAGGGCCCCGGTTGGAATTAAGTTGTAACTGGCAACTCGATGGGGGTTCAGTTACAAGTAAGTTGCAATTGGTGTTCAACAGGTAAGCAACTTGCAAAAAATGTCTTTCGATGGGATTCAGTACAATCAAGTTGCAAATGGCCCTTGACGAAGACTTAATTACAAGAAAATTGCAACTGACCTTCAATAGGTAATAAAGTTGCAAAAAATGGCCTTCGATAGGGTTCAGGCGCATGAGAATTAGCAAAACCGTTTAGCTATGCATAAAACAAAAACTACAACAATTTTCAGTCTTATTAGCAAAAATCGACAAATTGAACTGCCGGCGTGAATCGTAAAGCAAATCTCACTGTCACTCTATTTAAAAAAGCATCAAGAAAACCAAATAAATGTCCCCTAGCAGTCTAGCATATTGCCGTTAAAAAAGCAAAAAAGAAAACGACAATAATAATAATAATCGCCAACCATAATAAACCGACCACATAAAATAAGTACAGACACCAAAAACACAGACACTCGAGCGACCACATAAAACCGGTTCAGAAACAACATATAAAAATCGGTTCAGTAAACAGAAAAAAACCAACGTCAGTTCACAGAACAGCCCCCGACCGAAGCCTCTCGTGCTCTCGTTGTGCGTCTTTCATCGAGAAAAAAAATCAGTCGAGTGAAACAAAAACAGCCAGCGGAAAACAGCCCACAAAACAGCCTACATAAAAAGAAGCCCGCAAAAACAGCCCAAGCCATACGCGCGCGTCGGAACATCACACAAACACGTACACGCGCGAGGGGATATGTCGCGCGACGGGGTTTTTCTGATTTGCACAAATCACAAAGCATACGAATCTAACGGTTAAATAGGTGATTGAGACTTAACTAATTCTCAGGCGCCTAAGAATTAGCAAAACCATTAAAATTTTGCTAATACTCCCTCAGTTTCAAAATATAAGATGTTTTATCTAGACCAGTTTTAGTGTGTAGCCTATACACTAAAAGGAGTAACACTTTTTTTAACTTGAATTTTTTTGACATGTTTTAACTTGAATTTTGATAACACTTAATTCAGTGAAATATATTTTTTCTAAAAAAAAAGTAAAATCTATATATCTACAAACAAAAATGTGTCTTGTTACATGTGTATTGTCGTGCTGCTGGTGTCACGGCAGATGCCATAGGATGGCTTGAGTTGGGGCCGAATGGACACCGAAGGTCTGGCGAGGGAGGATGCGGTGGAGACCGCACATAGAACACACACAAGTACACACAATGTATCTAGGTTCACGGCTTTCTTATAGTGAGATAAAACCCCTACTAGTGCATCAATCTCTCTATATCTCTGTTTATTATTGTAGCTTACAATGGCTCCTTGAGCTGTATGCAAGAGGATGAAGAAGGAGCTCTCTGCTCTCTCTCGATGCTATGGAGGAAATGAACTACTCAAGAATCGACCCTCTTCTAGGAGGTCCTCCTTATAAAGGGGTGTCCAGGTTAAAAGTTAGGGCACAGGTGGCACCGAATATGCTCCACAGATGTTTCACAAAGTCGTTTCCTTGGGCCCAGATGCTTCTCCTGTCGTGGGGTCGCTCCTGGATACCCTCAATGGGACTTGACGTGCCCATCCCTTTTAACGGTATCCACGCTGATCACAATCTTCTCCTGAATATCCTCGATGTGACTATACAACATAACACGTGGTCACGCCACCGCTAAACTAGGAGCACACGTGATCCTCTCCAGGATTTCTGGGAAAGGACTAGAGCATGGACTTTAGGGCCGGATCTTTGATCCTACGCTGGTCCCTATGTCGGCTCCAAGGCTTCAACCGATATAACTCGGCCTGGTCGTACCTGCATACAAGAGGCAAAATAGATCATGCCGGCATAGCATTTATATGTCGGACGGGGTATGTTGTCTTATGCCGGCCACCCTACGTCGGTAGGACATATTGTAACACTCCAAAAATATTAAACAAGATTTTTAAGTTCTAATCACCTCAGTTTAGGGTTAACAAAAACTTTTCTTATTAAATATCATATGAGTGTATGTGTGAATTGCATTAGTGTATGAATGAGTGCAATTGTCATGTTTGGTTTCTGCTAATGATAAGGAATGGTTTAAACATGAATACTACATCATCTAGGCCATTTACAAAAAAAATCAAAAGAAAAGAAAAACAAATATGAATCATATAAGCAAATGATCATTTTGACCAAAATTATCCACTAGACCACTTTGAGTGTTTCTAGTAAAGGATTTCTAACATAAACTTTTCCAATTATTTTCACCCCTTGCTAGATCAAGTAAAAGTGAATCCAAGCCCACTGTACAAACTAACAGAAAAAAATTCCAAATCATTTTAAAGACATTGCAAAACTGAATCAAGTGTATGTACTAAGATCACCATTTTTCAAAAACCACTCAAAACAATTCACCTTGACAAACGCAAGCAAACATAGACTATTGAGCAAGTACTTAGAACACTCACGGAATTTCATCCAAAAATTCAAACATTGAATTCATGCGGCCATTTGGTCGAGCACCTGGCAGACACCAGTAAACCTTGCCTAACTTCTGCTGTTCTGAGCAGTAATCGATCGCCACTATTGCCTCAAATCTCTCCCCTGATCGCCCTAGTGTCCAACAACGCCGTGGACAAGCCTCCTCTTTGCCGTTCGCACCAGTGCAGTGCCGCCCGAGCTCACCGTGTCGGTCGACCACGTCCCACTCGCCACAGACCGCGTCGCCCTCTCCCACGGTGTCCAGGAGACATGCGACACTCCACCGCCACCCTCTGTCCACCCCTCGACCGAAGACAAGCCGTAATCGCCGCGCCCACTTCTCTGCCTGCCATGCCGAGAGTGCGCCAGAGCGCCGCAGCCGACACGTGCACACACGCCGCGCCTTGCCCTCTCGGCGCGTGCACGCACTCATCGTGACCCGAACTACCCCCCAGACACGCCTGTTAGCCGCCGCGTGAACCGTGGCCACTGTGCGCCATCTCGAACGCCGTCGTTCCTGCATAGAGCATGGACCACTCTCGACCCCCTTGCCGCACCATCACTCGCATGACAACCGTGTCAACCCCTACCCTCAGCCATGCCGATAGCCCTCTGTAACGACGTCGCCAGAAGATCCTGACCATGCCACGCTGTCCCTCTCGCCGGTGTATACATGGAGGCCACCCCAGCGCCAATTCTCCATACCAGCTCACTCCCCTCTCTCTCAGAAACCTCCCACACCTCTCCTTGGAGCAAGGCGAGCACTAGCCCACCGAAATTTCACCGGAGCCCGCCGCTGTAGAGGAGAAGAGGAACCAAAGCTAGGAGCCGCCCCAGGAGCCGCGACCACCATTCGACGCGCCGGCCTCGACACATTCGATCACTCCCATCGCCAAGTCTAGCCGGAGCCCCGGTGAGCCCCCACATACCCCCACCGTAGCGCTAGGGTTAGTTTCTCGCCGGAGCTGTTCACCGAAAATGACGACGCTCAGCCGTCGATCGCTCTCTAATCGCACGGTCCAGGATAGAGCTTACCGTTTCGATTTAGTTGAGTCGTTGACGCGTGGGACCCGTCTGTCAGCAGCCCACTGTGTGCCGCGTAGCTGGGCTGGCCCAATTAGTATCCCACGCAGAGCCTGTTGATTCAAATAGACTTTTTCCATTTTAGTTAAAACTAGATTCTATCAGTAGATTCAAAAATCAATTTAAAGAGATTCACTAAACCAAATTGCATGATTCCAATTTTGTTGGAAAGGTATTCAAATTATCTACCCAGGCCCATTGGATTCAAATCATTTGAAATTATAGATCACCTATAGTAAAAATAACAAGGCAGAGACTTTTCCAACTTCAAACATTTTTCAAAAATCAACCATAAATGCTCCTGAGTTGATTCCAACGCTCAAAAATCACACTTGCCAAGATCTATATGAATATGTCAAAATATTTAGGTTTACATGTAGTGATATTGGACTAGTACTAAAAGAATGCTATATAGGAATTTCTAGTCACTTTAATTTTATTAAATAGTAACTTTAAACTTTATAAAATGTGACCACCACTTTAAATCACATTCCCAAGTATTAGAATATGTGGTGATGAATTGTGTCAACATGATCCCATATTTGAATTGGAGAATATTAAATCTTAAGTATTTTCAATGAGTAGAAATTACTTTTCCAAAATAAGATAAATAAGACTAGGCCTTTATTTCATGTGATGTTTGTGATGAGGCTAGATCATCAAGTGTGAGCCTTAGTGTGCTAAATAGAAGTAGTTAAGTATTGTTTGGTGATTGTGTACCTCGTATTCCTTTATAGACGCTAGTACCGACCCGGGCTACGAGGAGAAGGAGTACTACGAAGAAGAAGAGAACTTCAACCACTGCACTACTCAAGGCAAGCCTAACACTACAAGTTAACTATGCAAGCCATCCTTTCAAGATAACCTATGCAAGATGCATTATGCATGCTTTGGTTATGCAACCTTGATTATACCAATCCCAAGTTTTACTTGCAAGCTTTATTCTTTTACTTTTACCAAAGTTCTTTACCTTTAGTTAGTGATTTGTGAGTATTGGAAAAATAGGATAGATGCCATAAAGAGCATAAAACTAGGCCTAGGTAGTTATACTTAGATGCCATGAAAATCATAAAACTAGATCTGGATAGTTACACTTGATTAGCACCCCTTATTAGTGACACCTACTCCCATTGATAGTTGCTAGTGTTAAACTACTACTGATCACTTTAGATGGGAATACTTGGAGAAAATGCTTATGAAAACCTTAGAATGATGATTCATTCTATTGAAATGTTTTGGCATGTGTTCTGAAACACAATGGTTTGATGATGAAACTTCTTGAGGCATGAGCCTTGATTTTGATAAAAACTGATGGTTGGGTTTGGATGCGATACCATTCCAATTTTACCGTACAACCGCAATACTTTAATTGGATAGGGCTTAACTGGAAGTTTATATGCCTTAGTATGGGTTCCCTCGCAGAAAGAGGTTGAGCTGAGGCTACCTCGTGTGAATGTCCACCTATGCAGTGCCCAGGATGGCAGATGGCCATGGCTGGGAGGCTAAGCTCATAGGGGATGTGCCTATACTAGAGTGTGTAATTGAAAGGTTATGATTGATTATCCGCATAGTAAGTCTGATGATTGAGGGTTATCCCTGACGGATGTATCGAATATTTTGGTGAAAGTGTACCACCTCTGCAGAGTGTCAAACTATTCGAATAGCCACGTCCGCGGTCATGGACAGTTGGAGTGGCCATACTGTTCCGTTGTCAGATGTTTTCAAAAATTACTTGTGAATTGAACTATGACCTTGACTTGACCACAACATGGTTGTGGACATGAAAACTAGGTTCCCACTTAGGTGATGTAGACAATTGAATTAGGTTCTTTACTTTTGAACTCCTTATGAAATAAATCTGGCTTTTTTTGCAAATAAAACTAGAGCTTAAGATTCCTACTAGAACTACCTTACTTGTTAGTGATAGTTTGCGAGTACTTAAAGAGTACTCATGGCTTTGTCCCTGACTATTCCCGTGGCCAGACTATGAGGAGGATTACCAGGAAGATGGACAACAGGAGGTCTATGACAACTAGGATCATCTCCCATCGTCAGCATTGCCTGTGAGCCTGAAGTTGGAGCCCCTACTGCGCTTACTTTCCGCTTCTTTGATTGTATTAAGACTGGATCATGAGATCCTTTATTTTTAAGACCTTTATTATGGTTTGTAATGGATGATGTACTGTGGTACCAATTCTATTATGTCTCGCAAAAATGGTAATCCTGGGATTGCGAGGTATGGCATAACATGCATCTGGGATTAAAAATCCGGGTGTTGACACATATCATTGACATGTTCCTGAGCATCTATGAGATAGTAGGCATCATTGTGTAGAGCTTTTCTCACGATGAACGGTCCCTCCCATGGAGGTGACAATTTGTGCATTCTAGCAGTGGGTGATACGTTGCAAACGTATCTATAATTTTTGATGTTCCATGCTTGTTTTATATCTACTTTCTTATGTTTTGTCCACACTTTGGAGTACTTTTACACATTTTCTGGAACTAACCTATTAACAAAATGCCACAGTGCCAGTTGCATGTTTTCTTCTATTTTTGGTTCTAGAAAAGCCAGAAAATGAATATTCTTGGAATTGGACTGGACAAAAGCCAAAGTCGATATTTTACCGGAAGACTCACGGAGCCAGAAGACGAGACGGAGAGGCGCCAGGGGCTGGCCACACCATGTGGTGGCGCGGGCTAGCCCTAGCTGCGCCACCAGGTGGTGTGGGCCCCTGGTCCACCCACCGACCTTGCCTCTTCGCCTATAAGAAGCCTCCCGATGCAAAAACCCTAAATCGTCTAGCCTCCAGCTACGAAAAGATCCGCAGCACCGCCGCCACCGAAGGGGAGATTCAGGGGACATAAAGTCTCTGTTCCAGCCCCCTGCCGGTACGGGGAAGTGCCCCCAGAGCCATTTCCATCGATCTCCACCGCCATCTCCATCACCGTGTGGCTCGCTGCTGATTGGTTGACGCGGGACATACACGGCCACACCGTGTGGCGTACCCGCATGACACGATCCCACTTCCCCCTCGAGGGAGTGGTTAAATAGGGGAGGGGTGCACCCCTTAGGTATTTTCCTCCTTCCGCGCCCCTCTGCCTCTAGCTCTTCTTCTCCTTCGTCTTCCCCGCGACAGCGCCGCCGCCACTGCTTCTAAGTAGCAGCGCCGCTGCCGCACTGCTTCCCCACGCCTCTACATCGCCGCCACCGCTACGCGCCTCCTCCTCCACGGGTCGTTGTCAATCTAGGCCGTTGCCCCCCACCACCGCTAGCGCTAGTGAGGGCATCGAACACATGATGACAGAGGAGGAGCTCGCTGTCGCCGAGCAAGAGATGGAGGAAGACACCGCCGCGACGGACCGTGGTGCATGGGCCTGGTCCTGGGTCTGCCAAGACGACCTGGACTAGCTCTACCGCACTAGACGCATCCCCGCCGGCGTCACCACGCGCCTCGCCTCCGCCGAACTTGCCCCCTCACCCAATCCGGGTGAGTACGTCGTGTTCTTGTCCCACTTCCAGCGGGGGTTCGATTTGCCGGTCAGCGATTTCTTCCATGATTGGTTAAGCACCTACGAACTCCAGCCGCACCACCTTCCTGCCAACGCAATTACTTCTCTTTCTGCCTTCGCCTCCACGATCGAAGGCTATGCCGGACTATGGCTCACGAAGGAGCTATGGATCCGGTTTTTCGGTCTTCGTCGTAATGTTATTCCGAACATTCAACTTGATCCGGAGGACAAGCAGCTCACGCAATTTGGAGCTGCGTCCATCTCACCCCGGAGGCTATCCGTCTTCCCCCGAGTCACCGGGCTAGACTCCTTCAAAGGATGGGCCCGAACTTTCTTTTATGTCCGGAACGAGGGCACTGAAGACTTGATCCGGCTGCTCCCCTATGCTATGGGTCCTCCTAACCCGGAGTTGTGGGACGTTGTCCCCAAGAAGCCCACGGCCTTGGCTAACTTGGTCAACAAAAGGTTCGCGGAGCTGAAGGAGCTCGGGTTGCGCAACGAGGATGCCATGATCACGTTCGTCCGCAACCGGATCTCCCCCTCTAGAAGCGCACTCACAAGGTGTGCCACATGAGCTGGGGCCGCGACCCCAACCGGACCTCGTCCTTCGAGTTGAGCAACACGGAGATCTATCGCCGGGTCAAGGCCCTCTTCACCACCCACAAAGACTTCTCCTCTGAATGGACGTGGGGAATTGAGCACTTTTGCCGCGATAGGCTTCCTCCCGTGGTAAGCCTCATGTCGCAAACTTTCTCTGGATTAAATCATATGTTGGTCATTGTTGTATTTTTAACTCTCTTGTCTGTTCTTTTCCTCAGCTATTCCTTCAGCAAACCCTCGAGGATGGCACCGATCCGACCCTTAAGTGGGCGCCTGACCGGGAGACCTCGGACGAGGAAGAGCCAGATCAGGAGATGTTCCTCCCGATGCCTGACGCTACGAAGCGACCCACCGGTAAACTCTCTTCTATTAGAGATTGGTCTGATGATGAAGATGACTCGGATGTCGAGGTGATGGAAGCTGTTGACGTTGTCCCTCTTTCTTATGCTTTTCTGGCATCAGCTAACCCCGGTGGGCAGATCCACGAGGACTCTCCCCTTGCCACGGGTGACCCTGTTCCGGTAGCACCGAAGAAGAAGCGTGGAGCTGCATCAAGTTCCTCCTCCGGACCTTCTCAGCCCGCCAAAAGGCGAAAGAAATCCGGAGACAAAACTGCCTCCAAGTCAGCAGCCAAGGCCCCAGCACGAGGGGCTCGGAAACCCAAGGAGCCCCTGACCTCGGATTCGTAAGCCTCTTTTCCCTCTGCAACTTACTCTTCCTTTTATTGTTATAGTTTCTCATCCGACATTGTTTGATCCTGCAGGGCCGCGGTGGAGGTCCCCTAGAGTGGGCCTAGCATCGCTTCACCGCTCCGGCTCAGCCCTTCTCCCCCTCGTGGCGACTAGTCACGCCCGCTGAGCCCTATTCTAGAGGGTTCTGCGGCTGCTCCGGGTTCTGCTCCACCTCGTCAAGAGGGGGGTAACCTTGGAGCGGGGGAGACTGGCCCAGCCGAGGCAGCGGCATCCACGACTTCGGCTACGCCACAACCCACAACCACCGAGACTACCTCAGCACCAGGACCAACTCTAGCACCAAGTCCGGCAACAAGAGCACCAACGCCAAGCTCCTCCGCCTCGTCCGAGACTTCTCAGTCTCGGCGAGGAAGTACCCAAGCAACTCCTAAGGGAAAATCTGCTGCAACTACTTCCTCCTCCTAGCAGCCCAAGGGAAAAAAGGCCCCTGACGCCACCAGGACAGCGTTCGTCGAGGCTGGACAATGCACTCTCGCATCCATGCTTCCCAAGAAGCCTCCAGCCCAGAAGGACGTCCCTGCCGAGCCAGTTGATGCGCAGCAACTTGTTCTGCACACCATCCCGGCCCTTGCCCTGGTTGAGAGGAGAGAGGCGCATGCGAAGGGCTTGGTGGCACCCCATATGCCCACCGGCGAGCGATACCCTCCGAGACTGATTGAATTCGTCATGAATTGGAACAAGGCAGAGGTAGTCCAAGATGCTGATCTCTTGGAGAAGTTCGGTCCCGCCGAATTCTCCGCTCAAATGAACACAGCCTTTAAGGCGCTCAACGTCGCGGGTCGGATGATGGAGGTACGTTACTCATTTTCCTTAGCCAGTTGTAGGTATTTAGTAATATAACTATTAGTCCCCGAGCCTCCGGGGGAGTAACTTGTTACTCGGTTGGATGCTCCTTAGAAAGCGAACGTAGCTCCTTGATAACTTCAAATATGCACACACCTAGATCCGGGTTAAGTTCCACTTGGCCCGGATTTAGTACACTTTGAATATGCACACACCTAGAGCCGGGTTAAGTTCCACTTGGCCCGAATTTAGTACACTTCGAATATGCACACACCTAGAGCCGGGTTAAGTTCCACTTGGCCCGGATTTTGTACACTTCGAATATGCACACACCTAGAGCCAGGTTAAGTTCCACTTGGCCCGGATTTTGTACACTTCGAATATGCACACACCTAGAGCCGGGTTAAGTTCCACTTGGCCCGGATTTTGTACACTTCGAATATGCACACACCTAAGTTATATCTTTGTACTCTTTGCAGGTGACCACCAACCGTCGTAGCACTGAGTTTCAGCGTCTCCTTGACACCCATAAGACGCTGCGCGCCAAGCATAATGCACTTCTCGCTGAACACGAGAAAAGGGGCAAGTTTCTTCCTTGGCACTTCTCCGTTTTTCTTCATTTTCCTCTGCCGAACTAACCTATCATTCGGTTTCTGCAGCTGGGGTGGAGGGTGAGAACAAGCTTATGAGGAAGAACCTGGATCAGATCAAGGGTAAGTTACTTTTGTCCGACCTTGCTATGCTTTCCATCTCCTTTTCTCCTTGGCTCGGCGAACATTCATACCTCGGCTCTGCCGGGTCAATACACTATTTCAGCATCTCTTGAAGATAGTGTGCCCATGCCTGATATGATGCTGCATTTTCTCAAACAAGCAGGACAACATCAAGACGAGCTCAAAAAGAAAAACAATGAGCTCGCCCTCCTCCGGACCAAGGATGATGAGATCGCTAGGCTCACGGCTGATATGGAGAAAATGAAAGCACAGCACCAGTCTGAGCTCCAAAAGGTTGGCCAGGACTACACTAAAGAGCGGGAGCGCCTCAATCTACGGATCACCAAGGATTAGGATCTACTCAAGGAGGCCGACACTGAGCTTAAGTCGGCGAATGCTGAGCTTGTGCAGCTTCGCAAAAGACGCGATGACTGCACCAGGGAGTTGACTCGGGCCTCAGCCATATATCACGTAAGCTCCTTTCCCTTATCCGACATATTTCTCCGGGTTACTTCACATGTCTTTCTCTTACTTGTTTCTCTTGTCTCGTTTTCAGGCAAATTTCCTGAGGGCACTGCCATTGCAAGCGCCGCAGTTGCTGATTTCCGCCGAGAGAGGGGTACTCCCGCTGCTCCTGGCGGTGAGGAGATTCCCTATGACATGGAGGACCTGTTGGTCAGCCTGTCATCTCGCGTGGAACTCATCAAGAACTATGGCAAGGATATCCTCGACGTTGCAGTTCGAATCTTCAACACGTTCTAGCCTGGAGAAGACACTCCGGAGACTACCATAAGTCTTGTTGAAAAATTGATGGAGATCGAGACCCAGCTCGACCTCTGGAGGGAGTCCGCTGGACATGCTGCAGCTGATACCGTTCTTCACCACATACTCACGTGGTATGAGAAGATCGATCTCAACCTCCTGACGCGCCTGTGCACCGGGTCCAAATGGACCAATGACCCGGAGTGGGTAGCTCGGCGCCAGGCTTGTGCCCATAGCCTCATCGAATATGCTCCCATTCATGAATGGACTGAGGGACCGAGCTTCCTGGAAGCCGCTAGTGACGAAGAGGTTGAGAACATTGAAGATGGCTCGGACAAGGATGGAGAGGACGATGCCTCGGATATCGAAGACGGCGAAGATGATGCCGAACTTCCTCCTCCTGCTGCTCCTTGAGTGAAAACACTTGAAAACTTATCAGATCCCTAGTATGCCGGGTGGAATTGTATCTAGTACGCATGTGATATTTTTCTACTAAGTTTCTTATGCCAGATTAGCTTGGGCGTAGTCCCCGAGTTTCATTTTCTTGTTCGTCCAATCTTTTGGCTCGGTTTGTGTCTACCTTGATTCGGTTTTACAACTTACGAATCCGAGCTTCAAAAATTGTTTTAACAATACTTGGAAACTTTAGGCTTAGCTCAAAATAATTCAACATAGTAATTTGAATGTAAATACAAGGTTAGTCCGGAAAACAAACATCGGCTCGATTAAGTTCTTTTCCTTAGTCGTTTTTCATGTGCCAGGCAGTTCCAAACTTGTTCTCTTGCTTGCCATGAAGACAATTCTTGTTGGACAGCAGCAAGTCGAAGAGTTGGGTTTTTGCTGCCCACACACTACTAAACCGAGTTAAGTAGAACAACTTACTCCAGCTGACGTATAAATTATAAAAGATAACAAATATTATTAAGGCAGTCCCCGAGTTACTGCTCGAGGTGCCAACATTTCATTGATAGGCTCATTGCCGGCATACATATCGACATTTGAGAAGACTTGGATACATACACTTCTTAGTTAAGTGTAGAAAGGATGAAGTAGAGCTACATTCCATGGGCGCTTAGATTCCTCGCCGGACCTATCCGCCTTGTTCTTTTCCTATGGCTTTGCATCTATAAGATAATAAGAATCATTGTGCAATGCTTTGCTCACAATGAATGGCCCTTCCCATGGGGGGAATAATTTATGCATGCCAGCAGTACGTTGTACCAACCGGAGCACCAGATCGCCTTCCCGAAACACTCGGGGGCTTGCTTTCCGGCTATGATAGCGTCGAAGATTTTGCTGATATATGGCGGATCTGGATAATGCCAGTTCTCTCGCTTCTTCCAGTAGATCAACATCATTTTGTCGGGCTCCTTGCACTTTGGCTTCTGTGTATTAGGTGACCCTAGGCGAATCATGCTCTATGTCGGCTGGTAATATAGCTTCTGCCCCATATACCAGAAAAAAGGCGTATAGCCTGTTGATCGATTCAGAGTTGTTCTTAAACTACACAGTACCGCTGGTAGTTCTTCTATCCAGCACCCCGATGATCTTTGCAGCGGCTCAATGAGCCGGGGTTTTATCCCGGATAATACTAATCTGTTGGATCTTTCAACTTGTCCGTTCGATACGGGGTGGGCTACCGAGGCTATGTCCAGCCGGATCTTCTTATCCCGGCAGAAACACGCAAATGCTCCTTCAGAAAAATTTGTGCCATTGTTAGTGATGATACTGTGAGGATAACCGTATCTCAAGATGATGTCTTTGAGAAATGTTACAGCCGTAGCTCCATCACACTTTCTTATAGGCTTCACTTCAATCCACTTTGTAAATTTGTCCACCATGACCAAAATGTGAGTCATATTCCCCCTTGCTGCTTTAAACGGGCCAACCATATCCAAGCACCATACGGCAAATGGCCATGTAATTGGTATGGTCTTGAGCTCCGACATTGGCATATGTGTCTTGGTAGCATACCTCTGACAACCATTGCATTTTCTCCCCAGATCTTCTGCTTGTTCTAAGGCACTTGGCCAGTAGAATCCATGTCGGAAAGCTTTTGCCACCAAGGCTCGGGACGAGGCATGATGCCCGCACTCCCCTTGATGTATATCTAGGAGGATGTCAAGCCCTTCTTCTGGGTCAACGCATCGCTGGAGGACATTGATCACACTCCTTTTGTATAACTCGGAATTGATGATCGTGTATGCCTTAGCTCTCCTCTGTGTTTGCCTGGATAGTACCTCCTTAGTGGGCAAAGTTCCATCTTTCAAGAATTGAAATATAGGTAGCGCCCAAGCCGGTATTGCTCGCACAGGGAACACATCCTCATCAATTTCCATCTGATCCACCGGCATAACTTCAACCGGATCATGCTGACCAGCCCCCGGGTCTTGCGAAGCAGTCCCCGGGTTCGCTGAGGCAGTCCCCGGGTTTGCCGAGGCAGTCCCCGGGTTTCGCGCACCACCTCCCATGTCAATGTCCATGGGCACAACTCCGGATTCTGTATCTTCCGGGACGTAAATTGAGTCAGTTTCTGGGGATGGCCTAATAGATGGTTTTTTGAGGTGCTCTAATGCTACACCCGGTGGAATTGCTTGTCGGGTTGACCCGAGCTTCGACAACATGTCGGCAGCCTCATTTTCCACCCGGGGTACATGATGAAATTCACATCCCTCAAAGTAACCAGATATCTTCTACAAATGAAATCTGTACAGAGCCATGTTTGGATCAAGGGCATCCCACAGTCCCGACACTTGCTGTACTACCAAATCCGAGTCGCCAAAGCACATGATCCGACGTATCCCAATCTCTTTTGCCACTTTGAGCCCATGCACAAGTGCTTCATATTCAACGACATTGTTTGATGCTGCGAAATGGATCTGCAGCACGTATTTCAGCTGGTCCTTCTTTAGCGAGGTAAGTACGACTCCGGCACCACCTTGCTCTATTCTGGTTTTTGTTTTTGACCCGGTTTTTGTTTTTGACCCGTCAAAGTGCATTCACCAATAGTTCGGATCTGGTAGCGGCGGTTTGTATTGCACCTCGGCCCAGTCCACAAAAAAGTCCACCACAGCTTGAGACTTGATTGCTTCTCTTCTGTCATATTGTGGCGCATAAGGAGCTAGTTCAATTGCCCATTTTGCAATTCTGCCACTTGCATCTTTGTTACTCATTATCTCGGATATAGGAGCCTCACATATTACCCTGATGGGATGCTCCTCAAAGTAATGCTTCAGCTTCTTAGCTGCCATGTACACGCCATATGCCACCTTTTGATAGTGCGGATAGTTCTGCTTTGAGGCTGATAATACGTTGCTCAGGTAATACACTGGCCTTTGCACCGACTTACCTTCCTCGTCGCGCTCCACCACTATCACTGCACTTACAACTCGGTTGGTTGCAGCTATATAGAGCAACATTGGCTCCTTTGATAGTGGAGAGGCTAACACTGGTGCAGTGGCTAACATCTTCTTCAAGTGGGCAAAGGCTTCATTGGCCTGCGGCGTCCAAACGAACTGATCTGACTTTTTCATGAGTTGGTCAAGAGGCAATGCCTTTTCTCCCAACCGACATACAAACCGACTTAACGATGCCAGGCAGCCCGTGAACTTCTAGACATCGTTAAGACACTTCGGCAGTTCCATTCGTTCAATGGCTCGGATTTTAGTTGGATTAACTTCGATACCTCGGCTGGAGACAAGAAATCCGAGTAACTTTCTAGCCGGGACACCGAAGGTACATTTTTCCGGGTTAAACTTCATCCGGAACCTTCTTAGGTTCGCGAATGTCTGCCTGATATCGTCAAGGAGCGTTTTGCTTTCCTTGGTCTTGATAACCACATCATCCACATACACTTGTACATTTTGACCAATTTGGTCATGTAAACATTTTTGCATACATCTTTGGTATGTTCCCCCTGCATTATGTAAGCCAAACGGCATGGTGCGATAGTAGTAAGCCCCGTATGGGGTGATAAATGCAGTCTTTATTTGATCATCCGGATTCAGAGGTATCAGGTGGAAACCGGAATATGCATCAATGAACGACAACAATTCACATCCAGCAGTTGAGTCTATGACCTGATCTATCCTTGGCAGTGGAAATGGATCTTTTGGACATGCCTTGTTCAGGTTCGTGTAATCGATACACATATGCCAAACCACTGCCACATTCGGATCGTCTTTCTTCTTCTCGACCAGCACCGAATTAGACAGCCAATCCGGGTAAAGAACTTCCATGATAAATCCTGCAGCTAGTAACCGAGCTATCTCATCTCCAATGACCTTTCTCCTATCCTCGGCGAAGTGGCGGAGAGGTTGCTTCACCGGCTTTGCTCCGGGTCTCACGTTTAAATAGTGCTCGGCCAACTCCCTCGGAACACCTTGCAAGTCCTGTGTGGACCAAGCAAAAATATCCCGATTCTCACGGAGGAAGTTGACGAGCGCGTTTTCCTATTTGTCACCTAACCCGGCACCAATTGTTACGGTGCGCTCTGGGAACATATCATCAACAAGAACTTTCTTGGTATCTTTTGTGGCTTGGAATGAGACACTTCCATGTGGGTTACTCAGCGCCGACATATACTGCTGCGCGGACTGAGCCAATGCCGCCACCTCTTGGATTTTCCTTTTCTCTTGCGCAATCACGAGTGACTCGGCCAGGTTAGACCCGGCCGACACACACTCAATGGAACGTCGGAAATCCCCAGCAATGTTAATCACTCCGTTTGGCCTGGGCAACTTCATCTTCAAGTAACTAATGTGACAACTTGCCATGAACTTGTTCAGTGCTGGCCTTCCGAGTAATGCGTGATACGCACTTTCCAAGTTCAACACTTCGAATTCCAAATTTTCAGTTCGGCAGTTCTCTCTCGTGCCGAACAATACATCAACCCGGACCTTGCCTATGGGCTCACAAGAAATGCCGGGCACAATACCATGGAAAGTTGTCCTTGTAGCTTGGAGCATGTTCTCCGAGATACCTAACTTGCGCATTGTATCCACATACATGATGTTAATGCTACTGCCGTTGTCAATCAGTACCTTGGCGAACCTTACATTGATGTTTGGCCCAATGAATGTCGGATCCAGAACCAACGCATACGAACCAGGACTTGGCATAAGCTTGGGATGATCTTTGATATTCCAGGTAATTTCTCGATCTGACCAAGGCATATACCTCGTCATTGTGGGCATTACCGCATTCACCTCCATATGTCGATGCTGCAAGCTTTTTCTATCTGTTTCCTCAGTGGTGAACACACAGTAACTTTGATGATGCTCTCTGTACTCATTCCTCCCTTCATTTCTGGGGTACCTCTGATCTGATTGATGCTGGTTTTCCACTTGATGCACTGCATCCCTTCTCTCATGGTTATCATACCTCGGCGGAGGGGGAGGCAACATTAGCTATTGCGTGTTCGCTCCGGAGAGCAATTGCTGCCGGGGTAACTCCTGCCGAGGTTGATCATTCCGGGGTGCCTGAGCATTTCCCGAACCACCTTGCTCTATTCTGCGCATCCACTCACATTGCCTTGTTGTATGACCCGCTGGGTTATTCAGATTTGGCGTGTGAAAATTACATGGTTGATCCAACATTGACTCATAAGTATACCTCGGACGGTCCTTCTTTTCCTGCCACTGTTTCTTTTGCTCTGGCGTCCAAGTTTTGTTTCCATCGTTTCTCGGAGTCCATTGCCCTCCAGTCTTCTGACGTTGATTGCTCCCTGCTTCGGGCTGATCTTGATTCATAGCTGCCACTTGTTGCGAACTGTACCGGTGATCCGGTCTGTCATCTCTTCTTTTACCTTTGTAATCATTCCTCCGGGATGATCCCGCTCCATCTCTCTAGTAGTACTCATCATTTGACTCATTTGATACGAGCCTAGGTTGAGTCAGATCACCCAGAGCATACGAATCAGCGATCCGGATCATCTCTACCAATGTAGTTGGTATTTTCCTTTGCAACTTTTGCCACAGCTCGCTTGCATATCTGCATCCTTGCGCAAACCACGCTATGGCCTGTGATTCTATCACGCCCTCACATGAGTTTCTCACGGTGCACCATCGGGTTAAGAACTCTCGGTCCGTCTCATTCGGTCTTTGCTTACACATAGCTAGGGTCTGTGGCCTATTTGGCCTTTGATATGTACTTGAGAAATTGCTGATGAACATCTCCTCAAAATCTATCCAGTAGTTAATACTTCCGGGTGGCAAATTGTTCAACCACACCCTCGCTGGCCCCTCCAACATCTGGGGTACATATCTCACAACCCATCTCAAGTTGCCTGTAGCAATTTTCACTGCTGTAGCATAGTTTATCAACCAATCCTCTGGCTTTGTAATACCGTCATACGTCTTAGTACCTCTGGGTAACTAGAAGTTAGGCACCAGAGGCTCCTTCATGATCCGGGGCCCAAAACACGCAGGACCCAGAGGACCTTGACACTCAATCTGTTCCGACCTATACAGTCGATCCAGTTTTAGCCTGGCATTATCCGGCATCAAATCTCTGCTTCCCAATCTCGACCCTATCACATGATAGTCCGGCCTTGGGTATCCCGCATTCACCATTTCCGAATCTCCATCATTATACCAGTCCTGCTCTCTTGGAGCGCCTCTCTGTTGCATACCCCGACCGACACTTTGCTCTTGCCTTGGTATATTCCGCTGTTGCGGTTGTCCTGCCGAGTTACGCTGTCCGGCATTGCCATTTACAGTGTTTCCTTGACCGGCATTCCCTTGGTCGCGATTACCTCGGCCAGCTTCACCTCAGCTTACACTTCGTCGATCATCATTTCTCTGTACTTCTTTTCCTTTCCCTGCCCTTGTTGGGTCATACGGGACGATCTATTTGTTTCTTCTGGCCGAGGTTACTACCTCTTCTATCCTAGGGCCACCATGAGGAGGCGATGCGGCTCCAGCGGATTTCTCCGGGTTACCCACCGCCGAATGAACGATCTTGGAGGCCCCAGCTCTCTCCGGGTTTGCCATGAGCAGTTCCTCATTTTGTCTGTTCACGATCCGAACCAACTCATTGACCCTTTCTTGCTGCCTCTGACGGGCTTCACCCGTAAGACCCTCTAGCTCGGATGTTGCTGCATCTGCTGCTCTGAGGTTCTTAGCCGGGGTACTGTACCTCGGCAGCCCCACGGACAAGCAGTTTTCTGACTCCTCAATCCTAATATCACCCTCTTTGTTCATTTCACTCATGAGATTTCTCCCCTTTACTTTTACAGCATCAACTTTGTTTGCCTTTGCGTACTCACGCAGCGTCATGTTCAACGACTGCTGAGCCGCAGCTATCTTTTTCGCACCCTCTAGAATTTTTTGCCTAGTTTCCTCTAGCTCGGCCTGTGCCTGAGCCAGATCTACTACTGCTGCTACATGGTTCGCCAAGCTATCCATCGCTTCCCGCAACACATTCTCCGGCCTCTCTAGCGGAGGACCTCTACCTTTCCTTGGTGCCTTGGGTGTTACCTCTGGATCTGGTGCCAGATCCTTGCTTGTGCCAGCGCCAGGCGCAGTCATCATCACCTCAGCACAGTCCGGGGAGCGAGTGATACGCGCCCCGTGAGCCACGCTAAGGGGAGGCTCGCCCGCCTCGACGACGTGCCGCGGATGAACACATGATACATCCATAGTGACGTAGACCTTGTACGCGCCGAGCTTGACGAAGAGGCCGTTGCACGGAAGAGGACGTGTGCCGAAGCAGCCAGCGTTGTCGCTGATGAAATCTAGTGCTCCAAAGCGCTGGACGAGCCCGGAGACGATGCGTTCGCCGGTGCCTATGAGGTTTCCCGTCCGGATCTTCACCCCTGCTAGCGCTGCTAGCCCCACGGTGGGCGCCAACTGTCGTGGTGGTGTCACGGCAGATGCCATGGATAAGCTAAAGGTGGGGACTAAATGCACTAGGGGAATCCAGGGAGGGATAATGAGGTGATTCCTCACACAGAAGATTTATATATGATTCACTTCCAAGGTTACAAATGCTCCTAGAGCTGTATTGGCGAGAGGAGGAGGAACTCTCTTACTCTCACCCACAGTAGACCCATACAAGACCTACCAGAGATCAACCCTTAGCACCTAAAACCAATCAGAATAGTGGAACCCCTTCTATCGAGGCCCTAGCCCTCCTTATATAGGGGTGGCTAGGTCTCCACTTAGGGCATACGTGGAGGCATATTCCGGGGAATATGCCTCCTCCCAAAATAGTAAGCCGACCGGGTTGCTTTTCCCCCGCGTCACCCATGCAGAGGCTACATGAGCCTCTGCGGCGCCTGCGTCAGCCGACACGAGCGTCGTCACCTCTTGTCGGCCACGCTTCGGTGGTCCTGCCCCTGTTTGCTTCGCTCATGCAGTGCGTACCGGGGTTACTTTTGACCAGCGAGATTCCTTCATTCTGCTAGAAGCTAGATATGACCCGGATCATAGTTGACCCGGCCACACCCGTTCCTGCATACAAGTTAAATTCTCCTATCCGACTTATAGCTTAAGTCGGTCGAGGCTCAGTTAGGTGGACATCCCCTGGTCCAGGTTACTCCGAGACTCGGCCTGCCTTGAGGTGACCCGGCCAGCGTCCGCTTTGGCCTTGCCGAACCTCGGCTAACTCGGCCTTTATACCCCGGCGTGACCCTACCCGGGGGTATCCCCCCAACATAACCAAAAGTTTTAGATGAGTTTTGGAAGTTATTACCTCTGTAATAACCACTCCTTATCCTTTTTATTTGCTTTTTGTGCCAAGAGTAACCTCTAATAAGAGAGAAGTAATGCTTGGGAAAGTTGCTGTCCCAAAACACTGTAAAAATTCGTCAAAAATCTCTGTATGTCGGTTTGAGATGTGATATTTTGTGCTTTTGCCCCAGGTTGTTATCTAACTTTCGTTAGTTCAACACTTTTTGATTTGAGCAACAGAAGGTCTTCGAAAAAATTGGTTTTTACCTTCTGGTCTGTTTTGACAGATTTCTGGCATTATTTGCATTTGCTTCTTGTTGGTTCCTTTTTGAGTTCTTTTGGGGAATTGAGCTTTTTTAGGGAAGTGCTACAGTAGCTTGTGTTTTAATGGAAGTTTTATTGGTGTTGAAACTGAACCAAAAGACTTATTATCTTGAGTGCTCTAATGTTGCTAATAAAGATTGTGTAAAGTTTTGTATGAAGGAAGAATTTCAGGTGTATGGAGAGAATGATGTAATGATATGAAGAATGGGCTAAAGCTCAAGATTGGGGATGCCACCCCGTGTCACCCCAAGAAATATCCAAGAAGTACAAGCGTCAAAGCTTGGGGATGCCCAAGGCATCCCCTTCTTCATCAATAAAAATCCTAAGTTTCTTCCAAACACTTCATTTTTATTGTTTCATGCACATTTGTGTTGTTCTTGGAGCGTCTTTGTTTTTGTTTTTAGTTTTCTTTTGCTTTGTTTGCTGAAATAAGTTGGTTATATCCCAGCACTTCTTTTAGAGAGAGACACATCCCGTTATTCATTGCCTAGAACACTCTAGTTTTCATTCTTATTGTTTTATGAGTGTTCACTTTTGCTAGCACTGGGTTTATGTAGCATACCAATTGTCTAAAAATTGTAATACTACTTGGTCTAGTAATATAATGGCTACTTCCTATAGATAATTGTTGCATCATAATTATATCATGCTCATGTCATCATGCCACCTTGCATTTGAGCATCATATGAAACCCTTTTCCATTTGGTTCTTCTATCATATGCATTAATAATTGTATTTGCCTCTTGATATATTGTATATGGATCTTGATAAATGCTTGATGCCCAAGTTGAGTTGGGGGCATATCTTTTACTCAACTCCATCACCTTTCTTTGTCACCACCTTGTAATTCCACCATCCTAATTACCCATGGGCTTTTATTTTCTTTTGGCATTTAATCTAGCTCATGTGGGTTAGGGTGGATCCAATTCTATTTCCTTTAGCATGGCTTTATTTCCATATATTGGAATGTATATGTATAAATTCCATGACTATTAACTTTGTTTTTACAAGATTAAATCATAACATTTAATATTTTGCATGGGCCATGCAACCATCACCACCATGTGTTCTCCTTTGGTTTTTATTTGATTTATGAGTGGATCATCTTCTTGAGCTCCCTCTTTCTCTAAATCTTTTTCCACCTTAATCTTGTATCCTTGCCATGTGCATCAATGTCTCCCTTCTCATCTAATCTCACAAGTGCATGTACACATGTAGGGTCATGTGAGATCATTTCTCTCATCACCTTTTCTCTCATCTTTATCTCCATGTCATCACCACACTTGGTGGAGCTTGTAATTAATCATGCTAAAACCCTACACCATGTCCTCTCTTTCCTCTCCTTCTCACCCTCCAACCATGTATGACCAAATGTGACTCTAACCAAACCCTAACATCTACCCTCTCTCTCACTAATCTCTCACTCTAACCCTCTCTCCAAACCCTAATATCTAACTAACCCCATGCAAACCCCTTGCCGAGGCTTCCCTCTTTCCCTCTCCCTGCCAGCAGGCCCCACTAGCTACCCTCCTACCCCAACCCTGGCACCAGCCCTAACCGAGCCACTACTCCCTTCTAACCTAGCTCCACCCGACCCTCTTCTTCTCTCTCTACCACGCTCTCTCTCTTCCATGCTGGCCCCACCCGTGCCTGCATCGCCTTGTCCTCACCCTGGCCCACCTGGTAGCCATGCCCCTGCGCTGCCCTGGCCACCCACGCCGTGCACGTGAAGGAGGAGGAAAAGTGGCCGAAGCCACTTTATCTTTGGCCGCTCCCACACGGCACCCTCTCTCCCCCTCCTATATACTCCCTCTCCTCACGTGCCCTAGCAACCTGATCCACCCCACAGCTTTGCCTTTCCCCTTCTTCTCCAACGACACCACCCTCCCTCTCATCTCGCCGGCGTCTACCCGTCAACACCCAGCGCGTTTCCTCATTTCGACAGGCGCGCGAGACATGGAGGTGGTCGGGGAAGCCGAGGAGGTTCCCCTGCATCGTCCAGTACCCGCCTGCGAGGAGGAGAAGCCCCACATCCGCCGCAGTACGTCGACGCCCGCCAAAACCATAGCGCCGCCGTTCGTCTGCAACCTCGCCGATCAGCAGCTCCCCGCCTCGATTCAACCCCTTCGACCAACCCTCGGTGAGCTACCAGATCTCCCAGACATCCTCTCCGTCGCCGATGCTTCCTGTAGTCGCCGGACCTTTCGCCGAGCGGTCTCTGCGCGCCGGCATGCGCTGGCGTATGCACGCCCCCGCGCCGCATAGTTCCTCACATAGCCGCCCAGCTACTCCCTGACAACGACCCCGTCCTACCACAGCGGCTTCGCCCTCCGCGCGCACGCCCAGGTCCCCGGTTCGAGTCCCCCGTCCCGCGCCGCGCGCGCTGTCGCCGTTAGGTTCATCAGAACACAGAGAAGATCCACAGTACCGCGCCCCCTTTTACACATACCCCCCCAGCTTTTTAATCCGCTCAACCCGCGCTCCCCTTTGACCCCACATGTCAGCCCCTGTGTACATTTTACAGAAAGGCACCCCGGTTTTCGTAGACCTTAACACGCGGTCCAGTACATCCCCACCGGTCAGCCTCTGCGTGCTCAGCCACTGTCACGTGGGCCATAGCCAGCTGGTCCCACCCAGCAGTCACATTGGCTAGGCAGAGCCGCGGTGGAAAAAGTTCTCTGCGCGCTGCGTTGCCCAGTCAGGCCGGTCCCACCGCCAGCGGCTGGGTCTGGAGTATGGCTGGGTAACAAAAGTAATCCTGGTTATCTGTTTAAACAAAACAAATTCAAAATGTTCAAATTTGAATTCAAATCAGATTTTAAATAACTTTTAAATTATAAATCCAAACAATACAAATGATATATGTTTTGAATCAAAAAAATGTGAGGAATTCAAATATGCTATTCAAAATAATGTTTGAACACTTAAATTTTCGAGATGATTAAAATTACAAATAAAATGCCCTTTTCTTAATAAATCAATAACTTTAAATCTATAACTCCAAATTTGTCAAATAATATGTCTAAATCGATCAGCGCGACAAGCCCGTTCTATCTATGCATTCCTTGTTCTGTTTTGAAGCATGCATCATGTCTTTATTAAAAATCAGAACTGTTTATGACAATAAAACTTGGCTAAGTAATTAATAAAATGCTTTATTCTTGTACCACACCTCACCCTTGCCATGCTACTTTAATGCCATGTAAATTGTGCATCATTAATCATGGCATGCTTGTTTGCTTGTTGCATTTTAATTCATATGCTGTTCACTTTATTTATGTTGGCCCTTGTTTGTTTGGTTCTTCTTCGAATAGACGCCCAGCATGAGAATTACCAGGAATCACAGGAGTACTACCCAGATCCATCTCCCGCTTCAACTGAGCTGCCAGGCAAGCACTACCACATGCTTGCATACATATAGTACCTATTGCCTCTATCTTATTCTTGCATCATTGAGTCACGATTGCATTAAATTGAATCCCAAGTACTGCATAGCCTTTATTTTTAAACCCCACCGAAGCTTGTTCCTCCATCCCATGAGCCATTACTACAAGAGTTGTTTGAGCCATGCGAGTCGTAGAACAACATGTGTAGGGTATGTGAGTGTCTGATGGATAACGAGTTACCTAAACAACTTAACCTGAGTAGTAATGGGATAACTAACGAAAGAGGCACCGGTGAGCAATATCTGCTATTTGGTTTTCATGCTCACCTGTGTCCCATAGGACCCCGAGTACTTGATTCCTGTTCCTTGACTATTCGCACTATCCACATCCGGGAGGCCTTATGGACCCCCCTGAGCCAGAGCTTGATTCATTCTTATTTCTTGGGGCCACAATTAGTTTGGGGCTTTACTACTATCCTGTACTTATGCCATGTTACTGCTTTATTTAAGATTCTGCGAGGAGCACCTGTACTGTCTTGGATCGCGCCACGTTTTCGCGGTATCGACAAGCCTAGTCACATTTTCGGGTTCCCAGTCATTTACGACCGTCGTCGCAGACCCTGGGTCCGTGTCGGAGCCGGCCAACTTCTTTGCGGGTAGCTTATTGGGGTGGCCCCCGGAAATATTTCTGAATCCTGTGATTGCTTTGTCGTGAATGCCTCGTTGGGTTTTGAGTTGGTTTTTTCGAGGTTGATCGAGTGTGTGTTGCTATTCGTGCACCCCTGCAGGGTAAATCTTTCTGAAAGCCGTGTCCGCGGTTATGGACGACTTGGAGCACAGTTTCTCGATCATAGACAACTATAACTAAAGTACCGCTTTAATTTGACTAAGTATCTGATTAGTAAATAGTGCAATTCTCATGGAATGGTTAATAAAACTGCTAACGGATGGGGGTTGTTCGTCCGCTTCCTCGTTGGTAAGCGAGGAGGAGGATGGATCTATTAATTATACTGTTATAACTGTTGTTCTTAATTCACGGACATCCGTCTATCATTGGTTAGGCGGATGGTTAGCGAGTATCTATAGAACTGTTAGATATTATCTTTTGCTGCAATTGCGTCACCCCAGGTTGTGTCCCCGTTAGTGGCATAAAGACTTGCTGAGTACCCCTAGGGTCTCACACGATAAATTGTTTGATTCAGATGAACATGTGTACTCGCAAGATGGATACTGGGTGGAGGAGACGGATGATGTTGGCAACGATCACTCAGTGTAGAGATTCCGGGAACGGGGATCCGTGAGATCTGTGGGCGGGATGTGTTCATTTATGTGGCATCTTATGTCGATTTGCTTCTTATCCGTACTCGGATCTTGTCTTCTGCTTCCGCCTGATACTCTGATGTTTGATGTATGAGGAGCTATCCTAAAATATTATCTCTATCTAGGATATTTGAATCTTGCCGTATGGCGTTGCAATATTTCTATTTCTTTTAGATGGAATGGCTCTGAGAACTGTTGTATGTGGCTTGCATACATACTCACTTGTGTATGTAGTTGATCCCTTCGCCTGCCGATTACGCCGCTCGTTCTTGTCCCAATGTTCTGTAAGTGGTTAGGACGGCCGAAAGGTCTACCGTGAGTCGCCCCGGGCCCCACCGTACTATTTTAACCACTTTCGCTCATCCAGGCATGTAACTAAGAGCGTAATTCACCGAGGTAGTTACAGTTTAGCCTTAGTTTTCTTGTGCTTTCAACTTAGAACTTTTTAGTTCTTCCTTTTGGATTTGTGAGACAAGCTAACTGATATTTATTTATCATTATCTTTGTGATTTCTTTCAAATAAGTTGGATTGGATAGGAAAAGAGTAGGAAAAGTTCATACTTAAAGTGGTACAAAAAGGAGCTTGTTTTTGACTGTGACTTAACTTTATCATGTCATGCTTGATATTTTTTTGGCTTTATGCTTAGTGATTTTTGCTGTAGCATGACATGTTATAAACAATTGAGATTGCTTAATGTGCCTTGAAAGAATCATGCATTGTTTTAGCATATTAAAGCATGGTATTGTGGTATTCTCCTTTGATGCTTTATTTGGGTTGACTTGGCGCATGCTCACACCATGTTATGACTATCCCAAGTCGCTATAGCCTTGATGATCCTTTAGTTTTCGACTTGTAATATCACTTTTTGCTTTAATCAATGATATTTTGTCGCTTTGCATGATTATGGCCATTATTGCTCTCTTAGTTGGTCGCTCCTAGTCTTTTGCTAGCCTCCGTAATCAAGTATCAGTTCCACTCATGCATCTAACTCCTAAAACTAAGTTATTCCAAAGAGTCCACCATACCTACCTATTAGCATTTGCTATTCCAAGTATATTCATGTTTTTATCTACCTTCCGAATTAAATTTGTTATGTGAAAATTAGTGATTAAAGCTCTCACGAACTTGATGGCACACTTTACTTTTCTTGCCCTTAATAAACTTGAACCATTGTGTCATCTATGTTGTATATGCTTGCACTTATATGTTGGGGATTAGCTGAACCATGCTGTCATGGGGAACGCTTTCAACATTGCACTTGTACTTTGTACCTAGTTGATATCATGCTCTTTTGTCTATGGATGTCGTCGGTGTGAAATGAAAGGGGAGCTTGTAAGTCCATGGAGTTATGTATGTGTGTTAGAGAAATGCCTGGGCTGCCGGTCTAATCCATGCGGTCATGGTGGAAACCTGCAGCGTAACCATAATGAGCTGTCTATGAAGCATTCTTCTTATAAAAAATGATTCAGACATTGAGGAAAAAAAGAGAAGAAGAAAAAAAGAGATGAGAAAATAGGAAAGAGAGAAAAAAGCACCATTTTCCCATGGTAAATAAGAAGATTGCTGAGATGCTCGATGTCTGCTTGCCTTGTCATTTTAATATGGGGATTCTTCCGTATCATCGGGCAAGGGGTACCCTATTAGCGGTTTTCTATGATACACATATACTTACGATGACAAGAACTTACCGATGACTAAACTTGAGTAACATGAGGAGCGACCCTCGTATTCAAGGGACATGAGATTTAAAACTTATACTTTGTCAAGCATATACTTCATAGTTTGTTCACTTTAACCTTAATCACTTCAAGATGCTTATGATAGGGGCAATGAGAGCTGAAAGCTAATAAGTTAAGGGAATAGCCCGAGAGGCAATAATAAAGTGGTTATTATCATATTCCATGTTTATGATAAATGTTTATTTTGCATGCTATAATTGTATTAATTGGAAACGTTAATACATGTGTGTTTAATAAACAAAATACAAAGTTACTAGTAATGCCTCTCATATAAACTAGCTCGTTGATTAACAAGATGATCAAGGTTTCCTGATCATGGACATTGGATGTTGTTAATAACGAGGTCACAACATTGGTGGAATGATGTGATGAACATTCATACAAAGTATAGCATTACGATAAAAAATCATTATGTTTATATTGCCATAACATCATACGAAGTAATCCTAGTCCTTAGACCATGAGATCATGTTAATCACTAACACCATAAGAGTATCTTGGTAACATCAAACGTCACACCATAACAGGGTGACTATAAAGGTGGGTTCAGTGCTATGAAGGTGTTATGTTGAGGCTCATGGATAAAGTGTGGGATTTGTCCATCCCGATGACGGATAGATATACTCTGGACCCTCTCGGTGATACCACATTGAAATAGCTTGCAAGCAAGTGATGTGATCACTAGAATGTTATATCACGTAACGAGAAAAGAGTGCATGTCGGTAACGAGATCAAACTAGGTATTTGGATGTCGATGATCGAATCTCGGACATGTAATATATCGTGAGACAAAGAGATTAAGTTACTAGCATTAAAGCTTTGTTGTCTTCGAGGGTAAGTTCTCTATGGATGTATATCCACCCGTTGCTTGTATCTAGTAGATAGATCTTGGCGTATAGTTCCATCGTAGGAATTTTTTTGTTTTCTATGCTGCGAATCCAATAGTGGTATCAGAGCCTGATCTATGCGTAGGTGCTTTGCACGGGTAGTACACATATGTTTATATGTGAGCGATGATGATCATGTTATGTCTTCTTTCATGTATTTTGGATATTGGTGGCATAGTGGGATGAAGCGGCCCAGACCAACTTTACATGTCATCACACATGAGACCGGTTCCACGACTGACATGCAACTAGTTTTGCATAAGTGGCTGGCGAGTGTCTGTCTCTCCTACTATAGTCAATATGTGATTTACAATGAGTTTCTAATAATTTGGTTATTCTCGTTGTGGTTCCATGTTTGTAGGTAAGACCGGTTCTATCTCCGAAAGCCCTAAGCCACGTAAAACTTGCAATGGATAAATTAGAGGCATCTAGTTTAGATTGTTGCTGGGCTAGTGTCCTGATATGGTAATGTTGTGAGTTTATGTATGGTAGATACCCTTACAACACACCTAACGTGTAAGTTCCATAGACCTTGGCCTTACACACAAAGGAATGATAGAGATCATACCATGATTCACATGATAGTGATCAAATGCATGGACCATATCATTCCACTTTACACATATGATGTTTGCATCTTATATTGCTAGTTTGGCGTTTTAGTACCATTATAAGATGATCCCTCATTTAAATATCAAGATAAAATGTGTTCTTCCTTAAGTATGCACCGTTCTATGGATCGTGTTTCGAGACATCACGTGATGATCGGGTGTACTCGACTCTACGCTTTCATACAATGGGTGTAAGACAGTTTTACACACGGGAGTACTAAGGTTCTTACTTGGCGAGCCTAGCATGTACAGACATGGCCTCGGAACACGGACCGAAAGGTTAAGCATGAGTCATATAGTTGATGTGATGCCCATATTGATGCTCGCCTTTGAACCTACAGCAACTCACGTGATGATCGGACCTGGTGTAGTGGATCTGGTTCATGTAATCACCAAAAATACACGAGGGATGTCATTTTTGTGTGGGAGTTCATTTCTAATTTGGATTAGTCGAACTCAATTTGCCATAAACTAAATCGAAGTGAATTTGCATAATTTGTTGTAGTCATTGGCAGCTGTTCACTACCTTATGCTTAGTTTTAATTGAGATAATAGAACTATAGAATTATGGATATTTACTTTACGAACTGGTATCGTATTGTTTTGAATGTCAATTTAAAGTTTAGAAGTGCTATTGCAAACTTTCAGCAAACTCTATTTACTCCATGAAGTTTAATAAGTAGTATTAAATCAAGAGTAAGAATTCCAATGTTAGTATCTAAAGTATCATGTTTTCCTCCATGATTATTATTCAAAAGTTGTTTCAATATCAAGATTATCTAGGAGCTGAAAATTGTTTCAGAAACCATCATGTGTGGAAGATATTGTGATATCTGAAACAATTTTTTTGGTTGCATTAATATAGAGTATAATTTAGCAAAATACATGTTCTTACATTGTATGAGAATTTGTGAAGGTTGGAGACGCTAGGCGTCCTAATCTACCAAAAAGGTTTTGGGAACTAACATTATACTCGTGATTCTTCCTTATAGGCTATAGTAGCTTGATCATGAAAGTTCTCATGATAAGGATGAATAGAAGATATAAGTAAAATGTTTGCTACACTAATAGATTACTAAAGAATGGATTTTTGAAAGAACACCAAACATTTGATGATGGTGATCCACTTCAAAGTGCAAGTCCAAAGGTATTAGTATTTGACTATATACACTTTGTACTATGTGTCATCTGAATGACACCACTATTGATGTTGATAGATTCTTTTAAAAGAAAATTAATTGTTGAAAGAGAATCTATAAAATATTTGGCAGAAAAGAAAAGGTTGGAGGTGTCCAACTTAGGTATATAGAAGATATACATGTTATGGATGTATTCCTTGCTTGTTAAACAATGTGGTTCTTAGGTATTGGATACCGGTATTGGATACCGAATTGGTTGGTGTGAAGTGTCATACAGAACAACACAATTCATGAACTGCAATGGCCTAAGTAACTAGCAAGAGAATAAGTAATGATGTTCATCAAAAACAAATAAAGTGTTATTGTGTTTTTTGTCGTCGTCAAACCTAGCCTTCAAGATTTTTTTAATAATTGTTATTTTGTTCCGATATTACGAGAACAATGGTTGTTCAAATAATTACCGTATTCCATAAAGGATGGATGAACTTTTACAAGTCTAGTTGGAGAACTCACATCCATGAACATTATTGCTAAAATGTCGTAAGACAAATGATTGGAAGATCACTTATGAAGTGACATCGCTGTTTGAATTATATTGGAAAGTAAACATGAAGAAACTCCATGTTGATGGATTTTTGGTGTCTTTTGATTTTGATCAATTGACGCTTGTGAAACTTTCCTCGAGATAATTGAAACTCCGTCCATAGGCCAAAGAGGAACGGATGACTAACTTATTGGATATTACACATGTTGATGTATATAGTCCATTATGTGTAGCCATATGCGATGGATCTTTTTGCTTCATATGCTTTCTCCAGAAATTTGAGTGTATATATCTATATATTTACTTAATAAGGAAGAAGTATGAAACATTTGAAAATTGTTCAAAGACTTTCAAGATGAAGTGAAAAATCATTGTAACAAGAAAATAAAAGAGTTTATGATTTGATCATAAAGGAAGATATTTGAGTTACAGGTTTAGCAAAACACCTAAGATTTCTGGAATTGTTCCATGAATTTGCATTTCCCGATAAACCACAGGAGTATGGTATGTTCGAGAGATCAAATCAAACCTTGTTTGACATGATAAAATCAAAGGTGTCATTTATAAAACTGCCATTATGTTTTAAGGATTAAAGCTTTAGAGACTACCACTTTAACACTGAAAAGAGCACCATCGTGATCTGTTGAAATGACACCATATGAGTTATGGTTTGGAATAAAACCCGAATTGTCTTTTCTTAAATTTTGGTATGCTATGCATAAGTAAAATGTTTACAACTAAAGTGGGATAAGCACGTTTTCGTAGGTGTAACTCCCTCAAATCGGCCATATGCAAGTTTTAGCGCTTCCCACCAAACCCGCATAGAAACGATTCAAGGACGCCGACCAGGCACTTACGTGCGGGTGGAGAACGAAGTAATACCATTACACATTAGTCCACGATGGAACCCACAGAACATATATATACAACAATGACTCCATGAGTCAAGAATACAAATATACTATACAAAGATCCAAATCACCTTGAAGACAATAGAGCGTCCGACTATGGACAAGATGCAGATGGGGCTAAGAGCCCTGAAGAATAACCAATGGCGTCCATAACCCTGCCCAGGCCAAGACGAAACGGTAACCCTGCTAACAACGTCGATCTCAAACCTGCTAAAACAAAAGGGGTGCCGACAAAGGGCAAATGAAAAAGAGGAATGTCCGTGCTGAGGCCAGTACACGGCGAGTCTAGAATTCGGCGGCTCTCGTCTACATAGGTATGGTGGACTGAAGCGGCAACACAGCATGCACTAAACAACTTATAGAGACTCGATGCAACTGTCGGCTATTAGAGAGGGATAAGAGAGACCTATTCGTGACCAACCTGATACTAACACCAATCATTCCCATCCTGGTATTTCCCCCTCGAGACTAAACGAGGAAGTCAAACCAAGGAACTCACACAGTTGGCAGTTTTATTCATTCCGTTATAGTTGAAGCACTTACTAGTCAGATATAGATAGCATGAGTCATCCAGATAGCATAAGTAGTGGGCAGTTTTAGTTAACCATTCAGTTGTAGTTGCAGTACTTACTAGTCAGATACAATTCGCATGTGACATCCCAAACCCAGCAGTTGTTGGCACTTTTATTTCATTCCATTGGAGTTGCGATACTTACTAGGCAGGTATAACATGACACGATACACTCCAGTTCCACTAGTTGTTGGCACTTTTATTATCCATTCCATTGTAGTGAAGCTGATTACTAGTCACATATTAAGTCAAATTTATAGCACTACTTTAGTTATTCTTGTCTATGATCGAGATACTGTACTCCAAGTCGTCCATAACCGCGGACACGGCTTTCAGAAAGATTTACCCTGCAGGGGTGCACAAATAGCAACACATACACGATCAACCTCGGAAAAACCAAATCAAGACCCAACGAGGCTTTCATGACAAAGCATTCACATGATTCAGAAATTATTTCAGGGGGCCACCCCACTAAGCTACCCGCAACGAAGTTGGCCGGCTCAGAGACGGACCCAGGGTTTGTGTAGACGGCGGTAAACGACTGGGAACCCGGAAGTGTGACTGGGGTTGTCGATACAACGAAAACGTGTCACGATCCAAAACAGTACAGGTGCTCCACGCACAATCATAAATAAAGCAGTAAAGCATGGCATAGGTACATGATAGTAATAAAGCCCCAAACTAGTTTGCGGCCCCAAGAAATAAAGTGTGAATCAAGATCAGGCAAAAGGGGATTCATAGAGTCTCCCGTATGTGGATAGTGCGAATAGTCAAGGAACATGTATCAAGTACTCGGGGCCTACGGGACAGAAGTGAGAGGTTAAAAACCAAATATTTGCTATTCCCAACATTTTTATTATCAGTTGAAATTAAAGTCATGATCATCTTCACCATTAAGCATCTCCACCACTAGGCACGTGCCAACCTTCCAATAACGGTGGAACGACAACGACGCAAAGCAGCACCTGAGCAAGCAACTACGACTTGCAAGGCCGACTGTCTATCAAACAACAGGCAATAGGATGCGTCCAAGGCAATATAGAGACTACAGGGAATATAAATGGTGCATAGAAACTAAAGCATCACAACAAGGATAGCAATAGATCAACAGGAGGAAGTAAAGACTAGAAATGCAAAATAGGTAGAAAGGGGGAGAATGCTCGCTTGGGAAACACTGTCGAAGATACATTATCCGAAGAACTTGCCGATACTTGCATCCACTCAACGGCCTAATCCGCGAAGAACCAAAGCACTAAAAGAAATACTGGATGCACTATTTAATACTACGACAGAAGATCGGGCATGATTCGTATGATGCATGGCATGACAAAGATGCGATGCAACTAGGCAATATTAAGCGAAACCGAGGTCCCGACAATTAATTAGATGGTTCAGGTTGTATAGATACCCCGCAATTTAAATGTTGACTTAACAAGGCAAAACATGGCATCAGTTCGCTATACAAATTTAAATGGAGCCAATATAAGACTAAAAAGTCCACATATAGTTCCCATATTAATTATTAGGTGAATCGACGAAATAACCCGCACCCACAAAATATGTATGCATGCATGAACAATTTAATATGCAACAGATGAATGTCATATTTATAAAAATAAGGGGGTTCTCGGATAGGGGTCACACATTTCGGTTCGGAGATCTTGATTCGATGTGGTTCGGGATCGGGGCTTCAGAGCCGGGAAGGAGAACTTGGTGTCCATGTAGCAGTACTTGATTTTCCATCTCGGTCATCGATGATGAACTTGGCGGGGTTAGCAACTCCACAACAGGTATCTTATCCGAGGCAACGCCCATGTACACATGAAACCTCTCCTTGCAATCACATCATACCACGATCACATCATCTTCAACAAAACCATCTAAACTCACCACAGACAAGATCAAGGTAGGCTTAGGCGTCGTGCGTACATCTGCAGTGGCCATCTACACGCTGACCAACAAGTACACCAACAAGAACATGAACACATGAACGCTGCAAGGAGGACTGGTCCCATTCGGGCATTACCTCGAACACCTAACTATCAGGAAGAAGCGGGAGGGCAACGAACTTGATCGGGTGGCCCCTAGATGCCAGGGATAGGAAGGCACAGGGCTTGCCTAATCAAGATCAGGGTAGGTTAGCGAGGTCCAATCGGAGCAGGGCCACGTGACGAGCTCGAGGAGAGGTAGCTGGCACAGGGGCTAGCGGAGACGGGAGCCACGCGGGGAGGAGAGACGGGGCGTGTCAGCAGCAGCGGCGAGCGCAAAGGGCGGTGGCAGGCAACACAGCGCAGGAAGGCCGGTGCTGGTGTGGGTGCTCGGATCGAGGAAGCCCACGGAGGCAACGGTCATGGCGGCCTTGGCCGGATCTGCGAAGGACAGCCATGGGAGGAGCGCGGAGGGGCAGTAGGTTCGCGGAGGTCGACGACGCGGCCTATAGAGGGACGAGGCGGCGGTTCTTCTCGGGGACGCGCGGACGAGGCCGACGAGGCCGGTGGCCGGAGGCGAGCGGCCGACGGCGGCGCAGTGCAGGCAGGATGACGTGCTCTGGCGACGGTGGTGTCGTGGCCGGGCTCGCGCGGGATGTGGCGGTGCCGGTCGACACGGCGCTGCTCGCGGTAGGAGGAGACAGCGCTCCGGCGGCGGTGGTTGGTAGCTTCGATCAAGGAGGGGCGGGGTCGCGAGCGCAGAGGAAGGAGAGGGTCGTGAGTGAGGAGGTGGGACTCTGTGTGCAATCGGTGGCGGGAGTGTGCGTTTCCCTGCGCGTGTTGCGTGACCCACTAGGTCGGTTCTTGGTTGGTGGACGGTTAGCGACAGGGTGGGGCCGGGTGAAAGCGACACGTAGAGCACGCTATGAGGAGCGTGTCACGGTCGCGTGGCTGGGGCAGTGCTAGCGTGTACGTTGCGCACGGGGATGTGCTGCAAAGCTGCTACGTGGCTGGCGGCGGCGAGGTAGGGACTAGGTGGGATGGATCCGGTAAGGGTTTGGTCTTGGGGTTAGGTTAGCTAGGGTTTGACTGCTGGGGTAGTAGGTGGACTTCGGTTGGGCCTTTGGGCCTAGCCGGTTGTCTGCCTCCCCTAGCTTTTATAAAAAAAGGTTTTAATTATTAGTTTTGTTTTAGAAGCCTTTTGTAAAATATTTTTAGACAAAACAAAATATTCGGAAGAGACCGGGGTTTTAATTTGAAATAAAGATGGAGGCAAATAGAAAACAATTATAGGCTTTTAGAAAATAGTTTTAGGCAAACAGATACATGATGATGACGATGCTCAAATGCAATGTGGCATGATGACATGAGCATATGGTCATAATGATGCACAAAATAGAAACACCAAGCAATTTTCTAGTAGTGGTTTTACCCGGGGTGCTACAATTCGACACCACTAACAATGGATCTCGCCCTCGAGATCCACCTCATGGTACGGGGAAGAAGGCTGACGACCTGAATCTTCTCGCCTTCTCTAGATCTTGGTGACACCACTAACAATGATCATTGCTCCATCTTGAAATCGATGACACCACCAACAAGGGGTCATTGTTCACGTTCGTTGGGAGAACACTCCGGAGAAACAAAGATGCAGGTAAAGTTCTCAAAAGATGAGACCACCTCTACCTTCCGTGGAAGGAGTAAAATTGCATTGGTCCATCATTCAACGTACAAAAGCGAATGATAAGAGTAGTGGTATGGTAGCTACTACATCCCGCACTCGAAGCATTACTCTGTACATGAACAAAAGAATCATGCAACCAACTCTTGGAATTTAGACTGAAGACCTTTATAAGCGATGTTCGGAAACAAAGGATTGGTGTAGGGTCTTCTGATGTAGATGATGTAGTTGCTTGGAAACCACCGGAAGATACAAAAGAAATTGTATGAAAAAACACAATGATTAGGTTCCATGATGGTTCCATTGGCATGGACAAAACATGCTCAATGTATACTCCAACTTCACCAATGCTCATCCTTCTCATAATGTTTACCAACGATACGAACATCCGTCAAGGTGCAAATACAGATAAAGAGTTCAAGAACCAAAAAGATTGGACGAAGGGTACAACAGACGAGATGCAGATTGATGATTGTAGCTCCATTGGATAAAAGGGAGGAACAGAAACCCTGAAGGTACGACGGAAACCCAACCACGAGAAATCCTGGACTAGAAGAAGGTAAGGGAACAGATTCAAAACACGCGAAGGTAAGAGGAGAATAGCACAGAGGCAAGGAGTAAAAGCAGACCTAATCAGATCTATCAAACCAAATTTTTTTGGAAAATAGTTTTGACAGTCTACTTAGTTCGTTAGCTAGGTTCTCCTAAAGGCTGGAACAATGGGGTATCGCAACTGCTGAGCTGTGATACCACTTTGTAACACCCTCAAATCAGCCCTATGAAAGTTTTAGCGCTTCTCGCCAAACCCGCATAGAAACGATTCAAGGACGCCCACCAGGCACTTGCGTGCGGGTGGAGAACAAAGTAATACCATTACACATTAGTCCACGATGGAACCCACAGAACATATATATACAACAACGACTCCATGAGTTAAGAATATAGATATACTATACAAAGATCCAAATCACCTTGAAGACGATAGAGCATCCGACTACGGACAAGATGCAAATGGGGCTAAGAGCCCTGAAGAATAACCAATGGCGTCCATAACCCTGCCCAGGCCAAGCCAGAAGGGTAACCCTACTAATGACATCGATCTCAAACCTGCAAAAACAAAAGAGGTGCCGACAAAGGGCAAAGGAAAAAGAGGAGCGTTAGTACCGAGGCCAGTACACAGCGAGTCTAGAATTCGACGGCTCTCGCCTACATAGGTATGGTGGACTGAAGCGGCAGCGCAGCATGCACTAAACAACCTATAGAGACTCGATGCAACTTTCGGCTATTAAAGAGGGATGAGAGAGACCTATTCGTGACCAACCTGATACTAACAACAATCATACCCATCCTGGTATTTCCCCCTCGAGACCAAACGAGGAAGTCAAACCAAGGAACTCACACAGTTGGTAGTTTTATTCATTCCGTTATAGTTGAAGCACTTACTAGTCAGATATAGATAGCATGAGTCATCCTGATAGCATAAGTAGTGGGCAGTTTTAGTTAACCATTCAGTTGTAGTTGCAGTACTTACTAGTCAAATACAATTAGCATGTGACATCCCAAACCCAACAGTTATTGGCACTTTTATTTCATTCCATTGGAGTTGCGCTACTTACTAGACAGGTATAACATGACACGATACACCCCAGTTCCACCAGTTGTTGGCACTTTTATTATCCATTCCATTGTACTGAAGCTAATTACTAGTCACATATTAAGTCAAATTTATAGCACTACTTTAGTTATGCTTGTCGATGATCGAGATACTGTGCTGCAAGTCGTCCATAACTGCGGACACGGCTTTCAGAAAGATTTACCCTGCAGGGGTGCACAAATAGCAACACACACACGATCAACCTCGGAAAAACCATATCAAAACCCAATGAGGCTTTCACGACAAAGCATTCATAGGATTCATAAATTATTTCAGGGGGCCACCCCACTAAGCTACCCGTAACGAAGTTGGCCGGCTCCGAGACTGACCCAGGGTTTGTGTAGACGGCGGTAAACTACTGGGACGCGCGGACGAGGCCGACGAGGCCAGTGGCCGGAGGCGAGCGGCCGACGGCGGCGTGGTGCAGGCGGGATGACGTTCTCTGGCGACGGTGGTGTCGTGGCCGGGCTCACGCGGGATGTGGCGGTGCCGGTCGACGCGGCGCCGCTCGCGGTAGGAGGAGACAACGCTCCGGCGGCGGTGGTTGGTGGCTTCGATCTAGGAGGGACAGGGTCACGAGCGTAGAGGAAGGAGAGGGTCGTGGGTGAGGAGGTGGGCCGCTGTGTCCAATCATGGACGGGAGTGTGCGTTTCCCTGCGCGTGTTGCGTGACCCACTAGGTCGGTTCTTGGTTGGTGGACGGTTAGCGATAGGGTGGGGCCGGGTGAGAGCGACGCGTAGAGCACGCTATGAGGAGCGTGTCACGGTCGCGTGGCTGGGGCAGTGCTAGCATGTACGTTGCACGCGGGGTGGTGCTGCAATGCTGCTGCGTGGCTGGCGGCTGGCAGCGGCGAGGTAGGGACTAGCTGGGGTAGTAGGTGGACTTTGGTTGGGCCTTTGGGCCTAGCCAGTTGTCTGCCTCCCCTAGCTTTTATAAAAAAGGTTTTAATTATTAGTTTTGTTTTAGAAGCCTTTTGTAAAATATTTTTAGACAAAACAAAATATCCGGAAGTGACCGGGGTTTTAGGCAAACAGATGCATGATGATGATGATGCTCAAATGCAATGTGGCATGATGACATGAGCATATGGTCATAATGATGCACAAAATAGAAACACCAAGCGATTTTCTAGTTGTGGTTTTACCCGGGGTGCTATAGTAGGTTATCCCAAAGAATTTGTTGGGAATTCCTCCATAACACCGAGGACAAAAGAGTTTGTCGCTTGGAACGTTAAGTTTGTTGAGAAGGATTTTTTCGCGAAAAGTTAAGTGGGAGGACAATAGAACTTTAATAAGGTTGTTGAACCTTAGCTATATGTGCTAAGTAGCACAACACCATAAAGTGTCCTGGTGGCGTCCATAATGCTCATGGCTCCCATGATTACAAAGGGTGTGATCTCAGAGATTAGAGTTCCTATTGAACCATGTGGGTCGATAAGAATCAAATAGTAAGATTTGAGACATAAGTCGTTATTGTTTTGACAATGATGAACCATGCAAAAAAGAGATGATGGGCCCTGACTCCATAAAATGACTAGAAGTCATAGAATCTGGGATAGTATCCATACACGAGAAATCAAGTTTTTGAACTTGGAAGACCCTCCGGAAAGGCGTGAAGCCTATCGATCGTGTTTGGATCTATAAAGAAATAGACATGGATGTTTAGCATCTATGAAATAGTTGACATGTCGGAAACAAGTTTACGGCAATGTTCAAGGAGTTTACTATGACAAGATTTGATCTTTCATAGCGATATTTAGTCTTGACGGATTAATGTAGCAACCACTCCATATAATTTGGTATATGGTAGTTGAATAAAAACAAGGTTCTTCTAATAGAATGGTTACCTAGGACGTGTACATGACACGGTCCGAAGGGTTTTGTTAATTCAAAGGGTGCTAAAAGGGCATGCAAACTTCAATAGTTGAAGTGAGCATAGGGGAGTTGGAATCTTCACCATGATGAAAATGTTAAAGGAGTTTAATTTCATCGGAGATGATGAAGATGCTTGCATTTGCAAGAAATTAAGTGGGAGCGCTGGGACAAATTTCCAATACATTATGCAGAGTACATATTATGGATTGGAAATGATGTATCTTTTATTGACACAAGTTAAGAATTTCATTAAAATAGGATTTCGATGAAAGACTTGGGCAAATCCGGAATATTTGGCATCAATGTCTATATGGATAGATTGAGGCGCTAATATGGTTATGCCAGACGTACATATATGAGATATTGAAAGGGTTCAATATGGAAACAACAAGAAAGGTTCTTGCTGCATGGAAAGGATTGTATCAAGATTCAAGTGTTTCAACACTTGGTGAGTAAAATCACATGAATATTTTGATTGATTATACCGTGATATGTATATATCTAGATTTGTCCTATGCTCTAAATGTTATGAGCACATACCAGAATGATTCATAAGATGATCATTGGACGACAGTAATGATATTCTTATGAGCTTTGGAGGAACTAAGAATATATCATGTATAAGTGACAAATAGTTGAAGGTAGTTCATTGTAAAGTGTTACATTGATACTAGTTTTTTCACATTATACAAATTAAATTTATCTCAATTTATACTATGGGTGGCACAATGTACTGGAAAGGATGTTCCATGATGGATTTGGATGAGTTCCAAAGTTGAGACATTGTGACAGATACTACAACAAAAGGCTAAGTATATGAATGCTATAGTAGCAGCAAAGGAGGACATTTGTGTTAAGTAGTTTGTTATCAAACTAGGTGTGGTTCAAAGTGGGCTAATAATATGAAGATATATTGTATGAAAATAATATCAACATATTTTAACCCGAACGAACTAAAGGTCTCACCAAAGGACCAAATTTATGCAATGCCATCTCATTTGAGAATGAGTGATGCATAGAGACGCAAAGACATGCAAATACACACAGACCTAAAACTGTTAGATCTGGAGATTATGTTAACCACTAGAAATCACGTACATGCAACACCAGAAAGCCATAGGTGTTCAATACACAAAGTTTTTCAAACTCGATTATTGACTCTAGTGCAAGTGGGAGACTAAAGGGAATATGCCCGAGAGGCAATAATAAAGTGGTTATTATCTTATTCCATGTTTATGATAAATGTTTATTTTGCATGCTATAATTGTATTAATTGGAAACGTTAATACATGTGTGTTTAATAAACAAAATACAAAGTTCCTAGTAATGCCTCTCATATAAACTAGCTCGTTGATTAACAAGATGATAAAGGTTTCCTGATCATGGACATTGGATGTTGTTAATAACGAGGTCAAAACATTGGTGGAATGATGTGATGAACATTCATCCGAAGTATAACATTACGATCAAAATCATTATGTTTATATTGCTATAACATCATACAAGTAATCCTAGTCCTTAGACCATGAGATCATGTTAATCACTAACACCAGAAGAGTATCTTGATAACATGAAACGTCACACCATAACAGGGTGACTATAAAGGTAGGTTTAGTGCTATGAAGGTGTTATGTTGTGGCTCATGGATCAAGAGTGGGATTTTTCCATCCCGATGACGGATAGATATACTCTGGACCCTCTCGGTGATATCACATTGAAAGAGATTGCAAGCAAGTGATGTGATCACTAGAATGTTATATCACGGGAACGAGAAAAGAGTGCATGTCGGTAACGAGATCAAACTAGGTATTTGGATACCGATGATCGAATCTCGGACATGTAATATATCGTGAGACAAAGGGATTAAGTTACTAGCGTTAAAGATTCACACGATCACAAGAGTCATCGTTGAATGTGTGGGACTCAGTACGGATCTCTAGGTCCTGCTGTTGATTATTGATCGGAGAGGGGTCTCGATCATGTATGCATTATTCGCGAACCATAGGGTGACACACTTAAGGGACACCGACACCATTTGGAGCAAATATGTTTCAGATAAAGATTTAAGAAAGCGCTGGAATCATTTTGATGGAAACCAAAACTGTTTCGGGTGAAATTGCAGAAACTGATTCTGCATGTGATATTGAAATGTTGCAGGGGTTTTATGTGAATGTTTGTTACTTAAAGTACTTAACAAAATTCTGAATAAAATAAATAAAATAGTTTTATTTAATGAGAGCTTGCATTAAATTTGGTGGAAATTTAATGCATGTGAGTGGAAGTGTGAGTGGAGGCATATTTATGTGAGTGGAGCATCCACCACATGAATGATGGAAGAGGTGGGGACATCACCATGGCTGCCACGCCATGTCCCTTGGCTGTCCCCCTCTTCCCTATAAAAGGCCCCCTCTCCTCCTCACAACACACACCTCCTCATGAAGGATCTCTCTCCACCTCTAGTTATTCCTCATGGTCTCGGATTAGCGAGATACATGTTCCCAGTGGCTTTATCTAGAAAGGAGTTGCTGCTTCCGCTGCTTTGCTGGAGCAAGGGATGGAGGTTGTCAGGGTACCGTACGTGTGTACGATCACGGATGCACCGCTGCTTTGCGGTGTTGGACTTGGTGGTGCTGGACTTGCCGGAGCTGGATCTGATGGACGTGCTGGAGCCGGACCTGCTAGACTTCATCACGATCTTGAGATCGGCAAGTGTACGACTACATCATCCACGAGTTCCAACTCGTTAACAAAGCTTTGTTGTCTTCGAGGGTAAGTTCTCTATGGATGTATATCCACCCGTTGCTTGTATCTAGTAGATAGATCTTGGCATATAGTTCTCATCGTAGGATTTTTTTGTTTTCTATGCTGCGAACCCAACAATAAGTACCATAATTTTTGGAAGCTCTTTATGAGACTTGAATCCCTGCTTCCTTCTATGAAGGCCTTTCTTTTACTTTTATGTTGAGTCTCCATCTTCTATCTTTATGCACCCATTGAGAGAGCATAGTGGGCATTCTTAGTTTAATGTGCATTGTCCCAAAACTTGTTGGTTGATTCATAACTTTGATATTGCTTGTTCCTAAATTATTTGTATCTAGTCACCCTTATGAACTTTGAAGGTGTCCCATGCAATTATGATTTGCTACATTATGAGGGACAAGCTGAATGCCACTATGCTATGTTTTCTTTATGTGAAACAAACAAACGTCTTGCAAAGCATTGTTATTCATGAATCTTTTGTTTGTGCCTTTTCATGTTATAACATAGTTGCTATGTCTTATTGTTAGAACTATATCTTTCATGCTATGTTGAAGTACTTTCATCCCAGCTATCAATGTTTTACAAATACTTTGATCAAGTTTATGATGGTGCATGCCACCTGAAAAATTATTCTTTCTTTTTATCACTTACCTACTCGAGGACGAGCAGGAGTCAAGCTTGGGGATGTTGATACGTTGCAAACGTATCTATAATTTTTGATGTTCCGTGCTTGTTTTATATCTACTTTCTTATGTTTTGGCCACACTTTGGAGTACTTTTACACATTTTCTGGAACTAACCTATTAACAAGATGCCACAGTGCCAGTTGCCTG
The DNA here is from genome assembly GCA_910589775.1 of Avena eriantha. NCBI lineage: Eukaryota > Viridiplantae > Streptophyta > Magnoliopsida > Poales > Poaceae > Avena > Avena eriantha. Next base: position 109,106,370 of record OU342745.1, read on the forward strand.
TTTTCATCTGTTTTTGGTTCCAGAAAAGCCAGAAAATGAATATTCTCGGAATTAGACCGGACAAAAGCCAAAGTCAATATTTTACCGGAAGACTCACGGAGCCAGAAGACGAGACGGAGAGGGGCCAGGGGCTGGCCACACCATGTGGTGGCGCGGGCTAGCCCTAGCCGCACCACCAGGTGGTGTGGGCGCCTGGTCCACCCACTAAACTTGCCTGTTCACCTATAAGAAGCCTCCCGATGCAAAAACCCTAAATCATCCAGCCTCCAGCCACGAAAAGTTCCGTAGCACCGCTGCCACCGAAGGGGAGATTCGGGGGACATAAAGTCTCTGTTCCAGCACCTTGCCGGGATGGGGAAGTGCCCCCGGAGCCATCTCCATCGATCTCCACCGCCATCTCCATCACCGTTGCTGATTCCCATGATGATGAGGGAGTAGTTATTCCTTGAGGCTAAGGGTTCTACCGGTAGCTAAGTGTTCATATCTCTCTATGCATGATCATATTGTGATCATGAGCTTTGTAATCAAGTAGATCTACCTTTCTACTCAAGTGCTTTAATAGATCTCTGTTCTCCCCATGTGTGTGAAAGTGACAGCGTGCACACCATGGTGGCACTTAGGCTAGAGATTACAAATACTTGTTATGAGTTATATTGGAGTTGGATGACTTTATGAAATTGTGGTGTTTGTTGGAACCATCTAGTGCTCAAGGTGACAGTGTGTTGTTACCTAGATAGGAAAGGCTTACTTTGAGGTGTGCTGTTATAGCCCTACCATGGATTAGAGTGTCCAACCGGAGAGTAGTTAAGAGTAGTATCATGAAGATAATATATTTATATGAGAGTGTTCACTAGTGAAAGATGATCCCTAGGCCTTGTTTCTAAGCATTAAAACACCGTTCGCTACTAGATCTGTTAGATATTTGCTTGCTTCCATCTTTACTTCAGTTTGCCTTTAGTCTCTTCCATGCCATCAAGCTATTTTCTAGCACCGTTGTCTTTTATCCATACCACTTGTATTTCACTATCTCTTCGCACAACTAGTGCACCTATACACCTGCCAAGTGTATTGGGTGTGTTGGGTACACAAGAGACTTCTTGTATCTTGATTGCAGGATTGCTTGAGAGGGAATACCTTTGACCACTTCCTCCCCAAGTTCGATAAACCTTGGGTGATCTACTTAAGGGAAAACTTGCTGCTGTTCTACAAACCTCTGCACTTGGAGGCCCAACAACTGTCTACAAGAATAGAAGTGCGTAGACATTAGTGGGTTTCACTAACCAAAGCACGAGATCTCCTTCTCAGATACTCGAGGATTTATCTTTCGGCTATGATAGTGTCGGAGATTTTTCTAATATATTGTCAATCTGGACAATGCTAGTTCTTGTGCTTCTTCAAGAAAGTCGACATCATTTTCTCTGGCTTCCTTTACCTCGGACTCTATGTATTGGGTGACTCTCGGTGAGTCATGCACTATATTGGCTGGTAATATAGCTTCTACTCCATACACGAGAAAAAATAGCGTATAGCCGGTTGAGCGATTTGGTGTCGTTTTGAGAGTCCACAATACTACCGATAGCTCATTTATCCAACAATTGGCGGTTTGCTGCAGTGGCTCAATGATCCGAGGTTTTATCCTAGACAATACTAGCCCATTTTATCTTTCCACTTGTCCATTAGACTTCGGATGTGCGACCGATGCTATGTCGAGTCTTATCCTTTTTTTCATACAAAACCGAGTGAAAGCTCCCTCAACATAGTTTGTGTCGTTGTCTCTAATAATGCTATGTGGATAGCCATATATCAGGATAATATCCTTCAAAAATGACACAGTAATATGACCGTCACATTTTCTTATTAGCTTCACCTCTATTCACTTGGTGAATTTGTCAATCATTACCAAGATGCTGGTTGTTCTGGCTGACATAATGTTGCTCGACATTCCCCTGGCCGGCATTCCGATGACCGACTTTCTCTTGGTCAGCATTATTATGCCCGACATTCCCATGCTCAACAATCTGCTTTCCGGCAAAGGCCGGATCATATGCTAGCAGCTGCTTGTTCTTCTTGCTAGAATTCACACTCCCTTCATGCCTTGTTCTAGGATGAGGGGATGATGCTTGGCTGACATATTTGCCGGGAGCACCCCAGCCGAGTAAACGACCTGGGACCCTCCTGCACCACTCGGGTTTGCCTTACGGTATGACTCATTCTGACGGTTAGCTATGACCACTAACTCATTTACTCTCTCTTGCTGCTTGCGCCGAGCTTTGCTGGTCAAGCTAGATACCTCGGCTGCTGCTACCTCTACAACCCTAAGGTTCTTGGCCGGGGTGCTATATTTCATCTTACCAGCCGAATGACTAACTGAAATAGAAGATTTGGTTCTACCATCAGATGACTGCAAGTGCATAGATCGTTTGTAGCTAGTTTCGAAATAAAGATATCGATCCCACAAGGAGCAGTAAGCGAATGACCAAAATACTTTTAACTAAAACTAAACGTAGTACTTAAAGAATAACTTTGAGATGCAAGAAAAGTAGAACTGTTTGGGTTTTTTTGATTGAACAAAGCAATTAAAGTAAAGTAAAACTTAATGCCGAAAGTAAGAATCGCGTGTGTAAAAGAACTTGGAACTGCAATAGGGAAAAAGGTGTTCTTAGGGAGTGGTGGATACACCACTAGCAATTTAGACTAAGCAATCAACATTATTATAACGAATATTCTCATGATATGTATGTATATAGGAGGAGCTCCATATATGGACAAATAGGCAGCAACCACTGCTCACATCATCCTTCATAACCACAACTGATAGGTAAACGACATCAATCGTATTATCCCGCTATTCAGGGATTTCTCCTGTGGCATGGACATGGCTTTATGAGTTATCCTTGTTTCCTCAAGTTGGTACATAAAAATGACAATAGTTTTATAGTCACATTAAGTGTTATCATCCCTCTATCTACCAACAAGTAATCCCCTTCATCGAGTCCCCATAAGAGGCAAATATTAAGGAGGTGCACACCTCCCAACATCAAGATGAAGACAATTAACTCATACACATAATGATGTATAACATAATAATCTCTATCTTATCTCAATCATATGCTAGGGCTTCTCCATCTCCCTAAACTAATGATCTACTCAGACATGGAGGCAATCAACATCATGGCAATGGTAATGGAATCAATTGTACATGAATAGTTCTTATATAAATCCACAATGAGTAAGGAAATTACAATAAGATCTAGATGGGATGAAGATGGGATGTATGGAGATGATAGTGGTGCAGCGGTTGATGAAGATGAAGATCAATGCCTTAGCCTCCCAGATATGCGTAGGGCGAAGATGGATCCCTTGGGCAAATTCCCCTTCCAGATGCCTTCCGGAGGTGAGGTTTCGGTGATTTTTGGGTGTTTTGTATGTCGTCTCCATGATCCAAATGCACGGGGTGAAACTATTTGAGGAGGCGGTGGTGGCACCAACTATACGACTGCAACTATACGGCCGAAAAAAGTATTTCGGTCGTATAGTTGGTCATTAAACTCTCTGGATGCCTTGGTCGCTTCGGGTTTTCTTCTGGTGTTATTGATATTTCCCAAATAAGCTATTTATGTTGTTTTTGACTCCTTTTCTTCCCAGCACAACTGCTCCAAGGATTGTGTCCATTGTATCCATCATCTGTCCTAATCCTGGTGAAAATAGACATAAAATGTGCGCGCGGGCGCCAGAAAATACCAAGATCCTACGACTACAATGCAAACTAATAATATAAAACATGATGCAAATATGCACTCATCAACTTCCCCAAGCTTAGACTATTGCTCATCCCGAGCAAGTTTAGCTTAATGTATGTGAACCTCATATTCATGAAGGTGAGTCGATAAAATAAATGAGGCAGTTACAACATGTGTTTATCATATATGATACATAGGAATAAGTTCATGAATAGTACCTTACTCTAACCATCTGAATAATATTAGAAGGCTTCCACACCTTAGTGATCAACAGTTCACAAAAGATGAATCTCAACATGATGTAAACGTATTTGGTTCGAGCGAATGAGTTAGCAAGGTAGTCCCAAGTGTTTTTGATTAACATATTCACTTGGGATTCAAAATCTCAAAACTCTTCTTTGTCATACCACCATATAGTGGTGTATGCCTATTTGCTCTTTGCACATTCACTATTTTTCTTCTTCTTTTCTTTTCTCTTTTTTTATATATGCTCACACTTTTGTTTAAGTGCTGTAGAAAGAAGCTAGCCATACATTCCACTTCATGTAGGAATCCAAAGTTTAATGATCTCAATTACCAAATTCCAATTGTATATGAAGCATCTTTATGACTTGAAGATTCTACCTCGACTTGTCCTTACTCTATTTTGATAGCACTTTTAATTTTCCTTTGTTCAAGGTTTCTTTTTCAACTTGACTAACCAGATTATTTTTACTTTTGTAAATCAAACCATGAACTTACAACATATCAATTAAATTATCTTTATATGTTCCATTAATACCAATGCTGTGGAAGACTCCTATTATTATCATCAAGTGCAAGTAAAATTATACTCAAGGCATTCATATATCCAATAAGACAATCACAAGCTCAATAATGCTCCATATATGATAATAAACTCAGTATTTCACAAATGGGATCGACTATTCCTTAAGGGAATCCAAATGATGCAAACTTAATTTCTAAACTCGAACTAATGCAAAACTAAAATAGTAATATAAAACTTATAAGATAGATTACAAGGTATTAAAGATCTCCCCAAGCTTGGAATCAAGTCAGGTGGGATCAAATAACTCCTTGTTGGTACCTATTCCTCCTCCTGGGTAGGAAGAGTATTGCCCTCTTCTTCTGTGTTGCCATCTTTAACTATGCTTGCAAAGTGGATGCTGAGCTCGACCATTTCGTATTGAAGCTTCAAAATTTTCTTCTAGAGGAATTTCTTCTCATCTATCCACTCAAAAACAGTTTTAATCAAGAAACCAACTCTACAATCGATGTCATTGACCTTTTTCTCAAGGTCTTTGCTCATCATCCAGTAGGAGTCAATCCCTTCTACAATTGTTTCAACACATGCCTTTGAAGCTTTTTCCAACTCATAGATCTTATCATGAATCTCATCTTTCTACACCTTCTTAGGTTTAAGAGGTGATGGACCAAGAGGAGGTTTATAATAAGATCCTATATTGTACCGATAGGGATTAAAGAGATACTCATCCTTGCTCTTTCCATGCTTAGCTTGCCTCATCATCTCCATCCTTTGCGGTAACATGTCCTCCCAGTTCGGGAGAGGCTTGATCTCCGGGCTGGATGATGATGATGATGATCCTTTGGGTTCTACTCCTTCAATCCACTTCACGGGCTTCTCATCTTTCTTCCTCCAAATCTTGTTGACATGGAAGGGCTGCATGGCTTCGCTGCACGGATGTTGTTAGAGGGGCTTGTATAGGAATGGCGAGGATTTGTCGAGGCTGGAGGCTGTAGCTCTGCGAAAACTTAATGAAAAAGGTTAGATGCGATCAGCTTTAAAAGGGGAGGTCAAAAACACTAGCTGCCGTCCTTAACGAGCAACTATACGGACGCTGCCCGTACAGGTCCCACCATATAGTTACAAACCGACTATAAAATTTCTTCTACGGTGGAATCAACTATACGGTTGAAACTATACAGGCAGGAATTTTTATTCCTGCCGTATAGTTGGTCGTTAAACTATCAGTACCCAGAAAAGAGTTTTGTCAAAGGCATCGATATCTATACGACGACAACTATACGAGCAGAATTTTTATTCCCGCCGTATAGTTGGTCGTTAACTATCAGTACCTTTCGTGGACGGAAGGGGTGATGTCGAATCAACTATACAGCCGCAACTATATGGACAGAATTTTTATTCCCGCCGTATAGTTGGTCGTTAAACCCTCTGCATCCACAAACAAATTTCTGCTTCTCCAACAATTCTTTATTAATTTGAAACTTAACGAAATATCAAGTTTTGACAGAAAAATGACAGTTTAAATTTTTGACCAATATTGGCATTATCAATCTTCATTTTTCTTCGTTGGAGCTTCAAATGTTCCTTATTTAACACACGCTCATTAAAATTTAATTAAAAATGTAAAATCTTACTCAAACCTTTAGTTCGTGTGGGTTGCCTCCTGTGAAGCGCTCTTTTATGGTCAATAGCTTGACCGTATTGTTGCTCATTTTGTCTCGAGTCCATTCTTCTTGAAGTTGCCATACCTTGTATATCTTTGTTTAATCACCTCTTCTGGGGTGATCACTTGTATGGTGACTACACTTATATCTTATTTTACTCGTTAATGCTTGAAGTGTTGTCCATTTACCACCCATGAAAGAGAGGGTGTTTTTCCCTGGAGCTTCACTGCTCCTGATGAATAAGTTTCTTCAACTATATAGGGACCTTCCCACTTTGATCTGAGCTTCCCAAGAAACAACTTAAGACGAGAATTATAGAGCAACACTTTGTCTCCATTTTTAACAGTCTTATTTTCTATTTTTCTATCATGCCATCTTTTCACTTTTTCTTTAAACAATCTAGCATTCTCATAAGCCTCACTTCTAAACTCATCTAAAGCATGAATATCTAATAAATATTTTTCTCATGCTGCATTAAGATCATAATTGAGGTTCTTGATTGCCCCAAAAGCTTGGTGTTCCAATTCTAAAGGTAAATGACATGCCTTACCGTATACCGTCTTATAAGGTGTCATACCCATGTGATTTTAAACGTAGTACGGTATGCCCATAGAGTGTCATTTAACTTGTATGACCAATCTTTTCTTGATTTGTCCTTGAGTATGGTCTTTAATTCTCTATTAGAGAGTTCCACTTGACCACTCGTTTGAGGATGATATGGTGAAGCAACGCGGTGAGTTACTCCATATTTACTCAGGATTTTCCTGAAAGTTCCTTTTATAAAATGAATACCACCATCAGTGATTAAAAATCTAGAAACTCCAAACCTGGGGAATATAACATCCTTGATCTTCTTCACCGAGGTAGCTGCATCTGCATGACTTGTTGGAATAGCTTCAACCAATTTAGTAACATAATCGACAACAACAAGAATATGAGTGTAACCATTTGATTCTATAAAAGGTCCCATGTAATCCATTCCCCATACATCAAAGGGTTCGATTATAAGACTATAATTCATTGCCATCTCTTGTCTCCTACCTATATTACCTCTTTTTTGGCAAGCATGACAGTGTTCTACATACCTGTGTGCGTCCTTGAGTAAGGTGGGCCAATAGAATCCGGATTGAAGTACCTTTGATGTAGTTCGCTTGCCTGCATGATGTCCTACATATGGGATGTCATGACAAGCTTGCAAAATTGCATTAATTTCATGGTTAGGAACACACTTTCGAATCATCCCATCAGGTCCATGATGATATAGATACGGATCATCCCAAAAGTAATATTTAAGATCATTAAATAATTTCATCCTTTGATTTCTTGTCATACTAGGAGGTATAAATTTTACTGCGAGATAGTTAGCATAATCCGCATACCAAGGATCAACAATTTCAACATTTGCTAAATATTCTCTCAGAAATGACTCATTTATAGGCACGGGGTTAGTAATTATTCCCTCTATCCTAGAGAGATGATCTGCTACCGGATTATCCTTACCCCTCCTATCTAGTATTTGCAAATCATATTCTTGTAGTAATAGAACCCACTGAATCAACCTAAGCTTTGCATCTTTTTTCACAAGGAGGTGTCGCAAAGCTTGGTGATCCGTATGAACTATTACCTTAGAATTAATGATGTAAGATCTAAATTTTTCGCAAGCAAAAATTATAGCTAGGAACTCTTTTTCTGTAGTAGCGTAATTTTTCTAAATCTTATTAAGAGGTCTACTAGCGTAATAAATAACATTTAAATTCTTTCCGTCTCGCTGTCCTAACACATCCCCTAAAGCATAGTCACTAGCATCACACATGATTTCGAAAGGTTCATCCCATTTTGGAGATTTCATGATGAGTGCTGAAACTAATTTGTTTTTAAGGTTCTCAAAAGCTGCAATGCAGTTATGGTCTAAGTAGAATGGAGTTTCTTTCTGAAGAAGGTTTGTGAGAGGCATAGCTATTTTAGCAAAATCTTTTATAAAGTGCTTATAAAAACGTGCATGTTCCAAAAACATTTTTAAGTTTTTTATGTCATGAGGTATTGGAAGATTTTCTATAGCATTTATTTAATGTTTTATCTATTTCTATACCCTTCTACGAAACCTTATGCCCAAAAACTTTACCTTCTCTTTCCATGAAATGACATTGTTCCCAATTTGAAACCAAATTTGATTGCCTGCATCTCTGCAAAACTTTGGTTAGATTGTAGAGGAAGTTATCAAAGGTTGTTCCACAAATAACAAAATCTTTTGTTAGAACTTCCATAGTCTTCTCAACAAAATCATCAAAGATTTTTAAAACACATTCTTGAAAAGTCGCTGCTACGTTATATAAGCCAAACAGAATTAATCTATAAGCATATGTGCCATAAGGGCAAGTAAAAGTTGTTTTCTCTGGATCTTCCGGTTGTATGGCAATTTGAGAATATCCAGAATAACCATCAAGAACAGAAATAAGAATTATTCCTAAGTCTTTCTAAAATTTTATCAATAAATGGTATTGGTTTATGATTTTTCTGTGTCTCACAGTTTAGCTTCCTAAAATCAATGCACATACAAACAATAGGTCTTACAGCAACTAGCTCACCATCCTCATTCATAGCAGCATCAAGACCACCTTGTCTTGGTATGCAATGAGCTAGGCTAACCCACTTACTATCAGAAATAGGATATATTATGCCAACATCTAATAAGGGTATAACCTCTTTTCTTACTACTTCTTTCATTTTCGGATTAAGCCTTCTTTGTGTATCAACTATAGGTTCAGCATCATCAATCATGGTAATCTTATGTGTTACAATAGATGGATCTATTCCTTTAATATCACTTAGAGTATATCCAAAGGCTTCACGATGCTTAACCAAGACCGAAATGAGTTTATTTGTTCCATTTTCTGATAGATTTTTGCTAATAATAGGACATTTATTTTCATTATCTAAAAACTCATACCTCATATCGTCTGGAAGTTGTTTCAATTCAATTGGCGGAGGTTCTTCATCTCCTTTTCTTACCAGTTCTTCATAGTCATGTGGATTTCGTGCTTCTGGAACTGAATCAAGGTAATCATCCATGTCTTCTCTCTCCTCATCATCCGGTGCTTCCTCCCAATCAATTAGGCTCCTTTCTAATTCATCTTGTGGAGAACTGAAATGGATTGCGGCCATCTCGGCAATTGTTTTCTCTTCCTTGATATCTTCCACTTCATATGGCCTCTTCTTTAGTTTGGCGAAGTGGAATGCCATTTCCTCTTCTCCAAACATTAGTGAAATAGTCTCCTTATTATTATCAACCCGAGCTTTGGTTATGGAAACAAAAGGCCTGTCTAAAAGAATAGGACAAAAAGAATGTCGAGGCATGTCAACAATATGAAAATCAAGGGGGTACATGAGTGATCTAATTAATACATAGGTATTTCTGATAACACCTTCTAGTTTTATATTAGTTCTATTAGTCAATTTAATAGTAGTATCTACCCATTCCACATCTAGATTATTTAAATTGTAACAAAGTTCCTCATAAAGTGATGAAGGCATAATATTTATAGTGGAAATCGGCTCACAAATTCCGTATAAGAAAGTTTTTCCACAATGTATAGGATTCATAGGTTCAGAAGTTTCAATACCTCGTAGCTTACCTTCGATTAATTCTGAGGTTTCAAAGTCTAGCATAACCACTTCATTATCAACTGTTCGTGCTTCCATAAGATCCTCCAATATAACATTATTTATATGGGTAGCTTCAGGGTTATTTTCTAGCTTCTTTAATATTCTTTTTATTTGTTCTTTCTCTTTTTGCTTTTTCTTGATATTCTCTTGAATAGGTGCAGAGAAGAACTCTTCCATTAGCGCTTTTGCATGCTTCTTTTCTTCCAGGGGAGGTGTGTGGATGTGTCGAGGAGGAGGAGGAGGCACCGCCCCGGGCGCACATGCAAAGGCCCATAAGAAGCGTTAGACAACGCTTGATTGAGACCACGCATAAGCCTGGCCTCGAGCGGGGCCACACGTAGAAGCACAGACGGCAAGGCGCTACGTAGACATGCCCAGAATGTTCGCAGATGACCACGCTTAATCTTTTACTAATCAATAATCTAGATGGCTCTCGTCTAAGATCCAACGGTTATGAAATCACTTGCCAGGAGTGCTCTCAGCTGCCTCCCTTTTGCTCAGGATTAAGTCTATAGATAATTATTGTGCCTAGAGAGATATAAAATTGTGCACGATCCCTTGTTATCATTGCCTTGTCAACGACATAGCCATGGCGGGATGGAAAACTGATGTGAGAGTAATATGGTGTGGCGACGGTGTCTAGAACAGAATTGGGCACACGCAAACACAACAGTGTATCTAGTTTCGTGTAACATCCCAAACTTTAAATCCATATATTACTAGAAGCATTCATTCATGGCATTTGCATCATGGCATTATACAAGAAAAGTTTCATATAAATACCCTTCTCACGAAACCCTATGTTGATTTTCCCCCACATAGTCCCATAAGAGACAAAGGGGGTTTTGCAAACCCAATTTTCTAAACTATGAAAAAAGGTTGCAAGTGTGATCCGATAATGATCTACCAATTTTTACAAAAATTAAGAGACCAAATTCATTGGATTTGGGGTTAGTATCAAAAACTTATTAAGAAAATACAAAAAAAGAAAAAGAAAAGGAAAATCGAAACCTAACTTAAGTGGGCCAGCTGAAGCCAGCCCGCGACTAACTACCAGGTGCTCCAGGTGACCGAGCGGCGCGCCCTGTGACCGCGCAGTTGGGCCAAGCCGACCCTTCCGTGCAACCCACCAGTCCCCCCGCTGCGATTGACCGTTCAACCCCACTAATCCGCACCTTCCTCGCGTCAAGTCTGGGATGAACTTGACCGGCCGCACTGTATAACAACAAACTTCGACCAAATCCGAACGAATCTGTTCCTCTCGCTCGAAGTTGAACCCTCTACACAATCCTCGAGCCACGCCGCCTCTTAGTCCTAAAACAATTCAACAAACCGCCATCGGGATGCCGAATTATAAGTTGAATCCGATCTCGCCAGAGAGCATCACCACCCGAGCTCGGACGTCTAGGTTTCTAGGCCTCCCCTCTCTACTGGTATTTCTGATAACACCTTCTAGTTTTATATTAGTTCTATTAGACAATTTAATAGTAATGTCTACCCATTCCACATCGAGATTATTTAAATTGTAACGAAGTTCCTCATAAAGTGATGAAGGCATAATATTTATAGTGGAAATCGGCTCACAAATTCCGTATAAGAAATCGGCTCATAAATTCATTCTATTTTCATTATTAAGCCCTCCATAAAAAGTGTGAGTGATTAACCAATCAGGCAAACGATGATGGGGGCAATTATCTAGATAGCTCTTGTACCTTAGATACCCTTCATACAAACCCTCATCAGGATTATTTTTAAAACTGATAATAATACCTCTCATCCTGTGAGTTTTGCTTTTTGAGTAATATTTTGATAGGAAATTGGTTGTCAATTCCGTCCAAGTCCTTGGTGCTTATGCACATAAAGATATATACCACTCGCAAACATTATTAGCGAGAATTTTTCTAAACAACTGGGTTTTAACCATATCGAGATTACAATCGTCGAATATAAAGGAACTCAGAATGTCTTCAAAGAATTGTAAGTGTCCATATGGACTCTCTTCATTAGTTCATGCAAATTTCTTAGAGTGTAGTAATTCAAATAATAAAGGGTAGATCTCAATTCCATCCATATTTATGCTTTTATTGACATTATAAAAGCATCCATGGGCGAACCCATTTTTCTTACCGCCTCAAGCTGGATTAAATGTTGAGTGTTGTCCATTGTTGCAGTCCTGCAACTTAAATTAAAAATTAGTACAACAAAAGTAAATAACTAAAAGCAAAGTGAATTATAGCGCTAAGCTCCCCGACAACGGCGCCAAAAAATACCTTGATGACTGCAAGTGCATAGATCATTTGTAGCTAGTTTCGAAATAAAGATATCGATTCAACAGGGGGCAGTAGGCGAAAGACTAAAATGCTTTTAACTAAAACTAAACGTAGTACTTAAGGAATAACTTTGAGATGCAAGAAAAGTAGAATTATTTCTGGATTTTTGATTAAACATAGCAATTAAAGTAAAGTGAAACTTAACGCAGAAAGTAAAAATCACGTATGTAAAAGAACTTGGAAGTGCAATAGGGAAAAAGGCGTTCTCAGGGAGTGGTGGATACACCACTAGCAATTTAGACTAAGCAATCAAGATTATTATAACAAATATTCTCATGATATGTATGTATATGGGAAGAGCTCCATATATGGACAAATAGGCAGCAACCACTACTCACATCATCCTTCATAACCATAGCTGATAGATAAACGACATCAATTGTATTATCCTGCTATTAAGGGGTTTCTCCCGTGGCATGTATATGGCTTTATGAGTTCTCCTTGTTTCCCCAAGTTGGTACGTAAAGAATGACAACAGCTTTATAGTCACAGTAAGTGTTATCATCCCTCCGTCTACCAACAAGTAATCCCCTTCATCGAGTCCTCATAAGAGGCAAATATTAAGGAGGTGCACAACTCCCAACATCAAGATGAAGACAATTAACTCATACACATAATAATGTATAACATAATAATCTCTATCTTATCTCAATCATATGCTAGAGTTTCTCCATCTCCCCAAGAACTAATGATCTACTCAGACATGGAGGCAATCAACATCATGACAATGGTAATGGAATCAATTGTAAATGAATAGTTCTTGTATAAATCCACAACGAGTACGGAAATTACAATAAGATCTAGATGGGATGAAGATGGGATGGATGGAGATGATGGTGGTGCAGCGAATGAAGATGAAGATCGATGCCTTGGCCTCCCAGATCTGTGTAGGGCGAAGATGGATCCATTGGGAAAATCCCCCTCCAGATGCCTTCCAAAGGTGAGTTTTTGGCGATTTATGGGTGTTCTATATGTCGTATCCCCGATCCAGTTGCACGGGGTGAAACTATTTGAGGAGACGGTGGTGGCGCCAACTATACGACCGCAACTATATGGCCGGAAAAAATATTCCGGTCGTATAGTTGGTCATTAAACTCTCTGGATGCCTTGGTCTCTTCGGGTTTTCTTCTGGTGTTATTGATATTTCCCAAATAAGCAATTTATGTTGTTTTTTGACTCCTTTCTCCCTAGTACAACTGCCCCAAGGATTGTGTCCATTGTATCCATCATCTGTCTAATCCTGGTGAAAATAGACATAAAATGTGCGCACGAGCACCGTATAATACCAAGATCCTACGAGTACAATGTAAAATAATAATATAAAACATGATGAAAATATGTGCTCATCACCATCCCTAGCTATCTCCGCATTGAGGTTTTTGCCCCGGTTATGCACATCTTCTATGCGATCTGAATCAAACCCATGGGCTCTGTTATACTCATGGAGAGTTATGTAGCTCTTGCCAGGCTCGAGTTACCTGGACTGCCTCCTTTAGAAGTTTCTAGCGAAGCTCATCTAGCTCAGCCTGTGCCTTATCTGGATCTATAATAGGAGCAACCGACATTGCCATTTTCTTGATGGTTGCCTACAGAGGGTTCTGCCTTGCCGGCACGCTACTACCGGCAATGTTCTCTGGCTTCTCCAGCAGAGGGAATCTTAACCTGGGGGCCTTGGGAGTGGTATCCACCTCCTCGATAACGGCTTTGCCGGCATCAACTATAGGTGCGGTCATCATTACCTCTACATAGCTAGCAGAGCTATCGATACATTGGCAACGAGCTACACAGAGAGCAGGTGGATCTGTAGCGACCAACACCTTCTGCGGGTACTTGCAGGAGATGTCGATGGTGACGTAGATCTAGTGCGTGCCAAAGGTCACGAACTTGTCGTTCCTCGGGAGAGGCCTGTTGCCGAATCATCCAAGGTTGTTGCTGACAAAGTTTAGCGAGCCGAGCCTATAGACGATGCCAGAGACTACGTGCTCACCAGAAGTGATGAGGTTTCCCGTATGGATGTAAACTCCAGTCAGTGCCGCTACTAGTCCTATGGTGGGTGCCAACTATCGTGGTGGTGTCCTTGTAGATGCTATATGATGGCTTGAGTTGGGTCCGAATGGATGCCGGAGGATTAGGGGAGGATGAAGTGGAGACCGCACACAGAACACACACAAGCACACATGATGTACCCAGGTTCAGGGCTCTCCTAGTGAGATAAAACCCCTACTCCTGTATCTATCTCTCTATATCATTGCCGATTACTGTAGGTTACAATGGATCCTTGAGCTATATGCAAGAGGAGGAAGAAGGAGCTCTCTACTCTATCTCGATGCTATGGGGAGTAATGAACTACTCAAGAATTGACCCATTTCTAGGAGGCCTTGGGTCACCTTATAAAGGGGTGCCTAGGTTACAAGTTAGGGAACATGTGGCACCAAATATGCTCTACAGATGCTTCACAATGTCGTTGCCTTGGGCCGAGATGCTTCTCCTGTCGTGGGGTCGCTCCTAGATACCCTCGATGGGATTTGACGTGCCCATCCCTCTTAACGGTATCCACACCGACAACGTTCTCCTCCCGAATATCCTCGATGTGACTATATAGCGTAACCCGTGGTCACGCCACCACTAAACCAGGAGCATGCCTGATCCTCTTCGAGATTCTTGGGAATGGACTGGAGCATTGACTTTGGAACCGGCATATGATCTTTGATCATACGCTGGTCCCTATGTCAGCTTCAAGGCTTCAGCCAATATAACTCGGCCTGGTCGTACCTGCGTACAAGAGGAAAAATAGATCATGTTGATATATCATTTATATGTCGGCTTATGCCGCCACCCCTATGTTGTCCAACCTTAGTTTTGGTCAACCTCTTGACTTCTTACTTTACATTGCCTTTACCCTACCGGGGGACATCCCCCCGACATGTATCTAGTCAAACCTACGTCACTTACTTTAGAACGATGCAAATACTATGCATATGCCCCATTAGTAATCATAAAATTTCATGTTTTCAACTGTGCTTCGTGGCATCTTTTTATTTTTGACCATTTGATCGTGTTTTCAGGCATTCAAGATTTACTTTGCTTGGTTCTCTCGCGGCACTAACTACTCTGTAATCCTATCATCTCTCCTTCCTTACTTTTGCCACCGGTACAACTCCTTCTCACGCCCCTTCTAGAAATGTGACCTTCGTATCTTGTCACTTCAATTAAAGTTTCTTTGTTTCTCTTCAGCTAACAACATGCGCCTTTTGTATCCTGCAAGACCCTAGACATGTCGTAGTGATGAAAACGTTTGTTTTGACACCTGTAGGATCTCCATGTTGTTAAAGGGGCCTAGAGGTAGGCCCCCGGACAATGTCAGAAATGACCGTTTCCATGGAGCCTGCCATAGGGGACAAAACATGGCCTTGCTGCATGCGTGGGGGAATGGGAGAGAGACGTTGTGTCCCTTCGGGAACACGCGCCATAAATCCTTTCACTACCCACTCATCTTACTGTAACACTCCTCTCTCTTTCCCTTGGCGGTTCCACTGTCTGCAACGAATCTGTTGCCAACCATAAATGTCGACGATCATGGGTTCATCATAGTTTCCAATGACCTAACGTTTGTTTGTTTCCTGAACGGTCATACGCATTGCAACTGTTGAACACACCTTGTTGGCCGCAACTACTCCATCACTCGCGAGGGGCGGTGAGTTGTATCCCTTTTTATCTAAGCTTTTTTTACTATAGATTTGCATGTATGTGTTTAGGGTTAGTGTTCTTGATGACATGTGGTGTAGATCGATAGGGATAATCGATGTTTAGGATTTTTTGGATTTGGGGTTTACTGTTGCTAATAGATGAGTGTGGTTTGTGTTCTGGTTCGTTTTCTTCGGATTTTTGGTTTGTGCTTTCTTACCACCCGCACTTCAGAGTAGGTGTTTCATTACTGTTCACTATTAGATTCATTATTAGCTGATGATTCAACTTGTGGGAATTTGTGGATGAATATTTGCACCTAGTTAGCCAATAATTAATCAATGATAGCATGTAATTTCGGGACGGGTTGTCGGGCGTGGTGGTGTGTATAAACCACATTATTTGTGCAGTGATTTGGTTCGCTAATCCCGTCTCTGAGAATGATGTGTGTATGTTACCACATGTTGTAAGTTTCTGACACTAGAAAACATGTACTATATGTGGCAATGTTTCTATGTTTTCCAATTGCCAATTATTAGAGCAGTTCCACGTGCATTAATTTTGGGAGATGGGTTTTAATACCTACTAGACGGAAATGCGAGCTTCGCCTTGCCGCCTGCAAGGCATTGCCACCTGGTGTGGTTACAATGTATTTAGCAGCGGTAAATATTTTTTAAATTTTGTCATATAGATTTCATGGTCATGTTGTGAACATATAAGTTGTGAACATATAACTGAACACCATTATACTTGCGGATGAACATATAGGTATGTTGAAAGGTTATTAGTGCGGAAGGATTTGTGAACTTTGTATAACCGAACCAAACAATGTTTCTTTTCCATGCAATTTCATTCTTAAAGTGATTCTTCGAATCCTTAAATATCCCGTTGTCTGTAAGCAAACGAAAATCAATGCTTCACCATGCATCAAAACCTAGAAATTTTAAGAAATGCTATAAGTTTGTACATATAGTGCAAGCATGGGTTATAAACAGCACAAGTTCAGGTCACGGAAATAGTCGCTAGATGATAACAAGAATAATTTGAGTAAAATGTCCTTGATCTGAACAAATATGCAATTTAGCAGATCTGAACAAATATGCAATTTATCATTTAGATGATTTAATTTCATTTCCATTCAACGATGCAAGTGCTTCAATACATAGGGTAAACAACATTTAAGAAGAAATTTTCTAGAGATCAAATAAGTCAAAACTATTAAAACAGGAATCATGGTTACTTGGTTCTCATTTTTTGTTAGTTTGTATGGCTCCAAACTAGAAGATCATTTGAAAGCTAAACACTAAAACAATATTAATTGGTAATTAGATAAAATACAAATATCATCGGAATATAATGTATATCTTAATTGAGAGCATTGCGAGGAAATCATATGATACTATTCCGTTAAAATCAAAGGTGCAATACATGCCAATGGAAACTGATAATGTAATAGAAGAGTGAAACTTTCATGAAGTTTGGAAGAAATATATAAAAACAATTTACATCCTTTCAAAAACACTACCTCGATCTGTTCATTACTACAATGCATATATGAAATCCATTTCCACAAGACATATTTATGGAGAAATTGTACATTAGAAATTATGGAATGACGAAAAGTCAAAATAACTTTGTAATGTAAAACCTATACAAATTTCCGTGGGATTATGCAGAATGATACAATCAAGAGTATATGATCCTAAGATGCATTACAACGAATGGAGAATAAATGTAGAGGAAAATAGTTAGCTGTGAGGATTTTACTTTCTATACCTTGGTAAATAAGTGCCTTGTGGTTATAGAGATGAAACTGTTAGTTTGTGACCGCCCTAGCCCTACTCGTTAGCATCTAGGAGGTGCACTGTAAAAAGGAGATAAAAGGACATCTAATCAAGGGAAAAAGACTAGCCATGAATCAAGAACAAATAATTCACATTAGTTTTTTTGAAATGAATAATTCACATTAGTATCTTTGTCCAAGATGACATCTTAGATGTGATTTTGGACTATTCTACTAGTTATGCATGTATTGCCCTCTTACAGACTTGTATACTAAGCAAGCATCGTTTTCATGAAACATACACGCTAGGGGCTTGTCAATGCAAAACTAAATTTTATATTATGGTATATACAGCTAGTTGATCGGGGCATTCTCAAATACTGGCTCATCATAGTGAATTAATGATCACAACCCTAAAACAGAAAATGGTGGCCCTAGGAATGATGATTGTTGTGAAAAGCATGTCGGTGACATTTTTCTCTAGGTAATAGGTATTATGAGAGCAATCATGTTACAGTCCCATGGTAAAACCCTAAGATGGTATGTTGTATGTTCAACTAAATAATTAAAATCGTTTACGTAACTTATGTTCTTACTTTATAAAAATAGTAGACAGAATGATTTGAAAAATCACCATTATATACCTGAATTTAACAATCGTTGTCATGATTACTTCATATTCCTTCACAAATAAATAAACGCCCAATAAACCATCGCAAATTTGAGGAGCATCAACAAACTTCAGGCCTTATCTAGCAACATTAGCAGGGAAAGTGAGAACTGTCCAGCTACACACTGCTTAAAAGCAGTTGAACATATCTCGGTTGTCTAAAATTCAAAGAACATACCTAAAACATCGATGGTGATGATTAGCATAAATGAAGCCATTGCATTGTAGGCAACACAATCTAATCACATGTACCTGTAATCTTTCCTAATTAGGCTTGGTCACCTTCAGCCATATAACTATACCGAAACCTAGAGACCGCTCGAAGACGAACTGCGGAAAGAAGAGAAAATCTCATAGTTGTATCTGGAGCAGGAAAATAAATAATATGAAAGAGGAGCCTTCAAGTGTTTGCTGATGGATGAGATCAACTGACTGGCTTCATGTCATTCTCATCATACTAAGAAGAGGAAGCGAACATGGCCAGTGGTTTTCACGTGACAAATTCTGGTGGTCAGACTGTGTAATCTTTCTATGAATAATATTTCTCTAAACAGTCACAGTAACCATTAGCAGCAAGGTTCTGATATATGTATATGTATATATCTTCATTCTCTCCTTTGTATCTCTCATGCTTCCATACTCCCTTGAATTGCTTCACGCCTTCACTTCATATTGTTAATACTTTATAAGATAAACATGCACCGTTAATTTGGGGGATATTTGTAAATGTAATTTATTGGCCTAGTTAGGCATCAATAAAAAAAACCAAGAGTTTCTTTTTTTACATATACATGGTTTAGGAAATTGGTACTGAACAATCTTTGAAAGTGGCATCAATCCGTAAGCGGCGAATTGAGGAGAAGTGCTCAAAAATATATTTTACTACATCTAGAACTACACCTACATTTCAAAGGTGACAAAAGGAAAACACTTGGTTGTAAAAGTTTAGAATAATATATAGCCTTTCCTAATGCTCCTAACATATAATGAGAAGGCATAAGTAAATTACATTTGTGAAAGACTCGAAGAATATACCTAATTACGTACTCTAAATTCATGTGCTAAATCACCACTTGTATAGGCCTACTTACCCTATCACTTCACTACCCAGGTTCATGTGTATGTAGTGTACAACACACAAGGATGTCTAGATTACTGCATCTCTAGACTTAACAGAACATGAACAAAAAGTTATAATAAATAGGATGATGGGCTAGCGGAGTTTGAAGAGAGAAGAAACCTTATACTCCCTCCGACCAAATTAGTTGACTCAGATTTGTCTAGATTCAAATGTATATAAACTTGTTTTAGTGCTAGATACATCTGAATCTAGACAAAACCAAGTCAACTAATTTGGGTGAGTGGGAGTAAAATAAATCTAGGAACGAAATAGTTTGCACCCATGCTTTTGAACATATTGTTCACCGCTCACTTAAGAAGAAAATCGATCCATATGGACACAACATGCTCAACAGCCCTCTTGAGATCGAACATGAGAAACCCTTCAATCGAACAGATATACACTACTCCCCCCGTTTCAAAATATAAGATGTTTTAGCTTTGTGAAGGAATGTATCTAGACCCTTTTAGTGTGTAGGTTCATTTAGGTTTAGAGTTAACCTACACACTAAAGTATGTCTAAATGCACTCCTTTCACAAAGCTAGAATATCTTATATTTTGAAATAGAGGGAGTACATGGCTGCTGACACAAGAGACTATGAAGGCACAAGAGCCATACATAACTACAATTTGGTGGAGTTCATGAATCATGATGGCATAGTTCATAGTTGCCACACCAGAGCACGAGGATGACCACATATGTGAGATACTTCAGACCAAATCTGCTACTGCTAAGTAAATATCAGGACGAATTGCTCAAATGTAGTTTTCATCAGAAGAAAACTGAGGCTCAGATACACCGTCGTCTTCACCGTCAACGACAAAGATGCTTTCAAGGATACACCATTGCTAGAGCCGGGACTCGGTGTTGGCCGGCGTGGAAGCCAACATGCTCGTGTGCCGACCGAGGGACCCGACCTTCGAGATAATCTCCATTAGCTTGATCACCTACCACTCCTGTCCCACGGGGGTGCTAGAAATTCGGCTCACCTGAACCGTCCACGCACCCAACGGTGCCGTCGACTCCACCCTCTACAGCGGCCTATGGTTTGGAACCACGCACCTCGGCGCCGGCAGGAAGGCAACCACCTTGTGCTGCCTTATCCACCTCTAGGCTAGGCTCAGCACCCTTGATATTGTGCACCACATGTAACCATCCTCGCCGATGCCACGCGCTGGCGCAAGGAGCTGGACACCCCTGTGGAGATCGCGGGGGAGGTCACCGTGTTGCTCGGGTCCCACTACTTATCCGTCGGCATCGACAACCGTCATTCCGTCTACCTCAAGGTCGTCGAGTGGGACAACCTCTCCGAGATGCAAGACCATAGATGAATAAAAAGATTGGGGAATACCAGGGATGGAATTGGTCCCACACAGCAGCATCACGGTAGCATCAGATGGCCTCAAAATGCCTGCATGTGACCAGACTTAAGACTATATAGATAACAATATATAAACTGTTACAAAAAGAAAAAAGAGCTAGCATGCAAGAACTATTTATAAACTAAGTCAGCGAATCTAACCAAGCCAAGAAACTACTCATATACCCCACGCGTTACAGTGGAAATGTGTAGATATGCAAGGAAAACTTTCTCTCTTTGAAAAAATGTTAAGCATAACTACTTCCAGGTACATAGTGCCACTTTTTTTTCAAATTTAATTTTGGACCAGTAATGAGATTCTGATTGACGAAATACTAATTTAAAATAAATGGTATGCAGTAACTCACCCTGAGCTTACAGGCAATAACCCAAGTGTAGATTTTATCAATCACCCAAGTGTAGAACCAATCTTTAGGAGGGAGACAAATATCAATATAAATATCAATTTTCAATATACATTTAAATGCTTGTCGGAGTGAGATAAAATAATTAAATAATTCATCCTCTTACATTTAATAAATCATTGCAGACTAACCAAACAATCCCCACTAAAACTTAAGGTGGAAACCATAATTACAAAATCATATTTTAGCACGAACCTCCGTGTTCTTTTAGACCAATGGACCTCTATCTTCACAACGCTAGTAGATCGAAAAAGGAAACTCAATTGAGGAAGCAATGGCACACTCCTTATCATCATTAAGAAATCCTATGCCATTGAGTATTTGAGTAGTTGATATAACATTTTAATATACACATTCTATAAAATATCTAAACTAATTCCGTGGTGTTCGCCAATGCATCCACATAGACACACTAAAAAAATGGAACCTAGCAATAGTCCCGCCAAAAAGGAAAAGGAATGAATCTGTATATTTGAACATAATGTCAAGGTTAAGATAAATTGCTTGAGTGGCTGAGTGTGAGCATACAAATCATGGTATACATACCTTACTTTTCAGAAACATAACAACAGAGCAAAGGGCAGGTTCATCTTTTAATTAATCATACCAAGAAAGCACCATTACCGTAGTTTCTTGTATTTATTCAGAGCACGCATATTAATTTTACATATATATAGGGGTTAAAAATCTGGCTTTTAACTACATATATAGGACTATCTATGTTCCAAGGAATAAACAATTCAAAATTGTATTGCTGAAAAGATCAGTATCTTCAATTAACTACTCCAAACTGTCCTGCATAAGATGATAAAAAAAGATCTAAACTAATAAACAATGTATTGGAAAAGGAGTTTAAGTGACATATCAGGACTTGGAAACATGTGCAGGTGCGTAGGTAAAGAAAGCATTGCATCGATTAGTAATTACTACCAACATTATTCCAATGAATAAGGCTTGTCATGTAGAAACATCTGGTATAAGAAATCAGTTAACTTATAATGCATAACCTAATTAATAGAAGGTGTAGAATATTTGTTGCGTGGACTTGTAGGGATCCAGGGATGACAACATGCGTATAGTACTGAGAGCAATCGTTGGTGAATTAGACTTTCAGTTAGCTGAGGTGCAGTGAGGCGCAGTTCTCTGTATGTCCCATGCACATGTAGCCGAGGGCCTATAAACATATACACAGAAGACATAAATTAACACATCCAGATACGATGGATGCAGATAGATTATCTTCGGAATCGTACCACGCAGATACACGGATGTAAGTCACCAATGACGTCAGGCTTTCTACCGGTGCACACCATCTTGGCCCATAGTGAGCTCATCAGATGTTGGTAGGTGCGTGCCTGCCTGACCGTCGTCGACGGTGTCATCAGACTTCCAGCAAGCCACCAACAGAGAATTTAACCCACGATTAGGCACATCGGCAGTGAGCAGGGAGAAGATACGGCGATGATAGAAAATTTCCTAGGCAGATCTAGATATACTAATTGCTGGAGGAAACGAACCTGTGCAGCTATTACTTGAGGGGGTCGCACGAGAAATCTTCTCTGTCAAGCGCTCTCAGCTCGCCCTTGCCTAGTCTCACGCGCGTCGGTGGACGAAAACCTAGAACACATGAAGTAAGGAAGATGAGTGTGGCCAACTAACGTATGGCAGTCCTCATGGCCACGCTGGGCGGGCTCGCGCCCTTGTCCCCCACAATGTCCTCGAGCCATGTCGCACCTCCTTGGTGCCCGCCTGATGTCTATCCTACCGGAAGCCCTCCAGATCCCGCTCATCGTGCCTCTTGTTCAGCCACCATAGCTCGAGGCAGGATCTAGGAGAGCAGGGAAATGCCGTCCATTTTGGTTGCTGGTGATTGTAGACGGCGGTGAGTTCTGATGTGGAGAGAGAGAGAGAAGAGGGGGTGGCACCGGGCACGACGGGGACGGGAGAGGAGACGTAGGGAGGGGAGAGAGAGGGGAAGGGGAGGTGTGTGGATGTGTCGAGGAGGAGGAGGAGGAGGCACCGCCCCCCGGCGCACACGCAAAGGCCCACAAGCAGCGTTAGACAACGCTCGATTGAGACCACGCATAAGCCTGACCTCGAGCGGAGCCACACGTAGAAGCATAGACGGCAAGGCACTACGCAGACGTGCTCAAAATGTTCACAGACGACCACGCTTAATATTTTACTAATCAATGATCTAGATGGCTCTCGTCTAAGATCCAACGATTGTGAAACCACTTGCCAGGAGTGCTCTCAGCTGCCTACCTTTTGCTCAGGATTAAGTCTATAGATAATTATTGTGCTTAGAGAGATATAAAATTGTGCACAATCCCTTGTTGTCATTGCCTTGTCAACGACATAGCATTGGCGGGATGGAAAAACTGATGTGAGAGTAATATGGTGTGGCGACGGTGTCCGGAACGGAATTGGGCACACGCAAACACAACAGCGTATCTAGTTTCGTGTAACATCCCAAACTTTAAATCCATATATTACTAGAAGCATTCATTCATGGCATTTGCATCATGGCATTATACAAGAAAAGTTTCATATAAATACCCTTCTCACAAAAACCTATTTTGATTTTTCCCCACATAGTCCCATAAGAGACAAAGGGGGTTCTACCAACCCAATTTTCTAAACTATGTAAAAAGGTTGCAAGTGTGATACGATAATGATCTACCAATTTTTATAAAAATTAAGAGACCAAATTCATAGGATTTGGGGTTAGTATGAAAAAGTTATTAAGAAAATACAAAAAAAGAAAAAGAAAAGGAAAAATCAAAACCTAACCTAAGCGGCCAGCCGAAGCCAGCCCGCGACGAACTACCTCGTGCTCCAGGTGACCGAGCGGCACGCACTGTGACCGCACAGTTGGGCCAAGCCGACCCTTCGATGCAACCCACCAGTCCTCCTGCTGCGATTGACCGCCCAACCCCACCAATCCGCTCCTTCCTCGCGTCGGGTTTGGGATGAACTTGACCGGCCGCACTGTATATCAACAAACTTCGGCCAAATCCGAACGAATCTGTTCCCCTCGCTCGAAGTTGAACCCTCTACACAATCCTCGAGCCACGCCGCCTCTTAGTCCTAAAACAATTCAACAAACCACCATCGGGATGCCAAATGATAAGTTGAATCCAATCTCGCCGGAGAGAATCACCACCCGAGCTCGGAAGTCTAGGTTTCTAGGCCTCCCCTCTCTACTGGTATTTCTGATAACACCTTCTGGTTTTATATTAGTTCTATTAGACAATTTAATAGTAGTGTCTACCCATTCCACATCTAGATTATTTAAATCGTAACGAAGTTCCTCATAAAGTGATGAAGGCATAATATTTATAGTGGAAATCGGCTCACAAAATCCGTATAAGAAAGTTTTTCTATAATATATAGGAGTCATAGGTTTAGAAGTTTCGATACCTTGTAGCTTACCTTCGATGAATTCTCAGGTTTCAAAGTCTAGCATAACCACTTCATTATCAACTGTTCGTGCTTTCATAAGATCCTTCAATATAACATTGTTTATATTGGTAGCTTCGAGGTTCTTTTATAGTTTCTTTAATATTCTCTTTATTTGTTCTTCCTCTTTTTGCTTTTTCTTGATATTCTCTTGAATAGGTGCAGAGAAGAACTCTTCCATTAGCGCTTTTGCACGCTTCTTTTCTTCTAGGGGTTTATGGGATTCCCATTCTATAGGTACCTATAAACACCCTGCATAATTCTCAATAATTTTCTTTATTGAGTAAGAATCAATACCAAAGGTTTTAATCATTGCACAAGTCCTTTCATCTGCAAGGAAATCATTAACACAAGCATATTTAGAGAAACCATTTGTAATGTTCTCCTCATTTTTAAGATTTTCTGTTGCCTCCCTCATTTTTATTATTAATTTCCAAGCTACATCATAGGTAATAGAAAACTACCATTAGAAGCGAAGTCTAAATTCATTATACTTTCATTATTAAGCCCTCCATAAAAAGTGTGAGTGATTAACCAAGCAGGCAAACGATGATGGGGGCAATTATCTAGATAGCTCTTGTACCTTAGATAGCCTTCATACAAACACTCATTAGGATTATTTTTAAAACTGATAATAATACCTCTCATCCTGTGAGTTTTGCTTTTTGAGTAATATTTTGATAGGAAATTGGTTGTCAATTCCATCCAAGTCCTTGGTGCTTCTGCACAGAAAGATCTATACCACTCGCAAACATTATTAGAGGGAGTTTATCTAAACAACTGCGTTTTAACCATATCAAGATTACAATCGTTGAATATAAAGGAACTCAGAATGTCTTCAAAGAATTGTAAGTGTCCATATGGACTCTCTTGTAACGCTCCAGTTTTAGTTAATCTTATATTTAGGGTTGTTTGTGCATTCATGAGCATCATCCCATAAAAGTGCAAACAAGAAAAGAATGCAAAACTCTAAAACCCTAGTTTTCTTCTTCCTCTCAAACACATTCATAATAGTTTGAATTTCGAAAAGTATCAAAAATGTATGGAGCCCAAATTGACTAAAGGGGTCCCTATAATATTTTTTATACATTTTGCTGGTATTTTTGAAACTCTCAAAAACATATTTGAAATGTTTATAAAAAGAGAGAAACAAAAAACAGATTTGGAAAAATGATTTCTAAGAAAAAAATGAACTAGCTGCCAGCTAGGCCGGCCCATCTCTTCTCTTCCTCTATCCTCCGCTTAGCGCGCAGCAGACAACAACCCAGCCTTGGCCCAGCAGAAACCCGACCCAAATACCGTTTGTCCATCCTATCGTCGTCGTCCAGCTCGCGAAGCTGCTGTGTGCCGTCACTGCTGCTGCTCGCTGGCGCCAAGATACCTGCCTTCGTCGCGCCGCCTCCTAGAGGAGATAAGACCGTTGTGCCGTGACCCTCTTCCTCTGTGTCTCTCTCTTTCCCTCTCCAGCTCGCCCTCTCTCGTTTCCCACTGGAGGCTGAAACCCTAGCTCGCCACCGATTCCAAATCGCCGTCGTCTCCGGCCGTCACAGACCCAGCTGAGGGTGCCACTCGAACCGCCTCGGTCCCCTGCTAGGGCTCGCCAACTGAATCGATGCGGGGTGCGCCGAATCGCCACCGCCACCACCAACATCGTCTTCCCCGTCTCTGGCCGCCGCCTTCGTCGATGTTGCCAACGCCGTCCGACCTGCCCTCGCACCAACGACCGCACCACTGCGTTCCCGGTGAGCCGCCGGTCCTCCTGGACCCCTCCTATGTCCCCCTCCCTCTCTAGTTTGCCACTGCACTGTTGGTCTGCAAACTCCACCACCGTCGTCATTGTTGCCGGTGCTCCGGTGACCGCCCTACAGCAGCGCCGCCTCTTTTAGGCTCGCCTTAACCCGCTGGTTTGAACGCACCTAATCCTATAGCCCAGCACACACGCAATCGGCGCCCCACCGTCCACCTAAGAGCCACCAACGGCGTGACATCGTGATGACATCATAGTGACGCCAGCACGTGCAGTCAGCACTGGTCAAAAACACTAGGGCCCGCCTTTGCCGCGTGGCAGCTGAGGTGGCCTTGGGCCCCTCAGTCAGTCATTGTGGGTAAGCGCTGCCCGGATGAGAAATGACCCCAGCCCTGGTTGACGTCATGCTGATGCAATAAAGTTTAATAATTATTTTAATAATTTCACAAAAGGTTTAAATCTTATAAAATCAATAAGTAATTAATTATAAGTCAGGAAAATTTGTATAATATATCAAAATGTTCAAAAAAATGAGATATATCTGTTTAAACTATAATTATACATTGTTAAGCAACTTAAATGACAAGCTTACTTAGATAACTAAATCAACCCCTCATAGGTGTTCTAGGGTTCCCCTGTCCTAGGGTTCGTACCCTTCGGACCCTATTTAAAATGATCAAGCATGCCCTAGGGTTTCATTTAAGATCTATTTAAATTGTCATATCATCATCCTTGCTGGAGCATTGCATCGATGCCATGTGTTGATTGTTGTTCTCCCTATCTTTCCGGTGTTTGGTTCTTCCTGGTAGAATACGATATCGAGATCGAGATCAACACCCTCGAAGATCGACGAAAAATACTTGACCAACTATAATTTCAATTCTTGCCATGATGCATACGATTCTACTGTGGTCTTTTATCAATAGATAGAGTATCCTATCTGTTGCATTACTCCCTTTGAGCTTATATTACCTGATCCACTGCTCCTAGCATAACTAGGTTTGGCCTGTGTGCACTACTAGAGCTTACATATGTGTCTTGCTTAGCCATGCTTAGCCGTCAGTGCTGGTTCATCCAGAAGATGTACCATATTTAGAGAATCTAGTATGACAGGAGAACGAGGTATACTGATGAGGTAAGATAAGTGGTAAAGGTTAAACATGCTAAGACTTGTATGGGAGGCCACGGTGGGATGTGGTTTTTGTAGTCCCATGCTCGCCACTACTAGGACCCGAGTTCTAGCCTCTTGAACCAAGACAAGCGTACAACCAAACGGGCCTGGAAAACCTCACGAGTAACTAACTTGCCTAGTAGATTCCATGAGTCACATAGTTCGGCGTTCCATTCGACATATGCATAGAAAATATTTTCGAAAGAGCAGGTGAAGGAGGTGCATTCATACAGGTAGGTAAGTGTGGCCGGGGTTGCTTGGGGTGGATGGAGCCCCTGGTAAACCAACCTCGCCCACATCTCTAGGGACCAACTTCGGGTTTTGACCCGTTAAGGCGGAACCATCCTTAGGGCGTGACTCATGGTCTCGGCGAAAGCAAGGTAAAGGTCGTGTCCAACCATCCTCTGCCAGCCTTCCAAGGAAGAGGGCTATAACTAGTGGCATTAAGAGTTGGTTGGTACGTGTGGGTAAAGTTGTACACCCCTACAGGGTTAAATCTTTTCGAAAAGCCGTGTCCACGGTTATGGACGACTTGGGAACGGACGTGAAGATCATAGATAACTTTAACCTAATCGTAAAACTTGGCAGTTCAACGTGTGCTTAAGGATGCTTCCTCATGGGTACGAGGGGGTGATCCTAGTTGTGAGATGAGGATTAGTTTGGTGGATATCAAGATGATGATCAATTCTTCGGAGATGTCGCTCTCTTATCCCCTTTTAAAATATTCTGATTAGACGAGCTTCTTTTCTCCCTCTTGTTTTATAAACAAAGATGGCTTTATGCAAAATAACCCCACCAGCCATAAGTCTTGTGGAGTACACCCTGTAATCACCCTTGCTTTCTTGATACTTTTGTAGCAGAATAAGTGTTCCCCTGAAGACGAGTTTGGTACGACATCGACACCGACGAGCAGCTTGGGGTTCCCGGCCGGCAGCCCGGAATCTATGGGCTGGGATGTCATCGTTATGCTTCAGGCCTCTTAGGCCATTTGTTAAGTTTGCTATAATTAATAGCATAATTTCCCTTCCGTTGTTTGATGTTTGTGGTCAGTGACCTCTTCTTGTAATATTTTGGTTCTTCGCTTAGTTATGAGCTTATCGTAATAATTTTTTGTGTCGCAGGGTTACTGTTGTGTTACTGATTTCTCACTAGATATCCTCGAGCTCTAGGTTAAGCTTATGTCAGGCTAAGGTCTGGATTTGTTTAACCCTGATCTCAGGGGTGTTACAGGTTTTGGTATCAGACAATACCAACCGTAGGAAAACCTTGCTATTGGTCGATGTTGAGTCTAGTGTTTGTGAAAACTATCTTAAAGCTGAAAAGTATTTGTGAAAACTCTAGTATGCTTCTTTTTCTCCTTATCCAGTTTCGCTTTTACTCTAGGTCATCTTACCTTGTGTTGACTTTGGAAAAGTTTTGATATCTCTTCTAGACTCTCAAAACTTAGGTGCCTTCTAGGCATGACGTTTCTTAGCCAGTTTACCTAGTGTTGAGTTCTCTAGAGTCGCGTGTGTTGCGAATTCCTTGTTCCTCTTGCTCTGCTTCAATCGAGAGATTCTTTTCTATTGTGATCTCTCTATCTTATGGGTCCACAATATCATATTGTATGGATCTGTTCTGTTCTAGGCTTCAAGGTTTCCTTTCACCTCATGTGCCTCATTTCTATTTGTCTGGGTGCTTCAAAAGTTGTTTCTTCTCTTGGAAGCTACCTCGTGATTACTACCTTGCAGTGTATGTTGTGTCACTCAAGTAGTAGTTACTTCTTTTCTCGGGTTTTAACCCTTGGACTTGAACCGAAGATCCCGGATTGTGCTTGATTCTAGTGTTATGAATCTTGTACATGAATCTGATCTTTAACCCAAGGTCCATTCTATTGTCCCCTATCATAATGTTCACACATCATCTCAGGATGGCTAGAACTATAATTCCGATCTTCAAGCTTGTGGTTATTGTCGCGATTGAATTTCGACAATTAAGGACTTCCCCTACCATTAGCTATGGCAGATGTTCTTTAATGGAACCAAATAGATCACGACAAGAGTACTCCTCGTGAGTCTCACATCTATATTCGTGACTCTGCCACACCTTACCTCTTCTTTGCAGTTGTTTTCGTAAGATTGTTAATCTATGCATCCACATCTCGGGATTTTATCCTGAGCATGTTCTTTTCCCCTTGTTGTTTCTGACCTTTGTCTATCAGTTGGTACCATTTTGGGATGTCAGGAGAAACAAACTCTAGTACCGTGTCATGTCTAGGACCAGGTCAAAGTGTTGTAATCCGCAGATTAAGAGGCAATATTAGCTTCTGTCTATTCTTCCTTAAAGTATCACACTCTTATATACTAAGAGGTCATGCTGAGTTTCATGACCCCTTAATGAAGTGATGCTCTTACACATATTTACCCACCCTTCCTTCGAGCCTTCGCGCTCGAGAATAATGCGTGTGCATAAGAATGTGGCCGCCTGAGATTCCTAGCAATTATTATTGCTGAACTCCAAGGACATTTGTGTCATATTTAGCGTGATTGGTTAACCCTATCACTAAGAGAAGGATGATTATGCAACCAAGTCCGCTACTCTGGTACACTCTCCTCGGTCAAAGAGTTAGGCTTGACCCAAAGCTCTGAGACTATGTCCCTTGCCTTACCAAGCAAGTTTCCTCTCGAACTAAGTGACATATCGGTGGATCGTAATATTCTATATGTCTACTACCATGTTGCCACATGACTGTGTTGTCAAGTTCTTGAGCAAGCAAGTTCTCTGAAATGCTCCTTTCTCCAAGGATCCATACTGGATACCCTGAATTAGTTGGTTGAGCTTAAACAACAACTTGGAGAGTCGTACGACAAAAGTTCTATCTGACTTTGTTTATTTTAACGGGATGTCTAGTTTTGTTTGTGCTGAATAAAGATGGTATCTCCTTCATGGAAATGTTATCGTCCCCACCTTTGATTTGATTTGGGTTATCGTCAAATCAAACTCAGTTCCAAGGACTATCTTGACGACGTTGCTGCTCGTGATGTTTCACTTGAGTACATCTTCATGGTCTTTGGTCTGACCAATACTCTGCCTCGTTCATCCAACATATGAGTCCACCTTCCTGGAGTATCTTGATAAGTTTTTTGTTGAGCCCATCGATAATATCCTTATTTTTCTCCAAGCTATAATAAATTCATATGGAACATTTGGCATTAATTTTGGAAAAGTTTCGAAAACCGTCTTCGAGTCATCTCGAAGTATGAGTTCTAGATGTTAGAAGTGACCTTCTTCGATCCACATGCAAATGTTGAAAGATGACGCCGTGGATTCAAGTAGAGTTAACTCCGTATCTTAAGGACACATGTGCATTTCATTGCAAGTACTTGTTGTATGAGCAGTTATCTTTTGACGAGTTATTAATACATGGGTATAGAAATTTAGCTTAGTCTATTGGAGCTTACACTGTAGTCCATGTCTTGAGAATCCAGTAACTTTACCTTCGTGGTAAATGTTGCAAACTATCTATTCGGACATGCCGAGTCTGAAGTATCTTTACACCTAACCAAATCTAAATCTCAAGTAGATATGATGGTTGGTGTTCCTCAAGGTTTTGACATAGGTTTCTATGTAAGTCCGACATGATTGATGTAATGGTTGACACAACTAGTCGGAAGACCTATTGTCATATTCTCTTGATTCAGCAATAACAACCACTCTTCATGAGGCTTCTTCTATGATTTATTATAGAAGTTGTGCTCATGGTTTCCTTTGTCTCCAAAGTCTGGCCTTTACTTGATGTTTGCTTTCTCGAACATCAAGGAGAACATTTAAAGTAGTGTTGCTAAATGTCGCTCAGTCGATCCTCCATACCCTTTTTATGTTGGAAAGCATTCTGTTATGCCAAGTAATTGAAGTCTGAGAATGAAGTTTCGTTTCCTCGTGTCATCAGGAATCTTCTTACTTAATCATCTTGGTGGTGTAAAGTGATATCATGATCTTTGGCAACGATTTTGATAACCCTGGATGAATAAACAGTTTCCTTCGTTCTCGATCATGTTCGAAGAGCGACTATGATATTGGTAATCAAAAGTTTCTCTTGTTACATTCTCTTTGTGACTCTTATGAGTCCTTGCCACAAAACAACCTTTCTTTCTTAACCTTCTGTTGAATGAAGAGTGATCCTTCTGTATCAAAAGTAGATCAACAGCTTGGTTATCCGCATCTATGTATCCCTAGAAGCTCTACTTAATCCGTTTAGTAGAGTTTCATCTCTCAAAGCCTGTGGTCATGTTCTTCCTCTTGTAAGCTTTCCTGTTCAGAAGCCTAAACCCTTCTGAAGCTCCATGGTCTCAATCCTTATGAAGACCAGCTATCTAACAACTTGGAACCATCTCCTTTTGTTTCCTCTGTTACCTTGACGTGTTTCATGTTCGTTGGCTCCAGAGGTGTTATAAAACATCTATCCATGAGTTAACCATGAGATACTCTGTTTGTGGGTTTGTGTCTTTCCCTCTCCTCTTTAGTGTGTGCTGCTACCTCAAAGAAAACGAAGTGCTTCATTCATTCAATACTGGTGGCATGGATCAACCTCTTTGAGAAGATCGTAGAAGTTTAGTGTAACCCTGTTCCTTCTATCTTCCTACCTAGGAATCTCGGGTCGAGATTCTCGTAAGGGGGATAGAGCTGTAACGCTCCAGTTTTAGTTAATATTATATTTAGGGTTGTCTGTGCATTCATGAGCATCATCCCTTAAAAGTGCAAACAAGAAAAGAATGCAAAACCCTAAAACCCTAGTTTTCTTCTTCCTCTCAAACACATTCAAAATAGTTTGAATTTCAAAAAGTATAAAAAATGTATGGAGCCCAAATTGACTAAAGGGGACCCTACAATATTTTTATACATTTTGTAACCTTCTGGTATTTTTGAAACTCTCAAAAACATATTTGAAATGTTTATAAAAAGAGAGAAACAAAAAACAGATTTGGAAAAATGTTTTCTAAGAAAAAATGAACTAGCTGCCAGCTAGGCCGGCCCATCTCTTCTCTTCCTCTATCCTACGCTTAGCGCACAGCAGACATCGACCCAGCCTTGGCCCAGCAGAAACCCGACCCAAATATCATCTGTCCATCCTATCGGCGTCATCCAGATCGCGAAGCTACTGCGTGCCATCACCGGCGCTGCTCGCTGGCGCCAAGGTGCCCGCCACCGTCGCGCCGCCTCCTGGAGGAGATAAGACCATGGTACCATGCCCCTCTTCCTCTGTGTCTCTCTCTTTCCCTCTCCAGCTCGCCCTCTCTCGTTCCCCACTAGAGTCTGAAACCCTAGCTCGCCGCTGATTCCAAATCGCCGTCGTCTCCGGCCATCGTAGACCCAGCTGAGGGTGCCGCTAGAACCGCCTCGGTCCCCTGCTTTGACTCGCCAACTAAATCGACGCAGGGTGCCCCGAATCGACACTGCCAACATCGTCTTCCCCGTCTCTCACCACTGCATTCGTCGACATTACCGACACCGTCCAACCTTCTCTCGCGCCAACGACCGCACCCCTGTGTTCCCGGTGAGCCACCGGTCCTCCTGGACCCCTCCTATGTCCCCTTCCTCTCTGGTTCGCCACCACACCGTTCGTATGTAAACTCCACCACCGTCCGTCGTTGTTGCCGGTGCTCCGGTGACCGCCCCGCAGTAGCGCCGCCTCTTTTAGGCTCGCCTTAACTCGCTGGTTCGAACGCACCTAATCCCGTCGCCCCGCACGCATGCAATCGCCACCCCACCATCCACCTGAGAGCCACCGCCGGCGTGACGTCCTGATGACGTCATAGTGATGCCAGCACGTGCGGTCAACACTGGTCAAACCCGCTGGGCCCCGCCTTCGCCGCATGGCAGCTGAGGTGGCCTTGGGCCCCTCTGTCAGTCATTGGGGGTAAGCGCTGCCCGGGTGAGAAATGTCCCTACCCCTAGTTGACGTCATGATGATGCAATAAAGTTTAATAATTGTTTTAATAATTTCACAAAAGGTTTAAATCTTATAAAATCAATAAGTAATTAATTATAAGTCAGAAAAATGTGTATAATATATCAAAATGTTCAAAAAAACTGAGATCTATCTGTTTAAACTATAATCATGCATTGTTAAGCAACTTAAATGACAAGCTTAATTAGAGAACTAAATCAACCCCTCACAGGTGTTCCCGGGTTCCCCTATCCTAGGGTTTGTACCCTTCAGACCCTGTTTAAGATGATCAAGCATGCCCTAGGGTTTCATTTAAGATCTATTTAACTTGTCATATCATCATCCTTTCTTGAGCATTGCATCGATGCCATGTGTTGATTGTTGTTCTCCCTGTCTTTCCAGTGTTTGGTTCTTCCTGGTAGAATACGATATCGAGATCGAGATCGAAGACCGAGATCAACACCCTCGAAGATCAACGAACAATACTTGACCAACTGTAATCAAGTCCAGCACAAGATATCCGATGATCTGCTTATCTGGGTATCAACAAACAAGGCAAGCAAAGCCCCACCATTATACAATCCTATGATTTCGAAAGCATTTTAATTCTTACCATGATGCATACGATTCTACTGTTGTCTTTTATTGATAGATAGAGTTCCTATCTGTTGCATTACTCCTTTTGAGCTTATATTACTTGATCCACTACCCCTAGCATAACTAGGTTTGGCCCGTGTGCACTACTAGAGCTTATATATGTGTCTTGCTTAGCCATGCTTAGCCATCAGTGCTGGTTCATCCAGAAGATGTACCAAATGTAGAGAATCTAGTATGACAGGAGACCGAGGTATACCGATGAGGTAAGATCAGTGGTAAAGGTTAAACATGCTAAGGCTTGTATGGGAGGCCATGATGGGATGTGGTTTTTGTAGTCCCATGCTCGCCACTACTAGGACCCGAGTTCTACCCTCTTGAACCAAGACGAGCGTACAACCACATGGGGCCTAGAAAACCTCACGAGTACTAACTTGCCTAGTAGAGTCCATGAGTCACATAGTTCGGTGTTCCATTCGACATATGCATAGAAAATGTTTTTGAAAGAGGAGGTGAAGGAGGTGCCTTCACACATGTTGGTAAGCGTGGCCAGGGTTGCTTGGGGTGGATGGAGCCCCTAGTAAACCAACCTCGCCCACATATCTAGGGACCGACTTCGGGATTTGACCCGTTACGGCAAAACCATTCTTAGGGCGTGACTCAAGGTTTCGGTGAAAGCAAGGTAAAGGTCATGTCCAACGACCCTCTGCCAGCCTTCCAAGGAAGAGGGCTATTACTAGTGGCATTAAGAGTCGGTTGGTACGTGTGGGTAAAGTTTTACACCACTGCAGGGTTAAATATTTTTGAAAATCCATGTCCACGGTTATGGACGACTTGGGAACGGACGTGAAGATCTTAGATAACTTTAACCTAATCGTAAAACTTGGCAGTTCAACGTGTGCTTAAGGATGCTTCCTCATGGGTATGTGTGGGTGATCCTAGTTGTGAGATGAGGATTACTTTGGTGGATATCAAGCTGATGATCAATTCTCCGGAGATGTCGCTCTCTTATCCCCTTTTAAAATATTCTGATTAGATGCGCTTTTTCTCTCCCTCTTGTTTTATAAACAAAGATGGCTTTATGCAAAATAACCCCACCAGCCATAAGTCTTGCGGAGTACACCCTGTACTCACCCTTGATTTGTTGATACTTTTGTAGCAGAATAAGTATTCCCCTGAAGACGAGTTTGGTACGACATTGACACTAACGAGTAGCTTGGGATTCCCGGCCGGCAGCCTGGAATCTATGGGCTAGGACATCATCGTATGCTTCAGGCCTCTTAGGCCATTTGTTAAGTTTGCATAATTTGCATTCCATTGTTTGATGTTTGTGGTCAGTGACCTCTTCTTGTAATATTTTGGTTCTTCGCTCAGTTATGAGCTTGCCGTAATAATTTTTTGTGTCGCAGGGTTACTGTTGTGTTACTGATTTCTCACTGGATATCCTCGAGCTCTAGGTTAAGCTTATGTCAGGCTAAGGTCTGGATTTGTTTAACCCTGATCTCGAGGGTGTTACATCTCTTCATTAGTTCGTGCAAATTTCTTAGAGTGTAGTAATTCAAATAATAAAGGCTAGATCTCAATTCCATCCAGATTTATGCTTTTATTGACAGTTATAAAAGCATCCATGGGCGAACCCATTTTTCTTACCGCCTCAAGCTGGATTAAATGTTGAGTGTTGTCCATTGTTGCAGTCCTGCAACTTAAATTAAAAATTAGTACAACAAAAGTAAATAACTAAAAGCAAAGTGAATTATAGCGCTAAGCTCCCCGACAACGGCGCCAAAAAATACCTTGATGACTGCAAGTGCATAGATCATTTGTAGCTAGTTTCGAAATAAAGATATCGATTCAACAGGGGGCAGTAGGCGAAAGACTAAAATGCTTTTAACTAAAACTAAACGTAGTACTTAAGGAATAACTTTGAGATGCAAGAAAAGTAGAATTATTTCTGGATTTTTGATTAAACATAGCAATTAAAGTAAAGTGAAACTTAACGCAGAAAGTAAAAATCACGTATGTAAAAGAACTTGGAAGTGCAATAGGGAAAAAGGCGTTCTCAGGGAGTGGTGGATACACCACTAGCAATTTAGACTAAGCAATCAAGATTATTATAACAAATATTCTCATGATATGTATGTATATGGGAAGAGCTCCATATATGGACAAATAGGCAGCAACCACTACTCACATCATCCTTCATAACCATAGCTGATAGATAAACGACATCAATCGTATTATCCTGCTATTAAGGGGTTTCTCCCGTGGCATGCATATGGCTTTATGAGTTCTCCTTGTTTCTCCAAGTTGGTACGTAAAGAACGACAACAGCTTTATAGTCATAGTAAGTGATATCATCCCTCCGTCTACCAACAAGTAATCCCCTTCACCGAGTCCTAATAAGAGGCAAATAGTAAGGAGGTGCACAACTCCCAACATCAAGATGAAGACAACTAACTCATACACATAATGATGTATAACATAATAATCTCTATCTTATCTCAATCATATGCTAGGGTCTCTCCATCTCCCCAAGAACTAATGATCTACTCAGACATGGAGGAAATCAACATCATGGCAATGGTAATGGAATCAATCGTAAATGAATAGTTCTTGTATAAATCCACAACGAGTACGGAAATTACAACAAGATCTAGATGGGATGAAGATGGGATGGATGGAGATGATGGTGGTGCGGCGGATGAAGATGAAGATCGATGCCTTGGCCTCCCAGACCTGTGTAGGGCGAAGATGGATCCCTTGGGCAAATTCCCCCTCCAGATGCCTTCTAGAGGTCAGGTTTCGGCGATTTCTGGGTGTTCTGTATGTCGTCTCCCTGATCCAGTTGCACAGGGTGAAACTATTTGAGGAGGCGGTGGCGGCGCCAACTATACGACCGCAAGTATACAACCGGAAAAAGTATTCTGGTCGTATAGTTGGTCATTAAACTCTCTGGATGCCTTGGTTGCTTCGGGTTTTCTTCTGGTGTTATTGATATTTCCCAAATAAGCGATTTACGTTGTTTTTTTGACTCCTTTCTCCCTAGTACAACTGCTCCAAGGATTGTGTCCATTGTCTCCATCATATGTCCTGATCCTGGTGAAAATAGACATAAAATATGCGCACGAGCACCGTAAAATACCAAGATCCTACAACTACAATGCAAAATAATAATATAAAACATGATACAAATATGCGCTCACCACCATCCCTAGCTATCTCAGCATTGCGGTTTTTGCCCCGGTTACGCACACCTTCTATGCGATCCGAATCAAACCCATGGGCTCTGTTATACTCATGGAGAGTGATATCTAGCTCTTGCCAGGCTCGAGTTACCTGCACTGCCTCCTCTAGAAGTTTCTAGCGAAGCTCATCTAGCTCAGCTTGTGCCTGATCTAGATTTGTAATAGGAGCAACCAACACTGCCATTTTCTTGATGGTTGCCTACAGAGAGTTCTGCTTTGCCGGCACGCTACTACCGGCAATGTTCTCTGGCTTCTCCAGCAGAGGGAATCTTAACCTGGGGTCCTTGACAGTGGTATCCACCTCCTCGATAACGGCTTTGCCGGCATCAGCTACATGAGCGGTCATCATCACCTCTACACAGCTAGCGGAGCAATCGATATGCTGGCAACGAGCTACACAGAGAGCAGGTGGATCTGTAGCGACCACCACCTTCTGCGGGTACTTGTAGGAGATGTCGATGGTGACGTAGATCTAGTGCGTGCCAAAGGTCACGAACTTTCCGTTCCTCGGGAGAGGCCTGTTGCCGAAGCAGCCAAGGTTGTCGCTAACAAAGATTAGCGAGCCGAGCCTCTAGACGAGGCTAAATACTACGTGCTCGCCAGAAGCGATGAGGTTTCCCGTATGGATGTAAACTCTAGCTAGTGCCGCTGCTGGTCCTATGGTGGGTGCCAACTGTCATGGGGGTGTCACGGTAGATGCTATATGATGGCTTGATTTGGGGCCGAATGGACACCGGAGGATTAGGGGAGGATGCGGTGGAGACCGCACACAGAGCACACACAAGCACACATGATGTACCTAGGTTCAGGGCTCTCCTAGTGAGATAAAACCCCTACTCCTATATCTATCTCTCTATATCTCTGCTGATTACTGTAGCTTACAATGGATCCTTGAGCTGTATGAAAGAGGAGGAAGAAGGAGCTCTCTACTCTATCTCTATGCTATGGGGTGTAATGAACTACTCAAGAATTGACCCACTTCTAGGAGGCCTTGGGTCACCTTATAAAGGGGTGCCTAGGTTACAAGTTAGGAAACAGGTGGCACCAAATATGCTCTACATATGCTTCACAAAGTCGTTGCCCTGGGCCAAGATGCTTCTCCTGTCGTGGGGTCACTCCTGGATACCCTCGATGGGACTTGACATGCCCATCCCTCCTAACGGTATCCACACTGACAACGTTTTCCTCCCAAATATTCTCGATGTGACTATAGCGTAACCCGTGGTCACGCCATCGCTAAACCAGGAGTACGCCTGATCCTCTTCGGGATTCTTGGGAATGGACTGGAGCATTGACTTTGGAACCAGCATATGATCTTTGATCATACACTGGTCCCTATGTCGGCTCCAAGGCTTCAGCCAATATAACTCGGCCTAGTCGTACCTGCATACAAGAGGAAAAATAGATCATGTTGATATATCATTTATATGTTGGCTTATGCCGCCACCCCTATGTCGGCCAACCTTAGTTTTGGTCAACCTCTTGGCTTCTTACTTTACATTGCCTTTACCCTACCAGAGGACATCCCACCGACATGTATCTAGTCAAACCTATGTCACTTATTTTAGAACGAAGCAAATACTATATATATATACCCCATTAGTAATCACAAAATTTCATGTTTTCAACTGTGCTTCGTGCCATCTATTTATTTCTGACCATTAGATTGTGTTTTCATCCGTTCAAGATTTACTTTGCTTGGTTCTCTCGCGGCACTAACTACTCTGTAATCCTATCATCTCTCCTTCCTTACTTTTGCCGCCGGTACAACTCCTTCTCACGCCCCTTCTAGAAATGTGACCTTCGTATCTTGTCGCTTCAATTAAAGTTTCTTTGTCTCTCTTCAGCTAACAACATGCATGTTTTGTATCTTGCAGGACCCTAGACATGTCGTAGTGTTGAAAACATTTGTTTTGACACGTGTAGGATCTCCATGTTGTTACAGGGGCCTAGAGGAAGGCCCTCGGACAATGTTAGAAACGACCGTTTCCATGGAGCCTGCCATAGGAGCAAAAACACAGCCTTGCTGCATGCGTGGGGAATGAGAGAGAGACGTTGTGTCCCTTCGGGAACACGCGCCATAAATCCTTTCACTACCCACTCCTCTTCATGTAACACTCCTCCCTCTTCCCCTTGGCGGTTACACTGTCTGCGACAAATCTGTCGCCAACCATAAATGTCGACGATCATGGGTTCATCATAGTTTCCAATGACCTAACATTTGTTTGTTTCCTGACCGGTCATAGCGTTGCAACTGTTGAACGCACCTTGTCGGCTGCAACTACTCTATCACTCGCAAGTGGCGATAAGTTGTATCCCTTTTTATCTAAGCTTTTTTTACTATAGATTTGCATGTATGTGTTTAGGGTTAGTGTTCTGGATGACATGAGGTGTAGATCAATAGGGATAATCGATGGTCTAGGATTTTTTGGATTTTGGGGTTTACTGTTGCTGATAGATGAGTGTTGTTTGTGTTCTGGTTCGTTTTCTACGGATTTTTGGTTTGTTCTTTCTTACCACCTACACTTCAGAGTAGGTGTTTCGTTACTGTTCACTATTAGATTCATTGTTAGCTGATGATTCAACTTGTGGGAATTTGTAGATGAATATTTGCACGTAGTTAGCCGATAATTAATCAGTGATATCATGTAATTTTGGGACGGGTTGTCGTGCGTGGTGGTGTGTATAAACCACATTGTTGATGCGGCGATTTGGTTCATTGATCCCGTCTCTAAGAATGATGTGTGTATGTTGCCACATGTTGTAAGTTTCTGACACTGGAAAACATGTACTATATGGGGCAACGTTTCTATGTTTTCCAATTGCCAATTATGTGAGCAGTTCCACGTGCATTAATTTTGGGAGATGGGCTTTAGTACCTACTAAACGGACATGTAAGCTTCGCCTCCTGGCGTGGTTACAATGTATTTAGCGACGGTAAATATTTTTTAGATTTTGTCATATAGATTTCATAGTCACGTTGTGAACATATAACTGAACACCATTATACTTGCGGATCAACATATATGTATGGTGAAAGGTTATTAGTGCGGAAGGATTTCTGAACTTTGTATAACTGAACCAAACATTGTTTCTTTTCCATGCAATTTCATTCTTAAAGTGATTCTTGCAATCCTTAAATATCCTGGTGTCTTGTAAGCAAACGAAAATCAATGCTTCACCATGCATCAAACCCTAGAAATTTTAAGAAATGCTACAGGTTTGTACATATAGTGCAAGCATGGGTCATAAACAACACAAGTTCATGTCATAGAAATAGTCGCTAGATGATAACAAGAATGATTCGTAAAATGTTCTCGATCTGAACAAATATGCAATTTACCAGATCTAAACAAATATGCAATTTATCATTCAGATGATTTAATTTCATTTCCATTCAACGATGCAAGTGCTTCAATACATAGGGTAAAGAACATTTAAGAAGAAAATTTCTGGAGAGCAAATAAGTCAAAACTGTTCCAACAAGAATCATGGTTACTTCGTTCTTATTTTTTGTTAGTCTGTATGGCTCCAAACTAGAAGATCATTTGAAAACTAAACACTGAAACAATATTCATTGGTAATTAGATAAAATAAAAATATCATCGTAATATAATGTATATCTTAATTGAGAGCATTGCGAGGAAATCATATGATACTATTCCGTTAAAATCAAAGGTGCAATACATGTCAATGGAAACTGATAATGTAATAGAAGAGTGAAAGTTTCATGAAGTTTGAAAGAAATATGTAAAAACAATTTACATCCTTTCAAAAACACTACCTCGAACTGTTCATTACTACAATGCATATATGAAATCCATTTCCACCAGCCATATTAATGGAGAAATTGTACATTAGAAATTATGGAATGACGAAAAGTCAAAATAACTCTGTAATGTAAAACCTATACAAAATTCTGTGGGATTATGCAGAATGATACAATCAAGAGTATATGATCCTAAGATGCATTACAACGAATGGAGAATAAATGTAGAGGAAAATAGGTAGCTGTGAGGATTTTACTTTCTATAACTTGGTCAATAAGTGCCTTGTGGTTATAGAGATGAAACTGGTAGTTTATGACCGCCATAGCCCTACTCGTTAGCAGCTAGGAGGTGCACTGTAAAAAGGAGATAAAATGACATCTAATCAAGGGAAAAAGACTAGCCATGAATCAAGAACAAATAATTCACATTAGTTTTTTTGAAATGAATAATTCACATTAGTATCTTTATCCAAGATGACATCTTAGATGTGATTTTGGACTATTCTACTAGTTATGCATGTATTGCCCTCTTACAGACTTGTATACTAAGCAAGCATCGTGTTCATGAAACATATACGCTAGGGGCTTGTCAATGCAAAACTAAATTTTATATTATGGTATATGCAGCTAGTTGATCGGGGCATTATCAAATACTGGCTCATCATAGTGAATTAATGATCACAACCCTAAAACAGAAAATGGTGGCCCTAGGAATGATGATTGTTGTGAAAAGCATGTCGGTGTTGACATTTTTCTCTAGGTAATAGGTATTATGAGAGCAATCATGTTGCAGTCGCATGGTAAAACCCTAAGATGGTATGTTGTATGTTCAACTAAATAATGAAAATCATTTACGTAATTTATGCTCTTACTTTATAAAAATAGTAGACAAAATGATTTGAAAAATCACCATTATATACCTGAATTTAACAATCGTTGTCATGATTACTTCATCTTCCTTCACAAATAAATAAACGCCCAATAAACCATCGCAAATTTGAGGAGTATCAACAAACTTGAGGCCTTATCTGGCAGCAATAGCAGGGAAAGTGAGAACTGTCCAGCTACACACTGCTTAAAAGCAGTTGAACATATCTCAGTTGTCCAAAATTCAAAGAACAGACCTAAAACATCGATGGTGATGATTAGCATAACTAGAGCCATTGCATTGTAGGCAACACAATCTAATCACATGTACCTATAATCTTGCCTAATCAGGCTTGGTCACCTTCAGCCATATAACTGTACCCAAACGTAGAGACTGCTCGAAGACGAACTGCGGAAAGAAGAGAAAAATCTCATAGTTGTATCCGGAGTAGGAAAATAAATAATATGACAGAGGAGCCTTCAAGTGTTTGCTGATGGCTGAGATCAACTGACTGGCTTCATGTCACTCTCCTCATACTGAGAAGAGGAAGTGAACATGGCCACTGGTTTTCATGTGACAAATTCTGGTGGTCAGATTGTGTAATCTTTCTCTGAATAATATTTCTCTAAACAGTCATAGTAACCATTAGAATCAAGTTTTTGATATATGTATATGTATATGTATATATCTTCATTCTCTCCTTTGTATCTCTCATGCTTCCATACTCCCTTGAATTGCTTCACGCCTTCACTTTATATTGTTAACATTTTATAAGATAAGCATTGTAACATCCCAATTTCAGCAATCCTGGTTAGTTGTCCAGAATGCAAAAATTAGGGGGAACAAAAACATTTCTTGTACTTTGGTGCAGTGTTTGCTTGTTGTTTGTTTGTGCTTGTGCATGTGAGTGTATACCATATGATACTCCTTACCTCACCATTAGTTGACAAAAGCTATTTAACAAAACTATCCTGGCTCATTTTACATACTCTCAAGAGTTCTGGCACTTCAAAACATGAGCCAAGATGCTTATTTAACCAAAACTATTTTAGTAGCTTCTATTGACAAAATTATGGAGAGATATATAATATAATCTCCTTATGTTCTTAAGACAGAACCTTCAACTACTCCTACCTCTAGGATTCTCCAAAACCTTGTACAAAACTTTTGAATTCTACTCTTGGTAGGGATACCAAGGACTCTTACCTTACCCAAACTCCAACCTTTCAAAATTGCCCATCTTTACCTCAAGCTAAGCTTGATGGTAACCCTAGTAGTAGTCTACTTGTTTGTAAGATGAGTTACCTTGATCTGCTGGTTGACTTGGTTGCTTATAAGTAGTATGAGCTACTATAGGAGCTCATCCTCTAGGATCAAGATAATTTAAGATCACCGAACCCTAAGAAAGAATACAAGATGGATCTGATCTCTAGCCACTATGTGATCATCTAAAACCCTTAACTAGATCAATTCTGAAGTGATCCCTTCTAGAAGTTTCGAGTCAATGAAGACCAATACCAAGAATGAATCCCTTATACTCCCTCTACACTTCAACATCATCCACTTGATTATTCTTTGCTACCTTGCAACCCATCCAAAAACATCCCCTCTCATACTCTACTCAAAATCCTCAAAACTGCCAAATTTGACTAAGTCTGGAAACTATTTCAACATCACCTTTTTGAATGCCTCCCTTTCTCAAACCATGTGCACTTTTGGAAATTAATTTGAACCATCTTGTTAACCATCCTAAGGACTACCAAGGCCCACTCTTGCACTTGGTTAGATCCTCCTGCAACCCACTTGTTCTTGATGGTTTTGCAGGCAAGAAAATAACTATTCCTGCAAATCTAGTCAACATGCCTACTTTGACAGAAGCTCACACCATCATCCAACCTTCTAATGACCAACTCTTGGCATGGTTGTGATATACTCATATAGGTATACCAATACCTACTTCACTTGCTCAAATTGGATCCTGGTACTTCTTAAACCCACATGGTTTTGAAGGCTATCTAATAATCTGCTTTGGTAAGCTTATTTTACTCAAAGTTTGAAATCAATTCTTGGTGAACTCAAGCAATATCAATATCAAACCTCTATACCATGTTGATTTATATCACTTGGCCTATCCATCCTTCTATCCCATGCCCCAAGGGGATATCTGAGCTCCAAGATCCAACATGGTTTTGGTGGTATGAAAATAACATCACCCTAGATCCTCAATCCCTTGTTTTTCCATCTAATTCAAGTTGGATTTCCAATTCCCAAGGTTGAAAATGCTTGCTACACCTTGTCTACATCATCTACCTCGATCATCAAGATTTATCGAATATT
Source organism: Avena eriantha (assembly GCA_910589775.1). Taxonomy (NCBI): domain Eukaryota; kingdom Viridiplantae; phylum Streptophyta; class Magnoliopsida; order Poales; family Poaceae; genus Avena; species Avena eriantha. The sequence goes on from OU342745.1 coordinate 109,150,695, forward strand.
ATCCATAATTATTATGGCTCCAAATCTAATAAATCTCCTTAATAGTCAAATATCTCCAAAACTCCTTTCCCAAAGGAAAGTTTGGTTTGTGCCAAAAGACTTCCCCAACTCTAAGCACTTTTGAGGCCCATATATCATACCCTATCTTCCCACTTCAAAAATAAATATTTTTGAAGAGCTTTATTATTTCTTTTTGCCTATTTTCTTAAATGGCAGAAATGGAATAATACTTGTTTTAAATTCCCCTATGTGTGTATTCACATTTGGGACCACCTCACATCAAAATCTAATAAGGTCCAATGTAAAAATATAAAATGAGATCCAATAATTCACTTCTACAGTTTTTGAATAATTGATACCAAGTGCATCTAGAATTCTGTGAAAAATCCCAGATAAATCTCAGAGACGCCTCTTAACCTTACCCATCTACCAACATCCCTACCTTAGTTGGTCAAGATCAAAAAAATCAAGAAATAACTCTTGATCATCCTTTATGGCTGATTTGGACATTTAACCTTTTTGTACCCAAAAACCAAATCAAACCTCATCCAATCTTCTCCAACAAGCCTCCACATCACCACCCCTTAGTCCTGGTCGTGTGCACTATAGAAATACTGTAGCACACCCCCTCCCCTTGTCTTTTGCTCTTGGAGATATGGCATATCTTTCAAATCTTGGAAATAATGTGCAGCATCAACCACCACCCCTTTCACCACTCACTGCTCGACTCCAGTACCCCACCACACTCCTCCACCCCCCACATTGTCCAATGGCAAGGCCATGGACCATGTCCAAGCTCCCCCATGAGCCAATCTCACTTTGGACCAGCCCTTTCGGATATAAGGCTAGGAAGGCCACCCCGAGCCTCTCTGGCCACTCATTTGCCTCCTCTCACCCCCACTCCCTCTCCCCTGCTCTCCTTCGCCCTAGACAGAGAGCTTCGAGCTCGAGCTCCTGCAAGAAAGAAGAGGACCGTGACGCCTCCTTTCTACCTCTTTCTTCCTCCTTCTTGATCTGGCATAACCCTCTAGTCAAGCCCCTTCTAACCCTGTTCTTATTTCTGCTCAGGAGTGTTCCAGGTGCCGGCTCTGGTGAGCACCCGAACGCTTCCCGCCGACGACTTTCTTACGAGCCAGATCCCGGAGTCAAACCCAACCTTGCCGTCCATCGCCGTGACCGCCTTCGAGCATCGCGTCGCCTCCGACTATCCTCGCCTCCTCCTGGCTCCCCAAGTGAGCTCCCCACCGCCGCTCGAGCCCTCCTAGGGTTTCACCTCGTCGCCTTTGGAACAGAGGAGGCAGATGACGCTCTATCGTCGATTCCATTTAGATCCAACGGTGGATAACCCCCCGATACCCCTTCGTCCCTCCACCCGCTGACGCCTGGGCCCCGTTGCCAGGGATTTGAATCCTACCCCGCCCGCGTCGGCAGCAGATGGGCCGGCCCGACACTGTACTCCCGCGGTCCAGTCAGATCTGTCCCAGTATCTCTGTCCTTTCCTTTTTATTAAATCCAAATCCAGATTCTGCAAAAACACCTGATAGTTTAAATCAAGAACAAAATGGAAAATGGATTAAATGTTCTAGGTATAAATTTTACCATGTTCTTTTGTGTTTTGTGACAACATACAAAATTGGTCCTATACCAAAAATAATTTCTATTAATTATTGGCAATTAATCCACTACAAGTTGTCCTCTGCACTAAATAAACTCCTGAGGGAGTAGTACATACCCATTTGGGATAAATCAAAATTCTCCTAGAATGTAATTTCTATACCAATCAATCAGCATAGGTCTCATACCAAGGTGAACATAAGTTTGTCTATAGTAAAAATAAGAAAAACTATTGGTTTCTGCCTTAGGTAATTTCTCTAGGTCAAACCAACAGAGGTATTGGCCCATTTCCAACTCCCAGTAAAACTCCATATCAACATATATCAAACCCCAGCAGCTCAAATTTTATTGAGCTCTGGTTCAATTTTAATAAATTAAACGTTTCTATGTGGACTCATTTCACTAAATAAACCACTCCAGAAGTTCTTGATATCCAAAAAGGTTGATTCCAATTTCTACAGAAAGGTATTCTAAATGCCCACCATGTTCCCTTGGAATCAACACAAAAGCTTTTGTAGATTTCATTTGGTGAAAAAGACAAAATAGCTCCAAAACTGCCTTTGGAAATATCCAGAGGGCATACTGGTAATTATTTTGACATGATTCCAACTCTCAGTGAACAAGTACATCAAGACCTACCTAACCAACCAAGGAAATATATTTTGGGCATACAGAACATTTCTGGTGAATTATTTCCTAGAACTAGAGCTTTTATCACTAGAATATTCTTAAGAAATTAAAGAAAAGTGATAAAATAGTGAAACTACTTTTGTTGGCCTTATTTTGTCAATACCTACCTTATGGTATCATCCTTGCATATTGATATCATATAGACCCAAGCCTAGTTCTAAATCCCCTTAATAGGTGGTATTTGGACAAATACATCATAAAACAAAGACCACAAGGGCAATTTAAGTAATTCCAATTACAACCCACTCAATCTATCAAAACCTATTAATTTGAGTAAGGTGTGGTATGTTTTCTTGCTTTATGTATTGATGGTTGTATGCCTAGTGTTGATTGTGACCTTTGTTTGTTTGCATGTGTGCTCCCTGACGACGATAATTGCGCTTGCATTGACGCCATGAAGAAGGGATCTTATTATTTTTGGTATTGGTATTCTTAGTTATCTAAGGATGAAGCCCAGGGACTTATTGCCATATTGCTGATCATCATGCAAGCCACCTTCTTGCTCATAAGCCTCGTCCTACTGTTTTACTTATGCATGTTTTACTTACTATTTTATGAAAACTGCATTGTTTCACTATATGATGTTGTATATCTGGTAGTGGTTTGGCTCCTCCAAACCATTACTCAATGGTACTACTAAGTACAACCCTCTCGATGATACCTACTTGTCCCTAGTATGGTAGATGGTGTAATACACCATATCTCTTTTTGGAGACCCTGTTTTAGCCAAAGCAACGCTAGAGGATGGGAAGACCCCGGAAAAAGTTTTACCAAATGTTTTATGATAAAACCTTGGTGAGGTGGGACCTCCCAAGAGATGTTGAGAAAGAAAAAGATTTTGTTTTACAAAATGCTGGAGGAAAAAGGTTTACAAAAATGCACCCGGTTCTTTGCAGTTTAGCTATAACAACTTAACCATGTGCAACCACATTACTCTGGAATGGGACATGGCTAGATTTGATGTTTGTTTACTCTGGTATAAGCTGCCTCGCAACAACTACATGGGATAAAAATCCCTGGAGGGTGGGCCTTCTCACATAAGGGTCCATGTGGGACATCGACCTGGAGAAGGAACGAAGGGTCTGCAGGCCTCCACGCGTTACTATGAGCCCCTTATCGAAAGAGCACACTTGGGAAGTGGAAAAAGTGCTCCGGTTGGCTTGAGTACTATATAGGGTGTCCCGGTGTTGAGGGGAACAACACTCATAGGGTAGGCACTTATATTGGAGTGGGCATCCGGAGAGTCTTGATCGGTTACCCGACCCACGATCGATGTAGATCAGGGTAGTGTACCCGGATGGTGTGGGTAAAGTGTACAACCTTTGTAGAGCGTAAATCTATTCGAATAGCCGTGTCCGCGGTTATGGACGGGTTGGACAAACTTCTGTAGAGCGGTGCTGGTTTTGTTTTCAAAAAGGATTTTGGAAAAATAAATGGCTTTGGAAATGTTTTGACCATGGGATGGTCGTAAAGGAGAAAGGTTTTGACCATGGGATGGTCGAAAGGAGGAGAAAGGAGTTTGTTCATGGGATGACCTGAAGACGGGAACAAATGGGTACCCTAATCCTAGCGAATTGAGGAGAAGTGCTCAATAATATATTTTACTACATCTTGAGCTACACCTACATTTCAAAGGTGACAAAAGGAAAATACTTGGTTGTAAAAGTTTCGAATAATATATAGCCTTTCCTAATGCTCCTAACATATAATGAGAAGGCCTAAGTAAATTACATTTGTGAAAGACTCGAAGAATATACCTAATTACCTACTCTGAATTCATGTGCTAAATCACCACTTCTATAGGCCTACTTACCCTATCACTTCATTACCCAAGTTCATGTGTATGTAGTGTACAACACACAAGGATATCTAGATTACTGCATCTCTAGACTTAACATAACATGAACAAAAAATCATAATAAATAGGATGATGGGCTGGCGAAGTTTGAAGAGAGAAGAAACCTTGTACTCCCTCCGACCCAAATTAGTTGACTCAGATTTGACTAGATTCAAATGTATGTAGACTTGTTTTAGTGCTAGATACAACTGAATCTAGACAAAACCAAGTCAACTAATTTGGGTCAGTGGGAGTAAAATAAATCTAGGTCCAAAATAGCTTGCACCCATGCTTTTGAACATATTTGCCACCGCTCACTTAAGAAGAAAATCGATCCATATGGACACAACATGCTCAACAACCCTCTTGAGATCGAACATGAGAAACCCTTCAATCGAACATATATACACTACTCCCTCCGTTTCAAAATATAAGATGTTTTAGCTTTGTGAATGAATGTATCTAGAACCTTTTAGTGTGTAGGTTCATTTAGGTTGAGAGTTAACCTACACACTAAAGTATGTCTAAATGCACTCCTTTCACAAAGCTAGAATTTCTTATATTTTGAAACAGAGGGAGTACATGGCTGCTGACACAAGAGACTATGAAGTCACAAGAGCCATACATAACTATAGTTTGGTGGAGTTCATGAATCATGATGGTATAGTTCATAGTTGCCACGCCAGAGCATGAGGATGCCCACATATGTGAGATACTTCAGACCAAATCTGCTACCGTTAAGTAAATATCAGGATGAATTGCTCAACTGCAGTTTTCATCAGAAGAAAACTGAGGCTCGGATACACCGCTGTCTTCACCATCAACGACAAAGATGCATCAAGGATACACTACTACTAGAGCTGGGACTCGGTGTTGGCCGGCATGGAAGCCAACATGCTCGTGTGCCGACCGAGGGACCCGACCTTCGAGATAATCTCCATTAGCTTGATCACCTACCACTCCCGTCCCACCAGGGCGCTAGAAATTCGGCTCACCTAAACCGTCCACGCACCCAATGGTGCTGTCGTCTCTAGCCTGTACAACGGCCTGTGGTTTGGAACCACGCACCTTGGCGCTGGCAGGAAGGCAACCACCTTGTGCTGCCTTATCCACCTCTAGGCTAGGTTCGGCGCCCTTGAGATCGTGCACCACATGTCACCATCCTCGCCGATGCCACGAGCTGGCGCAAGGAGCTAGACACCCCTATGGAGATCGCGGGGAGGTCACCGTGTTGCTCGGGTCCCACTACTTATCCGTCAGCATCGACAACCATCATTCCGTCTACCTCAAGGTTGTCGAGCGGGACAACCGCTCCGAGATGCAAGACCATAGATGAATAAAAAGATTGGGGAATACAAGGGATGGAAAATGGTCCCACATGGCAGCATCATGGTAGCATCAGATGGTTTCAAAATGCATGCATGTGACCAGACTTAAGCCTATATAGATAATAATATATACACAGTTACAAAAATAAAAAAAAGAGCTAGCACGCAAGAGCTATCTATAAACTAAGCCAGAGAATCTAACCAAGACAAGAAACTACTCATATACCCCACGCGTTGCGGTGGAAATGTGTAGATATGCAAGGAAAACTTGCTCTCTTTGAAAAAAATGTTAAGCATAACTACTTCTAGGTACATAGTGATGGCCTAAAATATATCAAGCTCGTTGGGGAACCCCAAGAGGAAGGTATGATGAGCACAGCAGCAAGTTTTCCCTTAGTTATGAAACCAAGGTTATCAATCCAGTAGCAGCAAGGAAACACCCCAAAGGTGTTGCTAGCTGATCCTTGGCAGGGCGAACTACCGGTGCTAGTAGCAACGTGGAGACCTACACAACACAACCACAAAACTTTGCCCCCAACTTGCGATGAGGTTGTCAATCTCACCGGTTTTGCTGAAAACAAAGGATTAAACGTATTGAGTGGAAGAAAGTAATAGTTTGCAGAAAGTAAACACAAAGCAGTAAACAATTGATTGTACATTGATGGTAAAAGAAAGGACCGGGGTCCATAGTTCACTAGTGGTGGCTCTCCTTAAGATAGATAACATGCTGGGTGAACAAATTACAGCGGGGCAATTAACAAACATCGAGAAAGCAATATATGTATATACTAATCTTGACTCCTTTGAGACTTGATTGGGCATTACAACATTATACATAGACCGCCATCCAACTGCATCTATGACTAATAATCCACCTTCAGGTTATCATCCGAACCCCCTCCAGTATTAAGTTGCAAGCAATAGATAATTGCATTATGAATTGCATGTAAAGTAAACAATACGATTTTCTATGAAAAAAGGATTGTTGTTTTCTCCCTAGTAGCAACAACACATCTAGTACCTTAAAGATTTCTGTCACTTCCCCAGATTACTAGAGGCATGAACCCACTATCGAGCATAAATACTAACTCTTGGAGTTGCTAGCATCTACTTGGCCAAGATAGCTACTAACAACGAAAAGAATGCAAGATCACAAATAACAAAGACATGATAGAATCAATAATCAATATAAAATAGCATCTCAATATCCATCGGATCCCCGCAAACACAACATGCAAAATTACAAATAGATGATCTTGATCATGAACGGAGGTCACAAGATCTAAACATGATAGCACAAAGGAGGAGAACCAGCCATCTAGATACTACATGGACCCGTAGTCCACAGATGAACTACTCACACATCACACCGGAGGCTTGCATGGTGATGAAGAAGGCCTCTAGGGTGAATTCCCCTCTCCGGCAGGGTGCCGGGAAGCGCTTCAGATCCCTCCCGATCTAGGGATGGAGATGGCAGCGGATACAGACTCTTTCATGGAATATTGATCAGGTACTTAGGGTTTCTGTATCGGAGGCATCTTATAGTCGGAAGGGGAGGCCGAGGGGGTGCCTGGGCTGGCCACACCACCCCCTAGCGCGGGCCAGGCCTGGCCATGCGGCCAGGTGGTGTGGCTGCCCTCTGGCCCCTCGTCGTCTCGTATTCTTGCTCCGTGTGTCCCTCGGTGAAAAACTGACTTTGGCTTTTGTCCCATCCAATTCCAAGAATATTCATTTTCTGACTTTCCTGGAACCAAAAACTGCAAAAAACAGGCAGCTGTCACTGTGGCTCTTTGTTAATAGTTTTTTCCAAGAAATCATATGAAAAGTACTCCAAAGTGTGGACAAAACATAAGAAAGTAGATAAAACCAAGCATGGAACATCAAAAATTATGGATACGTTAGCAACGTATCAACATTTCCAAGCTTAACTCCTGCTCGTCCTCGAGTAGGTAAGTGATAAAAAGAAAGAATAATGAGGTGACATGCACCATCATAAACTTGATCAAAGTATTTGTAAAACATGGATAACTGGGATCATAGTACTTCAATCATAACATGAAGGACAAAGTTCTAGCAATAAGACATAGCAACTATGTTGCAACATGAAAAGGTACAAACAAAAGATTCATGAATAACAATAGTTTGCAAGACGTTTGTTTGTTTCACATAAAGAAAATATAGCATAGTAGAATTTAGCTTGTCCCTCACAGAGTAGCAAAACATAAATGCATAGGACACCTTCAAAGTTCATAAGAGTGACTCGATACAAATAGTTTAAAACAAGCAATATCAAAGTTATACATCAATCAACTAGTCTTGGGACAATGCACATAGAACTAACAATGGCCACTATGCTCTCAAAGTAGGTGCATAAAGATAGAAGGTGGGGACTCAACATAAAAGTAAAAGAAAGGCCTTCATAGAAGGAAGTAGAGATTCAAGTCTCATAAAGACCTTCCAAAAATTATGGTACTTGTTAGCTTTCAGCTCTCATTGTCCCTATCATAAGCATCTTTAAGGTGATTAAGGTTAAAGTGACACAACTAAGAGGATATGCTTGACAAGTTATAAGCCGAAATCTCATGCCCCTTACTTACGAAGACCGAACCTCGTGCTACTCAACTTTAGTCACGAGTAATCTCTTGTTATTGTAAGTACATATGTATCATAAAGAACCATCAACGGGGTACCCCTTGCACATGATACAGGAGTTATCCCATAATCAAAATGACAAGTCAAGAAGACAATGAGCATCTTAACGATCTTTTTATTTGCTATTTTCATAGGTTTTTATTGAGGATGCTTCATAGAGTGCTCATTATGGTGATGCTGCAAGTTTCCACCATGATTAGGCATGGCTTAGGCTAGCAGCCCAGGCGTTTCTCTAACACACATACAAACTCCATGATCTTACAAGTTCCACTTTTATTTCACACCGCCGGGATCCATAAGCAAAAGAACATGATATCAACGGGGTACAAAGTACAAGTGTAGTGTTGAAAGCGTTCCCCATCGTACATGGTTCTACTAATTTCAACTTATAAAGCGCAATCATATACGTAACAAAGAAGGACCCAATGGTTCAAGTTTATTAAACGCAAGAAAATTAAAGTGTGACATCAAGTTTGTGAGAGCTTTAATCGCTAATTTTCACATAAAAAATTCAATTTGGAAGGTAGATAAAAACATGAATATACTTAGAATAACATATGCTAGTAGGTAGGTATGGTGGAATCTTTGGAATAACTTGGTTTAAGGAGTTGGATGCATGAGTGGAACTCATACTTGTTTACGGAGGCTAGCAAAAGACTAGGAGCGACAAACTAAGAGAACAATAATGGCCATAATCATGTAGAGTGACAAAACATCATTGATCAAAGCATAAAGTGATATTACAAGTCAAAAACTAAAGGATCATCAAGGCTATGGTGACTTTGGATAGTCATAACATGGTGTGAGCATGTGCCAAGTTAACCCAAATAAAGCATCAAAGGAGAATACCACAATACTATGCTTTAATATGCTAAAACAACACATAATCCTTCCAAGACATATTAAGAAATCTCAATTGTTTATAACAAGTCATGCTACAACAAAGAATACTAAGCCTAAAGCCAAAACAATATCAAGCATGGCATGACAAAGCATAGGCCACAGTCAAAAACGAGCTCTCTTCACCACTTAAGCATGAACTTTCCTACTCTTTTCCAATCCAAACCAAACTATTTGCAAACCAATGTATGAAAGAGGGGGTCCAAAAAATTTATTCAAACAAACTAAGCAAACCAAGAAAACGAAAAAACAAAATGAAAACAAAAACGAAAAAGAAGACGCTCCAAGAAGAACAGAACTTTGCATTAAACAATAAAAATGAAGCGTTTGGAAAGCTTTGACGCTTGTACTTCTTGGATATTTCTTGGGGTGACACGCATGGCATCCAAAAGCTTGAGCTTTAGTCCATCCTTCATCTCATTACTCATTCCTTCCATACACCTGAAATTTTTCCTTCATACAAAACTTCACACAATCTTTATTAGCAACATTAGTGCACTCAAGATAATAAGTCTTTGGGTTTGGTTTCAACACCAATAAAACTTCCATTAAAACACAAGCTACTGTAGCACTTCCCTCAGGAAGCTCAATTCCCCAAAAGAACTCAAAAAGGAACCAACAAGAAGCAAATGCAAATAATGGCAGAAATCTGTCAAAACAGACAGCAGGTAAAGACGAATTTTTTCGAAGACCTTGTGTTGCTCAAATAAAAAAGTGTTGAACTAACGAAAGTTAGATAACAACCTGGAGCAGAATCGTAAAAATGCACGCCTCAAAAGGACATACAGATATTTTACACGAATTTTTACGGTGAAGCACAAAAATCTGTTTCGGGACAACAACTTTCCCAATCATTACTTCTCTCTTATTAGAGGTTACTCTTGGCACAAAAAGCAAATAAAAAGGATAAGGAGAGGTTATTACAGAGGTAATAACTTCCAAGACTCATCTAAAATTTTTAGGTTATCTCCCAATAAGTAATTTTCTTTAATGCCTTTAAGTTAGGCATAAGAAGAAAGAAAAAGAATGAAGTGTTCTCAAATGAAGAAGCATTAAGATTAATACAAGAAATATCTTCAACAAGGCAAGGTATATCATCCAAATAATTTCGAGAGGATCCTCTCTCAATGCTCTTGGGTTCACTATTTTCATCAAAAGGGTTTTCAGGAACAATCCACTCAAGATTCTTTTCTATGGCTTCATGTATTGCTGCAAGTTTAAAGGGTATTGGTATCTTAATTTCCTCCCCATTAGGTTCGGTTTTGTCCATCTTTTCTCGTGTACCAATAACATCTACACATGAGCCTAGTTTATTAAAACGTTCAAAAACTTTTCTAGCTTCCTTAGCAACATCATAGAATTCCTTCAACAAAGTTTATAGAATAAAATCCCTCTTTCCAGGGTCATCAATTTCTTTAAGTTTAAGAAACATCACTGGCATTAAGGGGTTAAGGTTAACAAACCTAGCCTCCAACATGTGAACTAGATAAGCCGCAGCAATTTCATAATTTGGAGCAAGTTTTGCAAGGGATCTATCCTCAATATCCTCATGCTTACTAACATGATTAAAGAACTCTTCAATATTATCTTTCCCAATTATAGAGCCACTACCTATTGAAAGGTCTTTAAGGGTGAACTTATGGATCAACATGGTGAGCTAAGAAAGAGGTAAGAACTATAGAAGACTTAAATTGTTTTTTTCTGTTTTTAATAAAGAAAGCAAACATGTAAAACTATTTTTTTTGTGTTTTTTTGTTTTTAATAAAGGTCTTGCGTTTTGTGTGTGTTTTTGATAAAGAAACAAGCAAACAAAGCAGAAAGTAAACTAAGCAAAACAAAAACAACAAAGTAAAGAGATTGGTTATGAGAGACTCCTCTTGTGAAGATGTCGTTGACTCCTCGGCAACGACGCCAGAAAAAGAGCTTGATGGCCCAAAATATATCGAGCTCGTTGGGGAACCCCAAGAGGAAGGTATGATGAGCACATCAACAAGTTTTCCCTCAGTTATGAAACCAAGGTTATCAATCCAGTAGGAGCAAGGATACACCCCACAAGTGTTGCTAGCTGAGCCTTGGCAGGGCGCACTACCGGTGCTAGTAGCAACGTGGAGACCTGCACAACACAACCACATAACTTTGCCCCCAACTTGTGATGATGTTGTCAATCTCACCGGTTTTGCTGAAAACAAAGGATTAAACGTATCGAGTGGAAGAAAGTAATAGTTTGCAGAATGTAAACACAAAGCAGTAAATAGTTGATTGTAGATTGATGGTAAAAGAAAGGATCGGGGTCCATAGTTCACTTGTGGTGGCTCTCATTAAGATAGATAACATGTTGGGTGAACAAATTACAGTGGGGAAATTGACAAACATCGAGAAAGCAACATATGCATACACTAATCATCTTGACTCCTTTGAAACTTGATTGGGCATTACAACATTATACATAGACCGCCATCCAAATGCATCTATGACTAATAATCCACCTTCAGGTCATCCAACTGCACCCACTATCGAGCATAAATACTAACTCTTGGATTTGCTAGCATCTACATGACCAAGATAGCTACTAACAAAGGAAAGCATGCAAGATCACAAATAACAAAGACATGATAGAATCCATAATCAATCTGAAATAGCATCTTAATATGCATCGGATTCCCGCAAACACAACATGCAGAATTACAAATAGATGATCTTGATCACGAACGGAGCTCACAAGATCTAAACATGATAGCACAAAGGAGGAGAACCAGCCATCTAGCTACTACATGGACCCGTAGTCCAGAGATGAACTACTCACACATCACACCGGAGGCTTGCATGGTGATGAAGAAGGCCTCCAATGTGAATTCCCCTCTCCGGCAGGGTGCCGAGAAGAGCTTCAGATCCCTCCCGATCTAGGTATGGAGATGATGGTGGCTATAGACTCTTTCGTGCAATTTTGTTCAAGTACCTAGGGTTTCTGTATCGGAGGCATCTTATAGTAGGAAGGGGAGGCCGAGGGGGTGCCTGGGCTGGCCACACCACCCCCTGGCACGGGCCAGGCCTAGCCATGCGGCCAGGTGGTGTGGCCGCCCTTTGGCACCTCTCCGTCTCGTATTCTGGCTCCATGTGTCCCTCGGTGAAAAACTGACTTTGGCTTTTGTTCCATCCAATTCCGAGAATATTCATTTTCTGACTTTCCTGGAACCAAAAACATCAGAAAACAGGCAGCTGGCACTGTTGCTCTTTGTTAATAGGTTAGTCCAAGAAATCATATGAAAAGTACTCCAAAGTGTCGACAAGACATATGAAAGTAGATAAAACCAAGCATGGAACATCAAAAATAATGGATACGTTAGCAACGTATCACATAGTACCACTTTTTGTTCAAATTTAATTTTGGACCATTAATGAGATTCTGATTGACAAAATACTAATTTAAAATAAATTCTATGCAGTAACTCACCCTGAGCTTACAGGCAATAACCCAAGTGTAGAATTTATCAATCACCCAAGTGTAGAACCAATCTTCAGAAGAGAGACAAATATCAATATAAATATCAATTTTCAATATACATTTAAATGCTTGTCGGAGTGAGCTGAAATAATTAAATAATTCATCCTCTTACATTTAATAAATCATTCCAGACTAACCAAACAATCCCCACTAAACTTAAGGTGGAAACCATAATTACGAAATCATATTTTAGCATGGACCTCCATCTTATTTTAGACCAATGGACCTCTATCTTTAGAACGGCAGTAGATCGAAAAAGGAAACTCAATTGAGGAAGCAATGTGTCAACACCCGGATTTTTAATCCCAGATGCCTGTTATGCCATACATCACAATCCCAGGATTACCATTTTTGCGAGCAATAATAGATTGGATATCACAGTACATCATCCATTACAAATCATAATAAGGTCTTACACGAATAAAGGATCTCATGATCCAGTCTTAATACAACAAGCAGCGGAATAAATAATAAGCATAGCGGTGGGGTCCATCTTCAGTGTCACAGGCAATGCTAACGATGGGAGATGATCCTAGTTATCATAGCCGTCCTGCTGTCCTTCATCTTGGTAGTTCTCTTCATAGTCTGGCCACGGGAATAGCCAGGGACAAAAGCCATGAGTACTCTTTAAGTACTCGCAAACTATCACTAACAAGTAAGGTAGTTCTAGTAGGAATGCTAACTCTAATTTTATTTGCAAAGTTCAGTTTAAAACCTAAGCTGAGTTCAGATACAAAGAAAGATGAAATAGAGTTGTAGAATCACTTAAGTTGGGAACTAGTTTTCATAGTCACAACTCTGATGTGGTCAAGTCAAGATTCATCATTCATTTCATAAGTCATTTAAAAAAACATCTGACGACGGAATAGTATGGCCACTCCAACTGTCCATAACCGCGGACGCGACTATTCGAATAGTTTGACACTCTACAGAGGTGGTACACTTTCACCACAAGATTCGATACATCCGTAAGGGATAACCCTGAATCATCATACTTAGTATGCGGATAATCAAACATAACCTTTCAATTACACACCCTAGTATAAGCACCTCTCCTATGAGCTTGGCCTCCCAGCCATGGCTAGCTGCCATCCTGGGCATTGCATAGGTGGACAACATTGAGAGGTAGCCTCAACTCAGACCTCTCCCGTGAGGGAACTAATACTAATGCATATAAACTTCCAGCTAAGCCTTACCCAATTCAGGTATTGTGGTTGTACGATACATTTGGTATGGTATCGCATCTGAACCCAACCATCAGTTTTTATAAAGGGGCTAAGGCTCATGCCTCAACATTTTCATCATCATAAACCATTTCTAATTGTCAACACATGTCAAAACATCTCAACAGAATGACTCATCATTCCAAGGTTTTCATAACCATTTTCACCAAGTATTCCCATCTAAAGCGATCAAGTTTTTGGTTTAGCTCTAAACTACTAAGTTAAGAGTGTTCACTAATGTGGGATGCTAATGTCAATCTCATGCCATAGAATGACATCTAAGGCTAACTAGATAGGCCAAGTTTTATACTTTTATGCTACCTCTAAACAAAGTAAAGAACTTTGGTAAAGTAAAACAAAGTAAAGCTTGTAAGAAAACCTGGGGTAAGTATAAGTCAAACTATAACCAAAGCATGCCTAAAGCATCTTGCTTAGGTCATCTAGCTTAATTATAGCTTGCTAACAATAGCTTGCCTTGTGTAGTGCAGTGGTTGAAATTCTCTTCCTCTTCCTCTTGATAGAACTCCTCCTCGAGAGCTTGGTCGGCACTACCGTCTATAAATACATACGGGATACACAATCACCAAACAATACTAAACTAGTCTATTTAGCATACTAAGGCACACATTCGATGATCTAGTATCATCACAAACATCACAAGGTTTAAGGAACTAGTTTCATTCTTTTTATTTGAGAAAAGTAACTTCTACTCACTGAAAATAACTAAGATTTAATATTCTCCAATTAAAATATGGGATCATGTGGACACATGTCATCACCACATATTCCAATATATGGGAATGTGATTTAAAGGTTGGATCATATTTTAATAAGTTTAAGTTTAATAATTAATGAGTTAAAGTGACTAGAAATGCCTATATGGCATTATTTTGGTACTAGTCCAAAGTCACTGCATGCCAACCTTAATATTATTACATATTCAGATAGGTATGGTTAAATGTGATTTTTGATAGTTGGAATCAACTCAAAAGCTATCATGGTTGATTATAGAAAAATGTTTGAATGTGAAAAAGCTTCTCTCTTGTTATTTTTACTAGGAGAGATCTCTAACTCTAATTGATTTAAATCCAACAGGCTTGGATATATATTTAAATTACATTTCCAACAAAATTGGAATCATGTCATTTGGTTAAGCATAACTCTCTGAATTGGTTTTTAAACTAGGGGACAAAATTAAGTTTCAGCTAAAATAGAAAAGGATTTATTTGAATCAAATGGGTCGCGCGGGAAACTAATTCGGCCGGCTCGTGTACACTCCACGGAGAAGAGGACAGCTGACAGGGGGGTCCACATGTCAGCGGTACATCTCACGTGAAGCGGTATGGGGCGATAAGGACCGCACGATTAGAACAAGATCAACGGCGCATAGTCGTCGTGGACGACGGACATGTAGCCGGCGAGAGGGTGACCAAGCTACGCGGCGGGGGTGTAGTGGGGGCGTACCAGGGCTCCAGCGAGTGCGGTGAGGCGGGCAAATGAACGAGTCAACAACGGCAGGCTCAGGCGAAGTCGCGAAAGAGGCTGGGGTGGACGGAATCGACAACAACGTCTCCTCCTCTGTTGCGGCTGCCTCCGGTGAAATTCCGGCGGCCTGCTGCTTGAGCTACTCCGGCGAGAGGTGGGGAAGGACTGGGGGTGAGAGGGGAGTGGAATGGTGTGAGGAATTCTTGCTAGGGAGGCTTCCTTTCATAGGCGCGGCGAAGCGGCAGAGAGGTGTGGGCGGAGCTCGTCGGTGACGATGATACAACGAGCTACCGGCGTGGGCGAGATAGGTGGACGGTGGGCGGTTCCCTGGCGGTCAGTGATGACCCACAAGTATAGGGGGTGTATCGTAGTATTTTCGATAAGTAAGAGTGTTGAACCCAACGAGGAGCAGAAGGTGCTGGCTAGTGGTATGGATCACGAATTTTCTACAAATACTTAGCAAACGGATTTTTAGGGTTTTTTGATAAAGCAAGTA
The DNA here is from genome assembly GCA_910589775.1 of Avena eriantha. Classification (NCBI taxonomy): domain Eukaryota; kingdom Viridiplantae; phylum Streptophyta; class Magnoliopsida; order Poales; family Poaceae; genus Avena; species Avena eriantha. The sequence continues at coordinate 109,166,422 of OU342745.1, forward strand.
AATAAAGTACTAGTAAATAAAAGACAATAAGAATAAATGCAGCAAGTGGCCTAATCCTTTATTCAGCAAAGGACAAGCTGGTTGTATTACTTAAGATGACCAAACGTTCTCGAGGACACACGGGAAGAATATCAAGTGCTTTCGCTTCATATAGTTGATTAATCTTCTTTAGTTCCCTAAGTGTTGTGTGGGTGAACCCATGCTAATGTACCGACCTTCCTAGGACTAATACATACTTGTGATTATACCCCTTGCAAACATCCATAAGTACAAGAGCATAATTAAGGTAGAAACCTAACCACAACTTTAAACTCTAACACCCTAATGTCCCTTGTGCAATGGTTTCCTAACGGGGGTTCAGGTTTCTATCACACCGGTAACCCCTACGATTAGTAGCCAAATACACAATGCATTACCCTAGGCCCATATAGGTGAAGTGTCATATAGTCGATGTTTACATGACACCACTAGAATAAGTACACCACAACTTAAATATCAAACTATTGAATCTTTCTCAACACAACTCCACTACTAACAACATGACTTCTCACATGTCCTCAAGAACAAAACGAACTACTCACAAGACATTATATGGATCATGATCAGATATGGAATAATGATGTATAACAATCTGAACATAAACAATAATTCAATGGTTCCACTCAATAGCATCAACTACAAAGAGTAATCAACACCGGGAAAGTTTCCCCTAAGAACTATGCAAGATTCAACCCAATTGTTACAGCGAGATGATGGTGGTGCTGATGGTGCTGATGGTGCTGATGGTGATGATGATCCCGATGAAGTCCAGCTTGATGGTGATGTTGATGGCGACGATCTCCCCTTTCCGGGAAGGAATTCCCCCGGCAGAATTCGTTCTGCCATAGAGATCTTTCTCTCTCGGTGTTTTCCGCCCCGCAGAGGCGGCGGAATCTTTCTGTGGTCGCTCCCCGAGTATTAGGGTTCGGGAGGATAATATACGCCAGAGGGGAGAGCTAGGGGTGGACCAGGGCTGCCACACCACCTGGTGGCGTGGCCTAGGCTGGCCCGCGCCAGGGGGTGGTGTGGGCCCCCTGTGGCCCATCTCTGCCTCCTCTTCTGGCTTCCTTCGTCTTCTGGAAAAATAGTATTTTTCGTATATTTTCTGGGATTTTCTGATCTTCGCGAATTTTGCCTCCAAACAGGACCTTTTCCATCAGAATCCTGACTGCAGCGGTCCATGCTCCAAAAGTCATCAACCATGCAAAAACAAATGAAATAACATAAGTATCATCTCTTAATATGAAATATACCAATGAATAAAAGTAAATTAAGATATAGAATAGTGATGCAAAATGGACGTATCAACTCCCCCCAAGCTTAGACTTCGCTTGTCTCCGAGCGAAACTGAACTCAATAAACATGACCTCAGGTTTATGGAGTGAAGATTCGATAAAAGAATACGGACAAGAAGCATCACATTCATCAATACATAGATCATAATAGAAGACAACTCACTATTATATAACTTAACTTGCAATAAGTAAAGGAAACACAATAAAGATACATAAAGTGAATCATAATTGGTAAAGGCAAACTTAGCTCTTGGTCGAAGAATAGTTGATAATTTGTTGGAGTTCACAAATAACTGATTTTCAATGATAGCTTTCAAAGTAGTAATCACCAAGATAAGAGCAATGTGCAAAACAAGGAACATAATAAACATGATTGAATAAATCATCATATGAATGAATGAAACACAACAACTCAAAATAATTGCTGAGATAGAAGGGAATAGGTTGACTGACTCAACTAGAAAGTAAAAGAAAGGCCCTTCGTAGAGGGAAGTAGGGATTACAAGTTTCATAAAGAGCTCCCAAAAATTATGGTACTTATTAGCTTTCAGCTCTCATTGCCCCTATCATAGGCATCTTTAGGTGATTAAGGTTAAAGTGACACAACTAGGAGGACCGAACCTCATGCTACTCAACTTTAGTCACAAGTAAGCTCTGGTCATTGTAAATACATATGTATCATAGAGAACCGCCAACGGGGTACCCCTTGCACAAGATACATGAGGTATCCCATAATCAAAATGACAAGGCAAGCAGAAAATGAGCATCTCAGCGATCCTTTTATTTGCTATTTGCATAGGTTTTTATTGAGGATGCTTCATAGAATGCTCACTATAGTTATGCTGCAAGTTTCCACCATGATTAGGCATGGCTTAGGCTAGTGGCCTAGGCGTTTCTCTAACACACATATAAACTCCATGATCTTACAAGTTCCACTTTTACTTCACACCGCCGGGATCCATAAGCAAAAGAACATGATATAAACTAGGTACAAAGTACCAACGCAGTGTTGAAAGCGTTCCCCATGATACATGGTTCTGCTAACTTCAACTCATAGAGCGCAAGCATATACGCAACAAAGATGGACCCAATGGTTCAAGTTTATTAGATGCACGAAAATAAAGTGTGCCATCAAGTTCGTGAGAGCTTTAATCACTAATTTTCACATAACAAGTTTAATTTAGAAGGTAGATAAAAACAAGAATTTACTTGGAATAGCAATAATGCTAGTAGGTAGGTATGGTGGACACAAATGGCATAGGTTTTGGTTTAAGGATTGTATGCACGAGAAGAATTCCCTCTCAGTATAGGTTTTTGGCTAGCAAGGCTGGGTAGCAAGTATAAGAGTTGAAGGAAGCAAACAAACATACAAGTGATAAAGACAAACATGCAATCTTCCTTGGAAGCACAAAAGATCTTAACTAGAGAATAGTAAACTTATGAGAAAATCAAGAAAGAAAGATGATGAAATTATATTTCTTTAGAGTACTTTTATGTTTTCATTCAACTCTCAAAAATAGTGTTGCTACTGACCGAGCTAGGTTTGCCAAAACCAACTAGATTAATTTGATGATCTCAAAGTGATACCAATACTAACAACAAGATCAATCATATAACCACGAATTGAAAACTAATATAAGAGTGAATGATAGAACTTCTCATTAATATTCCATAACGGCAACTCACACCATGGGATACATATCTAACGAGAGAGGGGACACTTCCATCATGCAAACCATCCTACATGATAACTTCTCTATTCATGATATGACCTACTAAAATGGTAAAAAGATAGAAGATAGTGATGTGATACCGTGGCACTCCCCCAAGCTTGGAATAAACCAAGGGGATGCCAAACCTGATGACGAATTACTCCTTCGGTGGTGGTGGTATCCTCTCAATGAGATTTTTGACCAATTTCCCCAAGTCCTCAATCTCGAAGGTGAGAGTACGAATCAACCTTGAATTTTCTTCGATGCGGCTCATGATCGTGTCAGGCTGCGGATCCCAGCTCTTGCGATTTTCCCCCACTCTACTTCCTTGAAGTCTTCTTTCCCTGCATGGTTATGGATAAAGGTATGGAAGGGACTCTTGGTGCTTGGAGAAGGTGTCTGTGGTGCCAAACAGTGACGCGGAGGCTTCCCTCCAGTTGACATCCGTGTAGTCCTTCTGATCCTGGCAGGGTTCGCCACCACTCCAATGCTTGCAACAGTAGTGCCGGTGTGCTTTTCCTCCTCTTCACCTTCACTCTTGATCTCCTTCTCCTTCCCGGGGTCTTGGAGAGCTTCCTCCATAGACTCCTTCCATTTATCCTTGGCGGACACCATTGTGCTTCTAAACTTTCAAGAATAGTTCCTGGTAGAAATAGATCGAAACAAAACACGATGAGAACACGATATATGAACCTCGGGGGATCCAGGGGATTATATATTAAGAAGTGTCACAACAAAAGGAAGGTACTGGGAGAAAACGGGTCGGAGACGGAGTCCGGGGTGGCCACACCACCTGGTGGCGCGACCAGGGTGGGCCTGCACCATAGGGTGGTGTGAGCCACCCTGGCTCCGTTGCCGCCCCCCTTTCGCTTCGTAGCTTTCCTTATTGAAAGATCTTTTGCGGAACTTTTCTTACCAGAGCTATTACCTATTCAAAAGCGGAGTCTGCAGGTCTCTGAATTTGGTCTTTGATAAATTTTTCCGGAGTTATAACTTGAAAGGCATCAACATCTTCATTGTAAGAATCTCTAGCAAGATAGTGCTTAAGTCGCTGCCCATTCACTACTTGCATAGTGTTATCTTTTAAAGAAGAAATCTTTATTGCTCCTAAGCGGTACACTTCTTCAGTAATGAAAGGTCCTTCCCATTTTGACAGTAGTTCTCCTGCAAAAATTTTTAGACGAGACCTACACAATAGAACTTTCTCACCAACATGAAATTCTCTCTTAAGTATTCGCTTGTCATGGCATCTTTTAACTTTTTCCTTAAAGAGCCTAGCAGTCTCATAGGCTCACTCCTCCATTCATCTAAAGAACTTAAGTCAGATAATCTTTTTTCACCAGCAAGCTTACAATCTCTATTGAGTTCTTTAACTGCCTAGTAAGCTTTGTGTTCTAATTCTAAAGGTAGGTGACAAGCTTTCCCATAAACCATGTTATAAGGAGACATCTCCATAGGGTTTTTGTAGGCCGTCCTATAAGCCCATAAAGCATCATTCAACTTTTTAGCCCAGTTTTTTCTAGATCTATTAACAGTCTTTTGCAAAATGGATTTAATTTCTCTATTCGATAACTCTACTTGCCCACTAGTTTGGGGGTGATAAGCTGAAGCAATTCTATGATTAACATCATATTTAGCAAGGGTCTTCCTAAAACCACCATGCATGAAATGAGAACCTCCATCAGTCACGAGGTACCTAGGCACTCCAAACCTAGGAAAGATAACATCCTTAAGCATTTTTAGGGAAGTCTCCCCGTCATCACTCTTCGTAGGAATGGCTTCTACCCACTTAGTAACATAATCAACGGTAACAAGAATATGAGTATAACCTTTCGAGGGAGGAAAATGACACATACAATCAAATCCCCAGCAATCAAAGGGTTCAATAACTAGAGAATAGTTCATAGGCATTTCATTGCGTCTAGAAATATTACCAACATGCTGACACTCATCACAAGATAAAACAAATGTTCTTGCATCTTTAAAAAGGGTAGGCCAGTAGAAACCTGATTGCTACACCTTTTGCGCAGTTCTATCTCCTACATGATGTCCTCCATAAGCACTACCATGACATTTATGCAATATCTCCTTTTGTTCATATTCTGGAACACATCTTCGCATAATACCATCTACTCCTTCTTTATATAAGTGTGGGTCATCCCAAAAATAATGCCTCAAATCATAAAAGAACTTTGTTCTTTGCTAAGCTGTAAAAGTTGGAGGCAAATACTTGGAGACAATAAAGTTAGCATAATCAGCGTACCAAGGGCTCCCTCGCGAGCTTACCCCTACCGCATCCAACTGTTCATTTGGGAAACTATCATTAACAGGCATAGGGTCAAAGGAGATATTTTCCAATCGAGATAAATTATCAGCTACAAGGTTTTCAACACCTTTCCTATCTACAATATGTAGATCAAACTCCTGTAAAAGCAGCACCCATCTAATAAGCCTAGGCTTAGCATCCTTCTTCGTCATAAGGTACTTAATAGCAGCATGATCAGTATGAATGGTGACTTTTGAGTCTACAATATAGGATCTAAACTTATCACAAGCAAAAACGATAGCTAGAAATTCTTTTTCAGTAATAGCATAATTCCTTTGAGTAGCGTCCAGAGTCTTACTAGCATAATGAATAACGTTTAGCTTCTTATCAATTCGTTGCCCAAGGGCAGCACCTACAGAAAAATCACTAGCATCGCACATTATTTCAAAGGGTAAACTCCAATCAGGTGGTTGAACGATAGGAGCTGTAGTTAAAGCCTTCTTAAGAGTTTCAAAAGATTCCTTAGAATCATCATAAAAAACAAAGGGTACATCTTTTTTAAGAAGATTAGTGAGGGGTTTTGATATCTTAGAGAAATCTTTAATAAACCTCCTATAGAAACCAGCATGACCAAGGATACTACGAATACCTTTGAGGTCTCTTGGGCAGGGCATTTTCTCAATTGCCTCGACTTTAGCTCTATCCACTTCTATGCCTCTTTTGGAAACCTTGTGCCCAAGGACAATCCCTTCATTAACCATGAAGTGGCATTTCTCCCAATTAAGAACAATATTAGTTTCTTCACGCCTCTGCAAAACTTTATCAAGGTTGTGCAGACAATTATCAAAAGAAATTCATAGATAGAGAAACCATCCATGAACACTTCCACAATTTCCTCACAAAAACCATGAAACATAGCAGACATGCATGTTTGAAAAGTAGCAGGAGCATTACATAAACCAAAAGGCATACATCTATAAGCATAAGTTCCGTAAGGGTAAGTAAAAGTAGTTTTTTCTTGATCTTGTTGTTTAATAGCAATTTGAGAGAAACCAGAATAACCATCAAGAAAACAAAATGGGTCTTTTTAGATAACCTTTCCAACATTTGATCAATAAAAGGAAGCGGGTAATGATCTTTCTTAGTAACTTTATTGAATTTCCTAAAATCAATGCACATCCTATGGCCCACTACTATTCTTTGGGGAATAAGCTCATCATTATCATTAGGCACAACAGTAATACCTCCCTTTTTAGGGACACAATGAACATGACTAACCCATTCACTATCAGCAATAGGGTAAATAATACCAGCATCAAGGAGTTTCAATACCTCATTTCTTACCACTTCCTTCATCTTAGGATTTAAACGTCGTTGGTGCTCCACCACTAGCTTTACATCTGGTTCTATATTGATAGCATGCTGACATATAGTAGGAGAAATCCCTTTTAAATCATCCATGGTATAACCCATAGCCCCTAGGTGTTTCTTCAGTACCTCCAATAACCTTTCTTCTTCCTTCCCTGAAAGTTTAGAGCTAATAATAACATGATATATCTTATTATCATCAATGTAAGCATATTTAAGATCATCGGGTAAGGGTTTTAGATCGAAGACTGGATCCTTTTTAGGTGGCAATGTGGTACCCAAGTCTTCTACAGGCATCTTAGGCTGATTATGGAGAATCTCGTCAATCTCATTCCTTTCTTCCATGAAGATTTCACTTTCATGATCTTCCATAAATTGCTGTGAAGCATTGTTAGGAGCAAGAGAAATAGAAGCAAGTTGTTCAACTCTAAAATCCTCATTATGGGTTTCCTCTTCACAAGGTTCTCTAGTAAATTTCGAAAAATTATACTCATAAAATTCCCCATCAAACTTAGTCAAGATTTTCCCCCTTTTGCAATCCATAAAAGCTCCACAAGTACTCAAGAAAGGTCTACCAAAAATGATAGGATAAGTTTTACTAGCAGCTAAACCAAGTACTAGAAAATCAGCACGATACTTAATCTTACCACAAAGAACTTCCACATCCGGTACAATACCAATTGGAGAGATGGTCTCTCTATTAGCAAGGTGAATAACCACATCAATCTCTTCCAATTCGCAGGGACTGATTTCATGCATAATTTCTCTATAAAGCTCATAAGGAATAGCACTGGAACTTTCCCCAATATCACATAACCATAATAACAATGATCACCAATTCTAATAGAAAGCACAGGGACGCTAGCTTTTTTAGTTCTATTAGGATGCGAAACAATATTAGAAGCATCCTCACAAAAGACTATGTGTCCATCTTCTACGCTTTTAGTGACAAGGTCTTTCACAATTGCTACAACAGATTCAATGTTTATTTGTTCATCAGGTTTTACAATTCTCTTTGCACTTTTAGTGATTACACTAGTTACCATAGGATGGTCCTTTACCTTATCCGGGAAGGGTTTCTCGATATAAAGTTCAGGTAAGATGTGATCAATAGTGTAAAACTCAGTACTCCCAAGATGAACACAGTCAACAATATCTTTATAAGGCGCATGGTACTTGCTCCATCCCCTTTTTGGGATTTCAATATAAGAAGCAAAAGCCTTAAAGCAATTTGTAATAACTTGTAAATCAAGACCATAAGTGTATTAATATTTCGAATGTCATCAGTTCCCATAAAAGATTCAATTCATTCATAATCATAATTTATACCTGACTTTCTTCCTTTGTCATTCTCCCAAGCTTCGGCATTGTCTTGCATACGGTCCAGAAGATCCCATTTGGCTGCTTCTTCCATGTGAGTGAATGATCTAGCACAAGAAGCATCCAATAAATCCTTGCCATGTAGAGGGATCCTTGCATAAAAGTAATTGATAATGATATTATTGGGGAGCTCAAGAATGGGATATTTGAGCATTAATAACTTCACTCTCCCACAAGCTTGAGCTGTACTCTCTCCATCAAGAGGCAAAAAGTTGTATATTTGATTCTGATCTTTATGAATCTCACTAGGAGGATAAAACTTTGAATAAAAGAGAGGCACTATTTCCTCCCATTCAAGAGCTTGACCATTCTTCAGCAGCTTATACCATTCCTCAGCTCTTCCTTTCAGTGACAATGAGAATACCTTCTTCTTAACTTGATCTGTGGTAATACCTTCACACTTGAACAACCCGCATAATTTGTGTATAAAGAGCAAATGATCACCGGGATGGACAGTTCCATCCCCAACATAGTAGTTATCCATAACACGATCAATAATTCTTGTAGGTATTTTAAAAGCATCATTCTCAGCAGGTGGTGGTTCATCTACTACCTTAGCCGTGGTAGTAGCATTACCAAATAAACTCAGCGAATTATCCATATTGAAAATAAAGTAACAAACAGAAGTAAACAATACTCACAGTAGAAGTTTCATTTACCAGTTCCACTCTCCAATAGCGCTTCACTCCCCGGCAATGGCGCCAGAAAATAGTCTTGATGACCCACAAGTATAGGGGGTGTATCACAGTATTTTCGATAAGTAAGAGTGTCGAACCCAACGAGGAGCAGAAGGTGCTGGCTAGTGGTATGGATCAGGAATTCTCTACAAATACTTAGCAAACAGATTTTTAGGTGTTTTTGATAAAGCAAGTAATGAAAGTACTAGTAAATAAAATACAATAAGAATAAATGCATCAAGTGGCCCAATCCTTTATTCAGCAAAGGACAAGCCGGTTGTATTACTTAAGATGACCAAATGTTCTCGAGGACACACGGGAAGACTGTCAAGTGCTTTCGCTTCATATAGTTGATTAATCTTCTTTAGTTCGCTAAGTGTTGTGTGGGTGAACCTGTTCTAATGTACCGACCTTCCTAGGACTAATACATACTTATGATTATACCCCTTGCAAACATCCGTAAGTACAAGAAAGTAATTAAGGTACAAACCTAACCACAACTTTAAACTCTAAGACCCTGACGTCCCTTGTGCAATGGTTTCCTAACGGGGGTTCAGGTTTATGTCACTCCTACAACCCCTACGATTAGTAGCCAAATACACAATGCATTCCCCTAGGCCCATAGAGGTGAAGTGTCATGTAGTCGACATTCACATGACACCACTAGAAGAAGTACACCACAACTTAAATATCAAACTATTGAATCTTTCTCAACACAACTCCACTACTAACAACATGACTTCTCCCATGTCCTCAAGAACAAAACAAACTACTCACAAGACATCATATGGATCATGATCATAGATGGAATAATGATGTATAACAATCTGAACATAAACAATAATTCAATGGTTCCACTCAATAGCATCAACTACAAAGAGTAATCAACACCGGGAAAGTATCTCCTAAGAACTATGCAAGATTCAACCCAATTGTTACAGCGAGATGATGGTGGTGATGATGGTGCTGATGGTGATGATGGTGATGATAATGATGATGATCCCGATGAAGTCCAGCTTGATGGTGATGTTGATGGCGATGATCTCCCCTCTTCGGGAAGGAATTCCCCCGGTAGAATTCAGTCTACCGGAGAGATCTTTCTCTCTCGGTGTTTTCCGCCCTGCAGAGGCGACAGCATATTTCTGTGGTCGTTCCCCAAGTATTAGGGTTTCAGGAGGATAATATACGCCAGAGGGGAGAGCCATGGGTTGACCAAGGCGGCCACACCACCTGGTGGCGCAGCCTAGGCTGGCCCGCGCCAGGGGGTGGTGTGCCCCCCTGTGGCCCATCTCTACCTCCTCTGCTGGCTTCCTTCGTCTTCTGGAAAAATAAGATTTTCCGTATATTTTCCGGGATTTTCTGATCTTCGCGAATTTTGCCTCCAACCAGCACCTTTTCCATCAGAATCCTGACTACAGCGGTCCATGCTCCAAAAGTCATCAACCATGCAAAAACAGATGAAATAACATAAGTATCATCTCTTAATATGAAATATATCAATGAATAACTATAAATTATGATATAGAATAGTGATGCAAAATGGACGTATCAGTCAGCTAGGACTTAATGGCGACGCGAGGGGCAGTGGCTAGCGGTCGGGAGCGTCGCGCGCTCTGGGAGACAGGGGCGGTGCTCGATGGGGTTCCTGGCGACTGTGGGTCGCGCGGCGGTGCACGGATGTGTCTGGCGGGGTGAGGTGGTCAAGGCGGAGCAGCGCGCGCAGTCTGGTGTCGAGGCGCGACATGTGGCGTGCTCGCGGTGATGGCGCTCTGAAGTGCTCTGGCGCGGCGCAGAGAGGAAAGTACGGCGCTGCTCTGGGGTGGTCCAGGGGCTGGCAGTGATCGTGGGGTGGACCATGGACAGCGGTGAGGTCACGCCTCCCTTCCGGGAGCGGCGAAGAGGGGCTGGTGGTCTCCTGCGGGCTATGCACGTTAGGCCGGCGAGCATGGCCTTGGGGTGGTGGTGTACTATTGCCCTAGGCCATTGGGTAGGTCTTTGATGGACTGGTTGGGTTTAGGGGAGACAAGGGCATTGATTTGGGTTCAAAATGGCTCGACAAAATTTGATCAAAAATTTGATCAAAAACAGTGTTCGATCAAATGGCCACAAGAATAAAACTTTTGAATTTTTCAAAGATTTTTGGTGGAATTGTTTATCACATGCTTAAACATCTGTGGTTGCTAGGATTTGCCAAATGGAATTCATTTGGATGGTTTTTGAAAAAGTGTGATCTAGATACATACACTAGATTCAATTTTTAATTGTCATTTAAAATTAGAGTTTGAATATTTTTTGGAGATCACAAAGTGGGCCTTGGCACATCACTACTTGTACTAGCAAGGCGTGCAAAGATCCATAATTTTTTATGTTAGAAAATGAGTCCTAGAAACACCCAAAGTGTCCTAGTTGATTAAAATGGCAAAAGTGACCATTTGCCTTATTTAATTCTTTTTGATTTCTTTTTCTTTGGGATTTGCTTGGGGATGATCTAGATGATGTGTAATTCACCTTAGAGTCATTTTCCAACCAATAGATCACTCAATGATGGAAATTTAAAACAATTCCTATTCAATGCAACACTCATATGCATGCTTAACCATTTTAAAATGGAAAAAAGTTTTTGTTAACCCTAAATTTTGATTATTTGGATCTTAACAACCTTGGATTAAAGTTTTGGATGTTACACAATGGCACACTCCTTATCATCATTAAGAAATCCTATACCATTAAGTATTTGAGTAGTTGATCTAACATTTTAATATATAGATTCTATAAAATATCTGAACTAATTCCGTGGTGTTTATTGTATTCATTCAGAGCACGCATATTAATTTCACATAAATATAGGGGTTAAAAATCTACCTTTTTACTACATATATAGGACCATCAATATTCCAAGGAATAAACAATTCGAAATTGTATTGCTGAAAAGATCAGTATCTTCAATTAACTGCTCCGAACTGTCCCGCATAAGATGATACAAAAAAGATCTAAACTAATAAACAATGTATTGGAAAAGGACTTTAAGTGATATATCAGGACTTGGAAACATGTGCAGGTGCCTACATTATTCCAATGAATAAGGCTTGTCATGTAGAAACATCTGGTATAAGAAATGAGTTAACTTATAATGCAGAACCTAATTAATAGAAGGTGTAGAATATTTGTTGCATGGACTTGTAGGGATCCAGCGATGACAACATTCGTATAGTACCGAGAGCAATCGTTGGCGAATTGGACTTTCAGTTAGCTGAGGCGCAGTTCTCTGTATGTCCCATGCACATGTAGCTGAAGGCTTGTAAACATATACACAGAAGACACAAATTAACACATCCATATACGATGGATGCATATAGATTATCTCCAGAATCATACCATGAAGATACACAGATGTAAGTCACCAATGACGTCAGGCTTTCTGCCGGTGCACACCATCTCGGCCCACGAAGATCTCATCAGATGTAGGTAGTTGCATGCCCGCCTGACCGTCGTCGACGGTGTCATCAGATTTCCGGCAAGCCACCAACAGAGAATTTAACCAACGATTAGGCACATCGGCAGTAAGCAGGGAGAAGATACAGCGATGATAGAAAATTTCCTGGGCAGATCTAGATATACTAATTGCGGGAGGAAACGAACATGTGCAACTATTACTTGAGGGGATCGCATGAGAAATCTTCGCTGTCAAGCACTCTCAGCTCGCCCTCGCCTAGTCTCACGCACGTTGGTGGATGAAAACCTAGAACACATGAAGTAAGGAAGATGAGTGTGGCAAACTGACGTATGGCAGTCCTCATGGCCATGCTGGACGGGATCGCGCCCTTGTCCCACACAACGTCCTCGAGCCATGTCGCACCTCCTTGGCGCCCTCCTGATGTCTATCCTACCGAAGGGCCTCTAGATCCCGCTCATCGTGCCTCTTGTTCAGCCACCATAGCTCGAGGTAGGCTCTAGGAGAGTAGGGAAATGTCGTCCATTATGGTGGCTGGTGATTGTAGACGGCGGTGAGTTCTGATGTGGAGAGAGAGAGTAGAGGGGGTGGCGCCGGGCACGACGGGGACGAGAGAGAAGCTGTAGGGAGGGGAGAGAGGGGAAGGGGAGGCGTGTGGATGTGTCGAGGAGGAGGAGGACGCACCGCCCTCTGGCGCACGCGCAAAGGCCCACAAGTAGCGTTAGACAACGCTCGATTGAGACCACGCATAAGCCTAGCCTCAAGCGGGGCCACACGTAGAAGCACAGATGGCAAGGTGCTCCACAGACGTGCTCAGAATGCTCGCAGACGACCACGCTTAATCTTTTACTAATCAATGATCTAGATGGTTCTCATCTAAGATCCAACAGTTGTGAAACCACTTGCCGAGAGTGCTCTCAGCTACCTGCCTTTTGCTCAGGATTAAGCTATAGATAATTATTGTGCCTAGAGAGATATAAAATTGTGCATGATCCCTTGTTGCCATTGCCTTGTCAACGACATAGCCGTGGCGGGATGGAAAAACTGATGTGAGAGTAATATGGTGTGGCGACGTCGTCCGGAGTGGAATTGGGCACACGCGAACACAACAGTGTATCCAGGTTCGTGTAACATCCCAAACTTTAAATCCATATATTACTAGAAGCATTCACTCATGGCATTTGCATCATGGAATCATACAAGAAAAGTTTCGTATAAATACCCTTCTCACAAAACCCTATTTTGATTTTTTCCCCACATAGTCCTATAAGTGACAAACGGGGTTTTGCAAACCCAATTTTCTAAACTATGTAAAACGGTTGCAAGTGTGATCCGATAATAATCTACCAATTTTTACAAAAATTAAGAGACCAAATTCATTGGATTTGGGGTTAGTATGAAAAAGTTATTAAGAAAATACAAAAAAAGAAAAAGGAAAGGAAAAATCAAAATCTAACCTAAGTGGGACAGCCGAAGCCAGCCCGCGACTAACTACCGCGTGCTCTAGGTGACCGAGCAGTGCGCATTGCGACCACAAAGTTGGGCCAAGCCGACCCTTCGGCGCAATCCACCAGTCCTCCCACTGCGATTGAACGCCCAACCCCACCAATCCGCCCCTTCATTGTGCCGAGTCCGGGATGAACTTGACCAGCCACACTGTATATCAACAAACTTCGGCCAAATCCGAACGAATCTGTTCCCCTCGCTCGAAGTTGAACCCTCTACACAATCCTCGAGCCACGCCGCCTCTTAGTCCTAAAACAATTCAACAAACCGCCATCGGGCTGCTGAATTATAGGTTGAATCCGATCTCACCGGAGAGCATCGCCACCCGGGCTCGGAAGTCTAGGTTTCTAGGCCTCCCCTCCCTACTTTTATCCTCCCTCTGGTTCCTCATGAGGTATTATGTCGCCTCACCCTTTTTCTCGCATCTACAGCGCGCAAGAGCACTCGAAACTTGACGTCGGAGCTACACTGTCACTAACCGCCTCCATCCGCCCATCATCGTCGTTCCAGGAGCCGAAGAGGAGCGCCAGATAAATGATTGTGACCGCACCGATAGGATGAATGATGTCGTCCACTTTCTCGAGTCAGAGGACCACCGTTGTGCCACCCATGTCAACCATCTGCAGCCGCACACCACCGTCCATCGACGTCGTCGAGCTTCTTCCGTCGTAGGTAAGAAGCTTCCTCTCACACCCGTCTGATCTATAGTCTATGGCGTAGATAACACTAGCCAGCGAATTGGTATCGGAGAGTAGACGTGCGACACGTCAGTGAGCCGAGCCACATAGAGAGCCGCAGCTGAGGCCAAGCTTGAGCCGGAGGGAAGCCGAGGATCCGCGTCGCCGCGTCAGCAGCCGGATGGAGATCAAACAGACCAGATTAATCACAACAGATTTAGAAATAGAATATTTTGAAACCTTGCAAAATTTATAGAAAAATAATTGTAGCTTCATTTTAGTTGATCCTTGTTGCGTTGCCTTCGTAATTATGAGATATATAGTTTGGCATTGGAATATTTTGTTTAGGAGTCATAGATATGTATCGTATTAGATTGGAAGGATAGACCTCTTTATGAGCATATCTAGTTATTTAATAATCGAAATTAATTGGAATCTGTGGGAAATCGATATCAATGACATCCTTAACATGTTATAGACCCGGAATAATGTTATTGGTCGAATTAGAACCACCCTTGCATAATACCATGTTGCATGCATGCATAATTACCTTTGTGGCATTGTTTTGAGCAATTTGTGATTAGATCTATCTTTGTGTTTTCGTTAGATTGCTCGGAGTGCGCTGAAGAGTATTGTTGTTTAGAGTGATGTTCGTATCAAGGAAAGTTACTCCTATTATTCATATGTTGTCCTAGTTTTGCTACTATGCATGTTTTTGATCTTCAAAATAGTAGTATGCATGTGTAGGATGTTTTGGTAGAATTACTTAGAAATATTTTACAAGTGTGATGTTGTTTTGTAGTATGCCTTGAGTAACTCTATAGTTAGGATTTTTTCCCTTCCTAACAAGTTGCTCCTGAATTTTTCTAAGTATTGCTTGTGCTATGCTAAATATAATACCGTTGGGGGGTTCAAAGACTGAATTTTTTCTAAGTATAAAAGCTCTCATGAGCGAATCTTTTCCTCTCAAAGTCTAATTCAAAATAAAAACTAAGTTTTTGTAGCATCTAAATTGTCTAATAATTGCAATGCTACTTCCCTAGTCTATATATTGTGAAGGGTTCGGTAGCAGAAAACAAAATAATTATATCTACATGAACACTAAAACCAGGATCTATACTATGTAGACATAAGCAACGAAAAGAGAGAGATGGTATTCATACCCTTGAAGACCAATGAATGCCTTACGCAGGTAGGCATATGTTGATAAAGATGAGCAGCTCCAAGCACCCCAAGTGTGGTGCCTCCGAAGTACTACACACATCTAGTGTAGGCGACGTCTCCTGGGCTCCGATCTAGCCAAGCAACGAAAGAAGAAGATGGCAGATCGAAGATCACACGACGGTAGTGTGAAGGTGGAGAACTCACAACCTCGAGGTCCTCTCCAATAATACAGAGAAAACCCTTAAGGAAAATGAGAGAGAGAGAGAATGAGAGAATGTGATGGTTCAAGGGTAATGGGGAGACCCCTATATATAGTAGGAGGGGGGGGTGCACCACCCAAGGGGCAGGCGGTCTGGGACTAATGCCCACACCTGCCGGTCACCTAGGGGCAGCCGCTGGCCCTAGGTGGGCCCCACTTGGGCGGCCCATCAAGCCTTGGCCGGCTGGGCTCCTCTCCCTAGGCGCCTTTCCCCTTGGGCCTCCCCTTCGGGTGAGGCCCATTAGCAATGGGCTCCCTATAAAATAAAAATAAAAAATATATTTTAATATTAATTCATCCAATTAATATAAACACACATATTATTATATTCCTTCACTCCAGAACTCCTTCCAGACCCCTCCGATCATCATCGGATGTTATCCAGAACTATTCCGATTTCTCTCTCTCTATTTCTCCTACGATGCTGCATCTATCCCTAAGTGTCCCCACCCTTAAGCATGACATCCTTCGGTTTGGAAACACTTTGGACATGATTGAGACCTCTCTCACATCAATGATCATCAGAGGAACCTGGATGCCCATGTTGAACCCCGTGTATTTCATGAATCTTATCGCTCGAACCGTAAACGTCGTTTCCCATTCCTTTTGCTCCTTTGATACCTAGTTCATCTGAGACTTGATCTTTTGTATCATTATACCTTGGTTCTATCTCGTTACCGATGAACTTGTTTACTCGTTCCCATGTTGTTGCATTCTGTGACCGAGTCACATGCTTGCAAGCTTCATTAATGCAACATCACCGAGATGGCCACATGTATCTATCCGTTACTTGGATTGGCAAATCCTGGTCTTCATATGTACTCCTCTACGCGTCCCTTTGGAAAACCTGAGTAGCACCTTTTTGATCACTAATACATTGCAAATGTATCTATAATTTTTGATGTTCCATGCTTGGTTTTATCTACTTTCTTATGTTGTGTCCACACTTTGGAGTACTTTTCATATGATTTCTTGGACTAACCTATTAACAAGATGCCACAGTGCCAGTTGCGCGTTTTCTACTGTTTTTGGTTCTAGGAAATCAGAAAATCAATATTCTCGGAATTGGACCAGACAAAAGCCAAAGTTGATATTTTACGGGAAGACTCACGGAGCCAGAAGACGAGATGGAGAGGGGCCACAGGGCGGCCACACCATGTGGTGGCGTGGGCTGGCCCTGGACGCGCCACCAGGTGGTGTGGGCCCCCTGGCCGCCCACCGACCTTGCCTCTTCGCCTATAAGATGCCTCTCGATGCAAAAACCCTAAAGAGTCAAGCCTCCAGCCACGAAAAGTTCCACAGCACCGCCGCCACCGAAGGGGAGATTCGGGGGACAAAAAGTCTCTGTTCTGGCACCCTGTCGGGACGGGGAAGTGCCCCCGGAGCCATCTCCATCGACCTCCACCGCCATCTCCATCACCATTGCTGATTCCCATGATGAGGAGGGAGTAGTTCTCTCTCACGGCTAAGGGTTCTACCGGTAGCTATGTGTTCATCTCTCTATCTATGCATGATCTTATTGAGATCATGAGCTTGTAATCTATAGATCTACCTTGCTACTCAAGTGCTTTAATAGATCTCTGCTCTCCCCATGTGTGTGAAAGTGACAGTGTGCTCACCATGGTGGCACTTAGGCTAGAGATTAAAAATACTTGTTATGATTTATATTTGGAGTTGGTTGTCTTTATGAAATTGTGGTGTTTTTTGGAACCATCTAGTACTCAAGGTGATAGTGTGGGGTTTTCTAGATGGGAAACATGAACTTTGAGGTGCGCTGTTATAGCCCTACCATCGATTAGAGTGTTCAACCGGAGAGTAGTTAAGAGTAGTATCATAAAGAGAAGATACTTATACGAGAGTGTTCACTAGTGAAAGTATGATCCCTAGGCCTTGTTTCTAAGCACTGAAAACCGTTTTGCTACTAAATCTGTTACATGTTTGCTTGCTTCTATCTTTATTTCAGTTTTACTTTAGTTTTTTACACGCCTTCAATCTATTTTCTATCACCGTTACCACTTCTAATTATCCATACCATTTGTATTTCGCTATCTCTTCGTAGAACTAGTGCACCTATACACCTGACAAGTGTACTGGATGTGTTGGGGACACAAGAGACTTCTTGTATCTTGATTGCAGGGTTGCTTGAGAGGGGATACCTTTGACCACTTCCTCTCTGAGTTCGATAAACCTTGGGAGATCCACTTAAGGGAAAACTTGCTGCTGTTCTACAAACCTTTGCACTCGGAGGCCCAACAATTGTCTACAAGAATAGAAGTGCGTAGACATCAAGCTATTTTCTGGCGCTGTTGCCGGGGAGGTAAGGTAAAAGGTATTCACACCGGAGGATTAAAGAAGAAGAACCTCCCACGGCAAACGCCTATTTTCCGGTGTGAGTGCTCGAAGTTATTTCCTTTAGATTCTGTAATTTTGTCTTTTTGCTTCTTGTTTTCACTAGTTAGGCTTAATGGAAAACAACAACAAAATTAGAGAGCTTTATAGTATTTATCTTGAGTTAGGACATGAAGTGTTTGAAGAGAAAATTAAAAAACCTATGGAACTTTATTTGCATGCTAATAGAAATGTTGTTAGTATGAATTCTTTGGACACCATATTGCTAATGCTATGGAAAATTCTAAGCTTGGGGAAGTTGGTTTTGATGAGTATGATATTTTTAGTCCCCCAAGCACGGAGGAGAAAATTTACTTTGATGATACTATGCCTCCAATATATGATGATTACAATGATGAATATGATATTTTCAGTCCACATACTATTGAGGAGAAAATTAATTATGATTACAATATGCCTCCTATATTTGATGATTATGGTGATGAGAATAATAATGATAGCTATTTTGTTGAATTTGCTCCTACTACAATTAATAAGAATGACTATGCTTATGTGGGGAGTATTAATTATTTTATGCATGTGGCTCATGATAAGAATGTTTCTTGTGATAGTTATATTGTTAATTTCATTCATGATGCTACCGAAAGTTATTATGAGATAGGGAAACATGGTTTTATGTATCTTAACAATATTAAGTTTTCCCTCTTTATGTTGAAAATTTTGAAGTTGCACTTGTTTTGCTTTCCTATGCTTGTTGCTTTGTGCTTTCATGACTTGTTTCTTTACAAGATTCCTATGCATAGGAAGTGGGTTAGAGTTAAATGTGCTTTGAATTTGCTTCTTGATGCTCTCTTTTACTTCAATTCATATTTCTTATGTGAGCATCTTCTCAAACTACCATGCCTAACTTAAAGGCGTTAAAGAAAAGTACTTATTGGGAGATAACCCAAAAGTTTTAGATGAGTCTTGGAAGTTATTACCTCAGTAATAACCGCTCCTTATCCTTTTTATTTGCTTTTTGTGCCAAGAGTAACCTCTAATGAGAGAGAAGTAATGATTGGGAAAGTTGCTGTCCCGAAACAGATTTCTGTGCTTCACCGTAAAAATTTGTGTAAAATATCTTTATGTCCTTTTGAGGCGTGAATTTTTGTGCTTCTGCCCAGGTTGTTATCTATATTTTGTTAGTTCAACAATTTTTGATTTGAGCAACAGAAGGTCTTCGGAAAAATTCATCTTTACCTGCTGGTCTGTTTTGACAGATTTCTGCCATTTTCTGCATTTGCTTCTTGTTGGTTCCTTTTTTAGTTCTTCTGGGGAATTGAGCTTTTTGAGGGAAGTGCTACAGTAGCTTGTGTTTTAATGGAAGTTTTATTGGTGTTAGAACCGAACCTAAAAGTCTTATTATCTTGAGTGCACTAATGTTGCTAATAAAGATTGTGTGAAGTTTTGTATGAAGGAAAAAATTTAGGTGTATGGAAGGAATGAGTAAGATGAAGAATTGACTAAAGCTCAAGCTTGGGGATGCCATGCGTGTCATCCCAAGAAATATCCAAGAAGTACAAGCGTCAAAGCTTGGGGATGCCCAAGTCATCCCCCTCTTCATCAATAAAAATCTCAGGTTTCTTCCAAACGCTTAATTTTTATTGTTTCATGTACAGTTGTGTTGTTCTTGGAGCGTCTTCTTTTTCATTTTGGTTTTGGTTTTTAGTTTGCTTGGTTTGCTTAGTTTTCTGAATAAATTGGTTGGACCGCCTCTTTCATACTTTGGTTTGCAAATAGTTTGGTTTGGTTTGGAAAAGAGTAGGAAAGTTCATGCTTATGTGGTAAAAAGAGCTCGTTTTTGACTGTGGCCTATGCTTTGTCATCCCATGCTTGATATTGATTTGGCTTTATGCTTAGTATTCTTTGCTGTAGCATGACTTGTTATAAACAATTGAGATTGCTTAATGTGCCTTGGATGAATCATGCGTTGTTTTAGCGTATTAAAGCATAGTATAGTGGTATTCTCCTTTGATGCTTTATTTGGGTTGACTTGGCGCATGCTCACACCATGTTATGACTATCTCAAGTCACCATAAGCCTTTATGATCCTTTAGTTTTAAACTTGTAGTATCACTTTATGCTTTGATCAATGATGTTTTGTTGCTCTACATGATTATGGCCATTATTGCTCTCTTAGTTTGTCGCTCCCAGTCTTTTGCTAGCCTCCATACCAAGTATGAGTTCCACTCATGCATCCAACTCCTAAAACCAAGTTATTCCAAAGAGTCCACCATACCTACCTACTAGCATATGCTATTCCAAGTATATTCATGTTTTTATCTACCTTCCGAATTAAACTTGTTATGAGAAAACTAGTGATTAAAGCTCTCACGAACTTGATGGCACACTTTAATTTTATTTCCCTTAATAAACTTGAACCATTGTGTCGTCTATGTTGTATATGCTTGCACTTATTTGTTGGGGATTAGCAGAACCATGCTGTCATGGGGAACGCTTTCAACATTTCACGGGTACTTTGTACCTAGTTGATATCATGCTCTTTTATCTATGGATGTCGTCGGTGTGAAATGAAAGGAGAGCTTGTAAGTCCATGGAGTTATGTATATGTGTTAGAGAAACGCCTGGGCCGCTGGTCTAATCCATGCTGACATGGTGGAAACCTGCAGCGTAACCATAATGAGCTATCTATGAAGCATTCTTCTTATAAAAAAAGAGTCCTATATTGAGGAAAAAAAGAGAAAAGAGAAAAAAAGAGATACTATGAAAAGAGGAAAGAGAGAAAAAAGCACCATATTCCCATGGTAAATAAGAAGAATGCTGAGATGCTCATTGTCTGCTTGCCTTGTCATTTTGATTCGGGCACGGGGTACCCCGTTAGCGGTTCTCAATGATACACATGTACTTACAATGATAAGAACTTACCGGTGACTAAACTTGAGTAGCATGAGGAGCGGCCCTCGTATACAAGGGACATGAGATTTCTAACTTATACTTCGTCAAGCATGTACACCATAGTTTGTTCACTTTAACCTTAATCACTGCAAGATGCTTATGATAGGGGCAATGAGAGCTAAAAGCTATAAGTACCATAATTTTTGGAAGCTCTTTATGAGACTTGAATCCCTACTTCCTTTTATAAAAAGGCCTTTCTTCCACCATTATATTGAGTCTCCACCTTCTATCTTTATGCACTTACTTTGAAAGCATAGTGGCCATTCTTAGTTTAATGTGCATTGTCCCAAGACTTGTTGATTGATGCATAACTTGATATTGCTTGTTTTAAACTATTTGTATCTAGTCACTCTTCTGAACTTTGAAGGTGTCCTATGCATTTATATTTGCTACTCTATGAGGGACAAGCTGAATACTATTATGCTATGTTTTCTTTATGTGAAACAAACAAACGTCTTGCAAAGCATTGTTATTCATGAATCTTTTGTTTGTGCCTTATCATGTTGCATCATGGTTTCTTTGTCTTATTGCTAGAACTTTGTGTTTCATGTTATGATTGAAGTACTATGATCCGAGCTATCCATGTTTTACAAATACTTTGATCAAGTTTATGATGGTGCATGTCACCTAAAAAATTATTCTTTCTTTTTATCACTTACCTACTCGAGGACGAGCAGGAGTTAAGCTTGGGGATGTTGATACATTGTAAATGTATCTATAATTTTTGATGTTCCATGCTTGGTTTTATCAACTTTCTTATGTTTTGTCCACACTTTGGAGTACTTTTCATATGATTTCTTGGACTAACCTATTAACAAGATGCCACAGTGCCAGTTGCCTATTTTCTGCTGTTTTTGGTTCTAGGAAAGTCAGAAAATCAATATTCTTGGAATTGGACCGGACAAAAGCCAAAGTTGATATTTTACCGGAAGACTCACGGAGCCAGAAGACGAGACAGAGAGGGGCCATAGGGCGGCCACACCATGTGGTGGCGTGGGCTAGCCCTGGCCGCGCCACCAGGTGGTGTGGGCCCCCTGGCCTCCCACCAACCTTGCCTCTTCGCCTATAAGATGCCTCTCGATGCAAAAACCCTAAAGAGTCAAGCCTCCAGCCACGAAAAGTTCCGCAGCGCCGCCGCCATCGTAGGGGAGATTCAGGGACAGAAAGTCTTTGTTCCGGCACCCTGTCGGGATGGGAAAGTGCCCCCGGAGCCATCTCCATCGATCTCCACCGCCATCTCCATCACCGTTGCTGATTCCCATGATGAGGAGGGAGTAGTTCTCTCTCGAGGCTAAGGGTTCTACCGATAGCTATGTGTTCATCTCTCTATCTATGCATGACCTTATTGAGATCATGAGCTTGTAATATATAGATCTACCTTGCTACTCAAGTGCTTTAATAGATCTCTGCTCTCCCCATGTGTGTGAAAGTGACAGCGTGCTCACCATGGTGGCACTTAGGCTAGAGATTACAAATATATGAGTTATATTTGGAGTTGGATGTCTTTATGAAATTGTGGTGTTTGTTGGAACCATCTAGTACTCAAGGTGACAGTGTGGGGTTTTCTAGATGGGAAAGATGAACTTTGAGGTGTGTTGTTATAGCCCTACCATCGATTAGAGTGTTCAACCGGAGAGTAGTTAAGAGTAGTATCATAAAGAGAGGATACTTATATGAGAGTGTTCACTTGTGAAAGTATGAACCCTAGGCCTTGTTTCTAAGCACTGAAACACCGTTTGGTACTAGATCTGTTACATGTTTGCTTGCTTCTATCTTTATTTCAGTTTTACTTTAGTCTTTTACACGCCTCAATCTATTTTCTATCACTGTTACCACTTATAATTATCCATACCACTTGTATTTCACTATCTCTTCGCCGAACTAGTGCACCTATACACCTGACAAGTGTATTGGGTGTGTTGGGGACACAAGCGACTTCTTGTATCTTGATTGCAGGGTTGCTTGAGAGGGGATACCTTTGACCACTTCCTCCCTGAGTTCGATAAACCTTGGGTGATCCACTTAAGGGAAAACTTGCTGCTGTTCTACAAACCTCTGCACTTGGAGGCCCAACAACTGTCTACAAGAATATAAGTGCGTAGACATGAATCACCTTATCGCGAGATGATGCGTGATGCCATCATAGCTTTCTCTAGAATAGTGATTTGCATTATCTCACAGTCTAAGGATCAGTTTGCGAGGTTTTTCGTGTTTATAATCAATGGTAAACTTTGTAACTAGGTCTCATTAAGATATAACTATTGGATGTTTGTATATCACATCATTTAACTAATGATATGACCTCATTGTCAATTAGCATGAATGCCCATGATCTCGAAACCCTAGATCATCCTCATGACCAATGAGTTAGTTCGCTAGAGATAACTAGAGACATGGTTCGTTTATATACCACACGTGTATTAATGTTTCGTTATAACACAGTTATAGCACAGTATGAAGCGTATTATGAACATATAGGAGATACATCAAATATTACACTTTATTATTTGCCTCTAGGGAATAACTCCGAAGGAGCAATATGAAGGAGTTCACTTTGATACACATCTGGACCGAGACTTAAGTTTTCCTCCTTCGTAGTTTTTCTCCTAAGTGATTCAATACTATGGAGCTTAACTCCTCAATCTTACCCCAAAACTGATTCTAGAGCATAGTTCCCACTTATCTCTTTGCGAGGGTTATCTTGGGATAAAGCCGAATCTTACTCTTTTCTGGTACTCAGAGAAATTCTGTCACTGCCGGTAATCCTTATATTATCGGAACACTTAGCCTGTCCCTTAGGAGAGACCATGTGTACCCTAAGGTTATAGACAATGAGTCAGTGAAGAGGTGGTCGTCTAGGTTCTTTTACCATAAGGACAAACCGACTCCCGACAAACAAGAAGCTTTGCCGGCTTTCGTCGATGGAGCCGCTGCTCCCCTAGAGTCCTGGGACGCTGATCCGCCAGCTCTCACTGAAGACCTGATCCGTGCCAAGGGCCGGATCGAATATTTGATGAAACATAATGGCCTGAAGGGATCCGACTTGGTCCACTGCTGGCTAGCATGCCAGATTTAGCCCCTCCAATATCATGGTGATCATCTCATGCATTCAATCACCAATAGTAAGAAATCAGCCCGCTTCTAATCTTGGACAAGGAATACAATTACCAGATCAAATGGTTTATCAAAGAGCGGGTTGAGAGGAAAATTCCGGAGATCTCTCTAGATATGTTCACAACTGAAAATACCCTAACACTAGTAAGTTTTCCGACAGATTCTTTCGTACTTATTGAACTTTCTTATCTATTTGCAGTACTGAGATATCTTGATTTTCAGCTTGCTGACGTCCCCGAGTTGGAGCTTTCTCCTCTCGAGGGATATCCGCATGAGGATCCAGTTCCTCAGGAGGATGAAGAACTTGAATTGCTGTCGGAGACATTTACCTGGAGATGTAAAACTCCGACTATTTCTATCGGCACACAAGAAGTGCCAGTTGTGAATAGGTAAACTTCTTCACAAGGCTTTATATTTTTAATTCATATTCTTTCTGAATCGTAACTATCTTACGCTGTTACTTTTCAGAGCTAAACTGATCTCCAAGGGCAAGGGGAAAGGAAACATGGGAAAGACTTTGCGCTAGTCAAAGTTAGTTCTGTCTTTGCCTTCTCCCTCGCCTTTAACTCCTACCCCTACGCCCTCTTCAGCACACGAGGTTGCCTCATCTCCTCATGTTGAAGAAGATTCGGCTCAACACTCAGAGCCAACGATCCTTGGCTTGAAAATCAACGCCACCATGAGTGACTCGGTAACTAATAAGGGTGAACCGGTTAAGGGTAATGATCCCTCAATAGAGACCTTCGTGAACAATCTTCTGAAGAATCCGGGTATCGCCAAACTTAGCCTTACTCGTAAAAGTGCAAAAGAAATCCAGAAGCTGTCTGTTCATTGTTTGGAGAGTCGAAATATCACCGTTGAGGAGGAGGCGCAAGAAGCCGAGGACGTCAAACTCATCGAGCTTCTTGACCGAGTATGTTTCCACGATGATAAGTTGAAGCCCGGTGTGGCTCCGCCACCACCAGTGATTCCTCTGACTCTCACCATGAAGTTTTCTTCTAAGGTGAATATGAGTCTCAACAAATTGACCCATGAACACCATGTAGTCATAATCCAACTATTTTTTATTGTATTTCATATCAGATCCTCTAGACCCCAAGCATGAAGTTGGATAGAAATCTGAATTTATGCTTTCATAGATGCTAAATAATGAACTAGTATAGCCCCCCAAGGCTCGTGCTGATATTTAACTTAGTTAAAATATTAGCCTGAGGCTTAGTAGACTTCTGACTCTGGGTACTATTCTGACTTACAGAACGTTAATGCTTATAACCAGGATTTGTTGAAGAATATTTGTAATAAGCGTAGAGTGATCAGAGCTCTCCGTCTTGAAAATGCGCAACTTAAAGTTGCAAAGGATGAAGCTAAAGGTTAGCATTTCAGGCTTCATTTTTATAGTCTTACTTTTGAGCTATAGCCGAATTTTTATTCGACTTCATTTCTTGCTCTTCCAGAACTTGTGAAACAGTCCTACAAGATGATTGAACAAGCCGAGAACTTCAAAATCTTGGAGGTGGAGAATTCCGACTTAAGGGAAGAGCTAACCAAGCTTAAGGAAGATCATGTGCGCAGTATCAACAACATTCTTGAATCATCCAACATGGACACCGAAGAACGTGATCACAAGATCGCTATCCAAGACAAGAAAATCTCAGATTTGAAGGATGAGCTGGACAGAGAGAGGGATACCACCGAACCTCTTAGGGATGAACTCCGAAATCTTCAGGAGGTGAAAGCCAAAGTGGATGATTCGATCTTTAGTAAGCTTCCTGTCTCTGACCTTAATTTTTTCTGATTCCCTGAACTCGGATATATTCTTGACTTTGTTTTATATTTGCAGGTCCTCTGAACATTCTGGATTCTTCATCTTCCGAGTCTCGCACTAGCCGACTTACTTCAGTCAGAGACTTGCTTCACGATTTCTGCTAGTCATTGGTGAAGCCGTCAAGCTTTCTTACATGGATAAAATGTCTTCCTTTGAGGTGCAGGACAAGGCAAAGGAAATGCCTCAGCTCATTCAGGATTGGAACATGTCTTATATGCGCAATGCGGCACATAATGCCCTAATAATGGTTATAAGCCAACATGGAAGCATGGAAATATCACAAGTAACCAAGGGTTATTCAACTATTGATGAAGACGGCAAAAAGCAAAATATCAAAGAAATCTGCGATGGCAATCCATTCTTCACGCTTGTTGAAAGGCCGCCTCCCCCCAAGAAGAAGGTGTTGAAGAGTTCGAAGATGATGAGTAAACTGAATCTGACATCCTCGTCTTAGACATATATCAAGGTGGTGGAGGAGAGGTTTCCAGTGCACTGATAGATCCTCCGTCTTCACCTCTGGCATAAGATGTGCCAGAAAAAACAATGTGTTATTCTGATAAACAAATCTTGATGTAATAGCTAGAGTATTTATTTTTCTGTGCTAGCTAGTAAGATCTTAATGCTTTACTTCTTTAGCACTTAGCTTTTTTTTGTGTGCTTGAAAATTATGTAAGCACTTATTTCATCCATACTTATTGTTTATATGGTTTTCTGCCTTATCCCTTTCATGAGCCGCCAAACTTTCAACACGAAAAATTTGCCGAGCAACGGAGCTCAATTGCTAAACCAGTTTAAACTCAGAAATAAAGCCGGTTTCCGGTACCAACCAATCACTACTCGGAAAATACCCGCGCCCAGCAATCAGACAAAAACCAAAGTACAAACAAGAAATTAGACTTACACCCGAGTGTAGCATTTTTTTAGAATCGGAAATCTAACTAGAATAAATATGAGCATAAAAAACTTTACGTATTCTAGGATTTTCGACTTATGTCATGATCATTCGGAAATAAGATGGTACTATGAAACTTCTCAGAAAAATATTGAGGCAACCGATACTTTATTTCTCATTGAACATGTACATAGACATAGTTACAAAGAAAGAATTTTTAAGAATAAAAGGAATGTAGCTGAGCAATATTCAAAGGTCGGTCTAAGTCCTCCGGGTTTGTACTGCCTCCAGCCTTCGTTCTCTTCTTTGTAGCAGGTCTTTTTTTGACTGGCCTCATATTAGTTAGATAGTAAGAACCAACAGCAGAGGCAGCAGGGACCAGCAGGGGCTCGACCCCCCAACATGCAAACATTTTTATACCTCTTAATATATGTTGACTTATCTAACCTTGGTTAGAATACTCTGTTTTGTCTATTACTCTAAAAAACTAAAACAGGAGGTTGTAACCAAGGAAGCTAGGCCCATACGAGGAAGGTTCTCGCCGCCTGCTTGGCTGGTCGTCCCTCGTCTGGTGATTCTGCTTACGTTCATCGCTATCCCCTGCTCCCGTTCCTTTCTCGATAGATCGGCGGCCTTCCCCAATTCTGCTCCGCTCCTAAATACTCCGCCCTCCATGGTCGACTGCATCTCAAGCCCCGACCCCGATCCCGTCCGAATCTCCAATCTTGGCTGCTCAATCAAAAAAGGGTAATAATTTTGACTCCATTCAGATCTAGTACTTGTTCTCCATAAATTATTGTATGATTGTATCCTCAATTTCCGATTTCCCTTGGCCGTTAATTCTCTAAATAGGGCATTCAGTAGATATATATTAGTCCTAGCCATTGTACGATTGTAAACCCATTTCCGGATTTCCCTTGGCTGTTAATTCTCTAAATAGGGTAAAGTATTCAGTATATATATATATATATATATATATATATATATATATATATATATATATATATATGCTTGGCTGGTCGTCCCTGTCTGGTGATTCTGCTTACGTTCATCGCTATCCCCTGCTTTCGTTCCTTTCTCGATAGATCGGCGGCCTTCCCCAATTCTGCTCCGCTCCTAAATACTCCGCCCTCCATGGTCGACTGCATCTCAAGCCCCGACCCCGATCCCGTCCGAATCTCCAATCTTGGCTGCTCAATCAAGAAAGGGTAATAATTTTGACTCCATTCAGATCAAGTACTTGTTCTCCATAAATTATTGTATGATTGTATCCTCAATTTCCGATTTCCCTTGGCCGTTAATTCTCTAAATAGGGCATTCAGTATATATATATTAGTCCTAGCCATTGTACGATTGTAACCCCATTTCCGGATTTCCCTTGGCTGTTCATTCTCTAAATAGGGTAAAGTATTCAGTACATATATATATATATATATATATATATATATATATATATATGCTTGGCTGGTCGTCCCTCGTCTGGTGATTCTGCTTACGTTCATCGCTATCCCCTGCTCCCGTTCCTTTCTCGATAGATCGGCGGCCTTCCTCAATTCTGCTCCGCTCCTAAATACTCCGCCCTCCATGGTCGACTGCATCTCAAGCCCCGACCCCGATCCCGTCCGAATCTCCAATCTTGGCTGCTCAATCAAGAAAGGGTAATAATTTTGACTCCACTCAGATCTAGTACTTGTTCTCCATAAATTATTGTATGATTGTATCCTCAATTTCCGATTTCCCTTGGCCGTTAATTCTCTAAATAGGGCATTCAGTATATATATATTAGTCCTAGCCATTGTACGATTGTAACCCCATTTTCGGATTTCCCCTGGCTGTTAATTCTCTAAATAGGGTAAAGTATTCAGTATATATATATATATATAATATATATAATATATATATATGCTTGGCTGGTCGTCCCTCGTCTGGTGATTCTGCTTACGTTCATCGCTATCCCCTGCTCCCGTTCCTTTCTCGACAGATCGGCGGCCTTCCCCAATTCTGCTCCGCTCCTAAATACTCCGCCCTCCATGGTCGACTGCATCTCAAGCCCCGACCCCGATCCCGTCCGAATCTCCAATCTTGGCTGCTCAATCAAGAAAGGGTAATAATTTTGACTCCATTCAGATCTAGTACTTGTTCTCCATAAATTATTGTATGATTGTATCCTCAATTTCCGATTTCCTTTGGCCGTTAATTCTCTAAATAGGGCATTCAGTATATATATATTAGTCCTAGCCATTGTACGATTGTAACCCCATTTCCGGATTTCCCTTGGCTGTTAATTCTCTAAATAGGGTAAAGTATTCAGTATATATATATATATATATATATATATATATATTAGTCCTACCATTTAGCTGATGATGTTCAATCTTTATCTTTCTAATTCTAGGATAATCATGACGAAAAATAAAAGGAAGGATGTACCAACACATAATATTCATTCTTATTTTGGGAAAAAGGAAGAGTTGATGATCCGATTGCTGGCCCTGATTTAAATGAACAAGACCAGAGCATAATTTAAATGAACAAGAACCAGAGCATATAGAAGAAGAAATTTCAGTGGCACCACCAACACCCGGAGCAAGAGCAACAATACCACCTCTAGTTGAGAGAAGAAATGTTGATTCTGCTGTTTTGGTAGTGCAAAGGGATCCGGGGTTACAGTGCCAAATTTGGGATTATCCTCCTAATGATCAAGAAGGGCTCATTTGGCATATATAAAGCATGGTCCATATCAATTTCACAAAGATGAGTACCCTCTTGATGATGCAGCAAACCATGCACGCAAGTTTCAGTACCACTGGTTTAAGATCTTTCCTTGGTTTCCATGCTTCATATATGCCAAACGAGCCCTTTCTTGGATAGGGGAGTATTCTAACCAAGGTCCACAAAAGTTTCAGTACCATCCACGCAAGTTGGTACTTTACAATGGCCTTGTGACACTAGGTGGAGTTCTCACTATGTATCTGTTTGTAGCCTTTTGAACAAATATAAACCTACATTGCTTGTACATAAAAATATTGCTTCTTCAAAAGGTTCAGGTACTTCACCTTCAGCACGTGCAAAGGCTAATTGTGTTGTTAAGCTGATGATGTCTTTTGAATTCATATTTATTCTACGTGTCATGAAAGAACTTATGGGGATTACGGATTTGTTATGCAAAAAGTTTCAACTAAAGTCCCAAGATATTGTGAATGCCATGGATGAGGTGAGACTACAAAAGTGTTGATTCAGAAGCTAAGAGATAATGGCTGGAGCAAGCTTAAAGCTGTTGTGCTTCCTTTTTATGGGAAACACGGAGTTAAACCACCAAACTTTGGTGAGTTTTATGTTGATTTCATTAATTCTTGTGTCGAGGATGAGAGTACGGTTGAGCACCATTATCGTTGTGATATTTTCATGGTTGTTGTGGATCAGCAGTTACAAGATTTGAATTGTAGATTCAATAAACAAGTAACAGAACTTCTCATTATGTGCACTTCGTTGGATCCCAAAAACTCATTTAGTTCATTTGATATTGATATTGTGTGTTCTCTAGCTTCAAAATTTTGTCCCACTGATTTTGAAGAACAAGAAATGGAGAATCTGAGATGTCAGTTGCGGCATTATGTGCATGATATACCAACAAATCCAAAGTTTCAGAATTTGACAACTATATCAGAGCTTTGTCAACAACTAGTGAAAACCGAAAAAATGATGATTATCACTTGATTGACAGGTATATAATGTTCTTTATTGCTGCACTAGTTGATTTAATCATTTCTAGACGTACTAACTCATTGTCTCGTTTTAATGACATATTGATTTGCCTTGTTCTTACTTTACCGGTCTCAACCGCAACCACTGACCGTGAATTTTCTGCAATGAAACTTGTGAAAACAAGGCTTCGAAATAGAATGGAAGATGGATTCCTAAGAGATTGCTTGGTAATGTAAATCGAAAAGGAGATCGCTCTTGGAATATCAGCAGATGCAATTATTGATGAGTTTGATGAAGCACCACGTCGAGTGGACTTTAATTGAAAAGTGTTAGTTGCTCTATCTCATTTTGTCTAGTTTTTTGCTTTTCAGTAATGTGCAATTGTACATCCTTTTGTCCTCAACAATTAATCACTAAATGGTGATATAATCAATGGAATAATATATTTTGTTATCACTTCATCCCGCTTTTTAGCTTTGTTTGGAATTTGAGAGATTTCTTCTTTGTTCGCCCCCCCTCAAACATTTTTCATGCCTCCGCCGCTGGTAAGAACCATTATGCAATACTCAAGTAACTAAGAAGGGCCCTTCCCAAACTGGGGAAAGTTTGTGCTTTTTTTGTTGCACAAGCCGGAGAACCAAGTCGCCTTGTTGAAAGATCGATTCTTGACTCTCTGTGTAACTTCTGCTGATAGGTTGTAGATCTTTCCTCATCAACGGCGTGAACTTCTACGATTATATCGAGATCATCTTGTCAAAAAACTTCGGCATCCTCTTTGATATACGCAGCGACTCGGGGAGAAGTATGGATAAGATCACTAGGAAGAACTGCTTCTGCACCATACACTAAGAAGAAGGGCGTGTACCTGGTTGACCTTTTAGGAGTTATTCTCAAGCTCCACATCACAGATGACAATTCGTCTGCCCAAGCCCCCGCAGCACGATGAACTGGTGCTTCGAGCCTAGGTTTGAGGCCTTGAAGGATTAAGCCATTTGCCCTTTCGACTTGTCCGTTGGCTTGTGGATGTGTGGATGATGCAATATCGAGCCGAATATTTTGATCATTGCAGAATTCGATAAGTTCTCCCATGGAAAAGTTCCTGCCGTTGTCCGTGTAAATACTATGTGGATAGCCTTATCAGATTATAACGTCCTCGATGAATCTTTTGGCTATTGCTCCATCACAACTTGTGACTGGTTTCCTCTCAATCCATTTTGTGAATTTATCCACCATCACTAAGAGGTGAGTGAATCCACTTGGAGTCCGTTTAAACGGTCCTACCATGTCAAGCCCCCAGACCGCAAAGGGCAATGTGATCGGAATTGTTTGCAGCTAATCAGTCGGAACATGGGCTTGCTTGCCATATTTTTGGCAGCCTTTGCACATCTTGACCCGTCGTTTGGAATCTTCCTTGGCTGTAAGCCATAATAAACCGTGTCAGAAAGCTTTTACCAGTAAATATCTAGTTGCGGCATGATGTACAAATTCGCCTTCATAGATTTCCCTTAGGATTTCCACTCCTTCTTCCGGAGAAATGCAGCACTGAAAGACCCTAGACACAATACTCTTATAGAGCTCACCAT
This sequence comes from Avena eriantha, assembly GCA_910589775.1. Lineage (NCBI taxonomy): Eukaryota > Viridiplantae > Streptophyta > Magnoliopsida > Poales > Poaceae > Avena > Avena eriantha. Next base: position 109,198,639 of record OU342745.1, read on the forward strand.
TAATTACAATATAGGTTTTTGCTCGTCGGACGATCTGCCGGCTCAGAACCTTGTCTTTAGGTAATTTTCCATCTACCAAGAAATCAAGGTAGGGTTTTGTCCAACTGGAAATTATAGCCAGAACTGCTATTAGCAGTGAGTCGGACTTGGTCAGATACTCCTCATCAACTCCTGTGATAGAGGGAACTCTGGGGCGTTCGAGAAAAGCACCATCGAAGACCTTTTTCCACGCAGAGCCTATTCGAGATAATGCATAGGCTTCCTCGTTTTCTGTTTGGGGATGTGTTGAACCTCAAACCCTTCAAATGATTTTGATAATTCATCCACGATAGCTCTGTATGCTACCATGTGCTTGTCTATGTTACAGTGATCTGACACTTGTTGAGCAACAAGATCCGAGTCTCCATAACACATGATTCGGCGGATGCCGATATCTTTGGGGATTCGAATTCCATGCAACAGTGCTTCATATTCGGCAATATTATTTGTTGCCGTGAAGTGAATATGCAACACATAGAAAAGCTTGTCTCCTTGGGGTGATTTGAACACCACGCCAGCCCCCAGCCCCCGAGCGGCTTAGACCCATAAAAATGCAGGGTCTAGTATTCCGACTCTGGGATACTTGTGTTTTCTACCATTTCTGTCCAATCGGCGACAAAGTCAGCAAGAACATGGTATTTGATGGCTGTGTGAGGTTTATACTCAATGTCAAAAGCCGATAGCTCTATTCCCACTTAGCGACACGTCCTGTGGCATCGCTGTTGTTAATTATGTCTCTCATGGGAGCTATGCTCACCACGGTAATCTTGTGCTCCTGAAAATAATGTTGTAGCTTTCTGGATGCGAAGAACACACTATAGGCTAACTTCTGGTAGTGTGGATACCGTTGTTTGGATTCAGTTAAGATCTCGCTGAGATAGTAAGTCGGACGCTGCACCAGGTGTTCTTGTTTTTCCTCTGGCCGTTCCACCACCATGACGACGTTGACGACTCTGTTTGTCACAGCTAAATAGAGCAACATCGGTTCTTGAGGTTCCGGCGCTGCAAGGATAGGAGTGGACGAGAGTACTGCTTTTAGGTCTTGTAGTGCATGTAACACCCCTGGTTTTATTAATTGTTAATTAGGGTCTATTTGTGCATCATAATCATTGCATGCATCCTTTTAACTAAAGAAATGTTGCATAAAAGGAAAAGAAACTAAAAGCCCTAAACCCTAGTGTTCCCTCTCTCTTTGAAACTTATTCAAAAGGGTGGTTTTGAAAGTACTCTGAAAATTATCAAAATATGTGGATCCCAAATGGACTAAAAGGGCCCTACAATATTTCTCTAGTTTTACAAAAGGCTCTAGTATTTTTGAATGAATCAAAAGATAAATGAATTTGAAATTACAAAAGAGACAAAAGAAAATAGAAAAATAAAAAGGTTTTACAAAAAATAGAAACCCTAAGCTATTCTAGCCTGCAACCCACTTTCTCTCTTCTCTTCCCTGCCGCACAGTGCGCTCCCGGGCAGCCCACTCCAGCCCAAACCAGCCCAACCCGTGTACCCCTTCAGTTCGTCACCTTCGTCGATGATGGAAGCAGCTCGCCTGCCGGCACCTGGTTCGTCGACGGCCACATTGTCACCGTTGCCCTAGACTCGATGGCCAGTAGAAGAGACCCCGAGCATGCCTCTCCTCCCCAGTCCTCATCCTCTCTTCCTCTCCCTGGTGCTCTCTCTCTCTCGTTCCCTAAGCCGACCGAACCCTAACCGCCCCAGGCACCTGTGAGCCCCGTCGTCCCCATCCTTCTCTCGCCTCACTAACACACTCTAGAGAAGCTCCTCATCCCCCTCGTTGTTATCGTGAATCCACGTAGGCCGGGATGCCTTCGCCAGCCCAGAATCGAGCTCAGCAGCGTTGCCTTCCTGAGCTCCGCCCACCGCCGATCCCCCTTCGTCCGACCTCCTCATCACCTCTAATGTGCTCATGGTGAGCTTCCAGTTCTCACGCACCAGTTCTTTCTCCCTCTCTTGCTCTCTGTCTCGCGAGCGGCGTGCAACTGTCGTCGGTCGCCGCAGATGCCGCTGTTGATCAAGCTCTGCAGACCATTCGAGGGTGGCGCCACCACCAGAAGGTCCGCCTCAGCCTCCTCTCTCCAACAAGCCCACTCGCGCATCCTGGCATGCCCCCAATTGGCAGATCATCATCGACAAGGATCCCCGCCATTGCTGATGTCAGCAAGGCATCATGTTGATACAATAAAGCCTTTTCTTTATTTAATTTATTTTTGATGTTTTAATAAATAGAAAATGCTGACAGGTGGGTCCCTGATGTCAAATATTTAATCATTTCCCAAAATCTTTTCTGAAATGATTAAACTTATGACATGTGGGTCCAGGTGTGGAAAATAATTTATCATATTCCAAAAATGTTTAATTGTTTGAAAATAATTTAAAAATGGATTAAAATTGGGAAATATCATAACTAATTCATTTTAAATCAGGAAAATATGAATAATATATCAAAATATTCAGAAAAATGAGATCTACATAATAGACTCATGATCATGCATTGTTAAGAAACTTACTTGACAATTTCAATTAGAAGAACCAATTGAACCCCGTAGGTGATTTCGAGGTTCCCCCTATTTTAGGGTTTGTCCCCCTCGGACCCCGCTTAAAACTGCTAAGCATGCTTTAGGGTGACATTTCAATACAATTTAACTTGTCATATCATTATCCTTGCTTGAGAATTGCATAAATGCCATGTGTCTATTGTTGCTTTCCTTTCTGGTGTTTCTGCTTCTTCTCGGTAGACCTCAGAGTTTATGTGAGCAATGATATCGAGTCCAAGATTGAAGACTGAGATTAACACCATCGAAGAGACGTACTTGATCAACAGTGAACAATGTCATGCAGATGAACCTGAAGTTCCATATTGGGTATCAACAGGCAAAGGCAAGCAAAACCACACACATGATAAAATCCTATGCTTTCAAAGTATTTAATTCTTGTCATGTACATACGATTCCAAAGTCTTTTATCGAGAGATACATTAATCCTATCTAATGCTTGTTACATTTGTAGCCTGTATTCCCTGATCCACTAATCCTAGCATAACTAGGGTTTGGCTTATGAGCTTAGCTAGAGCTGTTATATCTATTGCGCTTAGCCATGCTTAGCTGTTACCGCTGGTCCATTTGGTTGATGAATTAGAGCTACGAATGAACCTAGTTGGACAGGATGACATGGTATGATCAGAAACATGCTAAGGCTTGTATAGGAGGCCATGTCGGGTTGTGGTTTTTGAAGTTCCATACTGGCCACCACTAGGATCAGAGTTCTTGCCTCTTGAACCAAGACGAGCATACATCCACAGACGGGCCTGTAAACCCCCTCAACCAACTAAATTTCCTAGTAGATTCCATGAGTCACATAGTTCGGGCGTTCCATTCGACATATGCATTCTGGTTGTTCTCGAAGGCGGTGAAGGAGGTGCATTCATACAGGTAGGTAACCATGGCCGGGAACAAGAGAGGCACGACCTCCGTAATCTTGAACCCTACGCACATCTCTAGGGACCGACTTCAAGACTTGACCCGTTATGGCGGCATCTCCTTAGGGCATGACTCATGGTCTCGGCGAAAGCAAGGTAAATGTCGTGGTCAACCACTCTCTGCCGTCCTTCCAATGAAGATGGCTAATGTTAACTGGCACTAAGAATCGGTTGGTACGTGTGGGTAAAGTTGTGCACCCCTGCAGGGTAATAATCTTTTTGAAAAGCCGTGTCCATGGTTATGGACGACTTAGGAATGGATTCAAAGATTATAGAGAAGAATAACTTAATCGTAAAGGTTGATGAGAGATGTGAGGTGTGCTTAAGGATGCTTCCTCGGGGATTGAGGGGGTGATCCTAGTTGGTAGGTTCAATTGATAAAGATTCGGTGGATATCAAAAGAAGATCAAATCTAGTGATATCATTTTTCTCTTACCCATTTTAAAAAGGTTCCATTAGTCGAGCTGCTCCTCTCTCTTTTACAAATAAATTTAGCTTTGTGCAAAATAACCCCACCAGCCATAAGTCTTGTAGAGTACACCCTGTACTTAGCCTTGCTTTGTTAATACTTTTGCATCAGGTAAGTGTTACCATAGAACATGAGTTCGTTCCAACATCAACATCGACGAGTAGCTTGGGGTTGCCGGTCGGCAGCCTGAAAGCTATGGATTAGGACGTCATCGTTATGCTTCAGGACTCTTAGGCCATTTTTTAAGTTTGCTATACTTAATAGCATAATTTGCCTTCTGATGTTTGATATTTGTGGTCAGTAACCTCTATTTGCAATAATTTGGTTCTTTTCTTAGTTACGAGCTTGTTGTAATAACTTTTGTATCGTTGGGTCACTGTAATGCTACCAATTCTTTCTTTGTATGCTTCCGAGATTTAGGTTAGGCTTATATCAGAAAGAGGTCTAGGATTTGTCTAGCCCTGATCTCGGGGGTGTCATAGGTTTTGGTATCAGAGCAGTACCTTCCGTAGGAAAACCTTTCTACTGGTCGGTGTTGAGTCTAGTGTTTGTGAAAAACTATTTGAAAGCTGAAATGTATTTGCGAAAACTCTAGTATGCTTCTTTTTCTCCTTATCTAGTTTCGCTCTAACTCTGGGTCATCGTATCTTGTGTTGACTTTGAAAAGTTTTTCTATCTCGTCTCGTCTTTCAAAGCCTAGGTGCCTTCTAGGCATGTCGGTTCTCAACCAGTGACCTAGTGTTGAGTCTCTAAAGTCAGTTGTGTGTGTGTGTTCCTTGTTTCCCTTTGCTCTGATTCAGCTGAGAGCTTCCTTTCCATCATGATCTGTCTATCTTGTGGGTCCCACAACATCATGTGGATGGTTCCACAGTGTTCTGTTCAAGGATTTGAGGTTTCCTTTCGCCTTGTGTGCCTCCTTTTTGTTTGTTTGGGTACTTTAGAAGTTGTTTCTTCTCTTGGAAGCTACCTCATGGTTACTACCTTATAGTACCCTCTATGATACGAAGAGAGTAGTTACTCCTTTCTTTGGGTTTTAACCCTTGGACTTTAACCGAAGATCCTTGATTGTGCTGGATTCTGGTGTTGTGAATCTTGTACATGAAGCCGACCTTTAACCCAAGATCCATTTTGTTGATCCCTGTTGTAAATATTTATGCATTACCTCAGGATGGCTAACTTCTAGTATAGCCTTCAAGCTTGTGGTATTTGTCACGATTGCATTGTGACAATTAAGGACTTCCCTTACCACATGCAATGGCAGATGTTCTTCAAAGGAACCAAATAGATCACGACAAAAGAACTCCTCATGAGTCTCGCCTCTATACCCGTGACTCTGCCACATTTTCCTTCAATGCATCGGTCCTCGGAAGATTGTTGACTTATGCATTCACATCTCAAGATTCTATCCTAAGCATGTTATTTTTTCCTTGTTGTTTTCCGACCTTTGTCTAACAGTTGGTAGCCAAGTAGTAAATGCGCATTGGTGTCTTCCGATGCAATATACCCTTGTGGTCTGTCAAGACAAAATTTTTTGGGATGTCAGCAGAAACAAACTCCAGTACCTCGTCATTTCTAAGATTAGTTATAAGTGTTGTAATCCACTGATCAATAAGCGATGATTAACTTTTGTTCTGTTCTACCTTTAAGTATCACACTCTTCAATTCCAAGAGGTCATGCTGAGTTTCATGAATCCCTTAATGAAGTGATGCTCTTACATATTTAACCACCCCTCCCTCAAGATTTTGTGCTCGGGAATGATGCGTGTGCGTAATAATGCGGCCATCAGAGATTCTTAGCAATCATTATTGCTTTGGACCTCAACATGGACATTTGTGTCATTCTTAGCATGATGGTTAACCTATCACTTCGAGAAGTTTGACTGGGCTACCAAGTTTGTTATTCTGGTACACTCACCTCGGTCAAAGAGTTAGGCTTGTGCCGAAGCTCTGAGAATATGTCTTCTTGCCTTACCAAGAAAGTTTCCGCTCGAACTAAATGACATATCGGTGGTTCATGATATTCTAGATGTCCTTCTAGAAGTATCGCCATGTTGCCACATGACCTTAATGTCAAGTTCTTGAGCAAGCAAGTTCTCTGAACTGCTCCTTTCTCCAAGGATCCATACTGGATACCCTGAACTAGTTGGTTGAGCTTAAACAACACCTTGGAGAGATGTAAGACAAATGATCTATCATACTTGTTCTTCCTAAAGGGATGTCTAGTTTTGTTCGTGCTGAAGAAGGATAGTGTTTTCTTCGTGGAAATTTTATCGTCCCTACCTTTGATTTGATATGGGCTATTGTCAAATCAAACTCAGTCCCATGGACTATCCTGATGAAGTATTTATTTGTGATGTTTCACCTGGGTACATCTTCATGTTCTTTGGTCTGACCAATATCTATGTCATGGTCATATAGTATATGGGTTCATCTTCTTGGAGTGTCTTGATAAGTTTGTTATTGAGCCCATCGATGACATCCTTATCTTCTCCATTCTAGATTAGATTCATATGGAATAGCTGGTAGTAATGTTGGAAACTTTTGAGAACCATCTTCGTGTCATTTTGAAGTATGTGTTCTAGATGTTAGAAGTAACCTTCTCCGGTTCACTTGCAATGGTTGAAAGTTGTCGCCATGAACTCGAGTAGAGTTATCTTTGTTTCCTCGGGAATCATTTCAAGTCAGTCAAGCATGTGTAAAGTATTCTTGATATGGTAGGTTGATACCTTCACATTTCGAGAACATCCTCTGAGCATGCTAAGCCGCTGATGATTTGTCAAGGAAGAGAAGTTCTTAAAACATTAGTATCCTCCTAAATGCTTCCCAACAAGGATTTAGTTGTGTTTCATTGCAAGTAATTCATGGAGGTGAAATTGTCTCCTAATAACTTGCTAATACATGGGTTTTGCACCCCTAGCTCATTTTTTGGAGCTTGACAATGTAATCGATGAATTGAGAATCTAGTAAGTCTACCTTTGTGGTAAATGTTGCAAACTTTCTATTCAGACATGTTGAGTCTGAAGTATCATTCCACCTAACCAAATCTGAATCTGAAGGAGATATGATGGTTAGTGACCATCAAGGTTTTTGACGTATTTCTCTTTGAAAATCCGGCAAGATTGATGTAATGGTTGGCACAATTAGTCGGAAGACCTCTTGTCACATTCCCTTGAATCAGCAATAATAGTCACTCTTCATGAGGCTCCTTTTATGATTTGTTATAGGAGTCACGCTTATGGTTTCCTTCGTATCTGAAGTCCGACCTTTACTTGATCTCTGCTCTCTCGAACATCAAGGAGAACATTTAAAGTAGTGTTGCTAAATGTCTCTCGGTCGATCCTCCAGACCCTCTTATGTTGGCAAGCATCTTGTTGTGCCAAGCAAATAAAGTCTGAGAATGAAGTTTCTTTTTCCTCGTGTCATCAGGAATCTTCTAATATATTCATCCTAGTGGTGTGAAGTGATATCATGATCGTTGGCAAATATTTTGATAGACCTGGATGAACAAAGAGTTTCCTTCGGTTCCTCTAACATGTTCGAATAGCAACTATGGTTTTGATAATCAGAAGTTCCTCTTGTTAAATGTTCTTTGTGAATCTTACGAGTACTCTCCACCAAAACAACCTTTCTGTCTTAACCTCCTATTGAACGAAGATGGACCCTTCTGTATCAAAAGTAGTTCAATGGCTTGGTTTCCCTATCTCTGTATCCCTGAAGCTCTACTTAAGCTGTTTAGTAGAGGTTCGTCATTCGAAGTATGTGGGCGTGTTATTTCTGTTGAACGTTCTCCTTTTCAGAAGCCTAAACTCTTCTAAAGATCCATGGTCTCAATCCTTATGAAGATCACTTATCTAAGACTTTGAAAACCATCTCCTTTTTTTTACTCCTTTACCTTGACATGTTTCATGCTCGTTGGCTCTAGAGATGTTATGAAACATATATCCATGAGTTGACCATGAGATACTCTTTTTGCGGTTCTGTGTCTTAACTCTTATTTAGTGTGTGCAAAAACCTCGAAGGAAATGAAACGTTTCATTCATTCAATGATGGTGGCATGGATCAACCTCTTCGAGAAGATCGTCGAAGTTTAGAGTAAACCCGTTTCTTCTATCTTCCTACCTAGAAATCTCGGGACGAGAGTCTGTTAAGGGGGATAGAACTATAAAACCCCTAGTTTTAGTAATTGTTAATTACGGTTTGTTTGTGCATCATAAGCATTGCATGTATCCTTTTAACTAAAGAAATGTTGCATAAAAGGAAAAGAAACTAAAAAACCTAAACCCTAGTGTTCCCTCTCTCTTTGAAACTTATTCAAAAGGGTGGTTTTGAAAGTATTCTGAAAATTATCAAAATATGTGGATCCCAAATGGACTAAAAGGGCCCCACAATATTTCTCTAGTTTTACAAAAGGCTCTGGTATTTTGAATGACTGAAAACAGAAATGAATTTGAAATTACCAAAGAGTCAAAAGAAAATAGAAAAATAAAAAGGTTTAAGAAAAAATAGAAACCCTCAGCTATTCTAGCCCGCAACCCACTTTCTCTCTTCTCTTACCTGCCACATAGTGAGCTCCCGCGCGGCCCACTCTAGCCCAGCCTGCGTACCCCTTCAGTCCGTCGTCTTCATCGACGACGGAAGCATCTCGCTGCCAGCGCTTGGTTCGTCAATGGCCACGTCGTCAGCATTGCCCTGGACTCAATGGACAGTAGAAGACACCTCGAGCACACCTCTCCTTCCCAGTCCTCATCCTCTCTTCCTCTCCTTGGTGCTCTCTCTCTCGTTCCCTAAGCCGACCGAACCCTAACCGCCCCAGTCACCGGTGAGCCCCGCCATGTCCGTCCTTCTCTCGCCTCACTGACACTGTAACACCTCAAAATATTAAACAAGCTTATCAAGATCTAATCACCCAAGTTTAGGGTTAACAAAAACTTTTATTATTAAACTTAATATGAATGCATGTGTGATTTCCATTATTGCATGAATGCTTGAAATTGCCATGTTTGAGTTAAAAAAGGATTACCACATCATCTAGATCATTTCCAAGAAAAACCAATAGAAAATAAAGTCAAATATGGATCATATGATCATATGGTCATTTTGGCAAAAGTTGACCACTAGCCCACTTTGGGTGTCTCTAGTAAAAGATTTCTAACAGAAACAATTCCAATTCTTTTCACCCCTTGCTAGAACAAGTAAAAGTGAATCCAAGCAAACTTTACAAAATGGCATAAACTATTTTGAAATCTATTGAAGAGGCAATTCAAAATTGAATCAAGTTCATATGCATAGATCATCACTTTTCAAAAACCACTCAAACAACTTCCACTTGAAAAACCCTGCAACCATAGACAACCAAGCATATGACCAGATCACTCACCAAAAGTCATTAAAAAATTCCAAAGTTAATTTCATGCGGCCATTAAGTCAAACACTTAAAAGACAAAGTATAACCTCAACCACTATACACTGTTTTGATCTATCAATTGCTCACCAATTGTACTGCAATCAACTCCATATCTTACCCATGATCATTCCTGGTAATTGACCGTGCAATGGAGCATTTGCTTTGTGTCGTTGCACCAGTGCCATGCCCGTACCGAGCCAACCATGCCGGTCGACAATGAACCAGTCGCTGCGCGCCACGCCGCCCTCTCCCACGACACCTAGATGATAGATGTGACCTCACCACCACCCCCTGTCCACCCCTTGACCAAAAGCGAGGAGTGGAGACTCTAGAATCGCCGCGTCCATTTAAGCCTCTGCCATGCCGAGCGCACGACGGAGCACCGCAGCCGCCTCACGCACACATGCTACACCTTGCTCTCTCCGCTCATACCCACAGTCGCCGTGGCACCAGTGACCTCCCAGACACGATGGTTCACCGCCGCGTGCCTCGTGACCACTGTAGTGAGTGACGAACACTTGTGTACCTGAACAGAGCGCCAACATAGCCCGAACGACTGAGACCACCCCTTGCCGTGCCGTCACACGCGTGACGATTGCCGCAGTCCCCCACATCGACCCATGCCCTCTGCCATGCTTAGCGCGACCTGTAGCAGCGTCGCCGAAGAAGCCCGACCATGCCCCCTGCCTCCACCGCTAGGGTATAAATAGAGGCCACCCAGACCTCATTCTGCACACCATTCCACTCCCCACTCACCCAGGAACCTCACCGACCTTTCCCCGTAGCAAAGCGAGCACCACGACGCCGGAATTTGGCCGGAGTCCGCCGCTGCCATCAAGGAAGGAAGCCATCGATTGGAGCCACTATAGGAGCCGCCGTGACCACCCCTCGAGTCGCCGTCGATGAAAATCTCTGATACGTCCATTTTGCATCACTATTCTATATCATACTTACTGTTATTCATTGATATGTTTCATATTAAGAGATGATACTTATGTAATTTCATCTTTTTTTGTATGGTTGATGACTTTTGGAACATGGACCGCTGCAGTCAGGATTTTGATGGAAAATCGGCTATTTGGAGGCAAAATTCGCGAAGATCAGAAAATCTGGGAAAATACATGGAAAATCCTATTTTTCCAGAAGACGAAGATTGCCAGAAGGAGGAGTGGAGATGGGCCACAGGGGGCCCACACCACCCCTTGGCGTGGCCCACCCTAGGACGCGCCACCAGGTGGTGTGGCCGCCCTGGTCCACCTCCAGCTCTCCCCACTGGCATATATTATCCTCCCGAAACCCTAAGACTCGGGGAGCGACCACAGAAAGATTCCGCCGCCTCAGCGGGGCGGAAAACACCGAGAGAGAAAGATCTCTCTGACAGACAGAATTCTGCTGGGGGAATTCCTTCACGGAGAGGGGAGATCGTCACCATCCACACCACCATTAAGCTGGACTTCATCGGGATTATCATCATCATCCTGACCACCATCATCTCCACCAGCACCATCATCACCATCTCCATATTGCTGTAATAATTGGGTTGAATCTTGCATAGTTCTTAGGGGAAACTTTCCTGGTGCTGATTACTCTTTGTAGTTGATGCTATTGAGTGAACCGTTGAATTATTGTTTATGTTCAGATTGTTATACATCATTATTCCATCTCTGATCATGATCCATATGATGTCTTGTGAGTAGTTCGTTTTGTTCTTGAGGACATGGGAGAAGTCATGTTGTTAGTAGTGGAATTGTGTTGAGAAAGATTCAATAGTTTCTTAATTAAGTTGTGGTTTACTTCTTCTAGTGGTGTCATGTGAACGTCGACTACATGACACTTCACCTATATGAGCCTAGGGGAATGCATTGTGTATTTGGCTACTAATCGTAGGGGTTACCAGAGTGACAGAAACATGAACCCTAGTTAGGAAACCATTGCACAAGGGACGTAAGGGTCTTGGAGTTTAAAGCTGTGGTTAGGTTTCTACCTTAATTACTTTCTTGTACTTACGGATGTATTAGTCCTAGGAAGGTCGGTACATTAGCATTGGTTGACCCACACAACACTTAGCAAGCTAAAGAGGATTAATCAACTAAAGCGAAAGCACTTGACGATATTCCCATGTGTCCTCAAGAACGTTTGGCCATCTTAAGTAATACAACCGGCTTGTCCTTTGCTGAAGAAAGGATTGGGCCACTTGCTGCATTTATTCTTATTGTCTTTCATTTACTCGTACTTTATTTACTTGCATTATAAAAAACCCCTAAAAATCCGTTTGCTAAGTATTTGCAGAGAATTCCTGATCCATACCACTAGCCAGCACCTTCTGCTCCTCATTGGGTTCGATACTCTTACTTATCAAAAATACTGCGATACACCCCCTAAACTTGTGGGTCATGAGGACTATTTTCTGGCGCCGTTGTTGGGGAGTGAAGCGCTATTGGAGAGTAGAACTGGTAAAGGAAACTTCTACTGTGAGTATTGTTTACTGCTGTTAGTTGTTTATTTTCATTATGGAAAATTCACTAAGTTTCTTATTTCGTAATGCTACTACCTATCACATCCCAAATTCTAGATTTGGTACTGCATACTTGCATGGCATTGCATCATGTTCATCTTTGAGAAAATTTAGTTTTGAAAGCTTTTGCCAAAACACCTCTTCTTTGCTAGTTCCTCTTATTTGCAAGCCTACTAGGGTTTTTACCTAGAATCTGCTTGGTTGACACTATTTAGTCATTCCAAATGCTTACTTGTGTAGAGTTTTCAATTACAAACCTGTAGGTTTTTGTTTCACCCAAAACGGAGCTCTAGATCAAAAGATATGGGCAAAACAGTTCAGATGAAATTTCAGTTTTAGTAAATTCAGAAAACTGAGACAGTTTCAGAGTTAACAATAGTTCAGAAAAAAATAAAAAAACAAGAAGAAAAAAAAAATGGGCAGCCCAGGCGGGCAGCGGCCAGCCAGCCCACCCGGGGCCCAATTTGCGCCAGGGGACTGCACCGCACCGCTGGCCTGCCAGTGGCCCACATCCCGACATCCCCTTCCCCTTTTCTCTTTTTTCCTTTTCTTTTGTTTTCCTTTTTTCTCTGACCGCGGGCCCACCTGTCAGCCCTTGGACGCATTCGTCCCTGACCGGACCTCTGCCTCGCGAGGAATCCGCGATTCCGATCGGAATCGGGCGCAACGACCCGCACAACCTGCCCCCCTTAAAGCCACCGCCACCCCGAGCCTTTTCTCCCCTTCGAAACCCTCTGAAGCGCTGCCACCTCTCCGGAATCGCTCGCCGGAGTCCGACGCCGGCCGCCGCTCCGTCCGTGAATCGCCGCCGCCAAGGTCGCCGCCATCCGCCCTGACCCAGCCCCTACACCCGCCGCCCCTTGCCGCGCCTCGTGGGCACTCTGCCGCCGACGAGCCTCGCCGGAGCGCCGGCCGCCATTGCCGCCGACCCGCCAGCGCCGTCGCAAGGTGAGCTTCCGTCGCCGTCGCTCCCAGCCGCCCGATCGCGCACGGACGACATGGATTCGGCCGTTGACTAGCTAGTCAACTGCTGACCGGTCAAGGGTCCGGTCAACGCCGCGTCAGCTGGACCCCACCAGTCAGCGGGAATATTCCCCTCAGATTTACAGAAATTTTTATAAAAGGGCTGAAACGTTTATAACTTTAAAAATTCATAGAAAAAGATCTACTGGACCAAAAATTACAAATAAGGTATCGTTGGATTCAAAAAATTGTGTAGAATTTGATTCTGCAATAATATCTCAGGTTTACTGTATGTATTTTCCTGAGGTTATAAAAAGGCTTAAAGTGGTATTAATTTTGCAGAAAAAGATCTGTAAATCCTTTTGGAGTAAATCCTTTTGGCCTAGGCTCTAAATTGATCTATCTGTCCAGTAGTATTTTTGTAACACTTGAACAACACTGTTTACAGCAATAGTTCAATGTTTTGACTAAAATTCTATTAGCTAGTCCTTTTTATGCTTAAATTGTTTTCCTTTGCATTAAAAGTTTTCCCATGCATCATTCAGTAGTAGCATTGATCAGAGAACGTAACTAAACTATTGAAGCTTTATTAAAGTGCCATGTATGCATTTTGTTGCATTTGTTGATCTCTATGTGGATTGTTTATTTGGTTGAATTGTTTTCGTGTAGATTGTGAGGATTGTAACCCGTGTGATTGTTCGGACTATGCTTTTGACTCCAGCAACTACCAAGGCAAGTGGAGCATCATAAAAGTCCTATTTACTTTCTATATGCATTATAGCTTGTTTTGTTTTACAAGTTTTATCTATTGCTATGTTATATCCTATTTGTCGTAGCCTTTCTCGTTAGGTGAGCCGCCATAAGTAGTTGTGCTTAGTTGTGCTTATGTAGACGAGGGTGGGATACACCATGATAAAGATTGTTTTGAAAGAACGTGTTTAGAAAGTCTGAAAATAACTTAATTAATGAACTCTCTGGGTGGATTGGTAATTGCTTGGTTCGTGAATGCCGGGCCCATGCTTATGGCTTACCCGAGTAGCTCACTTGTGTATGGCCACCAAGGTTTCTGAGAAATGATTAGTGTCTTGATTTGGTAGCTTACGTGTACAACCATATGCCAATGAGTTATGGATGGCTGGATGGACTTAGTAGGTCGTGGTGACCCGAGATCTTCGTATCCAGAGATGTAGTGAATGTGATAGGTTGGTACGATGTGTGGATGGGCTTGGGGAGCTACTTCCCGGATTGTCTATTCTTGGGATTCTCCCTATCATGACTCAATATGCGTGTCGTGGTACGAGCGGGTCGACCAAGTCATATGGGTAAAGTGTGCAACCCCTGCAGGGTGTAAAACTAAGTGCTTAGCCGTGTCCTCGGTAATGGACGATTGAGTTGCTGAATTCTGGGTGCTATGACATGTTCTCATTCATTCTAACTTGTAATTTCTAAAACTTGTGGTTGAAACTTAATTGGGTTGTTTGATGATGAATAAATGCTTTACAAATGATTTACAAATGGTAGGATAAAATATGTTTGCTACTTCAACTAAGCCTGAACCCCACAAGCCAGATATGCATATAGCTATTAGTCTTGTTGTTTCTCTCATTGTTTCACTTGCCAGTACATTCCAAGTATTGACCCTTCGGGGCTGTTACGTTTCATGTTGCAGGTTACTCTTCCGATTACTCTGAGTAGTAGTGTTGGTTGCGACCCTCCGCTCAACATTTTGTTCGCCTGTAGCGTCTAATGGAGACTGGAGCTACTTTATTTATGCTATCTATTTGCTACTTGTTTACTTGTGCAAGCGATATGCTTTGCAAACTTTGTAATAAATACAATATTCTGGATCATATCGTTGTAATAATGATGCACTGTTAATTCTTTGATGTCTATCGATGCTATGTATGCCAATGAACCGATCCAAGGATTGGCGTGATACATAGAGGTGCAATCCTACCGGGTTGTACCATTTCAGATGGTATTAGAGCAGTGTGTTAACTGTAGGATCGTGACCTAGGATTGGAATAGGAAGCCTTATATTTATTTTAGTCTATTTTAAATTCTGTCTTTATTCTTATGCCTTTCATTCTAGTAAATTCTTTGTGTTGTTCTCACTCTTTCCTCTTTACAATTGATAGATGGGAGATGCCACCAGAGTTGAGTATGTTGAGTTCCAATCACCAAGACCCTTCGCAAGATAGTTGGCGGAGCTTTGCCAGACACTGGGCATGCTAATGCCAATGTTCAAAGGGAGGAGGATGAACACCTATGTGCCTGGAGATCGCGTATGGGAGATCACCCGTATTGTTCTTGCAGATCCCACCGTGCCTGGTATTGAGAACCTAAACCACACCACGAAGTACCTTACCTGGGAGCAAGGAGTGGAGTCGGCCATGCATGAGACACTGTCACACCTGTGCTATCTCCACCGACACCGACTGCTAGCAGGTTCACCTTTCCTTGCATTTGGAAGTCAGAATGAGGATGGGAACGTGATGGTTACCATAGGTAATCGGAACAACATGCCACTCCATGAGAAGCACATAGAAGACATGGAGATTAAAGCTTTGGAGAGAGAAGAGAAGTTGATGCAGCAAAAGGAGGAGTTGGATTATTTTCAGGGGACTGTGCATTTGCAAGGGTATGAGATGGAAACCTTGCACACTGCTGTGAATACAATGGAGCAAGCCCTCATTGGTAGGGATGCCACGATTGCAACGCTGAACCAAACTATTGTGCAAAGGAATCAAGTTGTGGCTGAGCGTGATCAAACCATTGTGGATATGGCTGCCCAGATTGCTGCCCTTCAAGCACAACAGAATCCTCCACCAAATAATGGTAATGGTGATGACGGGAATGATGGTGATGATGATAGTGATGATGATGATGATGATGCGGATAATGGTGATGGAGGTAACAATGGTGGTGGAGGTAACAATGATGATGATGGAGGCAGTGACGATGAAGGAAGCGATGACGATGATGGAGGAGATGCAGCGGGCGCTTTTGTTGAAGAAAGCGAGGAGGAGGACCCCGAAGAGGTGGAGTTCGAGGACTCAAGTGATGAAGACTCTGGTGAGGTGTACACGCCACCACCATGGCATGCACGAGGATTGAAGCATCATCACATGGACTCCAGAACCTATTGCAACCTGTTCATCAAATAGTTAGAGATGGTCCTCCAAAACTAGTCTTCGTTAGGGAAATTCGCTAGTCTTAGACATCGATCAATGTAAAACTCTGCACCATTAGCTTATTGTCTTTATAATGCTCAGTTAAGTACCTTGAAGTTCCAGGAATTTTCGTGAGATTTATTAAATGATATTTGGACAAGTTTGGGTAAAATTCGTGTTTTTAATGCTGCAGTTTTCTGCTGAATCTGCTGTACTGTATGATTTTTCATGTTTTACTGGTAACTGCGAAAATGTGAAAAATTAGGATCTGGTGCGTAATTATATGTAGTATCTGCACAAAAATCAGCAAAAATTCATGACGACTTTAAGTCAGGCAAAACAAATCGTGAACAGGACATAACTGTTATGCCAGATTTCTGGTTTTGCCTATTTTGCTGTTTTGCTTTGCCAAATGTTGTAAACAGCGTTTCTAAATTATTTTGTAGCTATATACTGTTAAGGAAAACCTGGAACAATGTCTGTGTGTGTGATTTCTCATGTGGTGATTACTTATGGTTGTTGTGGATGAATTGTTGTTGCATTGAGCATGTTGCATGGGTAGAAGGCTGTTGCTTTTCTTTAGCTGCTTCTTTCTAATCTTACCTGTGCTAAACCGCAGATGGCTCCTCGCCGAGTACCTGATGAGATAGCCCAGCTCATGGCCGCTCATACACAGTTGACTCAAGTGATGACGCAGTTCATGGCAAATCAGAACAACAATAATAGCAACAACAACAGGAAGAATCTGCCATAGGGAGATACTCCCACCCGGTTCCTGAGGCAGAGGCCAGCCAAGTTCTCCTCTGAACCTGAGCCCATGGTTGCTCTCGACTGGCTCTGTTCTGTGAACAAGGACTTGGTGACCGTTGGTTGCACTGATGCTGAAAAGGTGAGGTTTGGTGCTCACTTACTGGAAGGATCCGCTGCTTCCTAGTGGGATGCCTTCCAAATCACCCACCTGCTGGACACAGTTACCTGGGCCATGTTTGAGGAAGGGTTCAGGACAAACCACGTATCTGCCGGGACCATGAGCCTAAAGAGGAAGGAATTCCGCAACCTGCGCCAAACCAACTGCACTGTGGCGGATTACATAGAAGAATTCAACAATCTCTCTCGCTATGCCCCTGAGGATGTGGACACTGATGCCAAGAGGAGGGAGAGGTTCCTGGATGGTCTCAGTGATGAGCTTTCACTTCAGCTATCTGTGGTTTATTGTCCGACATTCCAGGAACTGATGGACAAGGCCAGAATTCTGGAAGGGAAACAGCAGTAGGTGGAAAGACGTAAGAGGAAGAACAGCCATCACTCCTCAGGATCACACCACCGTGCTCGCACCTCTTATGATGGACACTCTGGATATTCTAGGCATGTCGGAGATGACCGTAACCACCGTGGAAGTAATGGACATCGCCATGATGGTCACAGGAGTGACAATCGCCACCGTGGAGGAAATGGTCACCACCATAATGGCCACCACCACCATGGTCACAAGAGCTACAACAAAAACTCTGGGAGGAACAATGGACACAACCGCTCTGGCAGGAGGGATCTCAGTGAAGTGGAATGCTTCAAGTTTAAGAAGGTGGGGCACTATGCTGATAATTGCCTAGAGAAGAGGATTGAAGCAGGAAGCAAGCCTAATGCAAACCAAAAGGCAGTAGTCAACCATGTGAACGTTGAGGAGATTCAGAATGAACCGGAGCTAGTGGTTGGTAAGTTTCCAATCAATACCCACATCGCATTTGTTCTTTTCAATACTGGTGCATCGCATACATTTATATCAAGGGCATTTGTGGATAAGTATAAGCTACCTACCGAGGCTCTTAGAGGTATGTATTATCAAGGGGTATAATCACAAGTATGTATTAGTCCTAGGAAGGTCGGTACATTAGCACTGGTTCGCCCACACAACACTGAGCAAGCTAAATAGGATTAATCAACTATATGAAGCGAAAGCACTTGACGATATTCCCATGTGTCCTCGAGAACGTTTGGTCATCTTAAGTAATACAACCGGCTTGTCCTTTGCTGAATAAAGGATTGGGCCACTTGCTGCATTTATTCTTATTGTATTTCATTTACTCATACTTTATTTACTTTCATTATCACAAACCCCTAAAAATCCGTTTGCTAAGTATTTGCAGAGAATTCCTGATCCATACCACTAGCCAGCACCTTCTGCTTCTCGTTGGGTTCGACACTCTTACTTATCAAAAATACTGCGATACACCCCCTATACTCGTGGGTCATCAAGTCCGTTCACCCCCATCACTGACCCTAGCTAGAGCCCCGGTGAGTCCCCAGCGACCCCCACGGTCGTGTTAGGGTTCGTATCTCATCGGAGCAGTTCGACGGAGAGGACGAACCTCAGCCGTAGATCTTGTTCTAATCGTAGGGCTAGTATTGATCGATACCATTTCAGGTTAGATGAGCCATTGACGCGTGGGTCCATTCTGTCAGCAGCCCGTTGCGCCAGCGCTATGCAGTTGGGCCGGCCATTTCTTTTCCCGCGCAAATCCCAACAGTTCAAATGGAATTTTGTCTATTTAGTTAAAATCCTATTAAGTAGCTATATTAAAAATTGAATTCCAAGAGATATACTAATCCAAATTGCATGATTCCAAATTTGTTGGGAATGTATTAAAAATATCTAGTCACTCCCGTTGGATTCAAACCAATTGAATCTATAGATCACCTATACCAAAAATAACAAGATAGAGGCTTTTGCCACTTCAAACATTTTTATAAAATCAACCATAAATGATTTTGAGTTGATTTGAACTCTCAAAAATCACATTTGCCATGCTCTACTTGAATATGTAAAAATATTTGGTTTTATAAATATGAAACATAGCTTAGTAGTAAAAGAATGCTATATAGGCATTTCTAGTCACTTTAATATTATTCAATAGTAATATTAAATCTTGTAATATATGATCACCATTTTAAATCACATTCCCAAGTATTGAAATAGATGGTGATGACATGTGTCAACATGATCCACTATTTTAATTGGAGAATATTAAATCTTAAGGATTTAAAATGAGTAGAAATTACTTTTCTAAAATAAGAAGAATAAGAAAAATGTTAATATTCTATATAATGATTAAGATGATATTAGATCATCTAGTGTGAGCCCTTGTGTGCTAAATAGAAGTAGTGAAGTGTTGCTTGGTGATTGTGTACCTTATGTGCATTTATAGATGCTAGTATCGACCCGAGCTACGACGAGGAGGAGTACTTCGAGGAAGAGGAAGAGAACTTCAACAACTGCACTGCTCAAGGCAAGCTAGAACTATGCATGCTATATGTACAAGCCCCTATACCAGATGCACTAGGAATGCTTGGTTATGCAACTTTGAATACACCATTCCCAGTTTTTAATCCAAGCTTTACTTTTCCTTTTACTGAAGTTCCTATCTAGTTAATAAATTGTGATTAGTGGAAAGGTAGGATGGATACCCTCAAGATTATAGAACTAGTCTTGGATACTTATAATTGATTAGCACCCCCGATAGTGACACCCTCAATACTAGTGGCTAGTACTAAAACTAAACTTGATTACTTTAGATGGGAATACTTGGTGAAAATGATTATGAAAACGTTGGAATGATGATTCATTCTATTGAAATGTTTTGACATGTGTTATGATACACAATGGTTTGGTGATGAAAATGATGAGGCATGAGGCTTGACTTTAATAAAAACGGATGGTTGGGTTCGGATGCGATACCACTCCAATTTTACCATACAACCACAATACCTGAGTTGGGTAGGGCTTGACTTGAAGTTTATATGTCTTAGTATGGGTTCCCATGCGGAAGAGGTTGAGCTGAGGCTACCTCGTGATGAATGTCCACCTATGCAGTGCCCAGGATGACAGATGGTCATGGCTGGGAGGCCAAGCTCATAGGGGAGGTGCCTATACTAGGGTGTGTAATTTAAAGGTTAGGATTGATTATCCGCATACTAAGTATGATGATTCAAGGTTATCCCTGGCGGATGTATCGATTTTTGTGGTGAAAGTGTACCACCTCTGTAGAGTGTCAAACTATTCGAATAGCTACGTCCGCGATTATGGACAGTTGGAGTGGCCATACTATTCCATTATCAGATGTTCTCAAAATGATTTGTGACTTGAAAGATGACTTTTACTTGACCACAACAGAGTTGTGGACATGAAATCTGAGTTCCTACATAAGTAATGTAGAGAACTAAACTTAGGTCTTTACCCTTAAGGCTTATGAAATAAACCTGGCTTTTTGCAAACAAAACTAGAGCTTAAGGTTCCTACCAAATCTTTATCTTACTCATGCTAGTGTTAGTTTGTGAGTACTTAAAGAGTACTCATGGCTTTGTCCTTGGCTATTCCCATGGTCAGACTATGAGGAGGATTACCCGGAAGATGGACAGTAGAAGGTCTATGACAACTAGGATCATCTCCCATCGTCAACATTGCCTGTGATCATGAAGAAGGAGCCTACTACGTTTACTTTCCACTGCTTTGATTGTATTAAGACTGGATCATGAGATCCTTTATTTGTAAGACCTTTAATATGGGTTGTAATGGATGTACTCTGGTACCACTTCTGTTATGTCTCGCAACAATGGTAATCCTGGGATTGCGATGTACATCATAACAGACATCTGGACTTATAAATCCGGGTGTTGACGGAAACGCTCTGGAGAAGCTCCTTATCCCCCTTTTCGTTATCGTGAATCCACGCAAGACGGGGGGCCTTCGCCAGCCCGGAATCGAGCTCGGCAGCGTTGCCTTCCCGAGCTCCGGCCACTGCTGATTCCCCTCCGTCTGACCTCCTCCAGCCTCCTCATCACCTCTACTATGCTCACGGTGAGTTTGGGGTTCTAACGCGCCACTCATTTCTCCCTCTCTTGCTCTCTGTCTCGCCCGCATCGTGCAACCGTTGTCGGCCGCCGCAAGTGCCGTTGTTGATCAAGCTCCGGGGACCATTCGAGGGAGGCGCCACCACCAGAAGGTCCGTCTCGTCCTCCTCTCTCCAACAAGCCCACTCGCGCATCCTGGCATGCCCCCAATTGGCAGATCCATCATCGACTGGGAGGATCCCTGCCATTGTTGATGCCAGCAAGGCGTCATGCTTATGCAATAAAGCCTTTTCTTTATTAAATTTATTTTTGTATTTGTTTTAATAAACAAAAAATGCTGATAGGTGGGTCCCTGATGTCATATATTTAATCATTTCCCAAAATGTTTTCTGAAATGATTAAACTTATGACATGTGGGTCCAGGTGTGGAAAATAATTTATTATATTCCAAAAATGTTTAATTGTTTCAAAATGATTTAATAATGGATTAAAATTGGGAAATATCATAACTAATTCATTTTAAATCAGAAAAATATGAATAATATATCAAAATGTTCAGAAAAATAAGATCTACACAATAGACTCATAATCATGCATTGTTAAGCAACTTACATGACAAGGTTAATTAGAAGAACCAATTGAACCCTGTAGGTGATTTCAAGGTTCCCCCTTGTTTAGGGTTTGTACCCCTCGGACCCCGCTTAAAATTTCTAAGCATGATTTAAGGTGATATTTCGATACAGTTTAACTTGTCATATCATCATCCTTGCTTGAGCATTGCATCGATGCCATGTGTTGATTGTTGCTTTCCTTTCTGCTGTTTCTGCTTCTTCTCGGTAGACCTCAGAGTTGATGTGAGCAACAAGATCGAGTCCAAGATTGAAGACCGAGATTAACACCATCAAAGAGAAGTACTTGATCAATGGTGAACAATGTCAAGCAGATGAACCTGAAGTTCTGTATTGGGTATCAACAGGCAAAGGCAAGAAAAACCCCACACATGATAAAATCCTATGCTTTGAAAGTATTTAATTCTTGTCATGTGCATACACTTCCAAAGTCTTGTACCGAGAGATACAATAATCCTATCTGATGCATGTTACCTTTGTAGCCTATATTCCCTGATCCATGATGATAGTAAGTGCACAAATCGGTTGTAGCTAGTTTTGAAATAAAGATATCGATCCCACAGGGAGCAGGAGTCTGAAGTCTAATAACTCTGGAAATAAATATTACGATAGAAATGCTAGATTAAGTTCTAAGTAACAATATAAAATGCGAGTATTGTGTAAAAGGGTGTTTTGGGGTTTTAGGTATAAGAGCAATAATAAAGTAAAGAAAAATAACTTAATACAGAAAGTAAGTATCGCGTATGTAAGAAAGATTGGAACTGTAATAGGGAAAAAGCGTTCTCAGGGAGTAGCGGATATACCACTAGTATTATGAGGATCTAAGATAAATATTATTATCATAAACATTCTCAACTATGTATGTGTGGGAGGAACTCTGTATTTGGACAATTAGGCAGCAACTGCTGCTCAGATCATCCTCATAACCACAACCGTCAGCAATTGACATCAATCGAGTTACTGCGTTATTAAGGGACGTAATCCCATAGGATGTATCCCATGGCATGGATAGTGTTCCGTGAGTTTCCTCAGTTTCCCAAGATGATACGTAAGGGGTGCCAACAGCTTTGTAGTCACTATAAGTGCTAGCACAACTCCGTCTACCAACTAGTAGTTCCCTCCATCAAGTCCCCACGAGAGGCAAATATTGAGAGGCCGACTTCTCTCAACATCAAGATGTAGAGAATCTAACACATGGCCACAACGATAAATATCATAATAGACTTTATCTTGTTTCAATCTCATACGAGGGTTTATCCATCTCCCCAAGAACTAAAGATCTACTCAGACATCGAGGCAATCAACATCATGGCAATGGTAATGGAAACAATCATAGATGAATAGTACTTGTATAAATGCACAACGAGTACGGGAATTACAACAAGATCTAGACAAGGATGTAGATGGGATAGATGGAGATGGTGATGATGAAGTGGTGGATGATGAAGATCGATGCCTTAGCCTCCCAGATCTGCGCAGGGCGAAGATGGATCCTTGTGGAGGTGAGGTTTCTAGGATTTCTAGGTGTTTTGTATGTCGTCTCGTCGAACCAATTACACGGGGTGAAACTATTTGACGAGGCGGAGGCGGCGCCAACTATACGGCCGAAAAATTTGCTCCAGCCGTATAGTTGGTCGTTGAACCTTATTTCTCCCTTGTTCGCTTCTGGTTTTCTTCTAGTGTTATTAATATTTCCCAAATAAGCGATTTACGTTGTTTTTAACTCCTTTTCTCCATAGTATAACTGCTCCAAGAATTGTATCCATTGGATCCATCATCTGTCCCGATCCTGGTGAAAACAGATATAAAATGTGCGCGTGAGCGCCATAAAATACAAAGATCCTACATCTACAATGCAAAATAATAATGTAAAACATGATGTAAATATGCACTCATCAACTTCCCCAAGCTTAGACTCTTGCTTGTCCCGAGAAAGTTTTAGCTTAATGGATGTGATCCTCATATTCATGAAGCTGAGTCGATTAAAATAAATGAGGTAGTTGCAGCATGTGTTTATCATATACAATACATAGGAATAAGTTCGTGAATAATACCTTACTCGAACCATCTGAATAGTATTAGCAGGTTTCCACACCTTAGTTATTAATAGTTCATAAAAGATGAATCTCAACATAATGTAAAAGTATCTGTTTCAATCGAATGAGTTAAGAAGGTAGTCCCAAGTGTTTTAGGATCAACATATTCACTTGGGATTCAAAATCTCAAAAGTGTCTCTTTGTCATACTATAATACAGTGGTATATGCCTATTTGCTTTTTGCACATTTGCTCTTTTCTTCTTTCTTCTTTCTTTTCTTTTACATATATGCTCACACTTTTGTTTTAAGTGTTGTGCAAAGGGGCTAGCCATATATTCCACCTTATGTAGGAATTCAAAGTTCAACAATCTAAATTATCAAATTCCATTTGTATATGAAGCATTCTTATGACTTGAGATTCTACCACGACTTGTTCTCACTCTATTTTGATAGCACTTTCATTTTCCTTTTTCAAGGTTTCTTTTTCAACTTAATTGTATAGATAATTTCTCTTTGTAAATCAAACCGTAGACTTACAACATGTTTGACCAAATTATCTTTATGTGTTCCATTAATACCAATGGTGTGGAAGACCTCTATTGCTGTCATTAAGTGCAAGTAAAATCATACTCAAGCCATTCATATATCATTAAAGCAAACACAAACTCAATATTGCTCCATATATAATAATAAACTCAGAATTTTCATTAACCGGATTGACTATTCCTGAAGGGAATTCTAATGATGCAAACTTTATTTCTAGTCCAAACTAATGCAAAAATAATAATAATAATAACTTATAAGATAGATTACAAGGTCTTAAAGATCTCCCCAAGCTTGGAATCAAGCCAGGTGGGATCAAATAATCCCTTGGGATTATTTGATACCGTGATTATTGTAGATCACTGTGGCGCCATGGCGTGTAACACTGCGGTGCGTAGCTTCTTGTTGGTCTCCTCCGGAGCAGTTATGCGGCTGTAGCACCTACGCATATCAGATTGCAGAGTATCCACTTTATCTGCGAGCTTAGTTACCAATGGAAGGAGGGCTTCCTTCTTCTCCATCTCATTGAGATGGTGACGGACTTCGATGCAATGGAGTAGCTCATGCTTCTGATATATCTACAGTGCCCGCACGTGATCCTTGGTCCTAGGGACAACTTCCTCTTCCTCATTCATAATTGATGGATCGGGGAAGTGGAAACCATACCTCCACTCTTCTTGAGTCTTAACCTTCATACGAGCACCAATGGTTGGCGTCGTGAGTGGTGCCTTCGCTTGGTTGCTAGCACCTGCACCAACATTAGATAATTCCTTATGCTTGTGCGGCCTTTGATCTGTGGTCATGAATTTGACCGTCACCACACACCCTTTTCCATGCGGCTTGCGATCTTGTCTCTCTTGTTGAGATTTCTTCATTGCCGCCCAATCGATCCCCGGTGGATCATAGATGTCATGGGGGATGTAGACATCAACCATGTCATCATGGGAATCGTTGTTGAAGTATCTTGGCTCGATGTACTCCTTGTACCTCGAGCTAAACCTCTCCACCTCCTCGTCATCGTCCTCGATGGACGGGCTGCTAGAGAGGTCCCTGGAAGGAGCAATGAGCCCCATGGGTTTCCCACGACCTGGGACGGGATAACGCATTGCTAGATTGGTTCCTATAGATTGTGATTAGAGAGAGGGACAATGGAAGCATATAAGGGGGGTCAGAGGTCGGCAAAACTCACTAGATACACCAAATTGTCATCCAAGAAAAGAATCTAAACAAAAAAGGGAAAGAAATCACGGATTTGGAAGAGTCCTGTCACATAACGACCAACTATACAGGCGCGACCCATATAGGTCTGTCCGTATAGTTAGTTTTGGGCAGATATTTCCAAATATCTTGAGTCCAGGTCGATTAAATCATGACTCAGAACCGATAACGTATTTTTGGTTATGAATGAAAAATGAAAAGTGTCTAAGAGTTTAACAACCAAATATACGGCCGAAATTTTGGCTCTGGTCGTATAGTCGTGACCGTATAGATACAAACACAAAAAATCAAAAGCGTCTGAGAGTTTGACGACCAAATATACGGCCAGAATTTTGGCTCCGGTCGTATAGTTGGGACCATATAGATACAGAAACCAAAAATAAAAACTATATGAGAGTTCAACGGCCAACTATACGGCCGGAATTTTTGCTCCGGTCGTATAGTTGAGACCGTATAGGCTCAGATATCGAAAACAATTTCACAAAGATGATACAGAGAGTTTAACGACCAACTATATGGCGAGAGCTCCCTCTCCGGTCGTATAGTTCCACCCATATAGTTGGTAAAACCCCTCTAAAACTTCAGAAAAACACAAGGAATTCAAAGGCAAAAATTTTAGGGGTAAATTTTTTGAAAACAAATCACTTATTTGGGTAAGAACACTTACCTTGCACTTACTATTTGCTTATCCAGGGATGAGGAAGTTCTTCCAACAACAAAGACTTCTTCTCCCTTGAAAGAATTGACCTTAATTCATTGAATAATTCTCGTAAATGAAAATCACCAGGACTAAAGTCCCTCGCAACAAGATTGGTATCTTGCTGGGCTATCATGGACACTGCATTTAACATCTTTATTTCCTGCCTCTGCATAATCTACAACTCAAATTCTTGTAGTGAAAGAATCCAACAGATCAGTCTTGGCTTATGTTCTTTCCTCTCGAGGAGTTCTTTTAAACCATCACGATCCGTATGAACTCTCACCTTTGCATCAACTATGTAAGAATGAAATTTATCACAAGAGAAAAATACATCAAATAGTTCCCTTTCTTCCTTTGGGTAATTCTTCTGAGCGCCATTTAGAGTTCTACTAGCATGATGTATAATATTACATCTGTGACCAATATGTTGTCCTAGACTTACTCCTACAACATCATCACTCGCTTCACATATTAAGTCAAAGGTTGTATCCCAGATAGGTGGTTCAATGATAGGAGCACGAGATAAAGCATTTTTTAGTTGATCAAAGGCTTCAAGACATTTATCATCAAAATTAAATCTTACTCCCATTTGCAGGAGGTTAGTCAAAGGTTTAGATATTCTAGAGAAATTTCTAATGAACCTTCTATAAAAATCCTCATGACCAAGGAAACTTCTTATACTTTTAATATCCCTAGGTAGTGGCATTCTCTCAATTGCCTCAACCTTAGCTCTATCAACTTCAATTCCCTTACCTGATACCTTGTGTCCAAGGACTATACCTTCTTTGACCATAAAATGGCATTTCTCCCAGTTTAGAACAATGTTCGTTTCTTCGCAATGCTGCAAAACTCTTTTGAGATTATCCAAGCAGCTAGTAAATGAAGTTCCATAGACAGAAAAGTCATCCATAAATACTTCCATTATGAGTTCTATAAAATTAGTAAAAATAGCAGTCATGCATCTTTGAAAAGTAGTCGGAGCAATACATAAACCAAAAGGCATACATCGGTAAGCATGTAAACCATAAGGACTAATGAAAGTTGTTTTAAGTTGGTCATCAAGATGAACAACTATTTGAGAAAAACCAGAGTATCCGTCCAGGTAACAAAAATGAGTATGGTTCGCTAACCTCTCTAAAGTTTGATCTATGAATGGTAAAGGATAGTGATCTTTCCTAGTTTCTTTATTTAATTTTTCTGAAGTCTATGCATGTCCTATGCACAACAATAGTTCTAGTAGGCATCAATTCATTAATTTCATTAGGAACAACTGTGAAACCGCCCTTCTTAGGGAGACAATGAATATGACTTACCCATTCACTTTCTTTAACAAGATAGATTATACCTGCATCCAGTAGGCATACAATTTATTTTCTTACCACTTCTTTCATTTCAGCCTTCAATCTTGTATTAAATTCCGCAACAGGTTTAGCACCTTCCTCCATGAATATTCGATGGATGGCTATCATGGGACTGATGCCCTTCAAGTCATCCATAGAGTACCCAAAGGCCTTGCGATGCTCCTTCAATATCTACATAAGTTCTTCTTCTTCCTTTCCTGAAAGTTTAGCACTCATAATAACAGAAAACTTATTTGTATCTCTAGAAACCTATATTTGAGATTATCTGGTAGTGTCTTCAACTCTGGGGGTGGTAGTTCCTCATCCCCTCTCTTCTATGGCTCTTCAAAAGCCTCATCAGTTGGAGGTCCCATTATGGGAAGTGAATCAAATTCATCTTCTAGTTCTTTCAGGGACCTGTCCTCCATAACTATTTCTTCATAATTTGGATCTTCATTTATTTCTTCTTCTTGATTACCAAAGAGAAGAGCCACCATTTCTTCAATAGTTCTCTCTTCCTCTTCTTCTTGTATTTGTGGAGGTCTGTCTTTAAATTTGGAAAAATGGAATTTATTTTCTGTTCCCCGAAGCTTAAGAGACACAATCTCCTTCTTGAAATTAACATAGGCACCTATATCACCCAAAAAGTTTCTTGCAAATATAATAGGGCAAAGAGTGTTAGCTGGCATATCAACAACTACAAAATTGATGGGAAAGTTTTTATTTCCAATTATGACAGTTGCATCTTCAACTACTCCCATTGGAATTCTAATATTTTTATTGGCTAACATAATTTTCATATCAGTATTTTCAATTGTAGCCGGTTCTATTTCTTCTTTTATTTCTATATAGAAATCATAAGATATAACATTAACTTCGGTGCCAAGATCACATAAACTGCAATACGAAGTTTCTTTAAATATGTAGGGAAGAATAGGCTTATGTAGCATCCCATCAGTCTAACACATGTAATGCTACATGGTCTAGTAATATAATTGCTACTTACTACATATAATTGTTGCATCATATTTATATCATGCTCATGTCATCATGCCACCTTGCATTTGAGCATCATATAAAACCCTTTTCCATTTGGTTCTTATCTCATATGCACTATTAATTGTATTTGCTTCTTGATAAACTGTAGTTGGTTCTTGATATATTGCTAGATGCCCAATTTGGGTTCAGGGCAAATCTTTTAAACTCTTTCCACCTATTAACTTGTCCATATCAACTTCCTTGTGATCATATCCTCCTTCCACCATATGCATGTATGTGGCACATCTTTTCTTTCTTAGGTTTAATTCATGCCAGATATATTCTTAGGGTTCTTTTCTTCTTCTTATACACCTTGCTTATTATGGTTTACTCCAAACTAGGCTAGATATACCATGGGGAACATGCTCACCCATATGTGCAACATATTTTGTTCTCACATGCATGTATGCATATCCCTTATTGCATGTCCCATGCAATCATAACCCTTGGTCTTCTCCTCTTTGTTTTATTCTATCTTATTTGAGTTTTGCTTTTAAATTCAAACTAGATGTTTTATTTTTATTCTTGCATCTCTTAAACCCTACTCTAAACCTACCCGTTGGTTTGACTAAACCAAACCATCATCCTCACTCTAATCTACCTTGTCCACCCATTAATCTATCTAGATAAAACCACTTGGAACTAGATTGTTCCCCTCTCCTAATCTACCTTGGAACCTACGTGGCCGAAGACATCTTTTTCACCATCGCTCTCTTGCTATTTTTTTTTCAACCGTGGAGCAAAACAACCCTAACCTAGCTAGCTCCAAACTACCTGCTGCACCCTGCCCAAACCGTGGTTAGCCTTCCTCTCGTTCGCAGGCGCCGCCAGGCCACCGACAGGCGTCCTCTCTCAGGTGCGGCTCGACCAGGCCCGAAGGAGCCACGTGCACGCCTCCTGTTTTTCTTCCAGCCTTCGGCACGTGATCACCCCAGCTAGATTTTTCCTTGCTGTGTGTGTGACTCCCTCTTCCATCTTTTCCTGGCAATAAAGTAGAGGCAAAGAGAAGCATCTCTTCCAACAACTACTCGTCTCCATCGAGATCCAGATCGTCTTCACTTGTTCTTCCTCCCGCGCGTGCCATGGCCGCCGCCGTGCGCACCGTCTAACTGTGGTATCCGTCGACGGCCGAGACCGTGGAGTAGCGGAGGAGCTTCTCTGTCCTCGTCCGCGTCGAGCCATCCTTCCAGGAAGAGCCGGACCAGCTGAGGACTACCTCCTCATCGTCGTCCCTGTACAGCTATCGCTCGCCGCCTCGGACGCCAACCCTCGCCGCCGTCACCGACCTCGTCCGGCTCATCCACCACGTCAGCAAAACCCTACGTGAGCCCCTCATCCTCCTCTGCATCTCCTTCCTTTCACATGCTTGTTGATCTACCCCGCCGAGGCACCTCCGCCATCGCACCCTTCTGGTCGCCATTGTTCGACACAGCCCGCACGCATACAGCAGTTGTGCACGCAGCAGCCTCTTCTGGCCCTCTGTTCCCGAGCCAACCTCGACCACATCACTTATTTTCCGGCTTCGATGAGCACCCGAGTGTGTAGAGGGGACAACCAGCATCACCCAGCTTCAAACCTCACTCAAAACCATGGCCCGTAGCACTCGCAATCTCCCTCGAAAGATTGGGAAATTTTTCTGTCCGTGCAACTTCTCGTGCGACAGTTTTGGTAGTATAGAAACCCATCTGTTCATCGTCAATTTCTGGGCTCCACAGTGCTCCACCGGAGAAACTCCGTACATGATAGTTGTACATCTTGCTGCCCTCTTCAACTTTGCTTTTTGTGCCATCTCCAAATTCCCAAAGGTTTTCTCGCCATCGTCTTCAAAAGATCAGACGAGCTAGCTCATGTAGTTGGATCAAAGTTTCAGATTCGTTGTTCTTTTTGCATAAAACCCCCGGAAGATTCTGTCCATCAAGGACAGACCCCCCCGCGCCCTGGATCGCCCACGTGTCAGCTGCCCGCTGGCCACGCGCGCGCTGTGGCCCTGCTGCCCGGAGGCCCACCTGTCATCCACTGCGGCTGGGTGTACTCGCGGTGCAAAAAGTCCGGTCCAGTCCCCGCCGGGGCGGCTATGGCTGAGTCGGCATCGGCCCCACCCGTCAGCGTCTCAGGCTAGATTCTCCTGAGTGCAAAAAGTTTCTATGAGCCTTTTTCCAAATAAAACTAATTCTAGAAAATGTAAATATGTTTTTAATATCCAGAAATTAATAACTTTTAATTGGTAATTCCAAATAATACAAATAATATATGTTTTTGAATCAAAAAAATGTGAGGATTTCAAATATGCCATTCAAAATATTATTTGAGCACTTTAAAGTTTCGAGATAATTAAAATTGCAATAAAAATGCCTTTTCTTAATTAATTAATAACTTTAGTTTTACAACTCCAAATATGACAAATAATATGTCTAAATCGATCAGCGCGACGAGCCCGTTCTAACTATGCATTCCATGTTCTGAATTGCAGCATGCATCATATAAATATAAAAGTATACAACAACTTATTGTGAGCAAAACATGACTAAAACTCAGTAAAATGTTTTATTCTTGTACCCCACACCTCACCCATACCATGCTACATTGTTGCCATGTAAATTGTGCATCATTCATCATGGCATGCTTGTTTGCTTGTCGCATTCTATTCATATGCTTGTGCACTTTATTTATGTTGGCCCTTGTTTGTTTGGTTCTTCTTCGAATAGACGCCGAGCAGGGGAAATATCAGGAATCCCAGGAGTACTACCCAGATCCGTCTCTCGCATCGACTGAGCTGCCAGGCAAGCACTACCACATGCTTGCATACATATAGTACATATTTCCTCTATCTTATTCTTGCATCATTGAGTCGCGATTGCATTAAATTGAATCCCAAGTACTGCATAGCCTTTACTTTTAAACCCCACCGAAGCTTGTTCCTGCATCCCATGATTCATTACTACAGGAGTTGTTTGAGCCATACGAGTCGTAGAACAGCATGTGTAGGGTATGTGAGTGTCTGATGGATAACGAGGTACCTAAACAACTTAACCCGAGTAGTAATGGGATAACTAAAGAAAGAGGCACCGGTGAGCAATATCTGCTATTTGGTTTTTCATGCTCACTTGTGTCCCGTAGGACCCCGAGTACTTGATTCCTATTCCTTGACTATTCGCACTATCCACATCTGGGAGGCCGTGGACCCCCCCTGAGCCAGAGCTTGATTCATTTCTATTTCTTGGGGCCACAAGTAGTTTGGGGCTTTATTACTATCCTGTACTTATGCCATGCTTTACTGTTTTATTTAAGATTGTGCGTGGAGCACCTGTACTGTTTAAGAATGCGGAATGTTTTCGCGGTATCGACAAGACCAGTCACATATTCGGGTTCCCAGTCGTTTACAGCCATTGTCAAAAACCCTGGGTCCATCTCGGAGCCGGCCAGCTTCGTTGCGGGTAGCTTATTGGGGTGGCCCCTGAAATATTCCTGAATCCTGTGATCGCTTTGTCATGAATGGCTCGTTGGGTTTTGATTTGGTTTTTCCGAGGTTGATCGAGTGTGTGTTGCTATTTGTGCACCCCTGCAGGGTAAATCTTTCTAAAAGCCGTGTCCGCGGTTATGGACTACTTGGAGCACAGTTTCTCGATCATAGACAAGTATATAACTAAAGTACCACTTTTAATTTGACTAAATATCTGACTAGTAAATAGTGCAATACTCATGGAATGGTTAATAAAACTGCCAACAGATGGGTTGTTCGTTCGCTTTCTCATTGGTAAGCGAGAAGGAGGATGGATCTGATACTCTCTACTGTTATAACTGTTGTTACTAATTAACGGACATCCGTCTATCATTGGTTAGGCGGATGGTTAGCGAGTATTTATAGACTTGTTAGCTATTATCTTTTGCTGCAATTGCGTCACCCCAGGTTATGTCCCCTTTAGAGGCATAAAGACTTGCTGAGTACCCCTAGGGTCTCACACGATAAATTGTTTGATTTAGATGAACAGGTGTATTCGCAAGATGGATACTGGGAGGAGGAGACAGATGATGTTGGAAATGATCACTCGGTGTAGAGATTCCGGGGATGGGGATCCGCGAGATCTGTGGGCGGGATGTGTTTATTTATGTGGCATCTTATGCCGATTTGCTTCTTATCCGTACTCGAATCTTGTTTTCCGCTTCCGCCTGATACTCTGATGTTTGATGTATGAGGAGCTATCCTAAACTATTATCTCTATGTTGGATATTTGGA
This sequence comes from Avena eriantha, assembly GCA_910589775.1. NCBI lineage: Eukaryota > Viridiplantae > Streptophyta > Magnoliopsida > Poales > Poaceae > Avena > Avena eriantha. The sequence continues at coordinate 109,231,282 of OU342745.1, forward strand.
TCTTGCCGTATGGCGTTGCAATATTTCTATTTCTTTTAGATAGAATGGCTCTGAGAACTGTTGTATGGTAGCTTGCATACATACTCACTTGTGTATGTATTTGATCTCTTCCCCTGTTGCCTACGCCGCTCGCTCTTGTCCCGATGTCTTGGAAGTGGTTAGGACGGCCGACGGGTCTACACGTGGGCGGTCCCCTAGGCCCCCGCTGTACTATTTTAACCACTTCCGTTTCATCCAGGCTTGAACTTAGAGAATAGGGTCCGAGGTAGTTACAATTGGTATCAGAGCCATCCTTCCCTTCAGGGTCTCAGCCAAATGGTCGTTGTCAGTCTAGAAAATATTTTTGGTAGCTATGTATACTAGGGAAAAACAAAACGTGAGAGTATGACTGCTTCCATTTTTCTTCTTACCCACCCACCCACCCTTTTCTGGTAAGGAAGTGTAACATTTTCAATCCTCTTCTAAAATTCAAACTAGAATTCACGTGTTCGGGGTTCCGTAGTACCATAGGTTGTATGTGTGTGTGCGCGTGAATTCCTTGTCTATCTGTTGCATCCAACTTGTTATCACTATCTGCCTTTTGGTTATCAACTGTTGGTACATTCCATACCGACAAGACTTTGCAAACCAACGCGATCTATCTGATTCGTTGTATACCGGCGCGATTTGTCTTACTCGTTGTTATCCGACGCTATCTTGTTTGGGGTGTTCGTTTCCGTAGTTACTAATCTTTAGGTTCATCTTAAGAAGAAGGTGTTGCGATATGTGCTTTACTTATTCATGTGCGGAGTAATGATTTGAGTGCGGGATCGAGTCGCGACCATACCACTACTTGTATCATTCGCTCTCGTATATTGAATTGGTAGAGTTACTAATCTCGATTCGTAAGTGGGTTTGCGCATATAGTGGTATTTTAATGCCTAAATTTGCGAATTTTTTTTCTTTGTTAGCTTGTGTACCACACTCCTTGTTCAGTCGTGTGCGATATGCTTAATATCTTTGAGGTGCTTTGAACTTTGTTGATATTTTAATATCATCTTAGTAATTTGTATCCTTTAAATCTTGGTTAATTCCATTTTGGTACTATTTTGGATTATTATTATTCTCCATTATAGTACTGACTTGTGTTTTATATCAATCACAGGATGGCACCACCACGCCGTTCTGAGGAGGACATACCACCTGAACTGGGGGCTGCGTTGGAAAGTATTGCTAATGCCTTGGGAGCAATGCAGCAGAACCAGCAACGATTTGAAGAAAGTGTCAGGAGGAATGAGTTTGTTCCGCTACCTCCACCTCCCAAGCGAGGAGACATCAAGAGTTTCCTGAAGTTCAACCCACGCCATTTTGAGGTGTCTGATCAGCCACTTGATGCTGATGATTGGTTGCGGGAGATGTCAAGGTTGCTGATGACGGCTGATGTTCCTGAGCAAGAATGGGTAAAATGCACCACTCACCTTCTGAAGGGAGATGCAGCTCTGTGGTGGGAAAATTACCTGAAGGCAAACCACTCTGGTTTTCAGCCTACTTGGGAGCAATTCACTGGGGCTTTCAAAGAGCAATACCTGTTAGAAATTGTCATGGAAAGGATGAAGGAAGTGTTTCTCAACCTCAAGTAGGGCAATGACAATGTCAATACCTATATCAGAAACTTCATGAACCTTTCTCGGTATGGTGGCGATGAGATCTCTGATGACAAGAAGAAGCAAAAGAGGTTCAGGCAAGGGCTCAATGCATCAATCAAATATGCAATCACTCATGCAAGGCCGGGGTGTTTTCTAGAACTCCAACATACAGCTCTACAGGAGGAAGCAAGTAGGCAAGTGTTTGAGGAGTCCAAGAAACACAGTCGCGACACAGCAAGCTCTTCAGCTTTGACATCTCCTTCTAAGCGCCACGTGTGGGTTCCTAACACCCCACCGTCGCTCCCGGCTCCACCAAGATCATCAAGCTACGTGGCAAGGCCACCAAACTCCTTCACCGCGGCTCCAAGGGGCTACAACCACAACTACCCTGGAGCGCCTGGCGGAGTCCCTGGCTACGCTGCTCCACGTCCACCTGGTGCTTGTTACACCTGTGGGAACACTGGGCATCAACACTGGTGTTGTCCCATGAACAACAAAGCTCTTCCTCCACCACCTCCAAGACCCGCGGCAAGTTCTTCTATGGTTCGTGCACCTCTACCTCGGGCTCTCAACCTCAACACCAACCCCGGGTCTACTGTTGCTCATGCCAACTGTGTCAACATCACTCAAGTCGAGCATGCACCTGGAGTTGTGTTGGGTACGCTTCCTATTAACTCAGCCCCTGCACGAGTTTTATTTGATTCTAGAGCATCGCATTCATTTGTATCCTTCAAGTTCGCTCAAGAGAATGGGTTGTCTTCTGATTCGTTACCAAAAAAGCTGATGGTCCTTTCTCCTGGGGCAAGGATGTTAACTTCCAAGATTAGTTATGACAATTAGGTTCAAATTGGGGATTCTTTCTTTCTGGCCTCTTTGATTATTCTAGGCAACTCAGATATTGATGTCATTTTAGGCATGGATTGGCTAGCTGCAAATAAAGCTGTGATTGATTGTGCTGAACGTTCGGTCCCTCTGAAAATTCCTGAAGGCCATATAGTCTATTCTCCAAGTCTGACTCCTACAATTCAGCTTTTCTCTTTGGCGGCTCTGAATGATGATGCTATGGAAGCTATTCAGAGTGTTCCGGTGGTCCGTGAGTTCCCAGATGTTTTTCCTGAAGAGTTGCCAGGTATGCCTCCTGATCGAGAGGTCGAGTTTGTGAATGAGCTTGAACCTGGAACCGCTCCTATCTCCAAGCGGCCTTACAAAATGGGTCCTGCTGAATTGGCTGAACTCAAAAATCTGCTTGATGAACAAGAGAAGTTGGGTTTGATTCAGCACAGTACTTTTTCTTGGGGTAGCCCAACCATCTTTATGAAGAAGCGAGACAAGACTGATAGACTTTGTGTTGACTATCGGGTCTCAATGCTAAAACCATCAAGAATAAATATCCCCTTCCGCAGATTAATGATCTCTTCGATCAGCTAGCTAGAGCTGTGGTATTCTCTAAGCTTGATTTGAGAAGTGGGTATCATCAAATCAAGATTCGCAAGGAAGATGTTCCCAAAACAGCTTTCACCACCCGCTATGGCCTGTATGAGTACACGGTCATGTCTTTCGGTCTCACCAACGCACCTGCCACCTTCTCGAGGCTTATGAACTCGGTTTTCATAGAGTATCTTGATAAGTTCGTTGTGGTCTATCTGGATGACATCCTAGTCTATTCTAAGTCAAAGGAAGAACATGAAGAACACCTTCGGTGTGTCCTAAACAAGCTTCGTGAGAACCGCCTGTATGCAAAGTTCTCCAAGTGTGAGTTCTGGCTGCCTGAAGTCACCTACCTTGGTCACGTCATCTCTGCCAAGGGCATTGCCGTCAACCCAGAAACTGTTCGGACAATTGTTGACTAGCTTCCACCCAAAAATGTAAAAGAAGTCCGGAGTTTCCTTGGTTTGGCTAGTTACTGTCTTCGCTTCGTTCAAAATTTCTCGAAGATTGCGAAGCCTCTTACCGATCTCCTCAAGAAAGGCAAGAAATACCTTTGGTCTCCTGCATGTCAAGCAAGCTTTGAAACACTCAAAGAGAAGCTCACTTCCACACCAGTCTTGATTCCTCCAGATACATCAAAGCATTTCTAGATATTCTGTGACGCCTCCTTGCAAGGATTGGGTGCGGTCCTTATGCAAGAAAAACAAGTTGTTGCTTATGCCTCTCGACAGTTGAAGACGCATGAGATCAACTATCCTGCACATGACCTCGAACTCGCAGCAGTTGTCTTTGCTTTGAAAGTATGGAGGCACTACTTGCTTGGCAACCGTTGTGAGATCTTTTTTGATCAAGAGTCTGAAGTATATCTTCAGACAACCAGATCTCAACCTTCGTCAGAGGAGGTGGATTGAAGCAATTAATGATTTCGATTTGACCATCAACTACACTCCTGGCAAAGCTAATGTGATGGCCGATGCTCTCATCCGAAAAGCTTATGTCAACAACCTCATGGTGGAAGAACAACAGCCTCTCTTGTGCGAGGAATTCCGCCAACTCAACCTTGAAATTGTGGATCAAGGGTATCTTCTGAATCTTCTGGCAACCCCTCTCTTGGAAGAAAAGATTCGTGCTAGTCAGCGAGGTGATGCTTACGCCAAAAACATCATCTCCAACATTCAGCTGCCGAGGTATGAGTCCTTCCACGTCGACGACCAATGCGCTCTTTTCTTTGAACACCGGATGTTCGTTCCGAACGACTCGGGTTTGAGAGAGCAAGTTCTTAAGGAGGCGCATGATTCTGTTCTTTCTATCCACCCAGGCAGCACTAAGATGTACGTGGACTTGAAAACACAATATTGGTGGCCTGGGTTGAAACAATGTTGTGCCAAGTATGTCTCCGAGCGTGATGTCTGCCACAGAGTTAAAGCTGTCCATCAGAAACCTTCCGGTCTTCTATAGCCATTGAAGCCTCCGGAATGGAAATGGGAGAAAGTAGAGATGGACTTCATAACTGGTTTTCCAAGGTCGCAGAAGGGCAACAATGCAATCTTTGTTGTCATCGACAGGCTTTCTAAAGTAGCTCACTTCTTTCCCGTCAAGGAAACAATTTCTGCAATTTAGTTGGCTGAGCTCTATATCAACAGAATTGTCTCTCTATATGGGGTTCCTCTTGAGATCAGCTCAGACCGTGGGAGCATCTTCACTTCTAAGTTCTGGGGAAGTTTCCAAAATGCTTTGGGAACAAAATTGAACTTCAGCACAACTTACCACCCTCAGTCGCAAGGACAAGTTGAAAGGATCAATCAGATTCTGGAAGATATGCTCCGTGCTTGTGTCATCTCTTTCGGCATGAAGTGGGAAGAATGCCTTCCTTATGCTGAATTCTCTTACAACAATAGCTTCCAGAAAAGTCTAAAGATGGCACCATTTGAGGTTCTCTATGGTCGCAAATGCAGAACTCCGATTGGGTGGTCAGGCGCAGGTGAAAGAACATTGTTTGGCCCCAACATTGTAACTCAAGCGGAGGAGAAGGTTCACATCATTCTTGAAAACCTGAAGGTTGCTCAAAGTCGCCAGAAGAGCAACTATGACAGAAAGCACACGGACATGGAGTATGTCCCTGGTGATCTCGTTTACCTTCGTGTCACTCCCATGAGAGGCACACACCGGTTTGGTATCAAAGGAAAGCTGGTTCCTAGATACATCGGTCCTTTCAAAGTTCGTGGAAGAAGAGGAGAAGTCGCTTATGCTCTTGAGCTCCCTGAAAAACTCAAGGTCCATGATGTTTTCCATATCTCTCAACTCAAGAAGTGTTTCAAGGATCCCGGCAGGACCATGGACCATGAACTCATCAATCTCCAAGAAGATCTGTCTTATCAAGAACACCCCATAAAAATTCTAGAAGTCACAGAAAGAAGGACTCGCAACAAGTCCATCAAGTTCTGCAAGGTGCAGTGGTCGCACCATTCCATTGATGAAGCCACTTGGGAACACGAGGATGAGCTCCGTGCCAAGTATCCTACCCTCTTCATGTCTTCTTCTTCTTCCTAGAATCTCGGGGCGAGATTCCTGTTTAGTAGGGGAGAGTTGTAGCATCCCATCTGTCTAACACATGTAAAACTACATTGTCTAGTAATATAATTTCTACTTACTACATATAACTGTTGCATCATATTTATATCATGCTCATGTCATCATGCCACCTTGCATTTGAGCATCATATAAAACCCTTTTCCATTTGGTTCTTATCTCATATGCACTATGTCGTGGTGGTGTCACGGCAGATGCCATGGATAGGCTAAAGGTGGGGACTAATACACGCTAGGGGAATCCAGGGAGGGATAGTGAAGTGATTCTCCACACAAAAGTTTGTATTGATTTCCTTCCAAGGTTACAAGTGCTCCTAGAGCTGTATTGGCGAGAGGAGGAAGAAGTAGCTCTCTTACTCTCACCCACAGATCACACCTGAAACCCTAGCCCAAAGCAGAATAGCAGAGAGACCAACCCCTCCTACAGAAGCCCTAGCCCCCCTTTTATAGAGGAGGCTCGGTTCCTTCCTAGGGCATACGTGGAGGCATATTCCTAAGAATACGCCTCCTCCCAAAGGGGTAAGCCGACCGGGGTGCTTTTTCCCCTGCGTCATGCTTGCTTTAGCTACGTGAGCCTCTGTGGCGCCCGTGTCAGCCGACATGGGCTTCATCACCCCTGTCGGCCATGACCCGGTGGTCCCGCTCTTGTCCGCTTCTCTCATGCAGTGCATAGTGTACCCTCTTTTTGACCAGCAAGATTCCTTCCTTCTCCTAGAAGCCAATCATGACCCGGATCACAGCTGACCCGGGCACCCCTGTTCCTGCATACAAGCGAACATCTACTTCCGACTTACTTCCTAGGCCGGTCGAGACTTAGTTAGGCGAACGCCCCTGGTCCGGGTTACTCCGTGATTCGGCCCGCCTTGAGGTGACCCGGCCAGCATTCGCTTTGGCCTTGCCGAACCTTGGCTAACTCAGCCTTTATACCCCGGCGTGACCCTACCCGGGGGTATCCCCCCAACATTAGTCCCCGAAGCTAGTGCAGTCTTAGATGCCTTGGCTGCTGAGGCCACATCAGGTTCAATCTCGTGCCCCGGTCGTTATTGACGAGTTACCTCTTTACCTCGGATTGTATGGATTTACGTTCCCTTCGCACATTTCAAGTTTTCACTTGCCGGCCGGGTTACCACAGTTCCATCCGGTCTTGCTTCCTTCTCTCGTACGCTAACCCATGTGAAGGGTAATCATTATGTCGTCTTATTTTAAGGGCATGCACAGTAACCACCGCAGTAATTGTCAGGTATCACTGTGCGCGGGTCACGTCATGCCTGCCTCCTCGTTTACTGCATCAGCGCGTCGCGTCACAGGATTCTCTCCGCCCTGTGGTCCTCCGTGCGGCTCCCCACTGATTGGTCCAGACGGGTGATACACGGCCACTGTGTGTGGGCGGTCCACAGGACGCGATCCCACTCACCCCTGGTGGGAGTGGTTAAATAGCGGAGGGATGCGTCCCTTAGGATTTTCCCCCTCCGCACCCTTATGCCCGTTGCTGTTCTTCTCCGCCTTCCTCGTGACCGCGCCGCCACCAACACTGCCAAATAGCAGCGTCCACCGCCGCGCTTCTCCGTCGCACCTCCGCGTCGCCACCACCGCGACGCAAATTTCTCGCTATGGGTCCTCGTCAACCTCGGCCTCTATCTCCCGCCGCCTCTAGCACCAGCGAGGGCCTTGAGGACCAGATGACGGAAGAAGAACTCATCGTTGCTGAACAAGAGATGGAGGAGGACGCCATGGCGGCGGACCGCGGTGCATGGGCCGGCTCCTGGGTCTGCCAGGACAACCTGGACTGGCTCTACCGGACCAGACGCATCCCCGCCGGCATCGCTGCTCGCCTTCCTTCTAACGAACTGGCCCCCTCACCCAATCCGGGCGAGTTCGTCGTGTTCTTGTCCCATTTCCAATGGGGCTTCGGCTTGCCGGTGAGTGATTTTTTCCGGGACTGGCTCGGTACGTACCAACTCTAGCTGCACCACCTTCCAGCCAACGGCATCACCTCTATCTCTGCCTTTGCTTCTACGATCGAAGGCTACGCCGGACTATGGCCCACGAAGGAGCTATGGATCCGGTTCTTCGGCCTCCGTCGCAAAGTCATTCCCAACATCCACGCTGATCAGGAGGACAAGCGGCTCACTCAATTCGGAGCGGCCTCCATTTCACCCCGGAGGTTTTCCGTCTTTCCCCGGGTCACCGGGTTAGAGTCCTGCAAAGGGTGGGCCCAGACCTTCTTCTATGTCCAGAATACGGGCACTAAAGACTTGATCCGGTTGCTTCCCTACACTCCGGGTCCACCTAACCCGGATCTGTGGGATGAGATCCCCAAGAAGCCCACAGCCTTGGCCAACCAAGTGAACAAAAGGTTCGCGGAACTGAAGGAGCTCGGGCTACGCAACGAGGATGCCATGATCACTTTTGTGTGTAACCGAATCTCACCCCTCCAGAAGCGTACCCACAAGGTGTGCCACATGAGCTTTGGCCGCAATCCTAACCAGACCTCATCCTTCGAGCTGATCAACACGGAGATTTACCGCCGGGTTAAGGCTCTCTTCACCACTCACAAGGACTTCTCCTCTGAGTGGACTTGGGGGATTGAGCATTTCTGCCGTGACCGGCTTCCTCCCATGGTAAGTTTCATGTTGCAAACTTAACCCGGACTAATTACATGTCAGTTATTGTTGCATTTTTGACTCTTTTGTTCGTTCTTTTCCTCAGCAATTCCTTCAGTAGACCCTCGAGGACGGCACCGATCCGACCCTTAAGTGGTCGCCAGACCGGGAGACTCCGGATGAGGAAGAGCCGGACCAGGAGATGTTCCTCCCCATGACTGACGCCACGAAACGACCCACGGGTAAATCCTCTTCTATTAGAGATTGGCCCGATAATGAAGATGACTCGGATATCGAGGTGATTGAACCTTTTGAGGTTGTCCCCCTTTCTTTTGCTTTTCCACCATCAGCTCACCCCGGCGGTCATATCCACGAGGATCCCCCTCTCGCTACGGGCGAACCTGTTCTGGTGGCATCAAAGAAGAAACGCGGGGCTTCTTCAAGTTCTTCCTCCGGACCTTCCCAGCCCGTTAAAAGGCGAAAGAAATCCGGGGACAAGACTGCCTCCAAACCAGCAGGCAAGGCCCCAGCACGAAGGGCTCGGAAACCCAAGGAGGCCGAAACCTCGGATGCGTAAGTCATTCTTTCTTCTATAACTCGTTCTTCCTTACTTCGTCGTAATTTTTCTTCTGACATTATTTGATTTTGCAGGGCTCCGGTGGAGGTCCCTCAAAGTGGATCTAGCATCTCTTCACCTCTCCGACCTAGCCCTTCTCCCTGTCGTGACGACGAGTCACGCCTGCTGAGCCCTACTCCAGAGGGTTCTGTGGCCGCTCCGGGTTCAGCTCCACCTCAGCAAGAGGAGGGTAACCTTGGAGCGGGGGAGACCGGCCCAGCCGGAGCAACGGCATCCACCGCCCCGACAACGCCTCAACCAGCAGCCACTGAGGCTACTTCCGCTCCAGCACCAGTTCCAGTATCAGCAACCAGACCAGCACCAACTCCAACCTCGGCATCAGCACCAACTCCGGCAGCGAAAGCTTCAGCGCCGGCACCAAGTCCAGCAGCGAGAGTACCAGTGCCTAGTTCCTCTGCATCTTCTGAGTCTTCTCAACCTCGGCAAGGAACTACCCCGGCAATTTCTAAGGGGAAAACCGCTCCTACGGCTTCCTCTACCCAGCAAGCCAAGGGAAAGAAAGCTCCAGACGCTGCCAAGCCTACTGCCGTCGAGTCTGGGCAGCGCACCCTTGTGTCAATGCTCCCCAAGAAAACACCAGCAGCAAAGGACGCGCCTGCCGAGCCAACCGATGCCTAGCAGTTGGTTCTGCACACCAGCCCCGCCCTTGCCTTGGTGGAGAGGAAAGAAGCGCATGCAAAGGGCTTGGTGACGCCCCATATGCCCACCGGTGAACGGTACCCTCCGAGCCTGATGGAATTTCTTATGAATTGGAACAAGGCAGAGATATTTCAGGATTCTAATCTCCCGGAAAAGTTCGGTCCTGCCGAGTTTTCCGCTCAGATGAACACAGCCGCAAAGGCAATTAACCTCGCTGGGCGAATGATGGAGGTACATCGCTTCCCCTTTACAAGTTATAGATAATAACCATTAGTCCGCGAGCCTCCGGTGGAGTAACTTGTTACTCGGCCGGATGCACTTTTAGAAAACTAACGTAGCTCCATGAGAACTTCGAATATGCACACACCTAGAGCCGGGTTAAGTTCCACTTGGCCTAGATTTTAGTACACTTCGAATATGCACACACCTAGAGCCGGGTTAAGTTCCACTTGGCCCAGATTTTAGTACACTTCGAATATGCACACACCTAGAGCTGGGTTAAGTTCCATTTGGCCCGGATTTTAGTATACTTCGAATATTCACACACCTAGAGCCGGGTTAAGTTCCACTTGGCCCGGATTTTAGTATACTTCGAATATGAACACACCTAGAGCCGGGTTAAGTTCCAATTGGCCCGGATTTTAGTACACTTCGCATATGCACACACCTAGAGCCGGGTTAAGTTCCACTTGGCCCAGATTTTAGTACACTTCGAATATGCACACGCCTAGAGCCGGGTTAAGTTCCACTTGGCCCGGATTTTAGTATACTCCGAATATGCACACACCTAGAGCCGGGTTAAGTTCCACTTGGCCCGGATTTTAGTACACTTCAAACATGCATCAAGCTGACTTAAGTTTCTGTATCCCTTTTAGGTGACCACCAACTACCGGAGTGCTGAATTCCAACGCTTGCTGGATACCCACAAGAATCTACGCACAAAGCAGGCTGCACTTATTGCGGAATACGAGAAGAGGGGTAAATTTCTTGCTTAACGCTCCTTCGTTTTGCTTCATTTTCCTTTGCCGGACTAATCTGATTGCTCGGTTTCCGCAGCTGGGGTGGAGGCTGAGAACAAGATAATGCGGAAGAACTTGGAGCAGATCAAGGGTACGTCCTTTTTGTCTGTCTTTACCGTGCTTTCCATCGTCTTTTCCTCCTTGGCTCGGCAAACATTTATACCTCGGCACTGCCGGGCCAACACACTATTTTAGCATCGCTTGAAGATAGTGTGCCCGTGCCTAATATGATGCTGCATTTTCTCGAACAAGCAGGGCAACCCCAAGCCGAGCTAAAGAAGAACGATGATGAGCTCGCCCTCCTCCTGACCAAAGACGATGAGATAGCCAAGCTCAAGGATGAGATGGCTAAGATGAAGGCGTAGCACCAAACCGAGCTAAAAAAGGCTGGCCAGGACTACACCGAAGAACGTGAGCGCCTCAAACTCCAAAATGCTAAGGACCGTGAGCTTCTTCAGGAAGCCGAGGTCAAACTTCTGGCCCTCTGTTTCTGAGCCAACCTCGACCACATCACTTCTTTTCCGGCTTCGATGAGCACCCGAGTGTGTAGAGGGGACAACCAGAGTCACCCAGCTTCAAACCTCACTCAAAACCATGACTCGTAGCACTCGCAATCTTCCTCGAAAGATTGGGAAATTTTTGTGTCCGCGCAACTTCTCGTGCGACAGTTTTGGCAGTATAGAAACCCATCGGTTCATCGTCAATTTCTGGGCTCCACAGTGCTCCACCGGAGAAACTCCATACATGAAAGTTGTACATCTTGCTGCCCTCTTCAACTTTGCTTTTTTTGCCATCTCCAAATTCCCAAAGGTTTTCTCGCCATCGTCTTCAGAAGATCAGACGAGCTAGCTCCTATAGTTGGCTCAAAGTTTCAGATTCGTTGTTCTTTTTGCATAAACCCCCCGGAAGATTCTGTCCATCACGGATAGACCCCCCCGTGCCCTGGATCGCCCATGTGTCAGCTGCCCGCTGGCCACGCGCGCGCTGTGGCCCCGCCGCCCAGAGGCCCACCTGTCATCCACTGCAGCTGGGTGTACTCGCGGTGCAAAAAGTCCAGTCCAGTCCCCATCGGGTCGGCTATGGCTGAGTCGGCATCGGCCCCACCCGCAGCCTCTCAGGCTAGATTCTCCTGAGTGCAAAAAGTTTCTATGAGCCTTTTCCAAATAAAACTAATTCCAGAAAATGTAAATATGTTTGTAATATCCATAAATTAATAACTTTTAATTGGTAATTCCAAATAATACAAATAATATATGTTTTTGAATCAGAAAAATGTGAGGATTTCAAATATGCCATTCAAAATATTATTTGAGCACTTTAAATTTTCGAGATAATTAAAATTGCAATAAAAATGCCTTTTCTTAATTAATTAATAACTTTAGTTTTACAACTCCGAATTTGACAAATAATATGTCTAAATCGATCAGCGCGACGAGCCCGTTCTAAATATGCATTCCATGTTCTGAATTGCATCATGAATCATACAAACATAAAAGTATACATCAACTTATTGTGAGCAAAACATGACTAAAACTCAGTAAAATGTTTTATTCCTGTACCCCACACCTCACCCATACCATGCTACATTGTTGCCATGTAAATTGTGCATCATTCATCATGGCATGCTTGTTTGCTTGTCGCATTGTATTCATGTGCTTGTGCACTTTATTTATGTTGGCCCTTGTTTGTTTGGTTCTTCTTCGAATAGACGCCGAGGAGGGGAAATATCAGGAATCCCAGGAGTATTACCCAGATCCGTCTCTAGCTTCGACTGAGCTGCCAGGCAAGCACTACCAGATGCTTGCATACATATAGTACATATTGCCTCTATCATATTCTTGCATCATTGAGTCGCGATTGCATTAAATTGAATCCCAAGTACTGCATAGCCTTTACTTTTACACCCCACCGAAGCTTGTTCCTCCATCCCATGAGCCATTACTACAGGAGTTGTTTGAGCCATGCGAGTCGTAGAACGGCATGTGTAGGGTATGTGAGTGTCTGATGGATAACGAGGTACCTAAACTACTTAACCTGAGTAGTAATGGGATAACTAAAGAAAGAGGCACCGGTGAGCAAAATCTGCTATTTAGTTTTTCATGCTCACTTGTGTCCCGTAGGACCCCGAGTACTTGATTCATGTTCCTTGACTATTCGCACTATCCACATCCGGGAGGCCATGGACCCCCCTGAGCCAGAGCTTGATTCATTTCTATTTCTTGGGGCCACAAGTAGTTTGGGGCTTTATTACTATCTTGTACTTATGCCATGCTTTACTGTTTTATTTAAGATTGTGCACGGAGCACCTGTACTGTTTAAGAATGCGGAATGTTTTCGAGGTATCGACAAGCCCAGTCACATTTTCGGGTTCCCAGTCATTTACAGCCATTGTCGCAAACCCTGGGTCCGTCTCGGAGCCGGCCAGCTTCGTTGCGGGTAGCTTATTGGGGTTGCCCCCTGAAATATTCCTGAATCCTGTGATCGCTTTGTCGTGAATGCCTCGTTGGGTTTTGATTTGGTTTTTCCGAGCTTGATCGAGTGTGTGTTGCTATTTGTGCACCCTTGCAGGGTAAATCTTTCTAAAAGCCGTGTTCGCGGTTATGGACGACTTGGAGCACAGTTTCTCGATCATAGACAAGTATAACTAAAGTACCGCTTTTAATTTGACTAAATATCTGACTAGTAAATAGTGCAATACTCATGGAATGGTTAATAAAACTGCCAACGGATGGGTTGTTCGTCCGCTTTCTCGTTGGTAAGCGAGAAGGAGGATGGATCTGATACTTTCTACTGTTATAACTGTTGTTACTAATTAACGGACATCCGTCTATCATTGGTTAGGCGGATGGTTAGCGAGTATCTATAGACTTGTTAGCTATTATCTTTTGCTGCAATTGCGTCACCCCAGGTTATGTCCCCTTTAGAGGCATAAAGACTTGCTGAGTACCCCTAGGGTCTCACACGATAAATTTTTTGATTCAGATGAACAGTTGTGCACGCAGCAGCCTCTTCTGGCCCTCTGTTTCTGAGCCAACCTCGACCACATCACTTCTTTTCCGGGTGGAGGATGTATTCGCAAGATGTATTCGCAAGATGAACAGGTCCCGTAAAAGCTTTAACAATTTGCAACACAAGATCTGAATCCAAGTAAAGTTTATTAGATAATTCTTTAACATGGCCATTCTTATTATAGTCATGAATACAATCATGTTCTATTTCTATGCCTCCTTCACTTGCTAGACCAAAATTCCATGAAACTCTATGATCATGAATTCTATTAAGTAGAGCCCAAGCTTTAGGTATAGGAAGATTCATAAAGGCTCCTTCCGTGAAAGAGTCTAGTTAAATTTTTTAGATTCAATTAAACCACCATAAAAGATATGCAATAAATACCATTCAGGTAAATCATGATGAGGACATAGACATAGTAAGTCTTTAAATCTGATATAAGCTCTTACCAGTCCTTCATTAGAACGGTTTTTCCACGTCATTATAAGATGCCTGATTCCAAAAGATTTTGACAAAGGGTAATATTTTGCAAGAAATTCACAGGCTAGATTATCCCAAGTAGTAGTGGCTTCAGGTGGTAGGGATCTATACCATGAGAGAGCTGTACCAGTCAAGGTCTGACTAAAAAGTTTAACCCTTACCTCATCGGTGGTATATCCTATTAATAGAAAAGTGCCACATATATCTTTGAAGCATGCAATATGCTCATATGGATCATGATCTTCTTCATCTCTAGTAAATTGCTTTTTATGTAGAATACTAAGTAGTAGAGGATTTATTTCAAACCCCCTTGTCTTCTCATTGGAGTTGTCTCTTTTATAAATATCATAGGGTTCCCAAAGTAGTTGAGTGGGCTAGCAGTAGTCATATGCTCAAACTCCATCATGTTGTTGGGAACCTATAACTGAAAACAAAATTTAGCAAGACAAAAATAAATAAGTAAAAACTAAAAGACCTACAACGCTTAGCTCCAGGGCAACATCGCTAGAAAATAGCTTGATGACTGCAAGTGCACATATTGTTTGTAGCTAGTTTTGAAATAAAGATATCGATCCCACAGGGAGCAGGAGTCTGAAGTCTAATAACTCTTGAAATAAATATTACGATAGAAATTCTAGATTAAGTTCTAAGTAACAAGATAAAATGCGAGTATTGTGTAAAAAGGCGTTTTTGGGTTTTAGCTATAAGAGCAATAATAAAGTAAAGCAAAATAACTTAATACAGAAAGTAAGTATCGCATATGTAAGAAAGATTGGAACCGCAATAGGGAAAAAGCATTCTCAGGGAGTAGCGGATATACCACTAGTATTATGAGGATCTAAGATAAATATTATTATCATGAACATTCTCAACTATGTATGTGTGGGAGGAACTCCGTATTTGGACAATTAGGCAGCAACCACTACTCACACCATCCTCATAACCACAAAAGTCAGCAATCGACATCAATCGAGTTACTGCGCTATTAAGGGACGTAATCCCGTAGGATGTATCCCATGGCATGGATAGTGTTCCGTGAGTTTCCTCGGTTTCCCAAGTTGATACATAAGGGGTGCCAAAAGCTTTGTAGTCACTGTAAGTGTTAGCACACCTCCGTCTACCAACTAGTAGTTCCCTCCATCAAGTCCCCACGAGAGTCAAATATTGAGAGGTCTACTTCTCTCAACATCAAGATGTAGAGAATCTAACACATGGTCAAAACGATGAATATCATAATAGACTTTATCTTATTTCAATCTCATACTAGGGTTTATCCATGTCCCCAAGAACTAAAGATCTACCCAGACATCGAGGCAATCAACATCATGGCAATGGTAATGGAAACAATCATAGATGAATAGTACTTGTATAAATCCATAACGAGGACGGGAATTACAACAAGATCTAGACAAGGATATAGATGGGATGGATGGAGATGGTGATGATGAAGTGGTGGATGATGAAGATCGATGCCTTAGCCTCCCAGATCTGCGCAAGGCGAAGATGGATCATTGTGTATGAGTTCCCCCTCCAGATGCCTTCTGGAGGTGAGGTTTCTAGGATTTATAGGTGTTCTGTATGTCGTCTCGTCGAACCAATTGCACGGGGTGAAACTATTTGACGAGGCGGAGGCGGCCCCAACTATACGACCGGAAAATTTTCTCCTCCCGTATAGTTGGCCGTTGAACCTTCTGCCTCCCTTGTTCGCTTCTGGTTTTCTTCTGGTATTATTAATATTTCCCAAAATAAGCAATTTACGTTGTTTTTAACTCCTTTTCTACACAGTACAACTGCTCCAAGAATTGTATCCATTGGATCCATCATCTGTCCTGATCCTGGTGAAAACAGACATAAAATGTGCGCGCGAGCATAGTAAATGTCAGGGGGATGATCCCCAGGTACCCCAACCGCATAAGAAACAAGACAGTCGGATTGCGTCCAGCTGATCAGATGCAGCTGGACAGGGCAGGACAGGCCGGCTACTACCCGGTAGCCGGATCAGCAAGAGGCAGTCGGATACGGTGACGTAGCCGGACCCAATCAGTGAGATAGGACAACGTGCGTATCAGTGCATGGTACGCCCTGTACGGTGACAAGACTGGCAACCACCCGGCCATACCGAAGACTTTGCGTGGATGAGGCGAGAACAGTGGCCCGTGCTGACGACAGGCTCACACGGCGTCCATTGTGCCTACGACAGCCATACCGCTCGTACTCCGACAAGACCTGCCATACTGGACACTGTAGATGACTAGTCGGTTGGGACCCGCCTGTGGGGCCCACCAGTCGGACTGGCCAGGGAGACCTTTGCCTCTCTGCCTATATAAGGAGAGGCAAGGCCTCAGTAGAAAGGGTTGGTCTTAGTGCATTTAAGGCAGTAGCTAGAGAATACAGCTCGAGGAGCACTTGTAGTTCGTATATCCCACATAGTCAGATCCAGCAGGAGTAGGAGTTTTACCTCATCACGAGGGCTCCAAACCTGGGTACTTCCTACGTCCTGCTATGCTTGCTTGTATCCAATCCCGCCTGTGGACGCCGTCGATAGCTTCCCTGCTAGTCCCCACACCTCTATCTAACCTTCTCAGGTACTGCCGTTCCCAAAACAACGACAGTTGGCGACCTCCCGTGGGGCAAGATGGCTTCGACCGGAGTCACGTTCCGCACGGGACCCCGCACTTCAGCCGGTGAGCGCGTGGCCTCCGGGCTGGTGCTCACGCTTGGCAAGTTCGACTGCGTCATCGACAACGCCTCCTGCTTTGCCGGAACCTCCTTCCCGGCGAACGGCACTGTCCTGCTATTCGGCCATCTCCCCGTTTACGTCGCCACCGTCTCGGAGCATTTCCCTAGGGAAATCGTCTCTGTCGCAGAGCTGCCATGCTCACGCGGCAGCGCCTCCGCTACGTCTCGCGGCATAGAGGTCATGATGGCCGGTTCCAGCTCCCATCCCCGCCTGCCGCAGGAGCGAGGCACGGATGAGGTCGGAACTTCCGCTCCCTCGCAGCCCTGGAACCCGGTGGAGGATGCGATTGATCGGCTCCTGACGCCAGTTAACCTCGGGGATAACCCGGAGGAAGTAGAGGCCAACTTCAGCATGGAGAGACAGATCCTCCTCCATGAGGCCATGGAGCTGGCGGCAGCCCACAAGCAGCTCGAGATCACCCGGCGCGAGTACGACCGCGCGCACCGCCTCACTCTGGCTACCGCGGAGCCGAGCCGGCCCGGCCAGGTACGGCGTCGGGGCGGCGAGCTGGGCGGTAGGATGGAAAAGGACGGGGAACCGGATCCCATGCCTACCCTCACACATCCCACCTACAGCACGCCCATCAAGAACTTGCGCGCGGCGCGAGCCGCGGCATAGGAACTACCCAGCCTGGAGGGCGAGGAGCGAGCCCGCCAGCACGCTTGCATGCAGGAGCTCCTCCGCGTCGCGGACGAGCAGGCCGGTGCCAACTAGCAGATGCAGGAAGACCTTAGCTACTCCAGGGGAGCAGGCTACCTGCCAACAGCAGGGGCGCGCCGCGCGACACCCAGCAGGCGTCCTTCCCTCAGCCGCCAAGGGCCCGCAGTAGGCGTCGCAGCTCCGGCAACGAGGGCCAGCCGCGCCAGGAGCAGACAGTGAACAGCAACCTGCCACGTCCCCTCCTCCAGCCGGAGCGCCCAAACCAGCTGGTTCCCGTCTATCGGGCCGGGTGGGAGCGCCCAACCCGGATTGTCCGGATGCTCGCGACCGCATCGAGCTCCTCGCTCAAGCGCGCGTCACGGAGGAGGAAGATTCGATCGGCCCGGTTTGTTTCGGACCCCGTATCCGGAACGAGCCGTTTCCGGATAAATTCTCCCTGCCCAGGGACACCCCCAAGTACGAAAGCAGCATGAAGCCAGAAGACTGGTTGACCGACTACGCTACGGCAGTCGGCATCGCCCACGGGAACAAGAGCACAGCCATGCGCTACGTCCCCCTCATGCTAACCGGGTTGGCAAGGACATGGCTCAATAGCCTCGCGCCCAACAACATCAACGCCTGGCCTGACTTCGAGAAGGTGTTCGTCCGCAACTTCAACGGCACGTACAAGCGCCCAGGGAGCCCACGCGACCTGGCCTTGTGCGTCCAGGGCGATCGCGAGACCGACCGCGAGTACCTCGCCAAGTGGAGGGAGCTGCGCAACACTTGCGAGGGCATCCTGGAGAGCCAAGCCATCAGTTTCTTCATCGAGGGTTGCCGAGAGGGCACCATGCTTCGCCACCGTCTACTGTGTGACGAGCCGAAAACCATGGCGGAGCTCATGACGGTTGCGGACCGGTACGCCACGGCGGATGCCGCCATGAAGAAGCCCCTCCGAGTAAACGCGGACGGCCGTCCAACTCCCACGGAGCCGGCTCGCGACCGACCAAGCAATCCGGTTGGAGAAGCCGGATCCTCTAGGAGCCACGGCAACGACAACCGGTTCCATGGGGACCGCCAGGCTGGACAACAGAAGCCTCGCTACCACGCACGGCAGGTCAACACTGTGGAGGGTGCGCCCGACGAGCCGGCTAATGAGGCAAGGAGGCAGAAGCCACGGCTCACCTTTGACCAAATGTTCGACGACCCGTGCAATTGGCATAGCGGTCCCTTCAAGCCAGCTACGCACACCACCCAGAACTGCAGCTCGACCTACCAGCTAAAGGATCAGGGCAACCAGCCTCGTCCCCCGCCTCCCCCACCGGGTGGACCTCCACCACCGGCTAGGGGAGCCGGCAATGATGGTAACGGCGGCAACGGCGGCAACAACAACAACGGCTACCCCCAGCCGCACGCCGCCTACCACATCTTCGAGGCGGAGCAGGGCGACAAGCACAGCCGCAAGCGACGCTCCAAGGAGGTCAATGCCATCGTCTCTCCGGTCCCCCAGTACCTGAACTGGTCGGAAACCCCCATCACCTGGAGCCGGGCGGATCAGCCTGAGCATCTACCGACTCCCGGGGGCTACGCCGTGGTGCTCGACCCTCTCATCGTCTCCAATGCATGCACCTGTCGATTCTCGCGTGTCCTCATCGACGGAGGCAGCAGCCTCAACCTTCTCTACCAGTCCTCGCTGGAGAAGCTGGGCATTCGCGAAACCGACCTGCGCCCGACTACCACGACGTTCCACGGTGTACTGCCGGGGCCAGCCTGCGCCCCGCTGGGGAAAATCCAGCTGGACATCATCTTCGGGACTGAGGAGAACTTCCGCCGTGAACCAATCTGGTTCGAGGTGGTAAATCTGACGAGCTCCTACCACGCTCTCCTCGGGCGCCCTGTCCTCGCCAAGTTCATGGCCATCCCCCACTACGCCTACCTCAAAACGAAGATGCCGGGACCCCACGGCGTGATCACTGTCGCCGGCTGCTTCGGGCGGTCGATGGAGTGCGCTTCAGCCGGTTCCAAAATGGCAGAGGCCCTCATCATAGCTGAGGAGAAGCGCGTGATCATGCGCAGTGTAGCCATGGCCCAGCAGGACATTCCGGCTAGCAGCAAACTGGCTGGAGAAGGAGCCTTCCAGCCGGCAAAGGAGACGAAGAGGATCCTGCTCGACCCCTCTGATCCGACTAGGTTCGTCACCATTGGCGCCGGCTTGGATAGCAAATAGGAAGGCGCGCTCGTCGACTTCCTCCGTGAGAATCGGGACATCTTCGCATGGTCCCCCAAGGACACGCCGGGTGTGCCGAGGGAGTTCGTCGAGCACTCACTTCATGTGCGTCCGGATGCCAAGCCGGTCAAGCAACCTCTGCGCTGGTTCGCAGAGGAGAAGAGAAAGATAATCGGTGATGAGATCACCCGGCTCCTTGTAGCCGGGTTCATCATGGAAGTCTACCACCCGGACTGGTTGGCGAACCCAGTCCTGGTGCTGAAGAAGAACAAGACCTGGCGCATGTGTATCGACTACACCAGCCTGAACAAGGCGTGCCCGAAAGACACCTTCGCCTTGCCCCGTATCGATCAAGTCATCGATTCCACGGCCGACTGTGATTTGTTGTCTTTTCTAGATTGTTATTCCGGGTACAATCAGATCCGGCTAAACCCGGCTGATCAGATTAAGACATCATTTATCACCCCCTACGGGGCTGTCTGCTATGTAGCCATTCCTTTCATCCTAAAGAATGCAGGCGCCACCTATCAGCGATGTATGCAGAAATGCTTGCACCCGCAGATAGGCCGAAACGTGCACGCTTACGTGGATGATGTGGTCATCAATACCAAGGAGAAGCGCACCCTCCTCGAGGATCTGGGAGAAACATTTGGCAACCTCCACCAGTACCAGATGAAGCTGAACCCAGAGAAGTGCGTCTTCGGAGTACCGTCCGCCCAGCTACTCGGTTTCCTCGTTTCACAGCGAGGTGTCGAGGTGAATCCGGAGAAGATCACGGCCATCGAAAGGATGCAGCCGCCCAGGAACCTGCTTGGAGTCCAGAAGTTCACCGGACGCCTGGCTTCCCTCAGTCGCTTCGTTAGCTGGCTGGGGGAGAAGGCACTCCCGTTGTACCAGCTGATGAAGAAGACAAACAAGTTCTCCTGGACTTCGCAAGCCGACACCACGTTTCACGACCTCAAGCGCATGCTATCCACAGCACCGGTTCTAGCCACGCCGGCTAGCAAGGAGCCGATGTTGCTCTATATAGCAGCCATCAGTCGGGTCGTCTGCGTCGTCCTGGTGGTGGAGCGCCCCGAGGAAGGCAAGGCTTAGCCGGTTCAGAGACCCGTCTACTACCTCAGCGAGGTCCTCTCGCTCTCCAAGCAGAACTACCCCACTACCAGAAGATGTGCTACGGCGTGTACCTGTCATGCAAGAAGCTCAAGCACTACTTCCAGGAGCACCTGATTAAAGTCGTGTGCACTGCACCCCTTTCGGAAATCATCGGCAACAAGGACGCCACCGGCCGAGTCGCCAAGTGGGCCATCGAGCTTGCTGCCTACTCCATCCAGTACGAGCTCCGGCTCACGATCAAGTCGCAGGCGTTGGCGGACTTCCTCGTCGACTGGGCTGAGACCTAGTATCTCCCACCGGTTCCGGATTCGGACCATTGGCGGATGCACTTCGACGGGTCGAAGATGCTCGGGGGCTTGGGAGCCGGCATCGTGCTCACATCGCCCAAAGGAGACCGGATGGAATACGTGCTGCAGATCCACTTCAAGACCTCCAACAACGTAGCCGAATACGAGGCACTGGCGCACGGGCTCTACCTGGCCAAGGAGATCGGTGTCAACCGGATCTTGTGCTTCGGTGATTCGGACTTGGTGGTGCAGCAGGTATCCGGAGAATGGGACGCCAGAGATGCAAACATGGCTCTCTACTGGTTCCACATCCAGAAGCTCAGCGCCTCCTTCGATGGGTGTGAATTTCACCACATCCCCCGCGTAAACAAAGAGGCAGCCGATGGGCTCTCCAAGATCGGATCCACCAGGTAGGCTATCCCACCAGGGGTCTCCTTGGAGCACCTGCGCAAGCCATCCATCAACCCGTCACCAGAATCAGACTCCATCGTCTTGGCAGGAAGCGTTCCGGCTGATGGTACGGCGGAAGCGGAGCCGGCAAAACCACCGAAGAAGAAGACCCGCACCAATTCTGGCAAGGCAGTGCCTTCCGGCTCGCAAGACCCGAGGGCTGCCGGCTCGCCTAGTGGCTCGGGGGCTGCCGTCCTGGGTACGCCATCCGGATGACCCCCCGACACCCGTCAGCCGGAGGACAAGAGCGTCCTCGTCATCCGGGAAGTGCCATCCTGGGCACAGCCCTTCATGAGCTACATCGCCAATGGAGAACTTTCGGACGACGAGGTGGAGGCCAGGCAAATCCGGCGCCGCGCGCACACGTACACCATCATAAACGGGGAGTTGTACAAGCGCAGTGTATCCGGTATCTTCCAAAGATGTGTTGATGTGGACACGGGCTACCGGCTACTCAAGGATATCCACCAGGGCGAGTGCGGGCACCACGCTTCGTCAAGGGCGATAGTCGCCAAGGCATTCCGCCATGGTTTCTATTGGCCCACCGCCCTCGGGGACGCTGAGCAGCTGGTCCGCGCATGCAATGGGTGCTAGCGCTTCGGGCAGCTCAGGCAGATGCCAACTTCGGTACTCAAGACCATACCGATCACCTGGCCCTTCGCGGTTTGGGGTCTCGACATGGTCGGCCCCTTCAAGCGAGCACGTGCGGGCATGACCCACCTACTGGTGGCGGTGGACAAGTTCACGAAGTGGATCGAGGCCAAGCCTATCCGGAAGCTGGATGGAGCGACGGTTGTTACCTTCTTCACCGACATCATCAACCGCTTTGGCTACCCCAACAGCATCATCACCGACAACGACACGAACTTCGCCAAGGGGGCCTTCGCCTGGTTCTACAGCAACAAGGGCATCCGACTGGACCTCACCTCCGTCGCGCACCCGCAATCCAACGGGCAAGTCGAAAGAGCAAACGGCTTGGTGCTAGCTGGAATCAAGCCACGCCTCATCGAGCCATTGGAGCGTTCACCCGGATGTTGGATTGACGAACTTCCAGCTGTGCTATGGAGCCTCCGCACCACGCCGAATAGGTCAACCGGCTACACGCCATTCTTCCTGGTCTATGGATCGGAAGCCGTCCTATCCGCCGACATTGAGTTCGACTCCCCCGCAAGCTCCTCTATGACGAAAAAGCCAACAGGGAGGCGCGGGAGGACGGAGTGGACCCCCTGGAGGAGGCCCGCAAGCTGGCCCTGTCCAGATCAGCCCTATACGAGCAGCGACTACGTCACTACCATTCAAGCCGGATCCGCCCAGTCGCATTCCGCGAGGGTGACCTGGTTCTCCGGCTGGTGCAAGACACGAAGGGCATGCACAAGCTATCACCATCGTGGGAGGGCCCCTTCATCATCAGCCGGGCGCTGCCCAACAACTCCTACTACCTCATCGACGCGCAGCAGCCGCGCAGGAACAAGATGGACAAGTCAGACAAGGAGACCGAGCGTCCCTGGAACGCGGCCCTACTGCGCCCCTTTTAAACCTAGTCACCAAGCAGTGTATGTATCCCGAAAACCCTATAAATGAAAATGCGGACCCCCACGAGAATCTCGGGGGATCCTTGCTAGAAATGTGTATGCATCTGTTTTCCGGTTCTGATTTTCCGGCGCCGGCAACCCTTGCCCGGCGGCTCGCCGGCTGACCCGGCCTACTAAGTCAACAAACCGGCTGAGTAGTGTGTGACGATGTCAGAGGCCCACTCTTTGTCTCAGCTACAGACCGCAACCCGGCTATCTGGCTAGCAAGAGCAAAAGCCCGAGGCATCCCACACGAAAAACGGGGAGGAGACGCGACAGATTGGGTTTCCCGGCCCTGCACCTAGCTCGAACCAATCCAGCTGCTAAGCCATTAGTACCGTGTGCAATGTACTGTCATCTACCTTCGATTCCGGCTACAGACCGCAACCCGGCTGCCCGGCAAGGATGCTGCGAAAACAACAGAGCGCATGGGAAAGCGACTAAGTGTCTAGAAAGGGACAAGCCAGTTTTCGAAAAAACAAGCCGTTTTCTGGCTACAATTTGGCAGACTAACCTACTAACCTATGTGGACATGTGTGTATGCGTATGTACATTTTTTCTGACTACTCGAGTCGGAAATCAGGAGAAGGAAAGAATATTCGAAGTCCTTGCCTTCATCAAGCGCTCCGAATCTCGGGGGCTACACCCACTGGGTGCGCTCGCGCGCCCCCTGTGGAATCTTGTGGTTCCCGACCGGCTAAAGGCGTTTAGCCGGCCGTTCGGAACCCAGGTGAGGGCAAGGGCTGGAGCAAGAAAAGACAAGGAAGATTCGAAGCACCTGGCTATGCCAGCTACTCCGAATCTCGGGGGCTACACCTAGTGGGTGCGCTCGCGCGCCCCTAATGGAATGTTAGTTCCCCCGGCTGAAGGTGTTCAACCAGCAAAAGCAACCAACTGAGATGAGTCTAGTCGGATAAAGATAGAAGAATTGGGAAAGAAGGAAGATTCGAAGCACCTGGCTACGCTAGCTACTGCAAATCTCGGGGGCTACACCCAGTGGGTGCGCTCGCGCGCCCCCACTGGAGGTGCAGTTCCCCCGGCTAAAGGTGTGTAGCCGGGCGAAGTAAGCCGGATAAAGTTAACCGGCGAAGTATTGAAAGAAAATTCGAAGCACACAAGTCAAGGGAAACTCAAGAATTTCAACAATAACAAACAAAAGAGAGACGAAGCTCCCATAAGTTACCCGGCGTCAAAGACGGCCGGCACAAATAGACAAGGTTCATGAGTATGCAACTAAAGCAAGACAAATACAGCCGGCATTCCGGGGCGATAACTAGACGGCAGGACCCTTGCCGCGAGGGAGATCTTGGCCAGCAGAAGCTTCAGGCAGCGGAGGAGGCGCGGAGCTGGACCCGGTTCCGGCGCTGGCAGGCGGTGGCATCGGGCCCTCCGCATCAGGAGTACCGACGGACTCCGAGTCGGTGAGCACCTCGTCGGGATCCACGTAATCGGCGATCTTGATGGCGGATCCACGGAGCTCCAGATGGGCTTGGCGGATGGCGGCGAGGTCGGCTCCGGCACGGAAGCCGCCGTCGATCTTATCGACGCGGGTGTCCTTGTACCAGGAGAGCATGAGGGCCAGAGCCATCTCCGCTCTAGCCCGCGCCGCCAAGTCCTGCAGCCGATCCACCGCAGCCGGCACCTCCCCCACCTTCGTAGCTAGTTGCGCCATCGTCTCCGGAACCGGAGCCTCCGGCCACATGAAGGAGAAGACATCCCGCGCCGCCTGACGAAGATTGGCAGCTTCCTCTCCAAGGAGAACGACAAGCTCCTAGGCCATCGGCTGTGCTCCCGGCCAGTTCTCCTGCAGCCGGTTGTAGGCCAGCAAGTCTATGCCGGGGTAAAAGGCTGTTTGAAAAGAGGCGTCAGATCCGGCTACCAGATCTGGAAAGAAAGGAAGATGGGAAAAGACTCACCCTTGGCAGTGTGGCCGACCTGCATCAGCTCCTCCACTAGCGCCTTCTCCTTGGTCGCTAGCCGTTTGATCTCCTTCTCTTGGTCCTTGTTCTGGGCCTCGAGAAGGGAGAAGGCTTCGGCCCGGCTAGCGAGCGAGGCGTCGCGCTCCTTGATGGTGGCCTCCAGACCGTCCACCCTCGCGTGCCAATCCTTGTTCTGCAGCCGCAGAGTGGAATTGGACTTGCTCAGCCAGTCGTTCGCTTTCTTCAAGCGATCGATCTCGCGCTGAGCGCACACGAGGATAGCTGTAGAAATTCTGGCTATCAGTTAAAAAAAATGAGCAAGCCGGGTGAAGCGAACTTACTCTGGGAAGTCCCGTTGGCGGCAGCAAGCTTCTGCTCCAGTGACCGGTTCCCGCCGGCTGTGGCCTCCAGCAGCCGGATCTCCTTCACCGCCAGCTCGAGCGTGGCGGCAAGGTCCGACAGCGAGGCGGCAGAGGAAGCGTCGTCATCCACGACGTTGACGGCCAAGGACTCCTTCGCCGCGACCACCGTCGTCCGCCATTCCTCCCCAGGCTCCTCGTCAGAGTTGTCGTCGCCAACGACGACGAGCTCCTTGCCGGCAGTCCCCCGCGCGCCCGCGGAGGAGCCTTCCGGCTGGGAGGACTCCGCTTCCGGCTGGGGGACTTCCGGCTGGGCGGAGGCGGTCGGCTCAGCCCGAGGGGGAGGCGAAGGCTGCGCCTCAGAAGAAGGAGGGGCGCTGGTCAGCGCAGTCAGAGCACGGGGCGGCGACCCGGTCGGTGCGCGTGCCGGGCTCGCGGCTCCAAAGGAGACCAGCGTGCTAAAAAGAAAGAGGAGAAGACAAGAGCAAAACAAAACAAAGTCAGAAAAAGAAGAAAAAGGGCAAATAGGCAGAAAGCGCCGAAAGAAAAAGTGGAGGGGGGAAGCGGCATACCCCGGCACAACTGGGGGCGGCCCTTTCTTTCAGCCAAGACGGCTTGGTGACAAGGCGCCGGACCGGCTCCTCTTGGGAGCCGGCTCCTCCGTCGCAGGGCGGCGGGAGCCGGAACAGCTGGAGCCGCTCCCGCCTGCCTCGCCGTCCGTCGCGGAGCGCGTCGCCGGGTCCGTGGTCGGCGCGGCCTCCTCCTCGTGCACCTCCGCGTGCGGGTCGGCTGCCCGCTCGTCATTCCAACTATGGAAGGCATCGCCGTCCCCATCTGATTCCTCGCCGGACCGCCGAGCGCGTGGCTCGGGCAAGTCGGACACAAATTCCTCGACGGGAGCCTCGCCCTCCTCACGGATGATGCAAGGGAACATCTGCCGAATACAAGAGATCAGCCAAACGAAAACAAGGAACAAGTACAAGAAACACCAAAAGAGCATCCGGTTAGAAGAGCTTACCCGGGGCGCGCGGTTCTCTCGAGTATAAGGCGCCAGACTAAACTTCCAGTTCTCCGGCAGCCGTTCCTTGGTGATCGTCCACACCCACTCCTTCGGGTTGTGGTAGCAGGGATCGCGGCACGACAGCCGGGTCGGGTCCAGCTGGCCGGAGTAGTAGCACATCTTGTGTGCTTGCTGCTGCAACGGCATCATCAGCTGGGACATCCAGCTAAGAGTGACGTCCAGGCCGGTCAGCCGGCATTGGACGAGCGAGCGCATGTGCTTCAGCAACTCATCCGTCTCCGCCTTGTCGCCGTGGAACTTCAAGTCCCAGTTCTACCGGCTGGACTCGACGTCCTGGAAGGCCGGAAGATTGATCCAGTCGACGTTCGTGAGGTTCTTCACGTAGAAGTACGACTGCTGCCACAGTCGTACCGTATCGTGAAGAAGGAATTTGGGGTAGCCGGTCTACGAGCGGGAGTAGACGGAGGCGCTGCCGCAGACGACTAGTGTCCCCTGAGTGAATTGCACCAGCGGCCAGACTCGGAAGAGCTGGCAGAAGAGCCCGAGATCCAGTTGGATCCCGAGGTAACTCTCGTAGAAAGCCACGAAGTGCACCAATGTCCTGATTGCGTTAGCGCCGAGGTGGTGGAGGCGAAGATCGAAGAAAGCAAGACATGTCAAGAGGAACAGGTTCACCGGAAGGGCGAACCCGTGTGCCAAGTGGGAGAGGAAGATGACGCGCTCTCCCTCCGCCGGATGCGGCGACACCTCCCCCGCCGACGCCAACCGCACCACCACCTCCTCCGCCGGCGGGAGGACACGGGTGGCACGGTACTTCGCGATTTGGTCATCGGTGACGGCAGAGCCGCACTAGGCCCCGCGGTCGGTGGCCATTTCCGGTTGATGAGGGGGAGCGGCGACGAAAGAGTGGTGGTGGCTCGTAACGTCGACGACGGCGAGCGGGCAGCGCAGAGGGCAAGAGCGCAGAAGCAGGAGCACGCGAGGGAGAAGGAAACTGCAGCGGGGGAGCGAAGGAAAGAAACTGCCTCCCCCGCGGCGTCCCTTTAAAGGACCGGAAGGGTAAACGTCGACGGGGCACGTGGCGCGCATCCGGGAAACCCACACCCCAACCGTCGCCTAGATCTCGTGTGCCAGGGCACGATGCGCAGAAGATCCTGGAGCGAGAACCGAAGCGCCGAACAGTAGTTTCCCGAGGCAACGTGCGACGGGACGTTACGCTGCCCACCGTAGAGCAATGATGGCGCGTGCACGCGTGGCCGGTGTCAGCACTGATGTCATGGGTAGCGCAACCGCCAAGCTCAGCCGGACACAAATTAAAAAACAAGAAGGAGCATGTGCACATTTTGCCTAAGGGCGGAATCCACACACGCTCGGGGGCTAGTGTCAGGGGGATGATCCCCAGGTACCCCAACCGGATAAGAAACAAGACAGTCGGATTGCGTCCGGCTGATCAGATGCAGCCGGATAGGGCAGGACAGGCCGGCACCACCCGGTAGCCAGATCAGCAAGAGGCAGCCGGATACGACGACGTAGCCGGACCCAATCAGTGAGATAGGACGACGTGCGTATCAGTGCACGGTACGCCCTATACGGTGACAAGACTGGCAACCACCCGGCCATACCGAAGACTTTGCGTGGATGACGTGGGAACAGTGGCCCGTGCTGACGACAGACTCGCACGGCGTCCACTGTGCCTACGACAGCCATACCGCTCGTACTTCGACAAGACCTGCCATACTGGACACTGTAGATGACTAGTCGGCTGGGACCCGCCTGTGGGGCCTGCCAGTCGGACTGCCCAGTGAGACCGTTGCCTCTCTGCATATATAAGGAGAGGCAAGGCCTCAGTAGAAAGGGTTGGTCTCA
Organism: Avena eriantha; assembly: GCA_910589775.1. Lineage (NCBI taxonomy): Eukaryota > Viridiplantae > Streptophyta > Magnoliopsida > Poales > Poaceae > Avena > Avena eriantha. The sequence continues at coordinate 109,259,505 of OU342745.1, forward strand.
GTGCATTTAAGGCAGTAGCTAGAGAATACAGCTCGAGGAGCACTTGTAGTTCGTATATCCCACATAGTCAGATCCGGCAGGAGTAGGAGTTTTACCTCATCACGAGGGCTCCGAACCTGGTACTTCCTGCGTCCTGCTATGCTTGCTTGTATCCAATCCCGCCTGCGGACGCCGTCGTTAGCTTCCCTGCTAGTCCCCACACCTCTATCTAACCTTCTCAGGTACTGCCGTTCCCAAAACAACGACAGTAAAATACCAAGATCCTACATCTACAATGCAAAATAATAATGTAAAGCATGATGCAAATATGTACTCATCAATCCACTAGTCCTAGCATAACTAGGGTTTGGCTTATGAGCTTTGCTAGAGCTGTTATATTTGTTGCACCTAGCCATGCTTAGCTGTTACCGCTGGTCCATCCGGTTGATGAATCAGAGCTACAAATGAACCTAGTTGGACATGATGACGTGGTATGATTAGAGATGTAAGCTAAACATGCTAAGGCTTGTATGGGAGGCAACGTCAGGTTGTGGTTTTTACAGTTCCATACTTGCCACCACTAGGATCTGAATTCTTGCCTCTTGAACCAAGACGAGCGTACAACTAGATAGGGGCCTGGAAACCCTCTAGACCAACTAACTTGCCTAGTAGATTCCATGAGTCACATAGTTCGGCCGTTCCATTCGACATATGCATTCTGGTTGTTCTGAAAGGCGGTGAAGGAGGTGCATCCATACATGTAGGTAAGCGTGGCCGGGAACAAGAGAGGCATGGCCTCCGATCTTGAACCCTGCGCACATCTCTAGGGACCAACTTTAGGACTTGAGCCATTACAGCGACATCTCCTTAGGGCGTGACTCATGGTCTCTGCGAAAGCAAGGTAAAGGTCATGGTCAACCACTCTGTCGGCCTTCCAAGGAATAGGGATAATGTTAACTGGCACTAAGAATGAGTTGGTACGTGTGTATAAATGTTGGGGGGATACCCCCGGGTAGGGTCACGCCGGGGTATAAAGGCCATGTTAGCCGAGGTTCAGCAAGGTCAAAGCGGATGCTGGCAGGGTCACCTCAAGGCAGGCCGAATCACGAGGTAATCCGGACCTGGGGGCGTTCGCCTAATTAGGTCTCATCCGACTTAAGCAGTGAGTCGGAAGTGCATGTTTTACTTATATGCAGGAACAGGTGAGGCCGGATGAACCATCATCCGGGTCATAGCAAGCTTCTAGGAGAAGGAAGGAATCTCGCTGGTCAAAAGGAGCCCCGGTACGCACTGCCTGAGCGAAGCAAGCAAGGACAGGACCACCAGGGCGTGGCCGACAAGCGTGACGATGCCCGTGTCGGCTGACGAGGGCGCCGCAGAGGCTCACATAGCTAAAGCATGTGTGACGCGGGGGAAAAAGCACCCTGGTCGGCTTACCACTTTGGGAGGAGGCATATTCTTAGGAATATGCCTCCACGTATGCCCTAGGGAGAAACCGAGCCTCCCCTATAAAAGGGGGGCTAGGGCTTCTGTAGAGGGGGTTGGTCTCTCTGCTATTCTGTTTTAGGCTAGGGTTTCAGGCGTGATCTGTGGGTGAGAGTAAGAGCACTCCTCCTGCCTCCTCTCGCCAATACAGCTCTAGGAGCACATGTAACCTGGGAAGAAAATCAGTACAAACTTCTGTGTGGAGAATCACTTCACTATCCCTCCCTAGATTCCCCTAGCGTGTATTAGTCCCCACCTTTAGCCTATCCATGGCATCTGCCGTGACACCACCATGACAGTTGGCGCCCACCATGGGGCTAGCGGAGCTAGCAGGGGTCAAAATCCGGACGGGAAACATCATCGGCACCGGCAAACGCATCGTCTCCGGGCTCGTTCAACGCTTTGGAGCGTGGGACTTCGTTAGCGACAACGCTGACTGCTTTGGCACACGCCCTCTTCCGCGCAACGGCCTCTTCATCAAGCTTAGCGCGCACAAGATCTACATTGTTGTGGACGTGTCAGGTGTTCATCCGCGTCACGTCATCGACGCGGGAGAGCCTCCCCTCACCGTGGTTCCCGGGACGCGTATCGCTCGCTCCCCGGACCGTGCAGAGGTGATGATGACTATGCCAGGTGCGGGCGCGAGCAAGGATCCGGCGCCAGATCCGGAGGTAACGCCAAAAGCACCGAGGAAAGGTAGAGGTCCTCCACTAGAGAGGCCAGAGAATGTGTTGAGGGAAGCAATGGATAGCTTGGCAAACCCTGTAATAGCAGCGGTAGATCCGGCTCGAGCGCAGGCCGAGCTAGAAGAAACTAGGCAGAAAATCCTAGAGGGTGCAAAGAAAATTGCCGCGGCTCAGCAGTCATTGAATATGACGCTGCGTGAGTACGCGAAAGCGAACAAAGTGGACGCAGTAAAAGTGAAGGGGAGAAATCTCATGAGCAAGATGAACCGAGAGGGTGATACTGGAATTGAGGTATCGGAAAACTGTTTGTCGGTGGGGCTGCCGAGGTATAGTACCCCGGCAAAGAACCTCAGAGCAGCGGATGCAGCAACATCCAAGTTGGAGGGTCTAACGGGTGAAGCCCGGCAAAGACAGCAAGATAGGGTTAACGAGCTGGTTCGGATTGCGAACAGGCAAAACGAGGAACTACTCAGAGCTATCCCGGAGAGAGCTGGAGCCTCCAAGATCGTCCATTCGGCGGTGGGTAACCCGGAGAAATCCGCTGGAGCCGCATCATCCCCTCATGGCAGCCCCAAGAGAGAGGAGGTAGTAACCTCGGCCCGACGGAACAAACAGATCGTCCCGTATGACCCGACGCGGGTAGGGAAAGGAAAAGAAGCGCAGAGAAATGATAATCGACGGAGTGTGAGCCGAGGTGAAGCTGGCCGAGGTGACCGCGACCAAGGCAATGCCGGTCAAGGGAACGTTGGCAACGGCAATGCCGGACAGCGAAACTCAGCTGGAGCAGGACAACCGTAGCAACGGAATATACCAAGGCAAGAGCAAAGTGCCGGCCGAGGTATGCAACAGAAAGCCACTCCATGAGAACAAGACAGGTATAATGATGGAGACTCGGAAATGGCAAACGCGGGATACCCGAGGCAAGACTATCATGTCATAGGATTGAGATTGGGAAGCAGAGATTTGATGCCGGATGACGCCAGGTTAAAACTGGATCGACTGTATAGGTCGGAACAAATTGAATGCCAAGGTCCACCGGGCCTAGCATGTTTTGGACCCCGGATCATGAAGGAGCCACCGGTACCGAACTTTCAGCTACCCAGAGGCACGAAGACGTATGACGGCAGTACGAAGCCGGAGGATTGGCTGATAAATTATACTACGGCTGTGAAAATTGCCACTGGTAACCTGAGATGGGCTGTACGATATGTACCCCAGATGTTGGAAGGCCCGGCAAGGGTATGGCTGAACAATTTGCCACCAGGAAGCATCAACTGCTGGATAGATTTCGAGGAGATGTTCATTAGCAATTTTTCGAGTACGTATCAGAGGCCAAATAGGCCACAGACCCTAGCTATGTGCAAGCAAAGGCCAAATGAGACGGATCGGGAGTTTTTAACCCGGTGGTGCACTGTGAGAAATTCGTGTGAGGGTGTGATTGAATTGCAGGCCATAGCATGGTTTGCACAAGGGTGTAGGTATGGACGCGAGCTGTGGATGAAGTTGCAAAGTAAAATGCCAACTACTTTGGCAGAGATGATCTGGATTGCGGATTCGTATGCTTTGGGTGATCCGACTCAACCTAGGCTCGTATCAAACGAGTCAAACGATGAGTACTATCAAAGAGATGGGGCTGGATCATCCCGAAGGAATGACTACAGAGGAAAAAGGAGAGATGATAGACCGGATCATCGATATGGTTCGCACCAATTTGCAGCTGTGAATCAAGATCAGCCCGGAGCAGGGGGCAGTCAACGCCAAAAAACTGGAGGGCAGTGGACCCCAAGAAACGATGGCAAGAAGACTTGGACACCAGAGCAAAAGAAGCAGTGGCAAGAAAGGAAAGACCGTCTGAGGTACACTTATGAGTCAATGTTGGACCAGCCGTGTAAGTTTCACACGCCAAATCCGAATAACCCAGCGGGTCATACCACGAGGCAATGTGAGTGGATGCGCAAGATTGAACAGGGCGGTTCGGGGAATGCTCAGGCACCCCGGAATGATCAGCCTCGGCAGGAGTTACCCCGGCAGCAATTGCTCTCCGGAGCGAACACGCAACAGCTGATGTTGCCTCCCCCTCCGCCGAGGTATGATAACAATGAGAGAAGGGACGCGGTGCACCAAGTGGAAAATCAGCATCCGCCGGATTAGAGGTACCCCAGAAATGAGGGGAGAAACAAGTACAGGGAGCACCATCAGAGCTACTGCGTGTTCACCACTGAGGAAACAAATAGAAAAAGCTTGCAGCGTAGGCATATGGAGGTGAATGCGGTGATGCCTGCGGTGACGAGGTACATGCCTTGCTCCGATCAAGAAATCACCTGGAGCATCAGGGATCATCCCAAGCTCATGCCAAGCCCTGGTTCGTATGCATTGGTACTAAATCCGACATTCATTGGACCTAGCATCAACTTAAGATTCTCAAAGGTGTTGATCGACAATGGCAGCAACATTAACATCATATATGCGGACACGATGCGCAAGTTGGGTATCTCGGAGAACATGCTGCAGGCCACGAGGACAACTTTTCATGGCATTGTGCCCGGCATTTCTTGTGAGCCCATAAGCAAAGTCCGGTTCGACATCTTGTTCGGCACGAGGGATAACTGCCGAACTGAAAATTTGGAGTTCGAGGTGGTGAACTTGGAAAGTGCTTACCATGCATTACTCGGAAGGCCAGCACTGAACAAGTTCATGGCAAGCTGTCACGTTAGCTACTTGAAGATGAAGTTGCCCGGACCAAACAGGGTGATAACCATTGCAGGGGATTTCCGACGTTCGATGGAGTGTGCGTCGCCCGGATCAAACTTAGCCGAGTCGCTGGTGATTGCGTAGGAAAAAAGGAAAATTCAAGAGGTGGCTGCGTTGGCTCAGTCCGTGCAGCAGTATATGCCGGCGCTGAGTAACCGGCATGGAAGTGTCTCCTTCCAGGCCACGAAAGATACCAAGAAGGTTCCTATTGATGACATGTTCCCAGAGCGTACTGTAACGATTGGTGCCGGGTTAAATGATAAATAGGAAAGCGAGCTCATCAGCTTCCTCCGTGAGAATCGGGACATTTTTGCTTGGTCCACACATGACTTGCAAGGTGTTCCGAGGGAGTTGGCCGAGCACTCTTTAAATGTGAGACCCGGAGCTAAGCCGGTGAAGCAACCTCTCCCCCGCTTCGCCGAAGATAGGAGGAAAGTCATTGGGGATGAGAGAGCTCGGTTGCTAGCTGCAGGATTTATCATGGAGGTTCTCTACCCGGATTGGCTATCCAATCCGGTGCTGGTGGAAAAGAAGAAGGATGAACCGAACGTGGCAGTGGTTTGGCGCATGTGTATCGATTACACGAACCTGAACAAGGCGTGTCCAAAAGATCCATTTCCGCTGCCAAGGATAGACCAGGTCATAGACTCAACTGCTGGATGTGAACTGTTGTCGTTCATTGATGCATATTCAGGTTTTCGCCAGATACCTCTGAATCCGGATGATCAAGTAAAGGCTGCATTTATTACCCCGTATGGGGCTTATTGCTATCGCACCATGCCGTTTGGTTTACGTAATGCAGGGGCAACGTACCAAAGATGTATGCAAAAATGTTTGCACGACCAAATAGGTCAAAATGTACAGGTGTACGTGGATGATGTGGTTATCAAGACCAAGGAAAGCAAAACGCTCCTTGACGATATCAGGCAGACGTTTGCGAACCTAAGGAGGTTCCGGATGAAACTTAACCTGGAAAAATGCACATTCGGTGTCCCGGCTGGAAAACTGCTTGGATTTCTGGTTTCTAGCCGAGGTATCGAGGTTAATCCAACTAAGATCCGGGCGATTGAGCGAATGGAACTACCGAAGTGTCTTAAAGATGTCTAGAAGTTCACAGGTTGCCTGGCCTTGTTAAGTCGGTTTGTATGCCAATTGGGAGAGAAGGCATTGCCTCTTTACCAACTCATGAAAAAGTCGGATAAGTTCGTTTGGACACCACAGGCCGACGAAGCCTTTACCCACCTGAAGAAAATGTTAGCCACAGCACCAGTACTAGCCTCACCACTATCGAAGGAGCCAATGTTGCTCTATATAGCCGCAACCAACCGAGTTGTAAGTGCAGTGATAGTGGTGGAGCGCGACGAGGAAGGTAAGTCGGTGCAAAGGCCGGTGTATTACTTGAGCGAGGTGCTGTCAGCCTCAAAGCAGAACTATCCACATTACCAAAAGGTGGCATATGGCGTGTACATGGCCGCCAAGAAACTGAAGCACTACTTTGAGGAGCACCCTATCCGAGTCATATGTGAGGCCCCCATATCCGAGATAATGAGTAACAAGGATGCGAGTGGCAGAATTGCAAAATGGGCAATTGAGCTAGCACCTTATGCGTCACAGTATGACAGAAGAGAGGCCATCAAATCTCAAGCTGTAGCGGACTTCTTCGTGGATTGGGCCGAGGTACAATACGAACCGCCACTTCCGGATCCGAACTATTGGCGAATGCACTTTGACGGATCAAAGACCAAAACTGGGCTAGGTGTCGGAGTTGTACTCACCTCGCCCAAGAAGGATCAGTTGAAATATGTACTTCAGATCCATTTCACCGCATCAAACAATGTCGCTGAGTATGAAGCACTTGTGCATGGGCTTAAGGTAGCAAAAGAAATTGGGATACGTCGGATCATATGCTTTGGCGACTCGGATTTGGTGGTGCAGCAAGTATCGGGAGTATGGGACGCCCTTGATCCAAACATGGCACTGTACAGATTTCATGTGCAGAAGATATCTGGTTACTTTGAGGGATGCGAATTTCACCATGTACCCCGGGTGGAAAATGAGGCTGCCGACATGCTGTCAAAGCTCGGGTCAACCCGACAAGCATCACCGGGTATAGCATTAGAGCACCTCAGGAAACCATCCATCAGGCCATCCCTAGAGTCCGGGTCAATCTATGTCCTGGAGGACGCAGAGTCCAGAGCTGTGCCCATGGATATTGACGCGGGAAGCGATGCACCGGACCCAGGGACTGCCTCGGCAAATCCGGGGACTACTTCGGTAAACCCGGGGACTGCTTCGCAAGACCCGGGGACTGCTCAGCATGGTCCGGTTGAAGTTATGCCAGTGGATCAGATGGAGATTGATGAGGATGTGTTCCCTGTGCGAGAAATACCAGCTTGGGCATTGCCTATATTTCAATTCCTGAGGGACGGAACGTTACCCACTGAGGAGGTGCTGGCCAGGAAAACACAGAGGAGGGCAAAGGCCTACACAATCATCAATTCCGAACTATACAAGAGGAGTGTGACCAATGTACTCCAGTGATGTGTTGACCCGAAAGAAGGACTAGAAATCATCCGAGATATACATCAGGGGGAATGGGGGCATCATGCCTCATCCCGAGCCTTGGTAGCAAAAGTGTTCCGGCACGGATTCTACTGGCCGAATGCGTTAGAGCAAGCCGAAGATCTGGTGAGAAAATGTAATGGTTGTCAGAGGTATGCCACCAAGACACATATGCCAATGTCGGAACTCAAGACCATACCAATCACTTGGCCATTTTCCGTATGGTGCTTGGATATGGTTGGCCCTTTCAAACCAGCAAGGGGAAACATGACTCACATTCTGGTCATCGTAGACAAGTTTACGAAATGGATTGAGGTAAAACCTATAAGAAAATGTGATGGAGCTACGGCCGTAACGTTTCTCAAAGATATAATCTTGAGGTACGGCTATCCCCACAGTATCATAACTGATAATGGCAGAAACTTTGCGGAAGGAGCATTTGCGTGTTTCTGCCGAGATATGAAGATCCGGCTGGACATACCCTCGGTAGCCCACCCCGCATCGAACGGACAAGTGGAAAGATCCAACGCATTAGTATTATCCAGGATAAAACCCCGGCTCATTGAGCCGCTGCAAAGATCAGCGGGGTGCTAGATAGAAGAACTACCAGCGGTACTGTGGAGTTTAAGAACAACTCCAAATCGATCAACAAGCTATACGCCGTTCTTTCTGGTATATGGGGCAGAAGCTGTATTACCAGCCGACATAGAGCATGATTCGCCTAGGGTCACCCAATACACAGAAGCCGAAGTGCAAGAAGCCCGGCAAAATGATGTTGATCTGCTGGAAGAAGCGAGAGAACTGGCACTGTCCAGATCCGCCATATATCAGCAAAATCTCCGACGCTATCATAGCCGGAAAGTGTGCCCCCGGGTCTTTCAGGAAGGCGATCTAGTGCTCCGGTTGGTACAACGTACTACGGGCATGCATAAGTTATCCCCCCCATGGGAAGGGCCGTTCATCGTGAGCAAAGCATTGCACAATGAATCTTACTATCTTATAGATGCAAAGCCATAGGAAAAGAACAAGGCGGACATGTCCGGAGAGGAATCTAAGCGACCATGGAATATAGCTCTACTTCGTCCTTTCTACACTTAGCTAAAGAAGCGTATGTATCCGAGTCTTCTCATATGTCGGTATGTATGTCGGCAATGAGCTTATCAATGAAATGTTGGTACCTCGAGCAGTGACTCGGGGACTGCCTTAATATTGTTTGTTGTTTTTCGCGTGTCAGCTGGAATAAGTTATTCTACTTAACTCGGATTAGTAATGTGCGAGCACCAAGAACCCAACTCTTCGACTTGCTGCTGTCCAACAAGAATTGGCTTCATGGCAAGCAAGAGAACAAGTTTGGAATTGCGCAGCACATGAAAAACAACAAAGGAAAAGAATTTATTCGAGTCGATGTTTGTTTTTCGGACTAACCAAGAATTTATTATGCTGTTCTATTTTTGAGCTAAGCCTAAAAGTTTCCCAGTATTGTTAAGACAATTTTTCAAGCTCGGATTCGTAAGTTGTAAAACCGAACCAAGGTAGACACGAACCGAGCCAAGAGATTGAACGAACAAGAAAAGAAACTCGGGGACTACGCCCAAGTTAATTCGGCATAAGCACTTAGTAGCAAAATATCACATATGTTTGGAATACAATTCCACCTGGCATACCAGGGATCTCATAGGTTTTCAAGTGTTTTTTTACTTAGAAGTAGCGGGAGGAAGTTCGGCATCATCTTCGCCCTCTTCGATATCCGAGGCAGTGTCCCCTTCGTCCTCACCCGAATCATCTTCAACGTTCTCAACTTCTTCTTCGCCAGTGACTTCCAGGAAGCTCGGACCCTCAGTCCAGTCGTGAATTGGAGCATATTCGATGAGACTGTGGGCGCAAGCCTGGCGCCGAGCCACCCACTCCGGGTCATTGGTCCATCTGGATCCTGTGCGCACACGTGTAAGGAGGCTGAGATCTATCTTCTCATACCACGTCAGAATGTGGTGAAGGATAGTATCAGCTGCAACACGTCCATCGGATTCTCTCCAGAGGTCGAGCTGGGTCTCGATTTCCGAAAGCTTTTCAGCGAGATGTGTAACTCTCTCCGGAGCGTCATCAGCAGGCCAGAACGTGTTGAAGACTCAGACTGAAACGTCAAGGAGATCTTTGCCGTAGTTCTTAATGATTTCCATGCGAGAGGACAGGCTGACCAATAGGTCCTCCATGTCGAAGGGAATGCCCTCACCGTCAGGAGCGACGGGAGTACCCCTCTCTCGGCGGAAATTGGCAACAGCAGCACTCGCAATAGCTGTACCCTCTGGAAAATGGCCTGAGAAACAAGGCAAAGGACGAAGCTGAGAAAACAAGACGTATGAAGTAACCCGGAGAAATAAGGAGGATAAGGGAAAAGAAGTTACGTGAGATGTGGCTGTGAATCCGGGTCAGTTCCTTGGTACAATTATCACGCCTCTTCCGAAGCTTCTCAAGCTCGGCGTTAGCCGACTCAAGTTTGACGTCGGCCTCATGAAGAAGCTCGCGGTCCTTAGCAATTTGGAGGTTGAGGCGCTCACGCTCTTTGGTGTAGGCCTGGCCAGCTTTTTTTAGCTCGGCTTGGTCCTGTGCCTTCATCTTCGCCATCTCAGCTTTGAGCCTGGCAATCTCATCGTCTTTGGTCCGGAGGAGGGCGAGCTCATCATCTTTTTTCTTTAGCTCGGCTTGGTGCTGTCCTGCTTGTTCGAGAAAATGCAGCATCATGTCAGGCACGTGCACACTTTCTTCAAGAAATGCTGAAATCGTGTGTTGGCCCGGCAGAGCCGAGGTATGAATGTTTGCCGAACCAAAGGAGAAAGGAGACAGAAAGCACAGTGAAGGCAGACAAAAAGGATGTACCCCCTTGATCTGCTCCAAGTTCTTCCGCATTATCTTGTTCTCAGCCTCCACCACAACCGCGGAAACCGAACAATCAAATTAATTCGGCAAACGAAGTTGAAGAAAAATGAGGAAAGGATAAGGAAGAAATTTACCCCTTTTCTCGTACTCCGCGATGAGTGCAGCCTGTTTTGCGCGAAGATTCTTGTGCGTATCCAGCAAGCGTTCGAATTCAGCACTCTGGCAGTTGGTGGTCACCTAAAAAAGATACAGAAACTTAAGTCAGCCTAGTGCATGTTCGAAGCGTACTAAAATCCGGGCCAAGTGGAACTTAACCTGGCTTTAGGTGTGTGCATATTCGAAGTGTACTAAAATCCGGGCCAAGTGGAACTTAACCCGGCTCTAGGTGCGTGCATGTTCGAAGTGTACTAAAATCCGAGCCAAGTGGAACTTAACCCGCCTCTAGGTGTGTGCATGTTCGAAGTGTACTAAAATCCGGGCCAAGTGGAACTTAACCCGGCTCTAGGTGTGTGCATGTTCGAAGTGTACTAAAATCCGGGCCAAGTGGAACTTAACCCGGCTCTAGGTGTGTGCATATTCGAAGTGTACTAAAATCCGGGCCAAGTGGAACTTAACTTGGCTCTAGGTGTGTGCATGTTCGAAGTGTACTAAAATCCGGGCCAAGTGGAACTTAACCTGGCTCTAGGTGTGTGCATATTCGAAGTTATCATGGAGCTACGTTAGTTCTATAAAAGAGCATCCGGCCAAGTAACAAGTTACTCCCCCGGAGGCTCGGGGACTAATGGTTATTATCTACAATTTGCAAAGGAGAAACGACGTACCTCCATCATTCGTCTAGCAAGGTTAATTGCCTTTGCGGCGGTATTCATCTGAGAAGAAAACTGTGCAGGGCCGAACTTTTCCGGGAGATCAGAATCCAGAACTACCTCTGCCTTCTTCCAGTTCATGACAAATTCCATCAAGCTCGGGGGGTACCGTTCTCAGGTGGGCATATGGGGCGTCACCAAGCCCTTTGCATGTGCTTCCTTCCTCTCCACCAAGGCAAGGGCGGGGTTGGTATGCAGGACCAAATGCTGGGCATCAGTTGGCTCGGCAGGGGCGTCCTTTGCCGCTGGCGTTTTCTTAGGAAGCATCGGTATGAGGCTATGTTGCCCAGGCTCGACGGCACTAGGCTTGGCAACGTCTTGAGTCTTCTTGCCCTTGGCTTGCTGGGAAGAAGAAGCCGTAGCAGCGATTTTCAGAGATTGGGAAGATTCGGAAGATGCAGAGGAATTGGGCGCTGGTACTCTCGTTGCTGGACTTGGTGCCGGCGCTGATGTTTTCACAGCCGGAGTTGGTGCTGATGCCGGAGTTGGAGATGGTGCTGGTTTGGCTGCTGGTACTGGAACTGATGCTGGAGTCGAGGTAGCCTTAGTGGCTGCTGGTTGTGGCGTTGCTGAGGTGGCGGGTGCCGTTGCTCCGGCTGGGCCGGTTCCCCCCGCTCCAGGGTGACCCGGAGCGGCCGTAGAGCCCTCCGGAATAGCGCTCAGCGGACGTGACTCGTCGTCACGACAGGGTGAAGGGCTAGGCCGGAGAGGTGAAGAGATGCTGGATCCACTTTGAGGGACCTCCACCGGAGCCCTGCAAAATCAAGCAATGTCAGAAGAAAAATTACGACGAAGTAAGGAAGAACAAGTTACGGAAGAAAGAATGACTTACGCATCTGAGGTTTCAGCCTCCTTGGGTTTCCGAGCTCTTCGTGCTGGGGCCTTGCCTGTTGGCTTGGAGGCAGTCTTGTCCCCGGACTTCTTTCGCCTTTTGACGGGCTGAGAAGGTCCGGAGGAAGAGCTTGAAGAAGCTTCGCGCTTCTTCTTCGATGCCACAAGAACTGGCTCGCCCGTAGCGAGAGGGGGATCCTCGTGGATGTGACCACCAGGATGAGCTGATGGCAGAAAAGCAAAAGAAAGGGGGACAGCCTCAAAAGGTTCAATTATCTCGATATCCGAGTCATCTTCATCATCGGGCCAATCTCTAATAGAAGAGAATTTACCCGTGGGTCGTTTCGTGGCGTCGGTCATGGGGAGAAACATCTCTTGGTTCGGCTCCTCCTCATCCGGAGTCACCCGGTCCGGTGCCCACTTAAGGGTCGGATCGGTGCCGTCCTCGAGGGTCTGCTGAAGGAATAGCTGAGGAAAAGAATGAACAAAAGAGTCAAAAATGCAACAATAACTGACGTGTAGTTTGTCTGGGGTAAGTTTGCAGCATGAAACTTACCATAGGAGGAAGCCGGTCACGGCAGAAATGCTCAATCCCCCAAGTCCACTCAGAGGAGAAGTCCTTGTGAGTGGTGAAGAGAGCCTTAACCTGGCGATAAATCTCCGTGTTGCTCAGTTCGAAGGATGAAGTCCGGTTGGGATCGCGGCCGAAGCTCATATGGCACACCTTGTGGGTGTGCTTCTGGAGAGGGGAGATCCGGTTGCGCACGCAAGTGATCATTGCATCCTCGTTGCGCAGCCCAAGCTCCTTCAGCTCCGCGAACCTTTTGCTCACTTGGTTGGCCAAGGCCGTAGGTTTCCTGGGAATGGCGTCCCACAGATCCGGGTTCGGTGGACCCGGTGTATAGGGAAGCAACCGGATCAAATCTTCGGTGCCTGTGTTCCGGACATAAAAGAACGTCCGGGCCCACCCTTTGCAGGATTCTAGCCCGGTGACCCGGGGGAAAACAGAAAACCTCCGGGGAGAGATGGAGGCCGCTCTGAACTGAGTGAGCCGCTTGTCCTCCGGATCAGTGTGGATGTCGGGGATAACATTATGACGGAGGCCAAAAAACCGGATCCACAGCTCCTTCGTGGGCCACAGTCCGGCGTAGCCTTCGATCGTAGAAGCAAAGGTAGATAGAGAAGTAATTCCATTGGCTGGAAGATGGTGCGGCTGGAGATGGTAGGTACTGAGCCAATCCTGGAGGAAATCGCTCACCGGCAGTCCGAAGCCCCGTTGAAAGTGAGACAGGAACACGACGAACTCCCCAGGATTGGGTGAAGGAGCTAACTCGGCGGAGGCGAGGCGAGCGGCGACGCCGGCGGGGATGCGTCTGGTCCAGTAGAGCCAGTCCAGATCGTCCTGGCAGACCCAGGAGCCGGCCCACGCACCGCGGTCCGCCGCAGCGGCATCCTCCTCCATCTCTTGTTCAGCAATGGCGAGTTCTTCTTCCGTCATCTGTTCCTCGAGGCCCTCACTGGCGCTAGAGGCGGCGGGGGATAGTGGCCTGGATTGACAAGGACCCATAGTGAGAGATTTGCGTTGCAGTGACGGTGACGCAGAGGTGCAGCGGAGAAGCGCAGCGGCGACGCTGCTTTTTGGCAGTGCTGGCGGCGGCGCGGTCGCGAGGAAGGTGAAGAGGAATAGCAACGGGCAGAGGGGTGCGGAGGGGGAAAAAATCCTAAGGGACGCACCCCTCCGCTATTTAACCACTCCCACCAGGGGTGAGTGGGATCGCGTCCTGTGGATCGGCCACACACAGTGGCCGTGTATCGTCCGTCCGGACCAATCAGCGGGGAGCCACACGGAGGGCCACAGAGCGGAGGGCATCCTATGACGTGATAGTGTGATGCGAAAAAAGAGGAGGCAGGCATGACGTGACCCGCGCGCAGTGATAACTGACAATTACTGCGGCGGTTACTTTGCAGGCCCTTAAAATAAGAAGACAAAATGATTACCCTTCACATGGGATGGCTTACGAGAGAAGGAAACGAGACCCGGATGGAACTATGGTAACCCGGCCAGCGAGTAAAAACTTGGCGTGTGCGAAGGGAAAGTAAAACTATGAGATCCGAGTTAAAGTGGTAACCCAGCCGGTAAGTGAAAACTTGGAAGGCGCGAAGGGAATGTAAATCCATAAAATCCAAGGTAAAAGAGCTGACTCGCAAATAGCAACCAAAGCTAGAAATTGAACCTGGTGTGGCCATAGCGGCCAAGGCAGCTAAGACCGCACCAGCTTCGGGGACTAATGTTGGGGGGATACCCCCGGGTAGGGTCACGCCGGGGTATAAAGGCCAAGTTAGCCGACGTTCGGCAAGGTCAAAGCAGATGCTGGCCGGGTCACCTCAAGGCAGGCCGAATCACGGGGTAATCCGGACCTGGGGGCGTTCGCCTAACTAGGTCTCATCCGACTTAAGCAGTGAGTCGGAAGTGCATGTTTTACTTATATGCAGGAACAGGTGAGGCCGGATGAACCATCATCCGGGTCATAGCAAGCTTCTAGGAGAAGGAAGGAATCTCGCTAGTCAAAAGGAGCCCCGGTACGCACTGCCTGAGCGAAGCAAGCAAGGACAGGACCACCAGGGCGTGGCCGACAAGCGTGACGACGCCCGTGTCGGCTGACGAGGGCGCCGCAGAGGCTCACATAGCTAAAGCATGTGTGACGCGGGGGAAAAAGCACCCTGGTCGGCTTACCACTTTGGGAGGAGGCATATTCTTAGGAATATGCCTCCACGTATGCCCTAGGCAGAAACCGAGCCTCCCCTATAAAAGGGGGGCTAGGGCTTCTGTAGAGGGGGTTGGTCTCTCTGCTATTCTGTTTTAGGCTAGGGTTTCAGGCGTGATCTGTGGGTGAGAGTAAGAGCACTCCTTCTTCCTCCTCTCGCCAATACAGCTCTAGGGGCACTTGTAATCTGGGAAGAAAATCAATACAAACTTCTGTGTGGAGAATCACTTCACTATCCCTCCCTAGATTCCCCTAGCGTGTATTAGTCCCCACCTTTAGCCTATCCATGGCATCTGCCGTGACACCACCACGACAATAAAGTTGTGCACCCCTAGAGGGTGATAATCTTTTCCAAAAGTCGTATCTATAGTTATGGACGACTTGGGAATGGATTCAAAGATCATAGAGAAGAACAACCTAATTGTAAAACTAGACAAGAGATGTGAGGTGTGCTTAAGGATGCTTCCTCGGGGACCGAGGGGTGATCCTAGTTGGTAGGTTCAGCTGATAAAGATTCGGTGGATATCAACAGAAGATCAAAGCTAGTGATATCATTTTTCTGTTACTCCTTTTTAAAAGGTTCCATTAGTTGAGCTTCTCCTCCCTCTTTTACAAAGAAAGTTATCTTTATGCAAAATAACCCCACCAGCCATAACTCTTGCGGAGTACACCCTATACTCAGCCTTTCTTTGTTGCTACTTTTGCAGCAGGTAAGTGTTACCATAGAAGATGACTTGGTTACAACATCGACCAACGAGTAGCTTGGGGTTCCCGGCCGACAGCCTGGAATCTATGGATTGGGACATCATCATTATGCTTCAGGCCTCTTAGGCCATTTGTTAAGTTTGGTATACTTAATAGCATAATTTGCCTTCCGGTTTTTGATATTTGTGGTAAGTGACCTCTGTTTGTAATAATTTGGTTCTTTGCTCAGTTATGAGCTTGTTGTAATAACTTTTGTGTCGTAGGGTCACTGTAATGCTACCGATTCTTTCGCTGTATGCTTCCGAGATTTAGGTTAGGCTTATATCAGAAAGAGGTCTGGGATTTGTCTAGCACTAATCCCGAGGGTGTCATAGTGCAGCTTTAGCTTCATCAGTCTAGATGAATTTTTGGTCCTTTTCAAGAGCTTGTAGAGTGGTGCGGCTCTTTCTCCGAGCCAGCTTACAAACTGACTGACAGCAGCAATGCATCCACTTAGTCATTATACGTCCTTCAAGCAAGTTGACCTGGAAATATTTGATGGGTTCGTAGCATGGAAAACAAAAAATTTCTACCGCAAGAACGAACAAAACCTAGATCTAATCCAGATAAAAGCCAAGATCTAATCTATTAGACATGAGCAACGAGATAGATAGGAACTAACCCTCGTAGATCCGAAAGCGTTAACGAGATTAGATCTCGTGGTTGATGTAGTCGATCACTTGCCGATCTCAAGATCGTGTGGACGATCCTTCCGGCGTCGCGTTCCAGCAGCGCTTCCACCGTCGGTCAAGTAGACGATCCTTCCGGCGTCGCGTTCTAGCAGCGCTTCCGCCCTTGGTCAAGTAGACGATCCTTTCGGCGCCACGTTTCGGCAGCGCTTCCGCAGTCGGTCACACGTTCAGAGTCGAAGCAGACCTTCCTCTCCCCGTTCCAGCGAGCAGCGGAGGTAGTAGATCTTCTCCACGGAATCCCAGCAGCACGACGGCGTGGTGGTGGTGGTGGAGTAGAGAATTCTGCAGGGCTTCGCCTATGCCTGTGCAGAAGATGGTGGAGGAGAGAGGCGGCAGAGATTGGACGTTATGAGAGCCCAGGAGGAGGGGGCGCCCCTGCCCTTCTATTTAAGGGGAGGAGGCGCGCCTGGGGAGGGGGAGTCCTTGTAGGACTCCCCTCCTCTATGGCCAACGAATTTGGGGAGGGGGGAGGAGTCCTCCCCCACGAATCCGTGTCTTGACCCACCAGGACTCCTTGATCCCTATCTTGATTTTCAAGCAAACTCCAAGATATCTTCTAGAACCTTCCGGAACATTCCGAAACCTTCTAGAATCCTCATACAAACACTCCGGAACATTTCCTAACTTAGAAAATGATCCCCTATATATGAATCTTATTCTCCGGACCATTCCGGATCTCCTCGTGATGTCCCGAATCCAATCCGAGACTCCGAACAACATTCGGTCTCCAACGCACATTCCATATCTACTTAAAACAACTTCGAACCTTAAGTGTGTCACCCTACGGTTCG
Source organism: Avena eriantha (assembly GCA_910589775.1). Lineage (NCBI taxonomy): Eukaryota > Viridiplantae > Streptophyta > Magnoliopsida > Poales > Poaceae > Avena > Avena eriantha. The sequence continues at coordinate 109,276,531 of OU342745.1, forward strand.
TGAATATGTAGACATGATAGAGACACATCTCCTATCAATAACCATCAGCGGGACCTGGAGATCCATAATGGCTCCCACATACTCAACGATGACTTCGCGATCGATTGAACCACTTACATATGAAACCAATTCCCTTTGTCTCGCGATACTATACTTATCCGAGGTTTGATCGTCAGCATCTCCATACCTAGTTCTACCTCGTTACTGATAAGTACTCTTTACTCGTTCCGTGATATGTCATCCCTTGTGACCCAGTCACATGCTTGCAAGCTAATTAGATGACATTCCACCGAGAGGGACCAGAGCATATCTATCCGTCATATGGATGGACAAATCCCAATCTTGGTCCATGCGCTTCAACACATACTTTCAGAATACCCAATGACACCTTTATGACCACCCAGTTACGAAGCGGTGTTTGATGTCATCAAAGTACCCATCCGGTGATGGTGATTAACATAACCTCATGGTCGAAGGATTAGGTTACTATGTATTTTAAAGCTTATAGCAAACGAACTTAATGACTTGATCTTATGCTACGCTTACTATGGGTGTGTGTCCATCACATCATTCTCCTAATGATATAACCTTGTTATTAACGACATCCAATATCCATGATCAGGAAACCATGATCATCCATTAATCAACAAGCTAGTTTAACAAGAGGCTTACTAGGGACTCTTTTATGTTTACAAAACACACATGTATTAGTGTTTCCTAATAATACAATTATAGCATGGGATGTAAACATTTATCATAAACATAAAGATATAATAATAACCACTTTATTATTGCCTCTTGGGCATATCTCCAACAGTCTCCCACTTGCACTAGAGTCAATAATCTAGTTAAAAACTTGTGCATTCAACACCTATGGCTTTCTGGTGTTGTATAGACACCATTGCTAGTGGTAAACATAATCTTCGGATCTGACACTTCCAGGTCCGTGTGTATTTGCATGTCCTTGCGTCTCTACGCATTACTCATTATCCAATGAGATGGCATTGTATAAATTTGGTCCTTTGGTGAGACCTTTAGTTCCTCGGGATTAAATCATGTTGATACTATTGTCATAAAATGTATCTTCATAGTATTATCCTGCTATGAACCACACCTAGTTTGATAACAAACTACTTAACACAAATGCCCTCCTTTGCTGCTACTATAGCAGTTTATATACTTAGCCTTTTGTTGTAGTATCTGTCACAATGTTTTAACTTTGGTACTCAACCAAATCCGTTATGGAACTTCCTTTCATTACATTGTGCCACCCATAGTTTAAATTGAGATAAACTTAATTTGTATCCTGTGACAAAACTAGTATCAATGTAACACTTTACAATGAACTACCTTTAACTATTTGTCACTTATACATGATATATTCTTAGTTCTTCCAAAGCTCATAAGAATATTTTTACTATTGTCCAATGATCATCTTATGAATCATTCTGGTATATGCTCATAACATTTAGAGCATAGGACATATCTGGATGTGTACATCTCAAAGAATGATTGATCAAAATATTCTTGTAATTTCACCAAGTGTCAAAACACTTGAATCTCGTGTCAACACACTCGAATCTTGATTCAGTCCTTTCCGTGCATCAAGAACCTTTCTTGTTGTTTCTATATTGAACTCATTCAACATCTTATCTATGTACATTTGGCAAAACCATATTAGCGCCTCAATCTATCCATATAGACATTGATGCCTAATTCTTGGGTTATGCCTAAGTCTTTCATCAAAATGAAATTCTTAACCCGTGTCAATACAAGATACATCATTTCCAATCAACAATATGTCCTCTACATAATGTATTAGAAATATGTCTTAGCGCTCCCACTTAATTTCTTGCAAATGCAAGCATCTTCATCATCTCCGATGAATTTAAACTCTTTTAACAGTTTCATCATGCTGAAGATTCCAACTCCGCTATGCTTACTTCAACCATTGAAGTTTTGCATACTCTTTTAGCATCCTCTGAATTAACAAAACCCTTTGGATCGTGTCATGTACACGTCCTAGGTAACTATTCTATTAGAAGAACTTGTTTTGTTTGTTCAACTACCATATACCAAAATATATGTAGTGGTTGCTACATTAATCCGTCCAGACTAAATATCGCTATGAAAGATCAAATCTTATCATAGTCAATTCCTTGAACATTGTCGTAAACTCTTTCCGACATGTCGACTATTTCATAGATTTGAAACATCCATGTCTATTTCTTTATAGATCCAAACACGACCGATAGGCTTCACGCCTTTCCGGAGGGTCTTCAAAGTTCAGAAACTTGATTTCTTGTGTATGGATGCTATCACGGATTCCATGACTTCTAGTCATTTTATGGAGTCAGGGTCCATCATCGCTTCTTTGCATGTAGTCGGTTCATCATTGTCAAAACAATAACGACTTGCTTATCAAATCTTACTATTTGATTCTTACTGACCCACATGGTTCTATAGGAACTCTAATCTCCGAGATCACACCTTTTGTAATCACGAGAGCCATGAGCATTGTGGCCGTCACCGGGACACTTTCCCGCGCTGCGCTACTTAGCACATATAGCTAAGGTTCCACAACCTTATCAAAGTTCTATTGTCCTCCCACTTAACTTTTCACGAAAAATTCCTTCTCAAGAAACTTGATGTTCCAAGTAACAAACTCTTTTGTCCTCAGTGTTATGGAGAAATTCCCAACAAATTCTTTGGGATAACCTACAAAGACGTGCTTATCCGACTTTGGTTGTAAACATTTTACTTATGCATAACATACCAAAATTTTAAGAAAAGACAATTCGGGTTTTATCCCAAACCATGACTTATATGGTGTCATTTCAACGGATCACGATGGAGCTCTTTTCAGTGTAAAAGCGGTAGTCACTAAAGCTTTAATATTTAAAAACATAATGGCAGTTTTATAAATGACACCCTTGATCTTACCATCTCAAACATGGTTTGATTTTATCTCTCGAATATGCCATAATCCTATGGTTTATCGAGAAACACAAATCACAGAACAATTCCTCAAGTCTTAGGTGTTTTTGCTAAACATGTAACTCAAATATCTTCCTTTATGATCGAATCATAACCTCTTTATTTTCTTGTTACAATGATTTTCAACTTCATCTTGAAAGTCTTTGATCAATTTTCAAATGTTTCATACTTCCTCCTTATTAAGTAAATATACATATATTCACTCAAATTCTCGGAGAAAGCATATGAAGTTGAAATCCATCGCTCTTGACTACATAATGGGCTTCATACATCTATATGTACAAGTTCCAATAAGCCAGTCATTCGTTCCTTTTGGCCTATGAACGAAGTTTTAATTATCTGTAGAAAGTTTCACAAGCGTCATTTGATCAAAATCAAAAGACTCCAAAATTCCATCAACATGGAGTTTCTTCATGTTTTCTTTCCAATATAATTTAAACAGCGATGTTACTTCGCAAGTGATCTTTCAATCTTTTGTCTTGCGACATTTTAGCAATAGTGTTTATGGATGTGATTTCTCCCACAAGACTTGTAAAAGTTCATCCATCCTTTATGGAATACGGTAATTATTTGAACAACCATTGTTTTCGTAATACCGGAACAAAATAACAATTCTTGCAACAAATCTTGAAGGAAAGCTTTGATGTTAACGAGCAACACAACAACCCTTTGTTTGTTTTCGATGAACATCATCACTTATTCTCTTGCTAGTTACTTAGGCCATTGTAGTTCATGAATTATGTTGTCCTGTATGACATAGCATACCAACCAATTCGGTATCCAATACCGGAGAACCACATTGTTTAACAAGCAAGGAATACAACCATAACATGTATATCTTCTATGTGCCTAAGTTGGACATCTCCAATCTTTTCTTTTCTGCCAAATATTTTATAGATTCTCTTTCAGAAATTTCTTTTCTTTTAAAAGAATCTATTAACATCAATAGCGGTGTCATCAACATGACACATGGTACAAAGCGTATATAGTCAACTACTAATACCTTTGGACTTGCACTTTGAGGTGGATCACCATCATCAAATGTTTGGTGTTCTTTCAAAAATCCATTCTTTAGTAATCTTTTAGCGTAGTAAACATTTTACTTACATCTTCTATTCATCCTTATCATGACAACTTTCATGATCAAGATGCTATAGCTTATAAAGGTGAATTGTGAGTATAATGTTTCTTTTTCAAAACCTTTTGGAGGATTAGGACGACTAGCGTCTCCAACCTTCACAAATTCTCATCAAATATGAGGACGTATACTCTATCATGTTGTAACCAACACATTGTTTTAGATATCGCAATACCTTTCACATATGATGGTTTCTGAAACATTGCTTTCAGCTCTTAGATAAACTTGATATTAAAAACAATCTTTTGAGTATCAAGAATCATGGAGGCTAATCATGATACATTAGATACTAACACTAGAATTGTTACTCTTGATTTAATACTATTTATTAAACTTCATGGAGTAAATTGAGTTTGCTGAAAGTTTGCAATAGGACTTATAAATTTTAATTGACACTCAAAACAATACGATACCAGTTCATAAAGCAAATATCCAGAATTTCTATAGTTCCACTATCTCAACTATAACTAAGCGTAAGGTGGTGAACGGATGCCAATGGCTACAACAAACTATGCAAATTCACTTTGATTGTGTTTATGATAAATTGAGTTCGACTAATCCAAATTACAAATGAACTCCCACTCAAAACAACATCCCTCGAGTTGTTTTAGTGATTACACGAACCAAATCCACTACACCAAGTCCGATCATCACGTGAGATGATGTAGCTTTAAAGGCGAACAATCAACATGTTCATCATATCATCCATATGACTCATGCTTTACCTTTCGGTATTCCGTGTTCCGAGACCATGTCTGTACATGCTAGGCTCGTCAAGGTTAACCTTAGATTCCGCATGTGCAAATCTGTCTTGCACCCGTTGTATGCACACGTAGAGTCTATCACACCCGATCATCACGAGATGCTTCGAAACGACGAGTCTTAGCAACGGTGCCAACTAAGGACGAACACTTTATTACTTGATATTTAGTGAGAGGGATCATCTTATAATGCTACCGTCGCGATCTAAGCAATACAAGATGCATAAAGGATTAACATCACAGGCAATTCATAATAAGTGTGATATGATATGGCCCTTTCTTCTTGCGCCTTTGATCTCCATCTCCAAAGCACGAACATGATCTCCATCATCACCAGCATTGCATCAAGGTCAGTGGCGCCGCTTCATGGTTGTTCATCATCACTAGCAACTATTACAACTACTTGGAACAAAGCTATTACAAGATGAATAGACACGCAGGTCTTAACAGAATTGAAGACAACCATTAGGCTCCTGCCGGTTGCCATATTACAACAAGGATCATTGCATACATCAAATATAATCACAATCACATGATGGCCATATCACATCACAAAACCCCTACAAAAACAAGTTAGACGCCTCTAATTTTCTTTGCATGTTTTACGTGGTTTGGGGCTTTCGCATAAGACCGATCTTACCTACGAACACGGACCACAACGTTGATACAAGTGTTGTCAAGATGCTCATTGTAAATTGAATCTTAACTATGGTGGGAGAGACAGACACCCGCAAAGCCACTTGTGCAAAGCAAGTTGCACGTCAAGCGTGGAGCAAGTCTCATGTGCGATGACATGTAATGTTAGCCCGAGTCGCTTCATCCCACCATGCCGCAAGATGCAAAGTACACGCTAAGACACCGACAACAAAAGCATCAACGCCCACAAAACCATTGTGTTCTACTCGTGCAACAGATCTACGCATAGATACGGCTCTGATACCACTGATGGGTTCGTAGCATGGAAAACAAAAAATTTCTACCGCAAGAACGAACAAAACCTAGATCTAATCCAGATAAAAGCCAAGATCTAATCTATTAGACATGAGCAACGAGATAGATAGGAACTAACCCTCGTAGATCCGAAAGCGTTAACGAGATTAGATCTCGTGGTTGATGTAGTCGATCACTTGCCGATCTCAAGATCGTGTGGACGATCCTTCCGGCGTCGCATTCCAGCAGCGCTTCCGCCGTCGGTCAAGTAAACGATCCTTCCGGCGTCGCGTTCCAGCAGCGCTTCCGCCCTTGGTCAAGTAGACGATCCTTTCGGCGCCATGTTTCGGCAGCGCTTCCGCAGTCGGTCACACGTGCGGAGTCGAAGCAGACCTTCCTCTCCCCGTTCCAGCGAGCAGCGGAGGTAGTAGATCTTCTCCACGGAATCCCAGCAGCACGACGGCGTGGTGGTGGTGGTGGAGTAGAGAATTCTGCAGGGCTTCGCCTATGCCTGTGCAGAAGATGGTGGAGGAGAGAGGCGGCAGAGATTGGACGTTATGAGAGCCCAGGAGGAGGGGGCGCCCCTGCCCTTCTATTTAAGGGGAGGAGGCACGCCTGGGGAGGGGGAGTCCTACAAGGACTCCCCTCCTCTATGGCCAACGAATTTGGGGAGGGGGGAGGAGTCCTCCTCCCCCACAAATCCGTGTCTTGACCCACCAGGACTCCTTGATCCCTATCTTGATTTTCAAGCAAACTCCAAGATATCTTCTAGAACCTTCCGGAACATTCCGAAACCTTCTAGAATCCTCATACAAACACTCCGGAACATTTCCTAACTTAGAAAATGATCCCCTATATATGAATCTTATTCTCCGGACCATTCCGGATCTCCTCGTGATGTCCCGAATCCAATCCGAGACTCCGAACAACATTCGGTCTCCAACGCACATTCCATATCTACTTAAAACAACTTCGAACCTTAAGTGTGTCACCCTACGGTTCGTGAATATGTAGACATGATAGAGACACATCTCCTATCAATAACCATCAGCGGGACCTGGAGATCCATAATGGCTCCCACATACTCAACGATGACTTCGCGATCGATTGAACCACTTACATATGAAACCAATTCCCTTTGTCTCGCGATACTATACTTATCCGAGGTTTGATCGTCAGCATCTCCATACCTAGTTCTACCTCGTTACTGATAAGTACTCTTTACTCGTTCCGTGATATGTCATCCCTTGTGACCCAGTCACATGCTTGCAAGCTAATTAGATGACATTCCACCGAGAGGGACCAGAGCATATCTATCCGTCATATGGATGGACAAATCCCAATCTTGGTCCATGCGCTTCAACACATACTTTCAGAATACCCAATGACACCTTTATGACCACCCAGTTACGAAGCGGTGTTTGATGTCATCAAAGTACCCATCCGGTGATGGTGATTAACATAACCTCATGGTCGAAGGATTAGGTTACTATGTATTTTAAAGCTTATAGCAAACGAACTTAATGACTTGATCTTATGCTACGCTTACTATGGGTGTGTGTCCATCACATCATTCTCCTAATGATATAACCTTGTTATTAACGACATCCAATATCCATGATCAGGAAACCATGATCATCCATTAATCAACAAGCTAGTTTAACAAGAGGCTTACTAGGGACTCTTTTATGTTTAGAAAACACACATGTATTAGTGTTTCCTAATAATACAATTATAGCATGGGATGTAAACATTTATCATAAACATAAAGATATAATAATAACCACTTTATTATTGCCTCTTGGGCATATCTCCAACAATATTAAGTATAGCCTTGATTTTGTCTCGGTTCACCTCTATGCCTATTTGAGACATGATGAAACCTAACAATTTTCCGACCAGAATTCCAAAAAAGCACTTCTTCGGGTTAAGCATTATGTTGTATTTGCGTAGTTCCTCTAAGCCAGAAATTAACGTTTCCTTCTTTTTGGACATCACGGCTATATCATCCACGTATGCGTGTATGCTACATCTTATTTGATCATGGAGGGAGTGTTGCATCATGCGTTGGTACATAGCTCCTGTGTTTTTGAGCCCAAAGGGCATCATTACAAAGCAGAAGGTTCCGAAGGGGGTAATGAACAAAGTCTTGAGTTTTTCTGATTCCTTCGTCCAAATTTGGTGATAACCGGAATATGCGTCGAGAATACATAGGAGTTCTGAGCCTGCAGTAGAGTCAATTACTTGATCGATTCTAGGCAGAGCAAATGAATCTTCGGGACAAGCCTTGTTCAAGGCCGTATAATCGATACACATCCTTAAATCAACAGTGTCCTTTTTAGGGACCATTACAGGATTGGCCGACCATTCAGTGTGGATGACCTCTTCTATGAATCCGGCTAACTCGAGTCGGGCTATTTCTATAGCTATTGCTTCTCGCTTCTCATCACCAAAACATCATAAGGATTGTTTGACGGGTTTAGCATTTGGGTATACATTTAAAGAGTGCTCGGGAAGTTCCCTGGGTACTCCGGTCATGTCAGATGGTTGCCATGCGAAGATATCTTTATTAGCTTTGAGGAACTCGGCGAACGTGCTTTCCTATGCGTAGCCTACACCTATATGTGTCATCTTGGAGGGGTCATCATCCTTTAATGGCGTCTTCTTCGTCTCTTCCGATGCCTTGAACCCCAGAGTTGGCTTCGTCACCTCCTTCTTCATTGCGGGCATCTTGGAGGGGTCATCATCCTTTAATGGCGTCTTCTTCGTCTCTTCCGATGCCTTGAACCCCAGAGTTGGCTTCGTCACCTCCTTCTTCATTGCGGGCATCTTGGGTGGGTTGATGTTCTTCTTGATCCCCTGGTACTGCTCGGCATGCTGTATGTCTTTAGCAAAGGCGGCAGCTCTGTCTTCACATTCTCGTGCTTTCTTCGGGTTTCCCCTGATGGTGATCACTCCTTTGGGACCTAGAATTTTCATTGTATTGTAAATGTAACACGTACGAGCCATAAAGGCCCAGTAAGCTAGTCATCTGAATATAGCGTGCTACACGCTCTTGAACGACACCACTTCGAAAGATAGTGGATCCGTCCGATAGTTGCTGGGTGTTCCAAAGGTAATGTCCAACGTGATTTCTCCCATAGTATTAGCTTTCCTTTCGGGGACAACTCCATGGAAAATCACTGTACTGTGGTTTAGCTGGTTTCCAATATTCTCATGCGGTGTAGTGTTTCGATGTAGAGGATGTTGATGTTGTTGGCACCGTCCATGAGGGTCTTAGAGAACCCATAACTGTCAATCAATGGATTAATGACTAGAGCGTATTTCCCCGCCTATGCGGCTTGAGTGGATGATCCCTTCGGTCAAAGGTGATTGTTACTTCCGACCAATCCAAGTATTGGTGGACAGCCGGAACAGTTACATTGAGCTTGTGCATTACTGCCTTTTTGACCTTAGCTGGTTGAGATCCGGGGAAGCAAACGTATGTGTCCTTCTTTTTCGGAAAGGTCTTCTTCCCGTCTGACTTGGGATTTGCCGGCTCTGATGCCTCCTCCATGTAAGAATCTTCCTTGGTCTCTTTTTCTTTGTCAAAATTCTTCTTCCCCTTTCTTCGCTTGGCCATGTTAGCATCTAAGTGGTGCAAGAAAGGGTTGTTGGCAATGTCTGCCCAAGAGTAGGTTTTGCTAGGTTGCTGGCAATGTCTGCCCAAGAATATGTTTACTTATGATGTTATACCTTTTGTTTCTACTTAACGGACATCTGCCTATCTTTGGTTAGGCGGATGTGTAGCGTGTCTCCATAGAATTGTTAGCTATTATTTTTTGCTGTCATTGTGTCACCCCAGGTTGTTCCCTTAGATACATTAATAGTTGCTGAGTACCCCTAGGGTATCACACGATAAATATTTGTTTTAGATGGACATGATTAATCATGTAGCACCCTGGGTAAAACCACTACTAGAAAATCACGTGTTTTTTTCATTTTGTGCATCATCATGACCGCATACTCATGTCATCATGCTACATTGCATATGAGCATCATCATGTCATCATGCATATGTTCGTGTAAAACTATTTTATAAAAGCCTCTCTTTGTTTTCCAAATAACCCCTCTTTATTCAAATACCAAACCCGGTCTTTTCGTATATTTATTTGTCTCAAAACTAATAACAAAAGTCTTTTGAATAATAAATAAACAATTATTGGGGAGGCAGCCGGCAATGCCCAAAGGCCAAGCCATCCAGCCTACTACCCGAACCAGAAGAACCAAAACCCTAATCCTATCTATCTGAAACCCTAACCCTACCTACCCCTGCAGCCAGCCGCCACCGTCCCAAGTACACACCCAACACGCACGTAGTGTGCACACGAGCCTGAACCAGCCGCGTGGTGCACATGGTATCCCAGCTACCATGATACCACCCCGCCAGCTCCCTATCACGCTCACCATGCTCGCTCGCCCCACACCCCGCCCCGCATCCTGCCCGACACGCTGCCGCTCGAGCCCACCCACAAACCTACATGTGCATATATCCCTCGACGCGCCTCCTCTCTCTCCCTACATCGCCATCCCTCTCCTATACCATGGTTCTCCACCAACCCTGCCGTAGCTCGCTCGTTTCCTCGCCCCCAGACCCGGCCTCCCTCGGCCGCACAGGCACAGCTCTGACCGCCACTCCTCCTTCACTCGGTGCTGGTGGCCCCCTCAAACCTCCCTGCGTCCTCCTTCTCGGGTGCCTCCTGCTGGTCATCATCGCCAGCACCTTCTTGAGCACGCTCCTCACCGGCTGGCCTCGTCTTTGTCACCTTCCTGCTCGGCTCCGTCCACCTCACCTCTGCAAGCCGTCGTGGAGCTCGCCTTGCTGGCCGCCACCGCCTTCCCTGGCTGCTATCGCACCAGCGACCCCTGCTCTTCCTCGCCACCGTGTACACCACACCTCCTACCTGCTCGAGCTCGAGAACCGCCCGACTTTCTCCGATAGCTCCTCTGTAGCCCCAGCTCCATCCGCCCTCAACCCACCATGTTCACCGTGCCGCGCAGTCCATATCCACTTGAAGGATCTGCCCCGGTGTCACCCTTCCGGCCTTCCCGCGTTAAGTGTTGGCCTCGAGTTTCCCTGCTTCCTGCCGTGAACACAAGTGGTGTACAGAGGGATTGGTGCTAGGAAAAGATGTTTTGGCTGATGCTTTGAGATGATGCGGCAGGGTGGTGTTGTGTGACCGATGTGTTTGTAGTCCCACTACATCACTATAGCCGTGGGCGCACAAGAAACTCGGAGTTGAGTTCAATCCAAGATCAACATCGACAAGGAAGGCACAATCCCAAGAGGTCCGTCGTGGGACACCAAAAATCTCTTCACGGGCCCTTGAAGCCCGAACCATAAGGTCGCCATCTCGGAGCCGAAGGCCAAACCCGACCCCTCCGAAACCAAGATCTCAGTCGCAATATGTGATTCCCTATCCGAGACCCTATTCTTATATCATATAACATCTGCCTTATTGCATATTAAAATGAACATGAATGCATTCATATCATGTGCTTTGGGGGTATTTTGTTGACTCGCCTAATAATTAAACATGGAGACTATATTCGGGCTATTCTAGTCTTATCTTGGCTCCATTTAAAATTGTGTAGTGAACCGATGCCTTGTTTTGCCTTGTTAATACAACATTTAAATTGTGGGGTATCTAAACAACATGAACCTTCTACTTAATTGTTGGGACCCCGGTTCCGCTTAATATTTCCTAATTGCACCGTTTCTTTGCCATGTCATGCAGCATGCCTGATCTTCTGCCGTAGTATTAAACAGTGCATTCAGTGTTTCTTTTAGTGTTTTGCTTCTTCATGGATTAGGCAGTTGATTGGATGTGAGTATCGACAAGTTCTCCGGCGTATCTTCGGTTATGTTTTCTAGGCAAGCATTCTCCCCCTTTCTACCTATTTTGCATTTATAGTCTTTACTTCCTCCGGTTGATCTATTGTTATTCGGCTATACAATGCTTTAGTTTTCTGTACCATTGATATCCCATGCAGCCTATATTTCCTTGGACACATCCTATTGCATGTTGTTTGATAGAAAGTCGGTCATGCGAGTCGTAGTTTCTTGCTTAGGTGCTGCTTCACGTCGTTGTCGTGCCACTATTGTTGGGAGGTTGGCACATTCTTTATGGTGGAGATGATTATGGCTTTGTATATAACTTGACAATTAAAGTGCTAGAAATTGATATAATGAAGAGGCACCAGTGGGTAATAGTCAATATTTGGTTTTTAACCGCCCACTTGTGTCCATCTAGGACCCGAGTTCTTGACACCTATGTAACACCCCAGTTTTGCTTAAATAATATTTAGGGTTGATTGTGCATTCATTATAATCATGTAATCTTGCTAAGACAAAAAAATGCAAACAAGGAAATAAAACCCTAAACCCTAGCTATTTCTCCCCTCTCTTAGAAAGTTATTCAAAATGGTTTTCATATTTTGAAAAGTATCAAAATGTATGGAGACCTAATGGAATAAAGGGACCCCACACTATTTCATATATTTGGAAACCTTCTAGTATTTTTGAACTGAGCCAAAACAGATTTGAAATTAAATACAAAAGAGAAACTAGAGAAAATAAATGGAAAATGATTTCAGAAATAAAAATAAACCCTGCAACAAAACCAGGCCGCCCATCTCCTCTCTTCCTCTTTCTACCATTCAGCGCAGCGCCTGCAGCCCAGTCGCAGCCTAGCTTGGCCCAGCAGCAGCCCCAGGCCTACGTACCCCTTCGCCTCGTCGTCTTCGCCGACGACGGCAAGTAGCTGCCTGGCGTGCCACTCACCGTCGATCGCCGCCAGCCGTTGCGATGCGTGCCATCGATGCCCCGCGAGGATAAGAATGTCGGTCCGTGACCTCCTTCTCCTTTCCTGCTCTTGTCATCTCCCCTTGAGCTCTCTCTCGCGCCGATTCCGTCTGGGCCCAAACCCTAGCCGCCGTCCACCGCCGCTGTTGTAGGATGCCCCGAGCCTTGCCCTTATGGCTGGGCACAAAAAACGGAACTCGAAGACCGAACCCAAAAAAACCGGGACCGAACCCGAAAAACCCGATAATTCGGTCTTCGGTTATCACTTCGGTCCTGCACATGTCAAGACCGAAATAATATTGGTCTGTTCGGTTATCATTGTTTGAGGACCGATTCGCCCGAACTACCCAACCTTCTTCCCGTGTGCGTCAATACAATGAGGAAAAGACCCGTGCATAGCCCTTATCTTCTCATTCCCCTCACTTCTTCCTGACCTAACCCCCGACTAGGAGAGAGCGGCCATGCCCTAGCGCCGCACCGCCGCCGCCCTTCTCCATCTCGGTCGCCGCCTCGCCGGAAGAAGCAAGCTCCATCGCTGCATGCCCGCACCCCCTCTTGACTAGCCTTCCATGTTCTTTCATATAATCAGCTACTATATTTACATACATACTGCTGTTGTTGCCATGTTCTTTACCTATAATCAGCCATGTTCTTCCATATAATTAGCTACTCTATTTACATACGTACTGCTGATGCTGCCATGTTCTACAATCAGCCATGTTCTTTACAATCAGCTATGTTACTAATATACCGCTGCTGCCATTATATACAATCAGCCAAATACTATTGCTGGGCTGCTGCCATTATATACAATCAGCTATGTTCTTTACATGTGCGGAATTGCTTGAAGAACTAGGTGACAAAGTGAAAGGAAAACGCAAGGCTGATTGTCCTGCTGCTGCATCTGTAGCCACGGGCAAGTCAAGCAGAGTTTAAACTTCTATTGTGTATGTGCACTATAGTCTACAACACTAGTGCTTATGACCTGTGAATTGTAATCTGTTATTTGTCATGTTGTGTATGAACTTCTATTGCATGTGGTGGATAACTTGTTGTGAATTCTAAATTGCTATTTGTGTTATTTGTCATGTTGTGTATGAACTTCTATTGCATGCGGTGGATAACTTGTTGTGAATTCTAAATTGCTATTTGTAAGGCTGTGAGCCTGTAACCTGTAAGTCTGCTGAGCTGTTTATGTTAATTGTACCTGTCATGTACTCATATGGGTGATGCCATTCTGTGTTGCTGCCGTAAGGTATTGAATTTATTTTTATATATACACATCTATTAGCGATGTTGTCATTTTATCTCTTTGGTCTGCATGTGCTGGCACTTTATATATTCGGTCTATATGGTCATGACCGAAGACCGGACCAAAAAGACCGAAGAACGAATACAGAAAGACCGAAAAGACCGAAGGTAGTTCAGGTAGCATTTCTGGATGACCGAAATTTTCAATGACTGAATAGACCGGACTGAGCAAACCAAACAGACCGAACGCCCGGCCAGACTTGCCATGGCACCTGGAAGGTCTGTCTCACCGTCTTGATCATCCTGGCCCAAAGAATTGGGCCGGCATGCCTTCAATCGAGCCCAATGACCTCCGTCTTCCCCGACCCCGATGAAGCTCACCGATGTTGATTAGTCTGCCTCCGGCCTCCCTGCGCCTCGCCGACCCCTTCACTTGAACCACGGTGAGATTACCGTCCTCCCGAGCCACTCCACCGTCTCCCTTGTGTCCTCTGACATGCCCGCGCCGCGCGCCACCGCTCATCGCCGTCGGACGCCGTTGGCGGCGCCTCTCCGACTGCTTAAAAGGAGCAATGCCACCACCATAAGGTTCGTCTCACCACGCTGGTTCGAATAGGCTAGAATCCGCAGCCCCCCGCGCCCTCCCATGCCATCGCCGGCGACCACCTGGCGGTGGCCGTCACGTGACGTCACGCCGTTGCCGCCCTGACGTGGGTCGTGGACCGCTGACCGCCAGCGTGTCTATTGACATGGCCAGTGGCACACAGGTCACATAGTCGGTAGCCCAAGTCTTGGTGAGAAACAACCCCACCCCATGGTGACGGTATCCCCGTGTAATGCCGACGCAATAAAGTTTAATAAACTATTTTAGTAATTTCGGAAAATGGTTTTAAATCTTATAAATTTAACAGATGATGATAACTACACTTTAGCATCAACATCATGCATTGTTCAACAGCTTAAATTGCAAGTTTCATTAGAGAACTAAATGAACCCCCGCAGGTGATTCCGGGGTCTCCCCTGTATTATGGTTTGCACCCCTCAGAACCCTGTTTAAATTGTCAAGCAAGCTATAGGGTTCATTTAAATACACTTTAACTTGTCATACCATCATCCTTTCTTGAGCATTGCATCGATGCGTGCTTCTGCTTCTTCCCGGTAGAATATGACATCGAGATCGAGATCAAAGACCGAGATCAACACCATTGAAGATCGACGAACAATACTTGACCAACTGTAATCAAGTCAAGTACAAGGCCCCTGGAGATCTATATCTAGGTATCAACAAACAAGGGAAGCATAGCCCCACCATTATACAATCCGATGATTTCGAAAGTATTTAATTCTTGTCATGATGCATACGATTCCATTATGGTTTTTTATCGATAGATAGACTATCCTATCTGTTGCATTACTCCCTTTGGTATTACCTGATCCATTGCTCCTAGCATAACTAGGTTTGGCTTGTGTGCACTGCTAGAGCTTATATCTGTGTCTTGCTTAACGATGCATAGCTGTCAGTTCTGGTTCACCCAGATGATGTATCAGATGCAGAGAATCTAGTATGACAGGTGAACAAGGTATCATGAGGAGGTAAGCTCAATGGTAAAGGTTAAACATGCTAAGGATTGTATGGGAGGCCATGGTGGGATGTGGTTTTTGTAGTCCCATGCTCGCCACCACTAGGACCCGAGTTCTAGCCTCTTGAACCAAGACGAGCGTACAACCACACGGGGCCTGGAAAACCCCTTGACTGAGTAACTTGCCTAGTTGATTCCATGAGTTACCTAGTTCGGGTGTTCCATTCGACATATGCATATTGGGTGTTCTCGAAGGCGGTAAAGGAGGTGCATCATAACAGGTAGGTAAGCATGGCCGGTGTTTCTTGAGGCGGTTCCTCTAGTAAACCAACCTCGCCCACATGTCTATGGACCGGCTTCGGGATTTGACCCATTACAGTGGAACCCTCCTTAGGGCATGACTCATGGTCTTGGCAAAAGAAAGGTAAAGGTCATGGCAAACCACCCTCTGCTGGCATTCCAAGGAAGAGGGCTAAATTGTTGGTATTAAGAGTCAGTTGGTACGTGTGGGTAAAGTTGTACACCCCTACAGGGTATTAATCTTTTCGAAAAGCCATGTCCACGGTTATGGATGACTTGGGAACGAACGTGAAGGTCATAGAGAACATGAACCTAATAGTAAAACTTGGAGGTTTCAACGTGTGCTTAAGGATACTTCCTCATGGGTACGAGGGGGTGATCCTAGTTGTGAGATGATGATTACTTTGGTGGATGTCAATAGATGATGATCAATTCTTCAGATATGTCACTCTCTTATCCCCTTTTAAAATATTTTGATTAGACGAGCTTCTTCTCTCTCTTGTTTTATAAACAAAGATGGCTTTACGCAAAATAACCCCACCAGCCATAAGTCTTGCGGAGTACACCCTGTACTCACCCTTGCCTTGTTGATACTTTTGTAGCAGAGTAAGTGTTCCCCTAAAGACAAGTTCTGTATGACATCGACATCGACAAGTAGCTTGGGGTTCCCAATCGGCAACCTGTAATCTATGGATTGGGACATCATTGTTATGCTTCAGGACTCTTAGGCCATTTGTTAAGTTTGCTATAATTAATAGCATAATTTGCCTTCCGTGTTTGATGTTTGTGGTCAGTGACCTCTGCTTGTAATATTTTGGGTCTTCACTCAGCTATGAGCTTGCTATAGTAATTTTTGTGTCGCAGGGTTACTAGTGTGTTACCGATTTTTCACTGGATATCCTTGAGCTCTAGGTTAAGCTTATGTCAAGCTAATGTCTGGATTCGTTTAGACCTGATCCCGGGGGTGTTACAACCTGTTCCGAGATCGAGCGTGCTAACCATAGGTGGGTGTGTGGGCACCCCATCGACTTACTACTTGATTTCAAAGTACTGTGCTGGGGGCCACAAAGTAGTTTGGGGCTTTATTACTATCCTATACTTATGCCATGCTTTACTGCTTTATTTACGATTGCGCGTGGAGCGCCTATACTATTGAGGAACGCGAAATGTTTTCACGGTATCGACAAGCCCAGTCACACTTTCGTGTTCCCAGTCGTTTACAACAATTGACGCAAACCCTGGTTCCATCTACGAGCCGACCGACTTTGTTGCGGGTAGCTTACTGGGGTAGCCCCCATGTACTTGCTTTGGGTCTAGGAAACATCGTGTCCGAGGCCCTGTCGCCTACCGTTGGGTGTATGTTCAGGATCTTGCTCATATTCGGATCTGACAATAAGGGTTGAAGTGCGTGTGGATACTTTGGTGCACCCCTGTAGGGTTAAATCTTTTGGAAAAGTCGTGTCCACGGTTATGGATGACTTGGAGCACAATTTCTCGATCATAGACAACTATAACTAAAGAATTGCTATTATAATATGACTTATATCTGATATGACTAGTAAATTGGACAACCACCATGGACTGAATGAATAAACCTGCCAACTGTGTGAGTTTCCTTAGGATGACTTCCTCGTTTGGTCTCGAGGGGGAAATACCAAGATGGGTATGTTTGGTGTTAGTATCAGGTGGTTCCGAATAGGTCTTTCTTATCCATCCCTGATAGTTGTTGGCTCGTGGTTGATGTCGAGCTCGTTGGGGAACCCCAAGAGGAAGGTATGATAAGCACAGCAGTAAGTTTCCCTCAGTTATGAAACCAAGGTTATTAATCCAGTAGGAGCAAGGAAACACCCCAAAGGTGTAGCTAGCTGAACGTTGGCAGGGCGCACTACCGGTGCCAGCAGCAACGTGGAGACCTGCACAACACAACCATAGAACTCTGTCTCCAACTTGCGATGAGGTTGTCAATCTCACCGGTTTTGCTGAAAACAAAGGATTAAACGTATCGAATGGAAGGAAGTAATAGTTTGCAGAAAGTAAACACAAAGCAATAAATAGTTTGGAGATTGTATGTGAAAGAAAGGACCGGCATCCATAGTTCACTAGAGGTGGCTATCCTTAAGATAGATAACATGCTGGGTGAACAAATTACAGCGGGGCAATTGACAAACATCGAGAAAGCATACAAGCATATACTAATCATCTTGACTCATTTGAGATTCGATTGGGCATTACAACATTATACATAGACCGCCATCCAACTGTATCTATGACTAATAATGCACCTTCAGGTTATCATCCGAACCCCCTCCAGTATTTAGTTGCAAGCAACAGATTATTGCTTTACGAATTGCGTGTAAAGTAAACAATACGATTGTTCTATGAATAAAGGATTGTTGTTTTCTCCCTAGTAGCAACAGCACATCTAGTACCTTAGAGATTTCCGTCACTTCCCCAGATTACCAGAGGCATGAACCCACTATCGAGCATAAATACTAACTCTTGGAGTTGCTAGCATCTACTTCAAGATAGCTACTAACAACGGAAAGCATGCAAGATCACAAATAACAAAGACATGATAGAATCAATAATCAATTTGTAATAGCATCTCAATATCCATCGGATCCCCACAAACACAACATGCAGAATTACAAATAGATGATGTTGATCATGAACGGAGCTCACAAGATCTAGACATGAAAGCACAAAGGAGGAGAACCAGCCATCTAGCTACTACATGGACCCGTAGTCTAGAGATGAACTACTCACGCATCACACCGGAGGCTTGCATGGTGATGAAGAAGGCCTCCAGGGTGAATTCCCCTCTCTGGCAGGGTGCCGGGAAGAGCTTCAAATCCATCCCGATCTAGGGATGGAGATGACGACGGCTACAGACTCTTACGTGGATTTTTTATCGGATACTTAGGGTTTCCGTATCAGAAGAAATATATAGGCAGAAGGAGAGGCCGAGGGGGTGCTGGGTCGGTCAGACCACCCCCTGGCGCGGCCCAGGCCTGGCCGCACAGCCAGGTAGTGTGGCCAGGACCTAGCCCCTCTCCCTCTCGTATTCTGGCTCCAGATGTCTTCCGGTAAAATAGCAACTTTGGCTTTTGTCCTGTCCAATTTCAAGAATATTCATTTTCTGATTTCCTGGAACCAAAAACAGCAGAAAACAGGCAGCTGGCACTATGGCTCTTGTTAATAGGTTAGTCCAAGAAATCATATGAAAAGTACTCCAAAGTGTGGACAAAACACAAGAAAGTAGATAAAACCAAGCATGGAACATCAAAAATTATAGATACATTTGCAATGTATCAACATCCCCAAGCTTAACTCCTGCTCGTCCTCGAGTAGGTAAGTGATAAAAAGAAAGAATAATTTTTGAGGTGACATGCACCATCATAAACTTGATCAAAGTATTTGTAAAACATTCAAAGTTGGGATCATAATATTTCAATCATAACATGAAAGGCAAAGTTCTAGCAATAAGACAAAGAAACTATGATGCAACATGAAAGGGCACAAACAAAAGATTCATGAATAAAAATGCTTTTCAAGACGTTTGTTTGTTTCACATAAAGAAAACATAGCATAATAGTATTTAGCTTGTCCCTCATAGAGTAGCAAATATAAATGCATAGGACACCTTCAAAGTTCATAAGAGTGACTAGATACAAATAGTTTAAAACAAGCAATATCAAGTTATGCATCAATCAATTAGTCTTGGGATAATGCACATAGAACTAAGAATGGCCACTATGCTCTCAAAGTAGGTGCATAAAGGTAGAAGGTGGAGACTCAATGTAATGGTGGAAGAAAGGCCTTTGTAAAAGGAAGTAGGGATTCAAGTCTCATAAAGAGCTTCCAAAAATTATGGTACTTATAGCTTTCAGCTCTCATTGCCCCTATCATAAGCATCTTGAAGTGATTAAGGTTAAAGTGAACAAACTATGGTGTACATGCTTGACGAAGTATAAGTCAGGAATCTCATGTCCCTTGAATACGAGGGCCGCTCCTCATGCTACTCAAGTTTAGTCACCGGTAAGTTCTTGTCATTGTAAGTACATGTGTATCATAGAGAACCGCCAACAAGGTACCCCTTGCCCGATGATACGAAAGAATCCCCATATCAAAATGACAAGTCAAGCAGACAACGAGCATCTCAGCAATCTTCTTATTTACCATGGGAATATGGTGCTTTTCTTCTCTCTTTCCTCTTTTCATAATCTTTTTTTCTTTTTATCTTTTTTCTCAATATAGGACTCTTTTTTATAAGAAGAATGCTTCATAGACAGCTCATTATGGTTACAATGCAGGTTTCCACCATGTCAGCATGTATTAGACCAGCGGCCCATGCGTTTCTCTAACACATATACATAACTCCATGGACTTACAAGCTTCCCTTTCATTTCACACCGACGACATCCATAGACAAAAGAGCATAATATCAATTAGGTACAAAGTACTAGTGCAATGTTGAAAGCGTTCCCCATGACAGCATGGTTCTGCTAATCCCAAAAAATAAGTGCAAGAATATACAACATAGACGACACAATGGTTCAAGTTTACTAAGGGCAAGAAAAGTAAAGTGTGTCATCAAGTTCGTGAGAGCTTTAATCACTAGTTTTCTCATAACAAGTTTAATTCAGAAGGTAAACACAAACATGAATATACTTGGAATAGCATAAGCTAGTAGTTAGGTATGGTGGACTCTTTGGAATAACTTGGTTTAGGGAGTTGGATGCATGAGTGGAACTCATACTTGGTTGCGGAGGCTAGCAAAAGACTAGGAGCGACAAACTAAGAGAGCAATAATGGCCATAATCATGCAGAGCGACTAAACATCATGGATCAAAGAATAAAGTGATACTACAAGTTCAAAACTAAAGGATCATAAAGGCTTATGGTGACTTTGGATAGTCATAACATGGTGTGAGCATGCGCCAAGTCAACCCAAATAAAGCATCAATGGAGAATACCACCATACTATGCTTTAATATGCTAAAACAACGCATGATTCATCCACGGCACACTAAGCAGCATGACTTGTTTATAACAAGTCATGCTACAACAAATAATACTAAGCATAAAGCCAAAGAAATATCAAGCATGGCATGACAAAGCATAGGCCACAGTCAAAAACAAGCTCTCTTTACCACTTAAGCAATGAACTTTCCTACTCTTTTCCAAACCAAACCAAACTATTTGAAAACCAAAGTATGAAAGAGGGGTACAACCAATTTATTCAGAAAACTAAGAAAACAAAAGCAAACAAAAAACGAAAGCGAAAAAGACGACGCTACAAGAACAACACAACTGCGCATTAAACAATAAAAATGAAGCGTTTGGAAGAAACCTGGGATTTTTATTGATGAAGAAGGGGATGCCTTGGGCATCCCCAAGATTTGACGCTTGTACTTCTTGGATATTTATTGGTGTGACACGCGTGGCATCCCCAGGCTTGAGCTTTAGTCCATCCTTCATCTCATTACTCATTCCTTCCATACATCTGAAAATTTTCCTTCATACAAAACTTCACACAATCTTTATTAGGAACATTAGTGCACTCAAGATAATAGGTCTTTAGGTTTAGTTCTAACACCAATAAACTTAAATTAAAACACTAGCTACTATAGCACTTACCTCAAAAATCTCAGTTCCCCAAAAGAACTCAAAAAGGAACCAACAAGAAGCAAATGCAGAAAATAGCAGAAATCTGTCAAAATAGACCAGCAGGTAAAGACGAATTTGTTCGAATACCTTCTGTTGCTCAAATCAAAAAGTGTTGAACTAACAAAAGTTAGATAGAAACCTGGGGCAGAAGCACAAAAATTCACGCCTTAAAAGGACGTTCAGAGATTTTACATGAATTGTTACGGTGAAGCACAGAAATCTGTTTCGGGACAGCAACTTTCCCAATCATTACTTCTCTCTCATTAGAGGTTACCTTTGGCACAAAAAGCAAATAAAAAGGATAAGGAGCAGTTATTACTGAAGTAATAACTTCCAAGACTCATATATAACTTTTGGGTTATCTCCCAATAAGTACTTTTCTTTAACGCCTTTAAGTTAGGCATAAGAAGCAAGAAAAAGAATCAAGTGTTCTCAAATGAAGAAGGATTAGAACCAAACTTTGGTTTCATAGGAGAGGCAAAAGAAATCTTCTCTCTCTTCTTAGGGAAGTGTTCTATACCTTTCTTGAGTGGGAGTTGATATTTAATGGTGCCTTATTTCATATCAATAATGGCACCAATAGTTCTAAGAAAAGGTCTTCCCAAAGTATTAGGACAAGAAGCATTGTATTCAACATCCAAAACATAGAAATCAACGGGGATATAGGCATTGTTAACCATAATAAGAACATCATTAATACTCCCCATGAGTTTCTTTTTAGCATTATCATCAAGTTGGACATTCAAATAACAATCTTCAAGTGGAGGCAAATCAAGCATATCATAATTCCTTCTAGGCATAATAGAAACACTACTATCAAGATCACATAAAGCTTTGAAATCAAAATCATTCACTTACATATTAATGATTGGTTCCCAACCATCTTCTTGTTTTATAGGAATAGAAGCTTTATGTTTCATCTTTTCTTCTTTAATCTTTATGAGAGCATCAGTAATATGTTTTGTAAAGGCCATGTTCATAGCACTAGCATTAGGACTTTGAGCAAGCTTTTGTAGGAACTTAATAACTTCAGAGATATTGCAACCTTCAAGATCAAAATAAAATTTATCATCTAAAGTAGTAGAACTATTACTAGCCACAACACTAGTGGTAGTGATAGTAGAAATACTAACGTTTCTAGCAATTTCATCTTCTCTCTCCCACTTATCATGTAATTTAGCTAATAGTCTAACATTTTCATCAATTCTTACTTGTATGGCATTAGTGGCTTCAAAGGGATTATCATTAGTTTCGGGTTTAGCAGCCATTTTATTCAAAGAAGATTGAGCTTCAGCCAAAGATGCTATATTTCTTTCAGCATTAGAGAGTTTTTCCTCAATAGTTTTCTTGAAAGCAGTTTGTTTACTAATAAAGTCTTTAAGTATAACTTCAAGTTCATAGGGAGCACTCCTATTGTTGTTGTAGGAATTTCCATAAGCATTACCATTGTTGGGAGGATATGGCTTATAATTGTTGTTACCAAAATTATTCCTATAAGCATTATTGCCAAAATTGTTATTTCTTATGAGAACATTATTTGGATCAATATGTGCTTTCCCATTAACAAGCATAGACATAATAACATCAATCTTATCACTCAAGGAGGAGGTTTCCTCAACAGAATTTACCTTCTTACCTTGTGGAGCTCTCTCAGTATGCCATTCAGAGTAATTAACCATCATATTAGCCAGAAGCTTTGTTGTAGCACCCAAAGTGATGGTCATAAAGGTACCTCTAGCAGCAGAATCCAATAGTTTCCTTGAAGAGTAGTTCAATACTGCATAAAAAGTTAGGATGATCATCCAAGCAGTCAGTCCATGAGTGGGACAATTCTTAACCAAATATTTCATTATTTCCAATGATTGAGCAACATGTTCATTATCAGATTGTTTAAACTTCATTATTTCACTTCTCATAGATATAATCTTAGCAGGAGGATAGTATTTTCCAATGAAAGCATCTTTGCACTTAGTCCAAGAATCAATACTATTCCTAGTTAAGGAATTCAACCATTCTTTAGCTTTTCCTCTCAAAGAGAAAGGAAACAATTTTAGCTTAATAATATCAACATCTATATCCCTATGCTTTTGCATCTCACAAAGTTCAACAAAGTTATTTAGATGGGCAGCAGCATCTTCATTACCAATACCAGAAAATTGTTCTCTCATAACAAGATTGAGTAAAGAAGGTTTTATCTCAAAGAAAGTAGCTTCAGGAATAGGTGGAGCAATAGGTGTGCTCATAAAATCATTGTTGTTGGTGCTAGTGAAGTCACACAACTTAGTGTTTTCAAGAGTAGTCATTTTTGTGTGTTTTTGATAAAGAAAGCAAACTTGTAAAACTATTTTTTTGTGTTTTTGATAACAAAACAAGCAAACAAAAGAAAAGTAAACTAAGAAAAACAAAAATAACAAAGTAAAGAGATTGCTTATGAGGGACTCCCCTTGTGAAGATGTCCTTGACTCCCCAGCAATGGCGTCAGAAAAATACTTGCTGGCTCGTGGTTGATGTCGAGCTCGTTGGGGAACCCCAAGAGGAAGGTATGATGAGCACAATAGTAAGTTTCCCTCAGTTATGAAACCAAGGCTATCAATCCAGTAGGAGCAAGGAAACACCCCAAAGGTGTAGCTAGCGGAACGTTGGCAGGGCGCACTACCGGTGCCAGCAGCAATGTGGAGACCTGCACAGCACAACCATAGAACTCTGTCCCCAACTTGCGATGAGGTTGTCAATCTCACCAGTTTTGCTAAAAACAAAGGATTAAACATATCGAATGGAAGGAAGTAATAGTTTGCAGAAAGTAAACACAAAGAAGTAAATAGTTTGTAGATTGTATGTAAAAGAAAGGACCGGGGTCCATAGTTCACTAGAGGTGGCTCTCCTTAAGATAGATAACATGCTGGGTGCACAAATTACAGTGGGGAAATTGACAAACATGGAGAAAGTATACAAGCATATACTAATCATGTTGACTCCTTTGAGATTTGATTGGGAATTACAACACTATACATAGACCGCCATCCAACTGTATCTATGACTAATAATCCACCTTCAGGTTATCATCTGAACCCCCTCCAGTATTAAGCTGCAAGCAACAGATTATTGCTTTACGAATTGCATGTAAAGTAAACAATACAATTGTTCTAAGAACAAAGGATTGTTGTTTTCTCCCTAGTAGCAACAACACATCTAGTACCATAGAGATTTCTGTCACTTCCCTAGATTACCAGAGGCATGAACCCACTATCGAGCATAAATAGTAACTCTTGGAGTTGCTAGCATCTACTTGGCCAAGATAGCTACTAACAACAGAAAGCATGCAATATCACAAATAACAAAGACATGATAGAATCAATAATCAATCTGAAATAGCATCTCAATATCCATCGGATCCTCGCAAACACAACATGCAGAATAACAAATAGATGATCTTTATCATGAACGGAGATCACAAGATCTGGACATGAAAGCACAAAGGAGGAGAACCAGCCATCTAGCTACTACATGGACCCGTAATCCAGAGATGAACTACTCACGCATCACACCGGAGGCTTGCATGGTGATGAAGAAGGCCTCCAGGGTGAATTACCCTCTCCAGGAGGGTGTCGGGAAGAGCTTCAGATCCCTCCCAATCTAGGGATGGAGATGACAGCGGCTACAGACTCTTTCATGGATTTTTGATCGGGTACTTAGGGTGTCCGTATCAGAGGAAATATATAGGCGAAAGGAGAGGCTGAGGGGGTGCTGGGGTCGGCCAGACCACCCCCTAGCGCGGGCCAGGCCAGGCCGTGCGGCTAGGTGGTGTGTCCTGGCCCTAGCCCCTCTCCATCTCGTATTCTAGTGTAACACCCTCGAATCGGCCCTATGCAGATTTTAACGCTTCCTGCCAAACCCGCATAGAAACGATTCAAGGACGCCCACCAGGCACTTGCGTGTGGGTGGAAACGAAGTAATACCATTACACAATAGTTCAAGATGGAACCCACAACACATATATATACAACAATGACTCATTGAGTCAAGAATACAGATATACAGTACAAAGATCCAATTCACCTTGAAAACGATACAACATCCGAGTACGGATAAGAAGCAAATTGGGCTAAGCGCCCTGAAGAATAACCAATGGCGTCCATAACCCTGCCCAGGCCAAGCCGGAAGGGTAACCTTGCTAACGACATCGATCTCATACCTGCTAAAACAAAAGGGGTGCCGGCAAAGGGCAAAGGAGAAAAAGAGCGGTCAGTACTGCGGCCAGTACACGGCAAGGCTAGAATTCGGCGGCTCTCGCCTACATAGGTATGGTGGACTGAAGCGGCAGCGAAGCATGCACTAAACAACCTATAGAGACTCGATAAACTGTCGGCTATTAGAGAGAGATAAGAAAGACCTATTCGGAACCAACCTGATAATAACACCAATCATACCCATCCTGTTATTTCCCCCCTCGAGACCAAATGAGGAAGTCAAACCAAGGAACTCACACAGTTGGCAGTTTTATTCATGGCATTATAGTTGCAGCATTTACTAGTCAGATATAGGTAACGTGAGTCATCCTGATGGCATAAGTAGTGGGCAGTTTTAGTTAACCAATTCAGTTGTAGTTGCAGTACTTACTAGTCAGATACAATTATCATGTGACATCCCAAACCCAGTAGTTGTTGGCACTTTTATTTCATTCCATTGGAGTTGCGATACTTACTAGGAAGGTATAACATGACATGATACACCCCACTCCCACCAGTTATTGGCACTTTTATTATCCATTCCATTATAGTGAAGCTGATTACTAGTCACATATTAAGTCAAATTTATAGCACTACTTTAGTTATGCTTGTCTATGATCGAGATACTATGCTCCAAGTTGTCCATAACCATGGTCATGGCTTTCAGAAAGATTTACCCTGCAGGGGTGCACAAATAGCAACACAGACACGATCAACCTCGGAAAAACCAAATCAAAACCCAACGAGGCTTTCACGACAAAGCAATCACAAGATTCATAAATTATTTCGGTGGGCCACCCCACTAAGCTACCCGAGAAGTTGGCCGGCTCCAAGACGGATCCAGGGTTTATGTAGACGAGGGTAAACGACTGGGAACCCGAAAGTGTGATTGGGCTTGTCGATACAGCGAAAACATGTCACGATCCAAAATAGTACAGGTGCTCCACGCACAATCGTAAATAAAGCAGTAAAGCATGGCATAGGTACATGATAGTTATAAAGCCCCAAACTAGTTTGTGGCCCCAAGAAATAAGAAATGAATCAAGCTCTGGCTAAGGGGGATCCATAGGGTCTCCCGGATGTGGATAGTGCGAATAATCAAGGAATAGGTATCAAGTACTCGGGGCCTACGGGACACAAGTGGACATGAAAAACCAAATAGCATATATTTCCCACCGGTGCCTCTTTCATTAGTTATCCCAGCAATTTAATAGTTGTATTTAAAGTCATGATCAACTCCACCGTAAAGCATGTGACAACAACAACTGTGTGGTACTTCACGACACGAGATCGCACCTGAGCAAACGACTACGACTCGCAAGACCATCTATCTACCAAACAACAGGCAATAGAAGGTGTCCAAGGCAATATAAAGGTTGCACGGAATATATCTGGTACGGAACACTAAAGCATCGTGACACGGATAGCAATAGATCAACAGGAGGAAATAAAGACTATAAATACAAAATAGGTAGAAAGGGGGAGAATGCTCGCCTGAGAAACACTGACGAAGGTTCATCTGAAGATCGAATCGACACTCGCATCAACTCATCGGCCTAGTCCGTGAAGAAGCAAAGCACTAGAAGAAACACCGGATACACTATTTAATACTACGGCAGAAGATCGGGCATGATGCAGGTATGGTGCATGACATGGCAAAGATGCGATGCGACTAGGCAATATTAAGCGGAACCGGCGTCCCGACAATTAATTAGAAGGTTCATGTTGTTTTAGTTACCCCGCAATTTAAATGTTGTCTTAACAATGCAAAACATGGCATCGGTTCGCTACACAAATTTAAATGGGGCCAATATACTAGAAAAGCCCGCATATAACCTCCATATTGAATTTAGGTGAATTGTCTGAATACCCCCAAAAACCACAATATGTATGCGACATGAACAATTTAATATGCAACAAGATAGATATCATATGTTATAAAATATGGTCTTGGAAAAGGGGTCACACATGGTGTTCATCGATCTTGGAGGCTAGGAGGGGTTTGGGATCGGTCTTCGAATCCATGACGGCACACCCGGGGCCTCGGTGAACTTGGCGTCCGTGAAGGAGGTCTCCGGGTTCGGGGTCTTCGCGGTGCATGAAGAAGGTCTTGGCTTCTAACGAAGATGTTCGGGTCTGCGTCGAAGATCCTTGTCGAGGTGAAATCGGATTAGCGCTGGTGGTCTTGGTTCGCATCATCACATCACGACGACACAAGACAGAATTGCCTAGGCGTGGCAGCACCATCTCACATCCATGACCACACTTCACACAAACAGAGCACATCCATCAGAGCGGACATAATACAGCACCAAGCCACTACGTCGGGATCAAAATGAACCGAAGACAACAACAAGTTGGGTTGATTAGTACCGACAGAGAAGCAGGGGCCTTGACATGCAGGGGTAGGAAACGAACTGGGGTGCGGTCGCGACTCTTGGGGATGCTGCATGGCGCGAGGGAACGCGGAAGAAGGATGAGGATGCGTCGGCGAGCTGGAGCACCTGCGGAAGTGGGCAGGCGGCCGCGGTTTGTCAGCGAGCTTTGGCGGCAGGGATGGCGGCTCCAGCAGAGGACGGAGGCGTGCAAGGAGGAGAGGTCGAGGCCAACGAACAGCGACACGCGGCTGGAGCATCGAGGAGTAGGGCATCATCGACTCGGGATAGGGGCAGGGGCATACACGCATGGGCATCAGGGACAGGGGTCGGCGTCACCCAAGGAGGAAGATGCGAGCGTGGAGGGGCGTCGTGGACCCAGCGGGTGGCGATCTTGAGGCGAATTCAGAGGACGTGCTGGCCGGCGAGGTGATACACGGCGGTGGCGACCGAACCTGGAGGCGTGCGGCGGCGCTGTAGGGACTCGGCGGGCGGGGCTCCGGGGAAGAGGGTGAGGTGACAATGTCCAGGAGGACAGCGAAGCTTAGCAGGGGGAACGAGCGGTGGAGGGGATCGCAGTCGATCGAGGAAGGCGGGGTCGCGAGTTGGGGCGAGAGGGACGAGGGAAGGGTCGGGGCGGGTGAGGGAAGGGTCGGGGCGGGTGATCCCGACGCGGTGTATGCGGGTGGGGCGCGCGGGGTGGGCTAGTGTGCAGATGGCGGCTTGCAGCACTGCTACTGTTGTCGCTAGCGGGTGCGTGCGTGTAGCTTTAGGCTGGTGGCGGCAGAGGGGCGTGGTGGGGTAGCTGCACGTGGATTGCTCGGCCGGTGAGTGTGGCGGCGGTGGAGGAATGTGGTGTGTGGGTAGGTGGCTGAGGGGATTAGGGCTACGGTTTTCTAGAGTTGTAGGCCGGCTGTTGACTGGGCCTTTGGGCCTGGTCGTCTGCCTCCCCCAGCAAAACCTTTTTATTTTATCTTTAGAAAGGCTTTTGTAAATAGTTTTTAGACATATAAAAGATCTAGAAAACACCCGGAGTTTTACATTTGAAATAGAGAGGGGGTATTTAGAAAACAAAGATAGGCTTTTAGAAAATAGTATTAGACAAACGGTTGCATGATGACATGAGCATGCAGTCATGGTGATGCACAAAAAGAAAACAGCAAGCGATTTTCTAGTAGTGGTTTTACCGGGGTGCTACATCTGGCTCCAGATGTCTTCCGGTAAAATGGCAACTTTGGCTTTTGTCCTGTCCAATTCCGAGAATATTCATTTTCTAACTTCCTGGAACCAAAAACAACAGAAAACGGGCATCTGGCACTGTGGCTCTTGTTAATAGGTTAGTCCAAGAAATCATATGAAAAATACTCCAAAGTGTGGACAAAACACAAGAAAGTAGATAAAACCAAGCATGGAACATCAAAAATTATAGATACATTTGCAATGTATCAATAGCCGACAGTTGTATCGAGTCTCTATAAGTTGTTTAGTACATGCTTTGCTGCCGCTTCAGTCCACCATACCTATGTAGGCGAGAGCCGCTGAATTCTAGACTCACCATGTATTAGCCTCAGTACTGACTGCTTTTTTTCCTTTGCCCTTTGCCGGCACCCCTTTTGTTTTAGCAGGTTTGAGATCGACATCATTAACAGGGTTACGCTTCTGGTTTGGCCTAGGCAGGGTTATGGACGCCATTGGTTATTCTTCAGGGCTCTTAACCCCATTTGCATCTTATGCATATTCCGATGTTGTATCGTTTTCAAGGTGATTTGGATCTTTATATTGTATATTTGTATTCTTGATTCATGGAGTCGTTGTTGTATATGTATGTTTCTGTGGGTTCCACCGTGGACTATTGTGTAATGATATTACTTCATTTTCCACCCGCACGCAAGTGCCTGGTTGGCTTCTTTGAATCATTTCTATGCAGGTTTGGCGGGAATCACTGAAACTTGCATAGAGATGATTCGAGGGTGTTACAAAGTGGTATCAGAGCCCAACAATTGCGATACCCCACTGGTCCAGCATGTAGGATAACCTAGCTAATGGTTGATGTAGAGTGTAAAAATTATTTTACAAAATTGGTTGGATAGATCTGATTAGGTATGATTTTACTCCTTACCCCTATTTCTATTCCCCTCTTACCTCGGTGTGTTTTGAATCTACTCTTATCTTTTCTTCGAGTATAGGATTTCTCATGGTTGGGTGTCCGTCGTACCTTCAGGGTTTCGCTTCCTTCATTTTATAATGGTGTTTTTACAATCATCAATTTACATCTCCTCTATTGTACCTTTCATCTAATCTTTTTGGCCCTTGAACTCTTTCTCTATATCTGCACCTTGCCGGATATTTGTATCGTTGAAAAACATACGAGAAGGATGAGCATTGGCGAAGTTGGAGTATACCTTGAGCATGTGTTGTTCATGCGAATGGGACCATTGCAAAACCTAATCATTGTGTCTTTTTGTACGATTTCTTTTGTATCCGCCGGTGGTTTCCAACGCGACGACATCATCTATGCCAGATCCGATGAATAGCCTTCATCATTCCTTTGTTTTCTGAACTTCACTTCTGAAGATCTTCAGTCTGAATTTAGAGAGTTGGGTTGCACGATTTTCGTATTCATGTATAGAGTTAATAGTTTGGGGACTGGATGGACTGATCACCCTACCCGATTCTTGCTGTTCACTCTTGTACATCGAACTGGTGGATCAATGTGACTTTTACTCTTTTCAGGGAAGTTGGCGGTGGCCTTATCTGTTGATACCTCTACCTTCATATTTTGTTCTCTGGAGTATTCTCTCGACGAACGTGAACAATAACCTCTTGTTGGTGGTGTCGCCGATTTCAAGATGGAGCAAGAGTCTTTGTTAGTGGTGTCGTGAGGATCTACACAAAGCGAGAAGATCCAGATCATCAGCCTTTTTCCCGGTACCATGAGGCAGATCTCGCGGACGAGATCCATTGTTAGTGGTGTCGAATTGTAGCACCCCGGATAAAACTAGTACTAGAAAATCGTGTATTCTTTTCATTTTGTGCATCATCATGACCGCATGCTCATTTCATCTTTCCACATTGCATATGAGCTTCATCATGTCATCATGCATTTGTTCGTCTAAAACTATTTTATAAAAGCCTCTCTCTATTTTCCAAATAACCCGTCTTTATTAAAATACAAAACCTGGTTTTTCCGGATATTTTATTTTTCTCAAAACTAATAACAAAAGTCTTTTAAATAATAAATAAATATTTCTCGGGGAGGCAGCCGACAAGGCCCAACGGCCCAGCCAGCTAGCCTACTACCCAAACTAGAAGAACCAAAACCCTAATCCTATATATCTAAAACCCTAACTCCACCTACCCCTGCACCTAGCCGCCACCGTCCCAGGTACACACCCATCACGCACATAGCGTGCGTGCGAGCCCGAACCAGCCGTGTAGTGCACGCGGTAGCCCACCTACCGTGCTGAAGTTCAATTCTAGCTAAGAATCCTTTGCTAACCAGCTCAGTCCTAAACTGCTCCAACTCCACATACAAACTTGGCCGCTTCTCCTTAATTATGGTGTTTAGCCTACACGGCAATCTGCTAAGAGCATCCGCTACCACATTGGCTTTGCCGGGGTGATAGTCAATGTCAAGGTCATAATCCTTGATTAACTATATCCATCTTCTTTGCATCATATTCAGCTCCTTCTGAGTGAAAATATACTTCAAGCTCTTGTGATCTGAGTAAATCTCACAACGATTACCCGTCAGATAGTGACGCCATGTCTTTAGTTCCAAAACTACGACTGCTAATTCAAGATCATTGGTCGGATAGTTCTGCTCATGCTGCTTCAGTTGTCGAGACAAATAGGTGATGACTTTGCCTTCTTTGCATCAGTACACATCCGAGACCAATCTTGGATGCATCACAATATACATCAAACGGCTTCTTGATATCTGGCATGATCAATATTGGGGCTGATATCAATCTCTTCTTCAGCTCTTGGAAACTGGCTTCACACTTGTCGGTCCATTCAAACTTCTTGTACTTCTTCAACAATTGGGTCATGGGTCTAGTGATGCTCGATAATCCTTCTACGAACTTGCGGTAGTATCCCGCTAATCCGAGAAATGCACGGACTAGGGTTTGAGTGGTTGGGGCTTCCCATTCTTCAACATCTTTGATCTTGGTGGGATCAATAGAGACTCTTTCAGCAGACACAATATGTCCTAGGAATCCTACTTCTTTCAGCCAGAACTCACATTTGCTGAACTTGGCATACAGCCGATGCTCACTAAGGGTTTCAAGGATGATTGATGTTGCCCATGCTCTTCTTCTGACGTGGAGGAGATAAGGATATCGTCGATAAACACGACAACGAACTTATCCAGGAAATTCATAAAGATCTTATTCATGAGATTCATGAAATAAGCAGGGGCATTGGTTAATCCAAAAGACATGACCGTATACTCGTATAAACCATAACGAGCAGTAAAGGCAGTCTTCGGAATATCCATTGCACGAATCTTAAGTTGGTGATAACCAGTCCTAAGATCAATCTTTGAGAATACCTAGGCTCCGGTCAACTAGTCAAATAGATCCTCTATCTTCGGCAAAGGGTACTTGTTCTTGATTGTGGCATCATTCAGCTTCCTGTAATCGGTGCACAGACGGTTGCCTCCATATTTCTTGTCGACGAATAACACTAGTGATCTCCATGGTGAAGCGCTTGGTTGAATCAAGCCTGTTTCTAACATGGCATCCAACTGCTTCTTCAGTTCCACTAACTCTGAGGGGTTCATGCTATAGGGTCTCTGGGCTATTGGTCCGGTTCGGGGGATTAGTTCGATAATGAACTCAATATCCCTATCCGGGGGCATACATGGCAATTCATCTGGGAATACGTTGGGGTATTCATAGACTACTCGGACTTGGTCTATGGTGGGTAGGGCTAGGCTCTTGTTGCACTTGAATTGACGAGGTAAGGTTTCAGAGATATGCTCTATTGTTACTCCAGAGCTACTGGTCATGGCGATGACATTCTTAGCACAGTCTATCAGTCCTTTATGCTTTAACATCTAGTCCATACCTAGTACTACTTCCAATCCTTTGGTTCCGAGTACGATTAGGTTGGCATAAAAATCTATCCCATGTATTCTGATAGGCACAACTTTGCAAATTTTTCTAGCTTTTGTAGTTGAACCGGGGATTTGAACTATCATGACATGCTTCAGGTTGGTTGGTTTAATCTTACTAGTGCATGCAAATTCTTTAGTGACAAATGAATGCGATGCTCCCGAATCAAACAATACTCTTGCTAAAACCGAGTTGACAGAAAACATACCCATCACTACATCTAGCGCTTCTTGGGCTTCTTCGGGGTTCATGTGAAAGAGGTGACTGTTGCAGTTGTGAGGGTTCCTTGGGGCAAATCTTCTCCCTGGTTGAACACGACGCTGCTATTGAGCTGGGGCATTCACATTGGCAGTGGCAGTAATCTTCTTGGGACACTCATTGGAATAGTGACCCTCCACTCCACACTCAAAACAAGTGATCTGGGACTTGTCTTTCGCTGTGACAGGCACAGCATTGTTGCCAGTTCGGGGTGCAGTGTTGTTGTTGTTGTTCTTGGGAGGGGCACGGTTGAAATTGCTAGTGTTACCGAGTGATTGTTTTTTCCTCCTGACTTCACATTGCCTCCGCTACGGTTGGGGTAGCTTGGGCGAGACATTGGGGGTCTGTTGTTTCTGGGTGCATATCCTGGTGAGGGGTTGGGACAGTACTTCTGGTGACTGCTGGATCCAGCTTGGTGCATCATATGACGTTTGCGGTTGTCGTTTTCCTGGTTAATCTTCCCTTCCATCTGAATTGCAGAGTCGACTAGCTCTTCTAGATCCTCGAAACGAATGTTGACGAGGACAGTCTACATCTCATCATGCAGTTCGTTCAGGAATCTCTCTTTCTTCTTTTCCTCCGTGTTGATCTCATCAGGTGCGTACCTGGCAAGCGACATGAATCTGTCACGGTACTCCACTACAGTCATTCTGCCCTGCTTCAATTCCCTGAATTCATCCCTCATTCGGGTGACTAGACCCTGGGGCACGTGGGTGCGGCTGAACTTAATTTTGAAGGCTTCCCATGTCATCACTTGACCATGGTTCATCAAGCGGATGTTGTTCCACCAGGCTCTTGCGTCTCCTGCCAAGTAGTGGGTGGAAAAGAGAACTTTCTCATTGTCATCAACTCTGGCTACCTCCAAGTTGTTCTCCATTGTCTGCAACCAGTCATCAGCATCTAATGGGTTCTCTGAAGTGTAAAAGATTGGGGGATTGGTATTCTGGAAGTTCTTCAGCTTGGATCCTTGATGATCCTGATTTCCATGCCCTTGGTTGTTTTCGGCCATCTAGGCTGTCTCTGCAGTGTTGCTAAGTTAGCTTGGCGCTCTGCCCTGCTTGCTTCATGGTCTGCAACTAACATCTGCATAAGCTGCAGCATTGGGTCATGTGATGAGCTGCTCCCTCTAGGGTTTCCATGAGTCATCTGAAGATTGAGATAGATAAAGGGGTAATAGGGAAAGTTCTAAGGTTCATGGTTTTTATTTTTAAAGCTAAAACTTTGAGTTTGACTCAGGTTTTGCAACTAACTCCATTTCATTCATTCAAACAAAGCACATGATACAAACACACACACCACAAAATCAAAGGAAAACAAATGGTTTTAAGAACCATTCTGCAAGCTATGATACAATTGGACCGATACATCTCATGCTACAATATTGACCTAGTGAATCTACTCATCGTCGATGAAGTCGGAGTCCTCATCGTCGGTGTAGAAGTCCAGAGCATCTTCCTCCAGAAAGACATCATCATTGCTGAGGTAAGAATCCATATCTCCCTGGATGTCTTCAACCTCATCTTCTTCTTCCTTCGCGGCGAGCTGAGCTTCTTGCTCCTTGACGGTCTTCTCGAGTTCGGCCACCTTCTTGTGAAGACGGGCGATGGTGCGATCCTTCTTTCCCCGCTGGAGGCAGAGAGACTAACGCTCCTTGACAAGCAGTGAGAAAGTTTGGGCCTTTTGGGCGGCAATGGCATGGTTGTGGTTGGCAAACTCCCTAGCATTTTCCAATTCCATTTGACGGTCATACAACAGGAAGTTAAGGTTCTCCACTTGACGCTTCAACTCCGGGTGACTCGGCATCTCCATTGGCATTCCCATGAAGTCATGCCTTGCATAATGAGCAAAACGGGTTCCTTGGATATGGTTGACACTGAGGGCACATATACGTGCGAGAGCTTCATGCATTGCCCTGGCTAATCCATCTAGCCAGTTGTTTTCCCTTACAGAGAACTGGATTCTCCCGGACGTTGGTGCTTCTATGCTTCCTCGAAGATAAGCGGTGACTAGCCACAGTAAATCTCCTCCTGGGGGTCCAGGAAGTTGAGCTCCCAGAAACTCCGGATGTGGGCGTCCCAACAACTCAGACAGTGAATCTAGATCCCTCTCGAAGATCAGTTGGCCTCCATTGCCCAACTGGTAGAACTTGTTGAACTGAGTATCCATCTACAAGAATTAAGGATGAGGAAATTAGTGAAGTGATCAAGCATGTCAAATTTTATGTAGTAATATAAGAATTGGAGGAACATGAATTTTTGAGAAAGAATGAATTCCCAAGGGTAAGAGAGGAAATAGTTTTTCATAGATACTCACTTTGGTTTTGAAATTAAGTTTTTGGTTCGGACGTCCATTCTAACTAGGGTCTCCTATGGCTAGGATGGCTCTGATACCAACTTGTCAACACCCGAATTTTAAATCCCAAATGCCGGTTATGCCATACCTCGCAATCCCAGGGTTACCATTTTTGCGAGACATAACAGATTGGATATCACAGTACATCATCCCTTACAAACCATACATAAGGTCTTACACAAATAAAGGATCTCATGATCCAGTCTTAATACAACAAGCAGCGGAATAAAATAATAAGCGTAGCGGTGGGGTCCATCTTCAGGGGCACATGCAATGCTGACGAAGGCAGATAGTCCTAGTTATCATAGTCATCCTGCTAACCGTGATCTTGGTAGTCTTCTTCATAGTCTGGCCATAGTAATAGCCA
Organism: Avena eriantha; assembly: GCA_910589775.1. Taxonomy (NCBI): domain Eukaryota; kingdom Viridiplantae; phylum Streptophyta; class Magnoliopsida; order Poales; family Poaceae; genus Avena; species Avena eriantha. Next base: position 109,312,700 of record OU342745.1, read on the forward strand.
GGGACAAAAGCCATGAGTACTCTTTAAGTACTCGCAAACTACCACTAACAAGTACGATATTACTAAAGTAAATGTTGACTCTAAGTTTAACTATAAAGTTAAGTTTGAAACCTAAGCTCAGTTAAGAAACAAAGAAAGATAAAATAAAGTTCTAGAATCACTTAAGTTAGGAAGCTAGTGTCATTGTCACAACCCTGTTGTGGTCAAGTCCAGATTCATCATTCATTTCATAAGTCATTTTGAAAAACATCTGACAACGAAACAGTATGACCACTCCAATTGTCCATAACCACGGACGCGGCTATTCGAATAGTTTGACACTCTGTAGAGGTGGTACACTTTCACCACAAGATTCGATACATCTGTCAGGGATAACCCTGAATCATCATACTTAGTATGCAGATAATCAAACATAACCTTTCCTTTACACACCCTAGTATAAGCACCTCTCCTATGAGCATGGCCTCCCAACCATGACCATCTGTCATCTTGGCCACTGCATAGGTGGACAACATTGAGAGGTACCCTCAGCTCAAACCTCTCCCGCGAGGGAACTAATACTAATGCATATAAATTTCCAGCTAAGCCTTACCCAATTCAGGTATTGTGGTTGTACAGTAAAATTGGAATGGTATCGCCTCCGAATCCAACCATCAGTTTTGTAAAAGGGTTAAGGCTCATGCCTCAACATTTTCATCATCATAAACCATTTGTGTTTCTCAACACATGTCAAAAACATCTCAATAGAATGACTCATCATTCCAAGGTTTTCACAATTCATTTTCACCAAGTATTCCCATCTAAAAGTGAATCAAGGTTTGATTTAGCTATAAACTACTAGGTTAAGAGTGTTCACTAAGGTGGGATGCTAATCTCAATCTCATGCCATAGAATGAAATCTAAGGTTATCTAGATAGGTCAAGTTTTATACTCTTTATGCTACCTTCAAAACAAGTAAAGGACTTTAATAAAGTAAAGAAGTAAAACCTCGAAAATAAAAGTTGGGGTAGGTAATAGTCAAAGTTGTATAACCAAAGCATGCCTAATGCATCTTGCTTAGGTTGTCTAGCTTAATCGTAGCTTGCTAAGTATTATAGTTGCAAGGGTTAGCTTGCATTGTTAATGATGGCTTGCCTTGTTTGGTGCAGTGGTTGAAGTTTTCCTCCTCTTCCTCTTGGTAGAACTCCTCCTCCTCGAAAGCTTGGTCGGTACTATCGTCTATAAATACATACGGAGTACGCAATCACCAAACAATACTTAACTAGTCTACTTAGTACTCTAAGGCAGACATTTGATGATCTATTATCATCACAAGCATGACAAGATTTTATTAACTAGTTTCATTCCTTTTATTTAAGAAAAGTAATTTCTACTCATTGAAAATAACTAAGATTTAATATTCACCACTTAAAATATGGGATCATGTGGACACATATCATCATCACATATTCTAACATATGGGAATGTGATTTAAGGGTTGGATCATATTTAATTAAGTTTAAGTTTATTATTTAATGATTTAAAGTGACTAGAAATGCCTATATAGCATTATTTTGGTACTAGTCCAAAGTCACTCCATGTAAACCTTAATATTATTACATATTCAGATAGGTATGGTTAAATGTGATTTTTGAGAGTTGGAATCAACTCAAAAGCTATCATGGTTGATTTTATAAAAATGTTTGAATGTGCAAATGCTTCTGTCTTGTTATTTTTACTAGGAGAGATCTCTAACTCTAAATGAATTACATCCAACGGGCTTGGATACATCTTTTCAGTATCTTTCTAACAAAATTTGAATCACTCAATTTGGTTTAGTAAATCTTCTGGAATTGATTTTTAAACTAAGGGACAGAAGTGAGTTCAAACTAAAATAGAAAAAACCTAAATTTGAATTCGTGGGCTAGCACAGGAAAGAAAACGGGCCGGCCCAGTGGCATTCCGTGGCGCAGAGAACAGCTGACAGGGTGTCCACATGTCAGCGGCTGTTTAAAGGCGAAGTGGTACGGGGCAGCATGGACCGTTAGATTAAAAGGAAGATCTACGGCTAGGGCTTGTCGTCGGCGACGGACAGGTCGCCGGCGAGGTGGAACCCTAGCAGATCAGTGGGGGTCTATGGCGGCTTACTGGGGCTCCGGCGAGGGTCGGCGAGGCGGGCAAACGAACTAGTAGACGACGGTGATTCTCCTGGTACCGGCGGTGTCCCGAGAGGTGGCCTTGATCAACGACACCCTTCTCCTCCTTCCACGGCATACTCCGGCGAAATTCTAGTGCTGCGGATGGCGGCTTTCTCCGATGGGGCTCTGGGAGTGCTGTGAGAGGGAGGGGATGAGAGTGGTGTGATGAATTGGTGCTAGGGAGGCCTCTATTTATAGGCTCGGTGAAGCAGCAAAGGAGCATGGGTGGTGCTCGCCGGTGACGACGGCACAGCGAGCTATAGGTGTGGGCGGTGCGCTAGGACGGTGGGCGGTGCCCTGGCGAGTGTCAAGGAGGTGCGTGTGCAGTGAATGGTGGTCGGGGGAGGTGAGTGGCGCGGCGTGCACGATGTCTCTGCCGACGGCGAGTTTTGCAGCGGCCGGCAACTAGGGGCACGGTCGGGGGGAAAGAGGATGTCCGTTAGCTTCCTAGGACGATGGTGATCATGCAGACAGGCGGCTGGAGCGAGGCGGGGTCTGGCTGAGCGGGGATCATGCGTGCTCTGCTGGCGACGTCGACATGGCTGACAGGCTCCAGGCGCGGTGGCTCCTGGCTGCTCCTGGTGCTGTCCTCGGGCTGGGGCTGGCTGGTCGGTGGAGGTGGACCACATGCGACATGTTGGACATGGTGGGCGACACTGCGGACGGCTGTGGTGCGTTGTCGCTGGTGGGGTGCTTGTTTTGGGCTCATCATTGATGTCCATGACCGTTTGGTCAGGGCACAGTGCTTGGTCGGGCTAGAGAGGGGTAGGGGAAGCAGTGGAGAGAGTTTGGTGGCAATGTGGGGGACAAGTTTGTCCAGAACACTACTTAAATAGTGTTTTTGGTTTTTGGTTTGAATTCTTCCCACAAGATGTTTGTAGAAACGGCCAAAAGAATTCAAGTTTTGAGTTTTTAGATGATTTTTGGTGGAGTTGCTAGGCACATGCTTAAGCCTCTGTGGTTGCTTGGGATTTGAAAATGGAGGCCATTTGAGTGGTTTTTGAATAAGTGTGATCTAGATACCTACACTAGATTCAATTTTCAAATGCAATTTAAAATTAGTGTTTGAAAGTTTTTGGCAGATCACCAGGTGGGCCTTGGTACATCACTACATGTACTAGCAAGGGGTGCAAAGATCCACATTTGTTTCTGTTAAGAATTGAGTTCTAGGAATAGCCAAAGTAGGCATGTTGATTAAAATGGCACAAATGACCATTTCTTTCTTTTATTCATTTTGATTTATTTTTCTTTGGGATTGGTTTGGGAATGATCTAGATGATGTTTATTTCACCTAAGAATCATTTTACAATCAATGGATCACTTAATTAAGGCAATTCAAATCAACTCCTATTTATATGCACACACACATGAATGTTTTAATATTTTTAAATGGAAAAGTTTTTGTTAACCCTAATTTTGATGATTTGGATCTTGATCACTTGAATTAGAGTTTTGGGATGTTACAGAAGAAAATGGCTATATTCTTGAATATATTAATAGATGCTTTCCACAAATGGAAGAGACTAATGTCTTACAAGATCTTATGGAAGAAGATGTTGATGAACCTGAAAGCTCATTAGATGAAAAGGAGGAGGAGAGTGATGAACAAAAGGAGGAAGAATGGATTAGCTACCCATGCCTACCTTCCAATGAGAGTAACTCTTTATCCCTTCCATTATTTGATTGTCCCCCATGCTTACCAAAGGAGGATGAATGTTGTGCTCATGTTATCTTTGATAATCCTTTATTTGTGCCTAACTTCGAGATGCATGGTACTAAAGAGTTTTGATTAAAAATTGTTTATGATAAAGCTCTAGACGATGGTCCTATATTTAATGATGAGTCATCTTGTTATAGAATTGTTAAAAGTGGTTTTGAAGGTTTTAATCCCACTATTTTTGAACTTGATAAAAATTATGTTTTTGTAGAACATGAAAAGCATGCTTTATGTGATACTTATATTGTTGAGTTTATTCATGAGGCTACTGAAAATTATTATGAGAGAGGAAAATATGATTGTAAAAGTTTTCATGGTATTGAAACACCTCTCTATGTGCTGAAATTTGAAGTTACTCTTGTTTTATCTTCCTATGTCTGTCACTTTGTTCTTTGCGAATTTATTTGCATACAAGATTCCTATACATATGAAGTGGTTTAGACTTAAATATGTTTTGAATTTGGTTCTTGATGCTCTCTTTTACTTCAATTCATATTTCTTATGTGAGCATCCTCTCAAACTATCATGCCTAACTTAAAGGCGTTAAAGAAAAGTACTTATTGGGAGATAACCCAAAAGATTTAGATCAGTAATAGCCGCTCCTTATCCGTTTATTTGCTTTTTGTGCCAAGACTAACCTCTAATGAGAGAGAAGTAATGGTTGCGAAAGTTAATGTCCCGAAACAGATTTTTGTGCTTCACCGTAAAAATTCGTGTAAAATCTCTGTACGTCGTTTTGAGGTGTGAATGTTTGTACTTCTGCCCCAGGGTGTTATATAACTTTCGTTAGTTCAACACTTTTTGATTTGAGCAACATAATGTCTTCGAAAAAATTCATGTTTACCTGCTGGTCTGTTTTGACAGATTTCTTCCATTATTTGCATTTGCTTCTTGTTAGTTTCTTTTTGAGTTCTTTTGGGGAATTCAGATTTTTGAGGGAAGTGCTACAGTATCTAGTGCTTTATTGGAAGTTTTATTGGTGTTAGAACTGAACCTAAAGACCTATTATCTTGAGTGCACTAATGTTGCTAAAAAAGATTGTGTGAAGTTTTGTATGAAGGAAAATTTTCAGGTGTATGGAAGGAACGAGTAATGAGATGAAGGATGGACTAAAGCTCAAGCTTGAGGATGCCACACGTGTCACCCCAAGAAATATCCAAGAATTACAAGCGTCAAAGATTGGGGATGCCCAAGACATCCCCTTCTTCATCAATAAAAATCCCAGGTTTCTTCCAAACGCTTCATTTTTATTGTTTCATGCACAGTTGTGTTGTTCTTGGAGCGTCTTCTTTTTCATTTTCGTTTTGGTATTTTGTTTGCTTGGTTTGCTTAGTTTGCTGAATAAATTTGGTTGGACCCCCTCTTTCATACATTGGTTTTCAAATAGTTTGGTTTTGGATTGGAAAAGAGTAGGAAAGTTCATGCTTAAATGGTAAAGAGAGCTTGTTTTTGACTGTGGCATATGCTTTGTCATGCCATGCTTTATATTGTTTTGGATTTATTCTTAGTATTCTTTGTTGTAGCATGACTTGTTATAAACAATTGAGATTGTTTAATGTGCTTTGGATGAATCATGAGTTGTTTTAGCATACTAAAGCATAGTATTGTGGTATTCTCCTTTGATGCTTTATTTGGGTTAACTTGGCACATGCTCACACCATGTTATGACTATCCAAAGTCACCATAGCCTTGATGATCCTTTAGTTTTCAACTTGTAGTATCACTTTATGCTTTGATCAATGATGTTTTGTCGCTCTGCATGATTATGGCCATTATTGCTCTCTCGTTTGTCACTCCCTTTCTATTGCTAGCCTTCACTTGTGCTGAGTATAACCTTTACTCGTGCATCCAAATGCCCAAAACCAATATTGCCAAAAGTGTCCACCATACCTACCTATTAGCATCATATTCTATTCCGTGCATATTAAGTATGCCTTGTTTTCTTCCCAATAAAATGTTTGCTTGTTATGAGAAAGTTAGTTAGTAAAGCTCTCACGAACTTGATGGCACACTTTATTTTCTTGAACTTAATAAACCTAAACCATTGCGTCCCTCTTTTTGTGTATATGCTTGCTCTTTATAAGTTGAAGTTAGCAGAACCATGTATCATGGGGAACGCTTTCAACATTGCACTGGTACTTAGTACCTCGTTGATATCATGTTCTTTTGCTTATGGATCCCGACGGTGTGAAATATAAGTGGAACTTGTAAGATCATGGAGTTTGTATGAATGTTAGAGAAACACCTGAGCCGCTAGCCTGAGCCATGCTTAATCATGGTGGAAACTTATAATGAGCATTCTATGAAGCATCCTCAATAAAAACCTATGTACATAGTAAATAAAAAGATCGCTGAGATGCTCATTGTCTAGTTGCCTTGTCATTTTGATTATGGGATAGCTCATGTATCATGTGCAAGGGGTACCCCGTTGGCAGTTCTCTATGATACGTATATACTTACAATGACAATACCTTACTTGTGACTGAAGTTGAGTAGCATGAGGCTTAGTCTTCGTAAGTAAGGGGCATGAGACTTCGATTTCTTGTCAAGCATATACTCTTAGTTGTGTCATTTTAACCTTAACCACTTAAAGATGCTTATGATAGGGGCAATGAGAGCTAAAAGCTAACGAGTACCGTACTTTCAGCATTTGGAAGCCTTTCAAACTTTTCAAAACCTTTTTCGTTTTCCTTGTTGAGTCTCCACACATTCTATGAGCACTTTCTTGAGAGAATAGTGTCCATTCTTAGTTCTATGTGCATTGTCCCAAGACTTGTTGATTGATGCATAACTTTGATATTGCTTGTTTTAAACCATTTGTATCTAGTCACTCTTATGAACTTTGAAGGTGTCCTTTGCATTTATGTTTTGCTACTCTATGAGGGACAAGCTGAATGGTACTATGCTATGTTTTCTTTATGTGAAACAAACAAACGTCTTGCAAAGTATTGTTATTCATGAATATTTTGTTTGTACTCTTTCATGTTGCAACATAGTTGCTTGGTCTTATTGTTAGAACTTTGTCTTTCATGTTATGATTGAAGTATTATGATCCTAGCTTTCAATGTTTTACAAATAATTTGATCAAGTTTATGATGGTGCATGTCACCTCAAAAATTATTCTTTCTTTTTATCACTTACCTACTCGAGGACGAGCAGGAGTTAAGCTTGGGGATGTTGATTCATTGCAAACGTATCCATAATTTTTTATGTTCCATGCTTGGTTTTATCTAATTTCTTATGTTTTGTCCACACTTTGGAGTACTTTTCATATGATTTCCTGGACTAACCTATTGACAAGGGCCACAGTGCTAGCTGCCTATTTCCTGCTATTTTTGGTTCCAGGAAAGTCAGAAAATGAATATTCTCGGAATTGGACAGGACAACAGCCAAAGTCAGTTTTTCATCGAGGGATACCAAGAGACAGAATACGAGACGGAGAGGGGCTGGGGCCCAGCCACACCACCAGGCCGCGCGGGCTAGGCCTGGCCGTGCCAGGGGGTGGTCTGGCCGCCCCAGACACCCCCTCGGTCTCCCTCTTTGCCTATAATATGCCTTCTGACCTAAAAACTCAGGGGCATTCGATGTTTTCTAGAAGGAGTTCTGCTCCGCTGCCACCACCAGATTCCACGAAATAGCACCAGAAACTCCGTTCTGGCACCTTGCCGGGATGGGGAATTGGAGGAGATCATCGCCATCATCGTCACCATCGCTTATCCATCGTCCATCCATGTTTCCCCATCTATGAGTGATTAATCCCCCGCTGTAGGCTATGGGGATGGTAGGGATTGGATGAGATCGTTCATGTAATGGCATCAGATTGTTAGGGCATGGTGCCTAGTATCTTCTATTAGTGCTTTTTGACTTTGTTGCGACTTGTTATGCTTAATGCTTGTCACTTGGGCCCGAGTGCCATGATTTCAGATCTGAACATGTTATTGATTCATTATGATAGTATTGTTTTTGGTCTTTCCTGCAAGTTGTATACACACATTATTGTCCAAAACCAATGGCCCCGAAGTGACAGAAATCGGGATAACCGGAGGGAATAGCTTTGATGTGAGAATCACATGTGTTCATGGAGTGTTAATGCTTTGCTTCGGTGCTCTATTAAAAGGAGCACCTTAATTGCTAGTAGTTCCCTTAAGGCCCCGCTGCAAACGGGCTGGCAGGACAAAAGATGTTGTGCAAGTTCTCACTGCGAGCACGTATGACTATATATGGAACACATGCCTATGATTATCTAGTACTTGGATGCTTTATCTTATTTATCTGCAATTTCCCTATGTTCTGATTGCTATGTGAATTTTCTTGTCTGTGCAACGCCCGTCCATCCATCCCTATGCCTACCGCTCTTTGATCCTACTGTTTACTGCTATTGTTACTATTGTCTTTACTTTACTACTACTGTTACTTTACTATTCCTACTACAAAACTGTTGCTACTGATAAACTGTTGTGAGAAAGATTGTTTCCAGGTGTAGCTGAATTGACAACACAGTTGTTAAGGCTTATAAATATTCTTTGGCTCCCCTTGTGTCGAATTAATAAATTAGGTTTCACTTCCCTCAAAAATACTGCGATAAACCCCCTATACTTGTGGGTCGTCAATACACTACTATATAGAGAACACCATTTCATGATATAAAACAATGTTTAATAAGACACACATAGGCCCGCAAAATGAACAGACAACTCTAATATTCTAGCCCCTGCCGCTGTGACTGCAGCACAAACAAAGGTGCTACCACAGTTCCATCAGCTACCAAAACAAACAAATATCAGACTGCAGCTCCAAATAACATAACCTGGGCAAATACATGCTTTCCCAAACAAGCCTTGCTTGTTCATCCGAGTGTTATTTTCATCTCCTTGATGTTGCAGTCTAAATCAGCTATGTTGCTGACAGGACTTCCTTTTCGTTTGTTTGATTTAGCACTCCGAATCACGTTGGTTGCTGAAGGAAATGAACAAAATGATCAGCAAAATCATAGGTGTACAAAAATGCAAGGGTTGCACATGAATGACTGCACTAACCAGGTGTCATAATGTAGGGATGTAAAGTACACCAACATTTACGAGGTCTGAACTTCTTAGACTTCATGCTGCTGACATCTAATTCGAATACTCCCTCCTTCGCCCATATAACCACCATTTCTCTATCCTCAAATGCGCAGAGTAACCTTACTACATCTTTCCCACCATATGCCCATGATTTCTGAAGGCCAAGGAGAGTATCCAACTCAACCTTTATATGAGGTACCCAAGCTTCCCATTTGCTTGTTGATGATCTTGCACTGGACCACGTGTTTAGAGTGAAGTCACTTATAATCGCCAAGGCAACATCTCCATTATGCCCCTTAGCGATGACAAAATTGCGTCTGGACATATCATGTGTCTCATGGGGGCACTCAATATAACACAGTTTTGTTGTCACGTTATCGAATATAATTATATATCTAGAGTTCATTATTGGCGAGTACAAAATGTCCCCTATGAGAGTTGACGGCCTGCGATCAATCTTAGCCAGCATCTCAGCATGTTCAATCCAATCCTCCAATTTTCCTAACTCTAATGAGTACCTCTGCACTAGTGCTTGGTTAGCATTGGTTCTATCCAAACAACCCAGAAATTGATACAACCGTGTGAAGACAATTGCCCATGATTTATCGAACAGAGAATTGTGCCGCTATCATACTCATGTCTCTACCAAATTGGTGGTTCTGATATCACTATTTCACTTCCACTAATTGGATCCAAGGCCTTTATCATGTTAGACCCTTGCGGATTATGAAGTAGCACGCTACCATTGTGACATCCGAGTACATATGGTTTGTAGGCTTTATGTACTTCCACCAGCCTGTTCAACTTCTGGAAGATGGATTGATCAAGATTATGATCTATTAAGAATTGAGCGTCCTCGGAGCTGTTGGTGAAATACCCAAGTAATGGCATTCCTCTATTGTGTGACAGGGTTAGCCTTTTGAAATCGTTGCTTTCCATGAAGTCCATCCAACATTTTTGGGCGACTGATGCCCTCAGTATGCAGGATGGGTGCGGAGGAAGCCTGAGAAGAATCTGACCAAATACATCGCCTGGAAAGTTGTTGATTATTGCATATGTTCTTCCACCGAAGCTGGTAGGACGATGCAAATAGCACAAGTGCATCAATCAGAATTAAGTAAACAACACAACTCACAATGTACAACCCTAAAAAAATAATTAAGTAAACACCACAATATATCATACAATTTGACCAGAAAATTTATCATCGAAATTTCCTAAACTGCACGCATCTGAAAAACTACCTAAAAAGCAGAGTATGTCAACACATTAACCTAAACAACACAAGGAATCAACCAGAGAAGTACGAAACAACCGCAAAATGCTTCAGCATGTCGGAACTGGGCAAAGGGAATGAAGAACTTTTTTAGGTCACCGGGTAGGACAGAAAGGCTCCCACCTGAATTTTCTGGTTTTATCATAAAGAAGGGGAGAAATAACGGACACATCTTTAGTGACTTGGTGAACCCAAGTCTCAGGTGACTTGCCCCAGGTTCCACCATCCATCTTAGATCAAACGTTTGACAGTAGCTCAGATTTTGAACTAAAATGTAAAACTATTCGAAAAAATTGACAAAAAATCAGTAAGTCAATGGTGCCTATGTTTGAATCCTATGAAAGTTTCATCCCAGTCGGATCACTAGTTTGTGATTAAATAGGTTTTATGTTACCAGTACAACTAGTTTAAACTAATATCCACTGTGTCCAAAAAAAACCCGGAGCAGAATACACAAAACAGGGAGGAAGTCAGGGAGACAAAATCAAACACAAAACTACAATGGGGTCGACGAGTTATAAGCAGATGGAGTAGGCGCCGCCGACGAATGAGGAGCCACAGCCGTTGACACTGAAGAAGCAAGATCACGAGCTGACACATTCCTAGCATCCCACGTAGCCATCGCTTTGGCAGCGGAAGCCAACATAGCCGAATTTGTTCCAGCAGCAGCCGACGAGGATTTCGACTGCGCCTCCACCACTTTCCAAGCATCACTCAACACTTCCCAAGACTCTGATGCGGTACAAGCGTCGGCCTCCGCATCCGCTTCACATATATCTGCTGGTGCTGCTTCAGCATCCACCTCTGCTTTACAAGCATCCGCTGACGCAGCAAATGCATCCGCCAACACCGATTCCATTTCCTGTAAACACCACCAACTTATTAAGCTCGCAATGCCCAAAAATAAATGCATTCTATCCTTCAGAAAGCCCATAATGGCTAGAGGATGGGACGTACATACTAGCGAACGACGGTGCGGTGGTGTTCAATGGTGGAGCGGCGGGGACGGTCCGGTCGAGGGAGGGCGACCAGTCAGAGAAGTTGACGATGGGGTCGAGGGGTACACGATTGAGCTTCCTCGAGCTCGAAACTAACTTTCGCCCCACTATATTATTTTGCGAAACCCGCTTTTCTAGGGGAAACCCGGGCTGTATTAATAGTAGCAACCACACGACTGATATACGTTTGTGCACTTGCGTTGCTCAGTTTCCCGCCTACAGACATCAAGTTTGTGCACTTATTCGTGTGATTCAATCAATTGCTGAGTAAAATATTCCAGGTGGTAGAAGCCTTCCCTTTCTATGAGATCAAGATCTAGAGTTCAAACATCGACCTGAAATTCCACAATCTACAACTACAAGTTTTGGTTTACTACCAGAAACATGCTAACAAATCACTGGAAACTGGCATTAACATCATCATTAACATATCTTAGAAGGAAAAAAAATTGAAAGATAAAAAAACACCGCAAGTTTGAATAAGATGACTATTGTTGCCAAATATAGTCACATAAAGCCAGGTCCAATATATATGTCATAATAGTACATCAAATATATAGATTCGTGGACACCACACACCAGTAGAGCAAAAAACAGTTATAGTACTAGACTTACCAAATAATCATCCTCACAAGAGACCCAAACCCTTCAAAAATGAAAGTAGAGCTGTCAATATGGTTTACAGATTTCCTCATCTTTTGCAGGATCAAGACTGTATGGGCGTGGAGAATCTCAAATTTCTGTCAGGGTCTCATCTGCTTCTAGAGCCGAATTGAAAAGATTATGAGCTTGCATTCCGACCTGTTCCAAGATCTGGTCGTACACCTAGCCAATCAGCTTGTCGCCATCCACATCAGGCAACTCGGGAACTAAGTTGTCAGCCATGAACTTTTGAAAATCAACAGCAGTATCATGAGCAACTGAAATTGATGTATTCCATCCTGCAGTCAAATCAGCTATCCTCTTAGTGGATGTGGACACTTATTCCTTCAGGCGCCTAATCTGTTCGTCCTGGTGTTTCACTTTCTCTAAAAGGCACGAAATCATGTGTCTATTAGCTTTGTAATTCTCTCGGAGACGGGCAATTTTCAAATCCTTGTAGTGACTAGCACCATTATGCCATGAGGCAATATGAGTAAGTTGGAAACATCAGATAACAAATCCAAATTTAAACCACATTCTCATTTGAAAAAAAATAAACCAAATTCTCGTTTCACAAAAAAATAATCCAAATTCAGCCGCACACATCATGCAAGCTCCACAGTGGTACCGCAAATGGCAAAGAACCATAGAGGCATATTTCCCAAACATGGAAATAGAAACAACATGAAAAGGGCCGTACTTCAGGGTTTGCCTTCTTAGCTGGCACATGAGCAGTCCTGGCCTTAGTAATAAGTGGCAACATACCAGAATGACTTCGTTTCTGCAAATCATGATGCAACAAAAATGATCAATATATTTTAGGGGGCATTTTAAGTAATAAAGCGCTCTTTATCAAAAAAACTATTTTCAGGGACAAAGCATAGGTTACTGAAATTCCAGCAAAGCAGATGGATACATAAAAACACTTGTCACTCGATAATGCCTCCTCCACGGGTGGGACATGCGCATGATGCTAAATGAAATGCAGAAAAACCATTAAATTTTAGGAAAGAACACATCCACTTCGCAATGCAAAGAAGGATATGTGCATTAATCTAATGCCAAGGATTGGGCGTGTTCTCCTTTAACAAAAAATATAATTTAAAGAACTCAGCAATGCAGGATACCAGCAACCAACAATTTGTTTATGAAAAATATGCAACAAACTACATCTGCATTGTACAGCATAGGACCGTTCTGTGAAATAAAGCCAGGGGCAAGCTTCCCATCCTCATAAGACTCTTCTTGGCACCATATACTTACCTATTTTTAGTGGACGTTATAACTAATTCCATGGCTACATCCATGGTGATCCTAGCTTCCTATTGTGGCATATAGTTCTACCATTTCAAATAACAATCACCTAAACAACTATCCAGATGGTTGCGGAGTCATCGGAGATTGCACTGATGCGATGAAAAGGTGGACGCTGCTGGGTAAAGAAGGGGCGCGATGGGGGAGGTGCACAAATGTGCAAAAAATGTAGCGATACTCATATATAGATAGAGATGGCAGTAACACATAAACCAGATCAATTAGTAGTATCCACAAACTCCAGAAAGGCTGTAAGCAGACTGTCAACTACTTCCATATTAATTATCCTAGTGTAATTTAACGTGGCAGTACTATGAGATGGTAAGTACAAGTAAACAAAATGGATTACTTAACTATTAGTGGAATCTATAGCCAGCCACCAAAAGCATCATGAGCATTCTAAATATCTAGATTGCATACCATACTTGGTTAAGAACCTAATGTCCAGATTTAATTACCCAAATCTAAGAGCATCTATCCTATTTACGACTGACTGCGGTGAGTTGGAGACATCCTTTAAATCTACAGCCATCTCCTTGGCATGCATCTGATGGCGCTCCTACACCTCCTCTTCCAGGTCATTGCAGATCTCGAGTTGTAACCACAACAACATCATCGCCCGCTGCAGCGAAAGTGAGTGCGGTAGATCTACCAAGTGGACGAACATGCAACGCTCACATTCGTAGTTGCAACCCAAGAACCTGTGGCTGATGTCCGTTCCTTCGAATGCGACGTGGCGACACGGCGCCACATCGCAGTCACACCAGAGTCGGAGATCCGCATCGGTAATGATTCCGTACCACTCTGCGTCAACCATCCGTGCCGACATCTGAATCTAGGAAACATCGTCGATCGAGATGGGCAAAATAGAGAAAAACCCCAAAAGGAGAGAAGCCATGAGCTAAATTCGAGAAAATAAACTGAGACCGTGAACTCTGGCGTACTTACCCTAACCCAGATGCCTTGCGCATCGAGATCCCCCGTCGTTCGTCGGACTGGCATGACTGAATCCACCGACATTGCTCGCCTTCAAAGCCTAGCATAGAGGCTTCATGGAGAAGGAAAAGGTAGGGGGTCCGGTCCTCACATTCGTTGGCTACTACTCCGTATTGGATTTAACTCGAGCACTGATAACTAGGGCCCGCTCTAGAGAGCCCGTGGGCCTCCAAACATCACTCACCTAGTTTGACTTGCATTACATGGAGTACTTTTGGAAAACATATCAAAACTCAATAAATAAACCAAAGGCCCCCCTCTCTTTTTGTGAAAACCCATTACAAAACGGATACGCTCACAAATGCATACACACACTCACCCCTATGAATGCAGGTACGCACAACCTACACCTATGAGCACTTCAGAAAGAATGGATCTTGAGACTGATCGCACGGGAATTGAGCTTGACGAAGTCACCATAGGCACCTCGCTAAATATTAACGGGAACGTCGCCTCTCACTACCCTCATAACCATCCTTCAAAGTCGAGCACCGATGCTTCGTGGCGAAGGAAGTGCTAGGGAGTTGGAGCTCACATTCGTTGGCTGCTATGGGATGTAATTGAACCACTAATAATGTGGCCCCGGTAGTGAGCCCATAGACCCTAGACACCAGTGACCATTACAATTAATTTGGGAAAACCGAGCAAAACTTAATACAAACGAAAAGCCCATCTCTCTCATTTTTGAGAAAATCCACTACAAAACACACACGCTCACAAATGCATACACATACTCACCCCTATGAACGCATGAACACACATCCTACCCCTATGAGCACCTCCGAAAGATTGTGTATTCAGACTATCCGGTGGGAGGGGGCTTGAGCTTGATGAAGTCACCATAGGCACCTCGCTATTGACGGGAACGTCACCTCCTACTACCCTCGTAACCATCCTTCAAAGCCGAGCATCAAGGCTTCATCGAGAAGGAAGAGCTAGAGGAGTCAGAGGTGACCTTCGCTGGTTGCTATAGGATATAACTAGACCACTAAAAATAACGGGCCCCCACGATGGTGAGCCCATTGGCCCCAGACATCAAAGCAAGCACGGTGTCAAGTCTTAAAAATATATCTTAATGGTGGAGTGGGTAGTGCTAACAAAAAGATTCTTCAGGGTGATTCTAGTGCCAGACTTATGTCTAAGAGAATCAATTGGGAGGGCCCACTATTCAGTGGATAAGAGTCTGTTTTTCTTTTTAGCATGGTTGTGTGGACCCACTTCAGTTCTAAACGCTAGACCAAAAGTAGTTTTCATAGCTACTTCTAGACACTGCACACGCCCTTACTATACGTAGCTTAGAAATTTACTAGCCTCGCGTCTAAGAAAATTGTAGGTTGCTTTGAAAGTTTTTCGAAAAAGCTTTTGGAGGTACCCATCGGGGGGTCAATTAAATATCACAAAACACCAAGAGTTTTGACAATAGGTTCAACTTCTTGCTAAGATAGATTTTGCATCTTGACAATTCAATGAAATTAGGTCAAACTTGAGCTACAAGTAAGCACGATATAGATTTCTCTTGAATTAAATGTCTTTTCGGAGGTCTATAGGTGCATCTTGTTGTAGTAAACAATTCCATCAGTATGAGTTTCCTACTATGTCAGGAAAGAACATTCTCAACTTTCTGAGTGTGATGACGAGATTGTTCTTTCCTATAAAGCAAGTCTGAAGAATATGGATCTGAATGACACATGAGGCAAGTTTTCAGATATATATTGCGGACCAACATGTTGTACTTATGATTTCCCATGTTTTATGAGTTCTCAAACTTCCTAGCTAACTTCGCCCACTTGATTGATTTTATGTCAACTTATCGAAATTATTAGGTACAAATTGAACTACCACAAGTAAATTGTAGGTTGCTTTGAAAGTTTGACGGAAGATCTCTCTTGGAGGTACCCATATATCGGGGGAGGGGGTCAATTTATATATGGGAAACCACCAAGAGTTTTGATGATATATAGGTACAGTTAAACTTCTTGCTAAGAATTTGCATCAATTTAATGAAATTAAGTTAGACTTGAGCTACAAGTAAGCGTGATAGACTGCTCTTGAATTAAATGTCTTTTTAGAGGTAGATGGGTGCATCTTCTTGTAGTAAACAATGTTGTCAGTGTGAGTTTCCAACTACTAGGAAAGGACATTCTCAATTTTCCGAGTGATGTCATGATCATTCTCTCCCGTAAAGGAAGTACCAAGAATATTGATCTAAATAAATGCTACAAGCCAAAGTTTTCACACGCACACACACACAGGCACGTGCCACACTCGTATATACTGTATGAAATGTGATTTAATGAACATTAAGTAGTTATTAACCAATAGTCTTGTTAAAGAAAAAGGCATACGTTAAGTATATTAATAATAACTATCTACACACATTGAGAATACAACCTAGTGTGATATCAATTTTTTTGCTTGGGGGGGGGGGTTAAGGGGGACATGATGATTCTAGAACATGGTTGAGTTTGTTCTAGATACTGTTTAACAAGAATCCAACTACCCTAAACCATTGTATCTAACATCCCAACGGTCATGATTGGTGCTATGGATCCCATTCAAAACTGCCTACCTAACTCCACCCACTTGAATGACTTTATGTCAATTTATAGAAAATAGGTCAAAATTTGAACTAGTATAAGTAAATTTTAGGTTACTATGAAATTTCTATGAAAAAGATTTTGGAGGTAACCATCAGGGGTCACAATTAATATATGAGAAACCATCAACGAGAGTGTTGACGCAAGTTGGATCAAGACTCGCAAATCCAAACATGTTGCTAACAGTTGGATCTTATTTTCCATTCTTTGCATCTAGAAAGATTCCACTAATAGTGTTGATGAGAATGATGTAGTATGCGCCAACCTCAAAACACACACTTCATTGCTCAGTTTTAGGGTCCTTGTGCTAAATGCATGGACTTGGAAGCAATTTTCATTTTCTATGAGGTCCTTGATATGTAACTTGTACTTCCACCAACCGTGTTCACTCTGAAGCACAACGCACCTATGAGACCAACCATTAGATTAGCCATTCATAATACTTCTTATTATCTTATCTTTATCTTGTCTTATCTCTTACAATACCGTACCATACCACACACTACATATAGTGTACGGATTAACTTTGAACATTGACCGTTGTATCAAGACTGGCAAATCCCAACATGGCTAACCGTTGGATCTTCTTTTCCATTCTTAGCATCTAGAAAGATTCTACTAATAGTCTTTTGCACGATGACCGCTTGTATACGTAGTCCTCTAGCTCAAAACACACACTTCATTGCTCAGTTTCAGGGTCGTCCTTGTGCAAAATTCATTTTTATGAGGTCCTTGATGTAAATTGTAATTCTACCCACTGTGTTAACTCTCAAAGCACCTCGCTCCTTGATACGTCCATTTTGCATCACTATTCTATATCATAATTTACTGTTATTCATTGATATATTTCATATTAAGAGATGATACTTATGTAATTTCATCTGTTTTTGCATGGTTGATGACTTTTAGAGCATGGACCGCTGCAGTCAGGATTCTGATGGAAAGGGGTTATTTGCATGGTTGATGACTTTTGTCTTATCTCTTACAATACCGTGCATGTCACCTAAAAAATTATTCTTTCTTTTTATCACTTACCTACTCGAGGACGAGCAGGAGTTAAGCTTGGGGATGTTGATATGTTGCTAACGTATCCATAATTTTTGATGTTCCATGCTTGGTTTTATCTACTTTCTTATGTTTTGTTCCAACTTTGGAGTAATTTTCATAAACTTTCATGGACTAACCTATTAACAAGATGCCACAGTGCCAGTTGCATGTTTTCTGTTGTTTTTGGTTCTAGGAAAGTCAGAAAATGAATATTCTCGGAATTGGACCGGACAAAAGCCAAAGTCGATATTTTACCGGAAGACTCACGGAGCCAAAAGATGAGACGGAGAGGGGCCACAGGGCGTCCACACCATGTGGTGGCGCGGGCTAGCCCTGGCCGCGCTACCAGGTGGTGTGGCCCCCCTGGCCACCCACCGACCTTGCCTCTTCCCCGATAAGAAGCCTCCCGATGCACAAACCCAAAATCGTCAAGCCTCTAGCCACGAAAAGTTCCGCAGCGCCGCCGCCACCGAAGGGGAGATTCGGGGACAGAAAGTCTATGTTCCGGCACCCTGCCGGGACGGAGAAGTGCCCCCGGAGCCATCTCTATCACCGTTCCTGATTCCCATGATGATGAGGGAGTAGTTCTTCCTCGAGGCTAAGGGTTCTACATGTAGCTATGTGTTCATCTCTCTCTCTCTATCTATGCATGATCTTATTGCGATCATGAGCTTTGTAATAAAGTAGATCTACCTTGCTACTCAAGTGCTTTAATAGATCTCTGCTCTCCCCATGTGTGTGAAAGTGACAGCATGCACACCATGGTGGCACTTAGGCTAGACATTACAAATACTTGTTCTGAGTTATATTTGGAGTTGGATGTCTTTATGAAATTGTGGTGTTTGTTGGAACCATCTAGTGCTCAAGGTTATAGTGTGGGGTTACCAAGATGGGAAAGGCTTATTTTGAGGTGTACTGTTATAGCCCTACCATGGATTAGAACCGGAGGGTAGTTCAGAGTAGTATCATGAAGATAATATATTTATATGAGAGTGTTCACTAGTGAAAGTATGATCCCTAGGCCTTGTTTCTAAGCATTAAAACACACTTTGCTACTAGATCTGTTACATGTTTGCTTGCTTCCATCTTTATTTTAGTTTGCCTGTAGTCTCTTCCACACCATCAAGCTATTTTCTAGCACCGTTGTCTTTTATCCATACCACTTGTATTTCACTATCTCTTTGCCGAACTAGTGCACCTATACACCTGACAAGTGTATTGGGTGTGTTGGGGACACAAGAGACTTCTTGTATCTTGATTGCAGGATTGCTTGAGAGGGAATACCTTTGAACAGTTCCTCCCTGAGTTCGATAAACCTTGGGTGATCCACTTAAGGGAAAACTTGCTGCTGTTCTACCAACATCTGCACTTGGAGGCCCAAGAACTGTCTACAAGAATAGAAGTGCATAGACATTAAGCTATTTTCTGGCAACGTTGCCGGGGAGGTAAGGTAAAAGGTACTCACATCCTCCGATGTGAGTGCTCGAAGTTATTTCCTTTAGATTCTGCAATTTTGCCTTTTTGTTTCTTGTTTTCACTAGTTAGGCTTAATGGAAAACAACAACAAAATTAGAGAGCTTTATAGTATTTATCTTGAGTTAGGACATGAAGTGTTTGAAGAGAAAATTAAAAAACATATGGAACTTTATTTGCAAGCTAATAGCAATGTTGTTAGTATGAACTCTTTGGACACCATTATTTCTAATGCTATGGAAAAGTCTAAGCTTGGGGAAGCTAGTTTTTATGAAAATGATCTTTTTAGTTCCCTAGCTTTGAAAGATAGCTATTCTATTGCCTATGATGATACAAAACCTCCAATATATGATGATTACAATGATGAATATGATATTTTCAATCCACCTACTATTGAGGAGAAAATTAATGATTACAATATGCCTCCTATATTTGATGATTATGGTGATGAGAATAATAATGATAGCTATTTTGTTGAATTTGCTCCCACCAAAATTAATGAGAATGACTATGCTTATGTGGAGAGTAATAATTATTATATGCATGTGGCTCATGATAAGAATGTTTTATGTGATAGTTATATTGTTAATTTTATTCATGATGGTACTGAAAGTTATTATGAGAGAGGGAAACATGGTTTTATGTGTCTCAATAATATTAAGTTTCCCGTCTTTATGTTGAAAGTCTTGAAGTTGCACTTGTTTTGATTTCCTATGATTGTTGCTTTGTGCTTTAATGACTTGTTTCTTTACAAGATTTCTATGCATAGGAAGTGGGTTAGACTTAAATGTGTTCTTAATTTGCTTCTGGATGCTCTCTTTTATATCAATTCATATTTCCTATGTGAGCATCTTCTCAAACTATCATGCCTAACTTAAAGGCGTTAATGAAAAGTACTCATTGGGAGATAACCCAAAAGTTTTGGATGAGTCTTGCAAGTTATTACCTCTGTAATAACCGCTCCTTATCCTTTTTATTTTCTTTTTGTGCCAAGAGTAACCTCTAATGAGAGAGAAGTAATTCTTGAGAAAGTTGTTGTCCCAAAACAGATTTTTGTTCTTCACTATACAAATTCGTGTACAATCTATGTACGTCTTTTTGAGGCGTAAATTTTTGTGCTTCTGCCCCAGGTTGTTATACAACTTTCGTTAGTTCAACACTTTTCGATTTCAGCAACAGAAGGTCTTCGAAAAAATCGGTTTTTACCTACTGGTCTGTTTTGATAGATTTCTGCCATTATTTGCATTTGCTTCTTGTTGATTCCTTTTTGGGTTCTTTTTGGGGAATTCAGCTTTTTGAGGCAAGTGCTACAGTAGCTTGTGTTTTAATGGAAGTTTTATTTGTGTTGAAACTGAACCCAAATACTTATTATCTTGAGTGCACTAATGTTGCTAATAAAGATTGTGTGAAGTTTTGTATGAAGGAAAAATTTCAGGTGTATGGAAGGAATGAGTAATGCGATGAAGATTGGACCAAAGCTCAAGCTTGGGGATGCCATCCCATATCACCCCAAGAAATATTTAAGAGGTACAAGCGTAAAAGCTTGAGGATGCCCAAGGCATCCCCTTCTTCATCAATAAAAATTCCAGGTTTCTTCCAAACACTTCATTTTTATTGTTTCATGCACAGTTGTGTCGTTCTTGGAGCGTCTTCTTTTCCGTTTTAGTTTTGGTTTTTCGTTTTCTTGGTTTTCTTAGTTTGCTTGAATAAATTTGTTGGACCTCCTCTTTCATATATTGGTTTTCAAATAGTTTGGTTTGGATTGGAAAAGAATAGGAAAGTTCATGCTTAAGTGGTAAAAAGAGCTTGTTTTTGACTGTGGCCTATGCTTTGTCATGCCATACTTGATATTGTTTTGGCTTTATGCTTAGTATTCTTTGATGTAGCATGACATGTTATAAACAATTGATATTTCTTAATGCACCTTGAAAGAATCATGCGTTGTTTTAGCATATTAAAGCATAGTATTGTGGTATTCTCCTTTGATGCTTTGTTTGGGTTGACTTGGCACATGCTCACACCATGTTATGACTATTCCAAGCCTTGATGATCCTTTAGTTTTTGACTTTTAATATCACTTTATGCTTTAATCAATGATGTTTTGTCTCTTTGCATGATTATGGCTATTATAGCTCTCTTAGTTGGTCGCTCCCAGTGTTTTGCTAGCCTCCACAACCAAGTATGAGTTCCACTCATGCATCCAACTCCAAATAAAACCAAGTTATTCCAAAGAGTCCACCATACCTACCTATTAGCATTTGCAACTCCAAGTATATTCATGCTTTTATCTACCTTCCGAATTAAACTTGTTATGTGAAAATTATTGATTAAAGCTCTCATGAACTTGATGGCACACTTTACTTTTCTTGCCCTTAATAAACTTGAACCATTGTGTCATCTATGTTGTATATGCTTGCACTTATATGTTGGGGATTAGCAGAACCATGTTGTCATGGGGAACGCTTTCAACATTGCACTTGTACTTTGTACCTAGTTGATATCATGCTCTTTTTTCTATGGATGTCGTCGGTGTGAAATGAAAGGGGAGCTTGTAAGTCCATGGAGTTATGTATGTGTCTTAGAGAAACACCTGGGCCGCTGGTCTAATCCATGCCGTCATGGTGGAAACCTGCAGCGTAACTATAATGAGCTGTCTATAAAGCATTCTTCTTATAAAAAAAGAGTCAGATATTGAGAAAAAAGAGAAAAAGAAAATAAAAAAGAGATATGAGAAAAGAGGAAAGAGAGAAAAAAGCACCATTTCCCCATGGTAAATAAGAATACTGTTTAGATGTTCGTTGTCTGCTTGGCTTGTCATTTTGATATGGGGATTCTTCCGTATCATCGGGCAAGTGGTACCCCATTGGCGGTTCTCTATGATACACATGTACTTACGACGATGACAAGAACTTACCGATGACTAAACTTGAGTAGCATGAGGAGCAGCCCTCGTATTCAAGGGACATGAGATTTCTAACTTATACTTTGTCAAGCATATACTCCATAGTTTGTTCACTTTAACCATATGTTGGGCCACGTAGAGATAAACAAAACTTTTTCCCACGATCTAGCTCAGGTAGAAGGCCACGAGGATTACCACTAGACACGAAGTTGCGGAATTGATGAAGCACATCGCTTGATGCAGTCCGGTCCTCGCGATCCGATCCGGTTCCACGATCCATGATCCGTTCTTTCTTCACGATTGTCGAAGTGTTGAATGTACAGCACCTCCGCCGGTATCCACACGTACGAGGAGGAGTGCCAGCGATGGACTGCTAGGTCCGCTACGGCGGTGACAGAACGGACTGGGGCTAGGGTTTCCAATAGATGGAGTGACCTAACCTTATGCTCGAAGCACCTGCGCCCCAGCATATATAGGGAGTAAAAGTGGGCTCCACTCACTTGTGGCCCATTCACTAAAAGGCCTATATTAACCACTTCAAGTCTGACTTGCTGACTAAGTCCATGTATCTATTTGGGTCCAACCCAAATAGATTTCCTGTTTGGGTCTAACCCAAACTTGCTCCCTCTCTTAAGTGTGTGACCCGACAGGCTCATGGTAACCCAGACACGATTCCGAATCTCACTCGTGATCGATCAGTTGGTAGTGGCTCCTAGCAGAACGTGCCAACTCCCAAGTACCAATAAGTCATGACGACATACTTTACAATGCGACTTTTGTCTAAGTCCCTTTTGCCTCACGATATACCTTGTCGGACTATAGGCGAATGATCGTCATCCCTTAAATAGTCTGACTCTCTTTCACGATCCGAGATAAGTCATTCATCCGACTAACTCTTAGTCGGTTGCCTCGGTTATCACTTAACCGTGACGCGCATGGCCATGCTTTCCAAATCATATCTTCCGAGAGGGCCTAGAGAATATCTCTCCAGATGGAGGGGCAAAATCCCGTCTTGGTTATTCACATCACGCAGCTTGATTCTCAGTCGACCCGAACTCCGCCTTTATAACTGCCCAGTGATGGAATAGCGTTTGACAGAACCTAAGTCACTGATCCTCAGCTCGGATTTTTCAATAACCTCAGGTCTAAGGATTACATTGATTGAGACATGCAAATGATGACTTGTTCGCTGCATCTCAATATGGGTCAGTCTGACTTGCTAAACGCTTTAGTCGAATCCGTGTAAGTCGGAATAGCATCTCCATGCCCATGACAAGTGGAACCTAGTCATCTGCCGACTTTCACATTGGTCTAAGTTGTGTGTCTGGCACAACCTCAATGACCAAGGACAATTAGTATGAACAACATGAATATGCAGTTCCACAATCGACTCACATATTCAATGATACATATCAGTGGTTCATACATGGACCATAACCTTATGAATACACAGGAATAACATCATACATGATTGCCTCTAGGGCATATTCCCAACAGTCTCCCACTTGCACTAGAGTCAATCTTCTGACATCACATGTCCAGGCATCTAATGCCCATTGCTCTTAGGTGCGCCTCATGCTTCGGTTGTGGAAGTGGCTTTGTAAACGGATCCGCAATGTTTGCATCCGTGTGTACCTTGCATAACTTGATATCACCTTGATCCACGAACTGGCAAATAAGGTGGTACCGCATGAGTATATGTTTGTTCTTCTGGTGTTGTCTAGGTTCCTTGGCTTGTGCAATAGCACCATTGTTGTCACAATACACGTCTAATGGATTGTACGAGCCCTGAACCACACCAAGATCCATGAGGAAATTCGTCATCCAAACGGCTTCTTTTGCCGCCTCTGAGGCAGCAATATACCTAGCCTCTGCGTAGACGCAGACACCGTTTCTTGCTTGGAACTCTTCCAGCTCACAGCCCCTCCGTTTATCACAAACACATATCCGGATTGCAAACGAGAATCATCCGAGTTAGTGAGATAACTTGCATCCGTGTAACCCTTTACACTGAGTTCATCCTCACCTCCATAAACCAGGAACATATCCTTAGTCCTTCTCAAGTACTTGAGGATATTTTTAGCCACTGCCCAGTGGATCTCTCCAGGGTCAGCTTGGTACCTGCTCACAACACTTAGAGGAAACATCCGGCCCAGTACAAATCATAGCGTACATGATGGATCCGATTGCACAAGCATACGGAATCGCACTCATCCGAGTTTTGCTAAGTTTTACGCCATGGGACATCGGTACGAACCCCTTCTTAGATGATTCCATGTTGAACTTCTTCAACACTTTGTCCAAATATGTACTTTGACTCAATCCAATGAGCCGCTTTGATCTATCTCTATAGATCCAGATTCCTAGTATGTAAGTCACCTCACCCAAGTCTTTCATCGAAAAACTCTTTTCCCATGATTCCTTGGTCTCTTGCAACATCTAGACATCATTTCTAATAAGTAATATGTCATCCACATATAAGATCAAAAAGTTTACTTTGCTCCCACTAAACTTCTTGTATAAACAAGAATCATGATAACTCTTGATGAAGCCAAACGATTTGACTACCTCATCAAAGCGAATGTTTCAACTCCGAGATGCTTGCTTCAACCCATAAATGGATTTCCGAAGCTTGCATACCTTGTCAGCATTAGCCGGATCGACAAAACCATCGGGCTGTATCATATACACGTCCTCGGTCAAATTTCCATTAAGGAAAGCCGTCTTGACATCCATCTGCCATATCTCACAGTCGAAATAGGCTGCTATAGCTAACATGATCCGAACTGATTTAAGCATCGCTACAGGAGAGAAAGTCTCATCGTAGTTAACTCCTTGAACTTGTCGGAACCCCTTCGCGACAAGCCGTGCTTTATAGATAGAAACATTTCCATCCATATCAGTTTTCTTCTTAAAGACCCATTTGCACTCGACGGGTCTTGCACCGTCTGGTAGATCAACCAAGTTCCAAACTTGATTTTCATCCATGGACTTTAACTCGGATCTCATGGCTCCAAGCCATGACTCAGAATCAGAACCCACCATCGCTTCTGAATAAGTTGTCGGCTCATCACTGTCCAATAGCATCACATCACGAACACTTCGCCGTCTCGCCGATCTTCGCAGTGTCGGTGCTGTTTCAGGCTCAGGTACCACGTCCGGCTCAACCTCTAAGGCTTTTGCCGACTCGCTGCTAGCCGGTATCTCTCGAATTTCTTCGAGATGCACCAGACTCCCAATGACTCCCTGACTGAGAAACTCATTCTCAAGGAAGACACCGTTTCGAGTGACAAACACTTTGCCCTCTTCTCGATTGTAGAAGTAGTAACCCAAGGTTTCCCTCGGATATCCCACAAAAATACACTTATCCGACTTAGCTGTAAGCTTGTCCGACTAATGTCGCTTGACAAAAACTTCACAACCCCAAATCTTAAGAAAAGACAAACTTGGCTTCTTGCCATTCCACATCTCATGCGGTGTCTTCTCTACCGACTTTGATGGTACTCTGTTTAGTGTGAACGCTGCAGTTTCTAGAAAATAACCCCAAAATGATAAAGGCAGAACTGTCTGACTCATCATTGACCGTACCATGTCCAACAAGGTCTGATTCCTCCTTTCCGACAACCGTTTCTCTATGGCGTTCCAGGCGGAGTGAGCTGGGGAACTATTCCAGAACTCTTTAGATGGTCAGCAAACTCATGGCTCATGTACTCGCCTCCTCGGTCCGACCGAAGAAACTTTATTTTCTTGCCAAGTTGATTTTGTACCTCATTTTGGAATTCCTTGAACTTTTCAAAGGCTTCCGACTTATGTTTCATCAAGTAGATATATCCATACCTACTCAAATCATCAGTGAAGGTAATGAAGTACTCATAACCACCTCTGGCTGTCGTGCTCATCGGGCCACATACATCACGATGTACTAGTCCTAATAAGTCGGACGCCCTTTTACAAGTCTTAGCAAAAGGTGTCTTGGTCATCTTGCCGAGAAGGTAGGATTCGCATGTCTCGAACGACTCCAAGTCGAACAAAGTTAGGAGTCCATCACCATGGAGCTTCTTCATGCGTTTCCAACTTATGTGACCAAGCCGACAATGCCAAAAGTAAGTCATATTCAGATCATTTGGTTTTAACCTTTTCACATTTAAATTATAGACAGATTCACCCTCAAGATTCAAAATAAATAACCCGTCCCTGACGCGCACAAAGCCATGAAACATATCATTCAAATATAAAGAACAACCATTATTCTTAATATTCGACTCATAGCCCTGTCTCATCAAACATGAGGCAGAAATGATGTTTTGACTAAGCACTGGAACATAATAACAATTATTTAGCTCCATTAAGAATCCAGAAGGTAAATGAAGTTGCATTGTGCCGACTTCCAACGCAGCGAATCTCGCTTTGTTTCCGACTCTAATGTCAACCTCGCCTCTTGCCATGCTCCTAGTTCTTACCAGTCCCTGCAACGAGTTGCGGATGTGAATGACTGATCCGGTATCATATACCCAACAACTACCAGGTGCATCAGCAAGATAAATGTCTATAACATTGCAAACAAGCGTACCTGAGCTGGAAGTCACACCTCCGCTCTTGGCTTTATCAGCCAAATACTTGCTGCAATTCCTCTTCCAGTGGCCATCCGACTTACAGTAGAAGCAAGTGGATCCGGCTGTAGGAGATGG
Source organism: Avena eriantha (assembly GCA_910589775.1). Lineage (NCBI taxonomy): Eukaryota > Viridiplantae > Streptophyta > Magnoliopsida > Poales > Poaceae > Avena > Avena eriantha. The sequence continues at coordinate 109,339,590 of OU342745.1, forward strand.
CTTAGTCCCTGAGGAAGCGCTTTGGACTGGGTCCTCCGCCTTACCTCCTGACTTTGCCTTCTTCTTCTTAGTCCAAGAACTCTTCTTGAACTTAGCCTTGTTTTGTACCATCAACACTTGACTGGCACCTTTCTTGAGATCCACCTCAGCCTGCTGGAGCATCCCATGTAATTCAGTGAGCTTCTTATCCATACCATGCATGTGGTAGTTTGATATGAACTGGCCATATGCACTAGGAAGAGAGTTCAGAATTATGTCCATAGCGAACTCTTCGCTTATGCGGTAGCCAAGTCTTTCCAGAGACTGCACGTAACCAACCATCTTGATCACATGCGGACTCAGTGGATCGCCATCCTTAAGCTTGCAGCTCAACAAAGCCTGAGAGACTTGATACCTCTCAGCCTTTGCGTGAGCCTGGAACATGCTTTTGAGGCTTTCGATCATATCATAGGCCTCAACATTCTCGAACTGCTACTGCAAGTCCAGTTCCATGTGAGCAAGCATAAGACAGCTGATCTCCGTGGATTCATCACAAATCCGACGGTAGGCATTGGTGGCTGCGACAGTCGCATTCTCATCGGGCTCAATTGGAAGTGGGTTGTCTAGGACACGATCCCTTTTTTCTTGTTTGAGAACAATTCTTAGATTACGATACCAGTTGGTGAAATTAGATCCATTCAGCTTATCTTTCTCTAAGATGGTTCTCAAAGCAAAACCAGAAATTTGAGGAAGACTGCTAGGTGCCATTGATCTACAACAGAAAATATGCAAAACAGTTAAGACATGTATCCATAAAGAGCAAGCATATTAAACACTTTAATATTTATGCTCCCACTAGAACCAACACCCCTCCGATGGTTACTTAGTGATTCAGACCCTAAATAAGCAAGTCTACTAGTGAGCTTTAGCATCACCGCTAGCCGTCAAGTGATCTAGGTAGACAACTCCTTGTCAATCGTATCTCATACGACTCCTGTTGGATGGGTGGCATCACATGCCCTGGCTCCCATCCGACTTTTCCCCAAGTCCCACAACCGTTGTGATAGACAAGTCTAGATTACCAAGTGCTTCCGCTGTAAGAGTCTGACTCGAACCCACCTAGTCGGAAAGAATTGATAGCACCTCAATTTTATGAGCCCACTACCCAAAATGTCTGACTTGTGATGGTGCAGCACTGGCGGGGAAACCGACTAGACCTTCTTTGAGGGATTATTTTCTACCAACTATCTAACAAAGGTAAAACAGAGACATAACAATAACAAAAAATAAAGCAATTATAATGTGAAATGGTATAGCTCTCTTCATGGTGATCTCCATCTCCATAAAGCCTATAATCCGACTCGTTTTAACTCTTGTCATGTGTCGTCTTACACCATGAAGCCGACTTGTACATCGACTTGCATGTCATCTAGATTCTCCAAACAGCTACACTAGCTTGTAATGCAAATTACACAAAGAATCTGACACACATGCCGTTATACAATAAGATGACAACACCTAGGCTCCAGCCGGCTGACAAAATCTGTGATACGCAGATCACATATGGATTACACACATCACATGCATATAAGCCATACCATTCACAACATCATCCTGCAAAAACAAGTTATGCACATATACGATGTCCACCGGTGTTGTGAAACTCGCAACAACATCTAAGGCGCTACGACAGGGCGAAGCCGGCGGTTTACGTGTCACAGTCTACCCCGATGGCGGAAACCGACCAGTAGGGGTATGTCGTTCCACAGCCTTAGCAGTTAGATCACGGAAACCAGATCATCCATTCCCCCGAGTACAGTTGATCCAATCAACTTTGTACAAAACCGATCTATCTCATAGATCGACCACCAAAACTGCAATTAGATCCAATCTAACGCCAACCACATATCACATATGCGTGATCTCGAGCCTAAAACTAGAAGCTAACACTCTGATACCACTATTGGGCCACATAGAGATAAACAATACTTTTTCCCTACGCGGTGACCCCAAGATCCAGCTAAGGTAGAAGGCCACAAGGACTACCAGTAGACGCACAGTTGCGGAATTGATGAAGCACGTCGCTTGATGAAGTGCAGTCCTCGTGATCCGATCCGGTTCCACGATCCATGATCCGTTCTTTCTTCACGATCGTCGAAGTGCGGAACGTACAACACCTCCGCCGGTATCCACACATACGAGGAGGAGCGCCGGTGATGGAATGCTAGGTCCAGTATGGCGGCGACAGGATGAACTAGGGCTAGGGTTTCCAACACATGGAGTGACCTAACCTTATGCTCTAAGCACCTGCGCCCCAACATATATAGGGAGTGAAAGTGGGCTCCACTCACTTGTGGCCCATTCACTAAAAGGCCTATATTAGTCACTACAAGTCTCACTTGCTGACTAAGTCCATGTCTCTATTTGGGTCCAACCCAAATACATTTCCTGTTTGGGTCTAACCCAAACTTGCTCCCGCTCTTAAGTGTGTGACCTGACAGGCTCATGGTAACCCAGACATGATTCCGAGTCTCACTCGTGATCGATTAGTTGGCAGCGGCTCCTAGCAGGACGTGCCAACTCCCAAGTACCAATAAGTCATGACGACATACCTTTCCAATGCGACTTTCGTCTAAGTCCCTTTTGCCTCATGATATACCTTGTCAGACTATAGGCGAATGATCGTCATCCCTTAAATAGTCCGACACTCTTTCTCGATCCGAGATAAGTGATTCATCCAACTAACTCTTAGTCGGTTGCCTTGGTTAACACTTAACCGTGACGCGCATGGCGATGCTTTCCGAATCACATCTTTCGAGAGGGCCCAGAGAATATCTCTCCAGATGGAGGGGCAAAATCCCGTCTTGGTTATTTACATGATGCACCTTGATTCTCAGTCGTCCCGAACTCCGCCTTTATAACTGCCTAGTGATAGAACAGCGTTTGACAGAACCTAAGTCGGTGATCCTCAACTCGGATTGTGCAATAACCTTAGGTTTAAGGATTACATTGACTGAGACATGCAAATGACGACTTGTTCATTTTATCTCAATATGGGTCAGTCCGACTCGCTAAAATCTTTAGCCGAATCCGTGTAAGTCGGAATAGCATCTCCATGCCCATGACAAGTCGAACCTAATCATCTGCCGACTTTCACATTGGTCTAAGTTGTGTGTCTGGCACAACCTCAATGACCAAGGACAATTAGTATGAACAACATGAATATGCAGTTCCACAATCGAATCACATATTCAATGATACATACCAGTGGTTCATACATGGACCATAACCTTATGAATACACAGGAATAACATCATACATGATTGCCTCTAGGGCATATTCCCAACGCCTTAATCACTTCAAGATGCTTATGATAGGGGCAATGAGAGCTGAAAGCTAATACGTACCATAATTTTTGGAAGCTCTTTATGAAACTTGAATCTCTACTTCCTTCTATGAAGGCCTTTCTTTTACTTTTATGTTGAGTCTCCACCTTCTACCTTTATGCACCTACTTTGAGAGCATAGTGGCCAGTCTTAGTTCTATGTGCATTGTCCCAAGACTTGTTGATTGATGCATAAGTTGATATTGCTTGTTCTTAAACTATTTGTATCTAGTCACTCTTATGAACTTTGAAGGTGTCCTATGCAATTATGATTTGCTACTTTATGAGGACAAACTGAATGCCACTATGCTATGTTTTCTTTATGTGAAACAAACAAACGTCTTGCAAAGCATTGTTATTCATGAATCTTTTGTTTGTGCCTTTTCATGTTACAACATAGTTGCTATGTCTTATTGTTAGAACTATATCTTTCATGCTATGTTGAAGTACTTTGATCCCAGCCATCAATGTTTTACTAATACTTTGATCAAGTTTATGATGGTGCATGTCACCTAAAAAACTATTCTTTCTTTTTATCACTTACCTACTCGAGGACGAGCGGGAGTTCAGCTTGGGGATGTTGATACATTGCTAACGTATCCATAATTTTTGATGTTCCATGCTTGGTTTTATCTACTTTCTTATGTTTTGTTCCAACTTTGGAGTACTTTTCATACACTTTATTGGACTAACCTATTAACAAGATGCCACAGTGCCAGTTGCCTGTTTTCTGATGTTTTTGGTTCCAGGAAAGTCAGAAAATGAATATTCTTGGAATTGGACCGGACAAAAGCCAAATTCGATATTTTACCGGAAGAATCACGGAGCCATAAGACGAGACGGAGAGGGGCCACAGGGCGGCCGCACCGTATGGTGGCATGGGCTAGCCCTGGCCACGCCACTAGGTGGTGTGGGCCCCCTGGCCACCCACCGACCTTGCCTCTTCGCCTATAAGAAGCCTCCAGATGCACAAACCCAAAATCGTCAAGCCTCCAGCCACGAAAAGTTCCGTAGCACCTCCGCCACCGAAGGGGAGATTCGAGGGACAGAAATTCTCTGTTCCGGCACCTTGCCAGGACGGGGAAGTTCCCCCGGAGCCATCTCCATCGATCTCCACCATCATCTCCATCACTGTTGCTGATTCCCATGATGATGAGGGAGTAGTTCTTCCTCGAGGCTAAGGGTTCTTCCGGTAGCTATGTGTTCATCTCTCTCTCTATGCATGATCATATTGTGATCATGAGATTTGTAATCAAGTAGATCTACCTTGCTGCTCAAGTGCTTTAATAGATCTCTGCTCTCCCCATGTGTGTGAAATTGACAGCGTGCACACCATGGTGGCACTTAGGCTAGAGATTACAACTACTTGTTATGAGTTATATTTGGAGTTGGATGTTTTATGAAATTGTGGTGTTTGTTGGAGCCATCTAGTGCTCAAGGTGACAGTGTGGGGTTACCTAGATGGGAAAGGCTTACTTTGAGGTGTGTAGTTATAGCCCTACCATGGATTAGAGTCTCTAACCGGAGAGTAGTATCATGAATATAATATATTTATATGAGAGTGTTCACTAGTGAAAGTATGATCCCTAGGCCTTGTTTCTAAGCATTAAAACACTGTTTGCTACTAGATCTGTTACATGTTTGCTTGCTTCCATCTTTATTTCAGTTTGCCTTTAGTCTCTTCCACGCCATCAAGCTATTTTCTAGCACTGTTGTCTTTTATCCATACCACTTGTATTTCACTATCTCTTCATCGAACTAATGCACCTATACACCTGGCAAGTGTATTGGGTGTGTTGGGGACACAAGAGACTTCTTGTATCTTGATTGCAGGATTGCTTGAGAGGGAATACCTTTGACCACTTGCTCCCTAAGTTCGATAAACTTTGGGTGATCCACTTGAGGGAAAACTTGCTGCTGTTCTACAAACCTCTACACTTGGAGGCCCAACAACTTTCTACAAGAATAGAAGTGCATAGACATCAGTGTCATCTGAACGTCGACTACATGACACTTCACCTATATGGGCCTAGGTGAATGCATTGTGTATTTGGCTACTAATCGTAGGGGTTGCCAGAGTGACAAAAACCTGAACCCATGTTAGGAAACCTTTGCACAAGGGATGTCAGGGTCTTAGAGTTTAAAGATGTGGTTAGATTTCTATCTTAATTACTTTCTTGTACTTGCGGATGCTTGCAAGGGGTTTAATCACAAGTATGTATTAGTCCTAGGAAGTTCGGTACATTAGCACAGGTTCACCCACACAACACAAAGCAAGCTAAAGAAGATCAATCAACTATATGAAGCGAAAGCACTTGACGATATTCCCATGTGTCCTCGAGAACGTTTGTTCATCTTAAGTAATACAACCGGCTTGTCCTTTGCTGAAGAAAGGATTGGGCCACTTGCTGCATTTATTCTTATTGTCTTTTAGTTACTCGTACTTTATTTTCTTGCATTATCAAAAACCCCTAAAATTACGTTTGCTAAGTATTTGCAGAGAATTCCTGATCCATACCACTAGCTAGCACCTTCTGCTCCTCGTTGGGTTCGACACTCTTACTTATCAAAAATACTGCGATACACCCCCTATACTTGTGGGTAATCAATACTATTTTTTGGCGCCGTTGCCAGGGAGTGAAGCGCTATTGGAGAGTGGAACTGGTAAAGGAAACTTCTACTATGAGTATTGTTTATTTCTGTTTGTTATTTTATTTTCAATGTGGATAATTCGCTGAGTTTCTTATTTCATAATACTACTACCACTTCTAAGGTAGTAGATAAACCACAACCTGCCGAGAATGATACTTTTAAAATACCTACAAGAATTATTTCATAATGTGAATATTCTTGGAATTGGACCGGACAAAAGCCAAATTCGATATTTTACCGGAAGAATCACGGAGCCATAAGACGAGACGGAGAGGGGCCATAGGGTGGCCACACCATATGGTGGCATGGGCTAGCCCTGGCCACGCCACTAGGTGGTGTGGGCCCCCTGGCCACCCACCGACCTTGCCTCTTCGCCTATAAGAAGCCTCCAGATGCACAAACCCAAAATCGTCAAGCCTCCAGCCACGAAAAGTTCCGTAGCACCTCTGCCACCGAAGGGGAGATTCGGGGGATAGAAAGTCTCTGTTCCGGCACCCTGCCAGGACGGGGAAGTTCCCCCGGAGCCATCTCCATCGATCTCCACCATCATCTCCATCACTGTTGCTGATTCCCATGATGATGAGGGAGTAGTTCTTCCTCGAGGCTAAGGGTTCTTCCGGTAGCTATGTGTTCATCTCTCTCTCTATGCATGATCATATTGTGATCATGAGCTTTGTAATCAAGTAGATCTACCTTGCTGCTCAAGTTCTTTAATAGATCTCTGCTCTCCCCATGTGTGTGAAAGTGACAGCGTGCACACCATGGTGGCACTTAGGCTAGAGATTACAAATACTTGTTATGAGTTATATTTGGTGTTGGATGTCTTTATGAAATTGTGGTGTTTGTTGGAACCATCTAGTACTCAAGGTGATAGTGTGGGATTATCTAGATGGGAAAGATGAACTTTGAGGAGTGTTGTTATAGCCCTACCATGGATTAGAGTGTCCAACCGGAGAGTAGTTCAGCGTAGTATCATAAAGAAGAATATATTTATATGAGAGTGTTCACTAGTGAAAGTATGACCCCTAGGCTTTGTTTCTAAGAACTGAAACACCATTTTCTATTAGATTTGTTACATGTTTGCTTGCTTCCATATTTATTTCATTTTTACTTTAGTCTTTTCCACGCCTTCAAGCTATTTTCTATCACCGTTACCACTTGTATTTCACTATCTCGTCGCTGAACTAGTGCACCTATACACCTGACAAGTGTATTGGGTATGTTGGGGACACAAGAGACTTCTTGTATCTTGATTGCAGGGTTGCTTGAGAGGGAATACCTTTGACCACTTCCTCCCTGAGTTTGATAAACCTTGGGTGATCCACTTAAGTGAAAACTTGCTGCTGTTCTACAAACCTCTGCACTTGGAGGCCCAACAACTGTCTACAAGAATAGAAGTGCGTAGACATCAAGAATACAGCTCAAGCTTGGGGGATATTGAAGTTACTAATGGTCAAATGTCCCATTCATGTGCTCCCCAACAATATTATTATCAATAAATTTTATGTAAGGCTTTCTCTTCATGATAAGGATCTGTGTTGGATCATTTACACGCATGGAAGAAGGAGCTAAATGGGATCTTCTAGACTGTATTCAAGACAATGTTGAATCATGGGAGAATGATAAAGGAAGAAAGTTAGGTATAAATTATGATTATGACTACATTGAATCTTTTATGGGAACTGATGACTTTCAAAATATGAAAAATGCTTATGGTCTAGACTCTCAAGCTATTGCAACTTACTTTAAGGCTTTTGCTTCCTATCATGAACCATATAAAGATATTGTTAAGAGTGTTCCAGCAAGAAATACTGAAGTTTATTGTAGCACCCCGCAAAAACCACTACTAGAAAATCGCTTGATGTTTTTGTTTTGTGCATCATGACTGCATACTCATGTCATCATGGCACATTGCATTTGAGCATCATCATCATCATGCATATGTTTGCCTAAAATTATTTTTACAAAAGACTATTTTTGTTTTCTAGATATACCCCTTCTTTATTTCAAACTATAAAACCCCCATCGTTTTCGGATCTCTAGTTTGTCCAAAAACTATTTATAACAGCCTTTCTAAAAATAAAATATAAATAAAAGTATTTTTGTTTTTTTAGTGGGGGAGGCAGCCAGCCGCCAGGCCCAAAGGCCCAGTAGCCAGCTACCTACCACCCCACACACGCAAAAACCCTAGTTCCAAACCCCCCACCTAATCTCCCCTCTGCCGTCGCCACCTTGAAGCTACACGCCCACCCGCGTCGCTCAGGCCAACCACCCCATGCCCCATCGCGCCCACCCCGCGCATGAGCCGGTCCCCCTCGCCCCGGCCCCACCACCTTGTCTCTTTCTCGGAGCGAGACCACCAACCATGGTGTCCCCTCCCCTGCAATCCCGTCCTTACCTGCGTTGCTCCCTGCCTCGCTCCCGAGCACCTCGCTGCCGCTGCCAGCGAGCCTGCACCTCCTCTATCGCGGGCCCCAGTGCCTGCCTTGGATCCTTGCTTGACGCCGCCTCTCGGCCTCTCCCTGAGCTGCGCAAGACCCCACCGGAGCCGTGCCCTCCACCGCCTTCCTTGCCTTTCTCTCCGGCCACCACCGTCTTCGACCTCCCTGGACAGCGCCATGGCCACCGGCTGTCCGAACTTGCCCCGGCTATGCGCGAGCACCGCCGTGCCCCTGCATCTCCGGACGCCCCCGTGTGCGCCTCACGCGAGTTCCCTTCATCATTGCCTTCCCGGCCTCTTCAGCGGCCAGACACTGCCTTGAACACCTAGAGCCGCATCGCCATCTGCCTCGGTGTAGCGCCGACCTCGCGCCCCGTCTCCACGTCGAGCATGCGCCGGTCACTATTTCTGCCGCTTCTTCTAACCGAGACCGCCAACGGTCCTGGCCACGTCATCCTCTATCGACGCCCGCCTCGCATTCTGCAACGCCGACTACGACGTCCAGGTTATTCTCTATCTGATCTTGGTCAACGACCATGTGTTCCTCATTCCTGCCCCATCGCCATGTCCCTATCCGGCCTCTATGCCATGTTGACGTGTGGTGGATGGTGTGGCCCAACTTCAACTCGCAAGAAGCGGACAACCCCGGCATACAAGATCGACGAACAGACACGGAGTTTGACGCACGTTACTGCCTAGATCTCCGATGCTTAAAGGGGAGCACGAGTAACCAGTGTCGTCGCAAGTGCACCACCGACCGTAGCACCTAGAACCTCAAGACCTCCTTCATAGAATCTGAAGATGCCAAGACCCCGAGTACGCCGACATGGATCCGAAGACCAAACCCACCCCTCCTAAACCAAGATCTTCACGGATTTCAAAACCCGTTCTCGAAGCCGAAGACTGGTCCCGAGGATCTGAAGACTAAACCCTCGGAATGACAAGTTCTCCATCCTGGGACGCCATGACCTCCTTCATGGATCCAATGGCCGGACCCGAATACCCCGTTCCTGGAGGCGAAGACCAGTCCCCGTCGAACCCCGAGACCTCCGGACCCGAACCCCCAATGTGTGACCCTAATCTGAGCCCCTATTTTATAAATGCCATCTATATAAATTGTTGCATCTTAAATCATTCATATTCGCATACATATTGTGGTTGTTTGGGGGGTATTTAGACGATTCACCTAAATTAAATATGGAGACCATATATGGTCTATTTTTGTCTTGTATTGGCTCCATTTAAATTTGTGTAGCGAACAGATGCCATGTTTTGCCTTGTTAATCCAACATTTAAATTGCAGGGTAGCTAAACAATATGAACCTCCTAATTAATTGTCGGGACCCCGGTTCCGCTCAATTTTGTCTAGTCGAATCGCATCTTTGCCATATCATGCATCATATCATAAACATGCCCGATCTTCTGTGGTAGTATTAAATAGTGCATCCAGTGTTTCTTTTAGTGCTTCGGTTCTTCGTGGATTAGGCTGTTGAGTGGATGCGAGTATCGACAAGTTCTTCAGATAATGTATCTTTGACAGTGTTTCTCAGGCGAGCATTCTCCCCCTTTCTACCTATTTTGCATTTATAGTCTTTATTTCCTCCTGTTGATCTATTGCTATCCGCGTCGCGATGCTTTAGTGTTCTGTACCAGATATATTCCGTGCAGCCTTTATATTGCCTTGGATACCTCCTATTACCTGTTGTTTGGTAGGTAGATGTTCTTGCGAGTCGTAGTCGCTTGCTCAGGTGCGATCCCGTTTCGTGAAGTACCACACAACTGTTGAAATGTTGTCATATGCTTTACGGTCGAGAGGATCATGAATTTAAATACAACTATTAAATTGGTGGGATAACTAATGAAAGAGGCACCGGTGGGCAATATATGCTATTTGGTTTTTCATGTCCACTTGTGTCCCGTAGGCCCCGAGTACTTGATACATGTTCCTTGACTATTCGCACTATCCACATCCGGGAGACCCTATGGATCCCCCTTAGCTAGAGCTTGATTCATTTCTTATTTCATGGGGCCACAAACTAGTTTGGGGCTTTATTACTATCCTGTACTTATGCCATGCTTTACTAATTTATTTACGATTGTGCGTGGAGCACCTGTACTGTTTTGGTGGCGGAGTGTTTTCGCGGTATCGACAAGCCTAGTCACACTTTTGGGTTTCCAGTTGTTTACATCCATTGATGCAAACCTTGGGTCCGTCTTGGAGCCGGCCAACTTCGTTGCGGGTAGCTTAATGGGGTGGCCCCCTGAAATATTTTATGAATCATGTGATTGCTTTGTCGTGAAAGCCTCGTTGGGTTTTGATTTGGTTTTTTCGAGGTTGATCGTGTGTGTGTTGCTATTTGTGCACCTCTGCAGGGTAAATCTTTCTAAAAGCCGTGTCCGCGGTTATGGACGACTTGGAGCACAGTATCTCGATCATAGACAAGCATAACTAAAGTAGTGCTATAAATTTGACTTAATATGTGACTAGTAATCAGCTTCACTACAATGGAATGGATAATAAAAGTGCCAAAAACTGGTGGAACTGGGGTGTATCGTGTCATGTTATACCTGCCTAGTAAGTATCGCAACTCCAATGGAATGAAATAAAAGTGCCAACAACAGCTGGGTTTGGGATGTCACATGCTAATTGTATCTGACTAGTAAGTACTGCAACTACAACTGAATGGTTAACTAAAACTGCCCACTACTTATGCTATCAGAATGACTCATGCTATCTATATCTGACTAGTAAGTGCTGCAACTATAATGGAATGAATAACACTGCCAACTGCGTGAGTTCCTCGGTTTGACTTCCTCGTTTGGTCTCGAGGGGGAATACTAGGATGGGTATGATTGGTGTTAGTATAAGGTTGGTTCCGAATAGGTCTTTCTTATCTCTCTCTAATAGCCGACAGTTTATCGAGTCTCTATAGGTTGTTTAGTGCATGCTTTGCTGCCGCTTCAGTCCAGCATACCTATGTAGGCGAGAGCCGCCGAATTCTAGCCTCACCGTGTATTGGCCTCAGTACTGACCTCTCCCTTTTTCCTTTGCCCTTTGTCGGCACCCCTTTTGTTTTAGCAGGTTTGAGATCGATATCGCTAGCAGGGTTACCCTTCTGGCTTGGCCTGGGCAGGGTTATGGACGCCATTGGTTATTCTTCAGGGCTCTTAGCCCCATTTGCATCTTGTCTGTACTCGGATGTTGTATTGTTTTCAAGTTTATTTGGATCTTTGTATCGTATATCTGTATTCTTGACGCATGGAGTCGTTGTTGTATATATATCTTTTGTGGGTTCCCTCGTGGACTAATGTGTAATGATATTACTTCGTTTTCCACCCGCACGCAAGTGCCTGGTGGGCATCTTTGAATCATTTCTATGCGGGTTTGGCGGGAATCACTAAAACTTGCATAGGGCCGATTGGAGGGTGTTACATTTATACTGCTAATCATGTTTGACCTGAACCTTACATTGAGAAAATGCCTTTCCCGGTTAAGATAAAGGAACATTCTATGATAGCTAGTATGGTTAATGAAAGTACAAATAAAGCTATTGAACCTGATAACAAATGCATGATGAACCTATAATAGAAAATGTGAAAGACTTTGTCACTAAATATGTAGAAGAGGGACAGACTATCCTTTGTAAGGATACTTCTAATATTGTTTCACAAATTAGTGTTATGAGAACTAGCATTCCTGTGTTTTCTGTTAGAATAAGTGATCATTTCTACGATGGTCCTTGTGATAGTTATATTATTAAGTTTATGCATGATACTGAAAGCTACTATGCGAGAGGGAAAAGTGTTCTTATGCATCTCAATAATATTAAGCTTCCTCACTTTATGCTAAAGATCTTTATGTTGCACTTGTTTTCCTCCCTATGCTAGTAGCCTTTGGTTTCAACAACTCGTTTACTTACAAAATTCCCTTGCATAGGAAGTGGGTTAGACTTAAACATGTGTGTTTTTACTTCTTGATGATCTCTTTCTCTTCAATTCATATCCTTATTTGAGCATCATTAGAATTATCATGCCCATCTTAATGGTTATAAAGAAAGAGATTTTTGGGAGACAACCCAATTTATTTGTGTTTTCAGTTCGATTTCGTTTGTTTGAGTCTTGGAAGTTATTACTTCGGTAATAACCTCTCCTTATCCTTTTTTGTTTGGTTTTTGTGTCAAGATCAAGCCCTAATGAGAGAGAAGTAATATTCGGGGAAGTTGTTGTCCCGAAACAGATTTTTGTGCTTCACCGTAAACATTCATGAGAGATCTCTGTACTTCGTATTGAGCTATATTTTTTTGTGCTTCTGCCCCAGATTGTTATTTAACTTTCGCTAGTTTTGCACTTTTTGATTTGGGCAACAGAAAATTTTCGAAAAAATTGATCTTTACCTGCTAGTCTACTTTGACAGATTTTGAATTATTTTGGGCTTTCGGAAGAAGTTGTTTAAGTAGCTTATGTTTTGATGGATTTCAGTTGAAATTGGACCTAAGAGGTTTTAAAACTTCACTTATACTAATGTTGCTAATGAGAACTATGTGAAGTTTTGTGTGAAAGAAATTTCCAGGATAGTGGAGAAAATGATGTCATAAGAAAGTGAAATGTTTTATGACTCAAGTATATGTGTAAGAATGTGAAGATATTGATGTAATTCAAGTGGTAACTCCGGAATAATTTACTAAATACCAAGTCCAGAGACCTGTTGAGTTTGTTTTTGAATAGGTAACAGTTCTGGTAAGAAAAGTTCCGCAAAAAATCTATCCAGTTATATTTTTGAAGTTTTTATCCAACAAGGAAAGCAACGAAGCGAAAGAGGGACGGAAACGGAGCCAGGGTGGCTCACACCATCCCCTGGCGCATGCCCACCCCTGGCCGCGCCAGCAGGTGGTGTCGCCACCCCGGAATCTGTCTCCGACCCATTTTCTCCCAGTTCCTTCCATTTGTTGTAAAACTTCGTAATATATAATCCCCAGGATCCCTCGAGGTTCGTATATCGTGTTCTCGTCGTGTTTTCGTTTCGAGCTGTTTCTGCCAGGAACTATTCTTAAAGTTTAGAAGCACAATGGTCTATGCCAAGGATAAGGGAAATGAGCCTATGGAGGATGATCCTCAAGACCCCGGGCAGGAGAAGGAGATCAAGAGTGAAGATGAGGTGGAGGCAAAGAAGAGCCAGCATCCGTGCACCGGCACTACCATTGCAAGCATTGGAGTGTTGGTGAACCCTGCTAAGATCAAAAGGACTACACGGATGTCGACTGGAGGGAAGCCTCCGCGTCACTGTTTGGCTCCATGGCACTTCCTCCACGCACCAAGAATCCCTTCCATACCCTCATCCATGAGCATCAATACCAGAATATGCCCAAGGAGAAACTACCCTCCAATTGGGATTTGCCTCGTTCTAACCATGCAGGAAAAGAAGACTTCAAGGAGGAAGAGTGGGGAAAGAACCGCAAGATTTGGAATTCGCAACCCGACATGATCATGAGCCGTATTGAGAAAAACTCGGAGTTGATTCATAATCTCACCTTTGATATTGAGGACTTGGGGAAATTAATCAAGAGGCTCGTCAAGAGAATACCACCACCACCGAAGGAGTAATTTGTCATCAGGTTTTGGTATCCCCTTGGTTTGTTCCAAGCTTGGGGGAGTGCCGCGGTATCACATCACTATCTTCTATCTTTTTACCTTTTTAGTAGAATCATATCATGAATAGAGAAGTTATCGTGTAGGATGGTTTGCATTGTGGAAGTGTCCCCTATCTCGTTAGATATGTATCCCTTGGTGTGATTTGCCGTTATGGAATATTAATGAGAAGTTCTATCATTTACTCTTTTTCATATCTTATATTAGTTTTCAATTGCTATTATGTGATTGATCTTGGCGTTAGTATTGGTATCACTTTGGGATCATTGAGTTAATTTAGTTGGTTTTGGCAAACCTGGCTCGGTCAGTAGCAACACTATTTTTGTGAGTTGAATGAGAAAGATAAAAAGTACTCTAAAGAAATATAATTTCATCATCTTTCTTTCTTGATTTGCTCAGTATTCTCTAGTTAAGATCTTTTGTGCTTCTAAGGAAGATTGCATGTTTTTTTTATCACTTGTATGTTTGTTTGTTTCCTTCAACTCTTATACTTGCTACCCAGCCTTGCTAGCCAAAAACCTATACTGAGAGGGAATTCTTCTCGTGCATCCAATCCTTAAACCGAAACCTGTGCCATTTGTGTCCACCATACCTACCTATTAGCATTATTGCTATTCCAAGTAAATTCATGTTTTTATCTACCTTCCAAATTATACTTGTTATGTGAAAATTAGTGATTAAAGCTCTCACGAAGTTGATGGCACACCTTACTTTCTTGCATTTAATAATCTTGAATCATAGTGTCCATCTTTGTTGCGTATATGCTTGCGCTTTGTAAGTTGAGGTTAGCAGAACCATGTATCATGGGGAACGCTTTCAACATTGCATTGGTACTTTGTACCTAGTTGATGTCATGTTCTTTTGCTTATGGATCCCGGCGGTGTGAAATAAAAGGGGAACTTGTAAGATCATGGAGTTTGTATGTGTGTTAGAGAGACGCCTGGGCCGCTAGCCTAAGCCATGCCTAATCATGGTGAAAACTTACAGCATAACCATAATGAGCATTCTATGAAGCATCCTCAATAAAACCTATGCAAATAATAAATAAAAAGATCAATGAGATGCTCATTGTCTGTCTGCCTTGTCATTTTGATTATGGGATAGCTCCTGTATCATGTGCAAGGGGTACCCCGTTGGCGGCTCTCTATGATACATACGTACTTACAATGAGAAGAGCTTACTCGTGACTGAAGTTGAGTAGCATGAGGTTCGGTCTTCGTAAGTAAGGGGCATGAGACTTCAATTTATGAGCTTATTCAATCATGCTTGTTATGGTCCTTGTTTTGCACTTTGCTCTTATCTTAGTGTTTATTACTTTGAAAGCTATCATTGAAAACCAGTTATTTGTGAACTCCTGCGAATTGTCAATTATTCTTCGACCCAGAGCTAAGTTTGCCATTACCAATTGTGATTTACTTTATGTATCTTTATTGTGTTTCCTTTACCTATTGCAAGTTAAGTTATATAATGGTGAGTTGTCTGCTATTATGATCTATATATTGATGAATGTAATGCTTCTTGTCCGTATTATTTTATCGACTCCCATAAACCAGAGGTCATGTTTATTGAGCTCAGTTTCGCTTGGGGACAAGCGAAGTCTAAGCTTGGGGGGAGTTCATACGTCCATTTTGCATCACTATTCTATATCATAATTTATTGTTATTCATTGATATATTTAATATTAATAGATGATACTTATGTTATTTCATATGTTTTTGCATGGTTGATGACTTTTAGAGCATGGACCGCTGCAGTCCGGATTCTGATGGAAAAGGGGCTATTTGGAGGCAAAATTTGTGAAGATTAGAAAATCCGGGATAATACATGGAAAATCCTATTTTTCCAGAAGACGAAGATAGCCAGAAGGGGGAGTGGAGATGGGCCACATGGGGCCCACACCACCCCTGGCACGGGCCACCCCAGGTCGCGCCACCAGGTGGTGTGGCTGCCCTGGTCCACCCCCAGCTCTCCCCTCTGGCGTATATTATCCTCCCGAAACCCTAAGACTCTGGGAGTAACCACATAAAGATTTCGCTGCCTCTGCGGGGCGGAAAACACCGAGAGAGAAAGATCTCTCCGATAGACAGAATTCTGCCGGGGGAATTCCTTCCCGGAGAGGGGAGATCGTCGCCATCAACACCACCATCAAGATGGAATTCATCGGGATCATCATCATCACCACCATCATCTCCACTAGCACCATCATCACCACCATCATACCGCTGTAACAATTGGGTTGAATCTTGCATAGTTCTTAGGGGAAACTTTCCTAGTGTTGATTACTCCTTGTAGTTGATGCTATTGAGTGTAACCATTGAATTATTGTTATGTTCAGATTGTTATATATAATTATTTCATCTCTGATCTTGATCCATATGATGTCTTGTGAGTAGTTCATTTAGTTCTTGAGGACATGGGAGAAGTCATGTTGTTAGTAGTGGAATTGCGTTGAGAAAAATTCAATGGTTTGATAATTAAGTTGTGGTGTATTTCTTCTAGTGGTTTCATGTGAACGTCAACTACATGACACTTCACCTATATGGGCCTAGGGGAATGCATTGTGTATTTGGCTACTAATCATAGGGGTTTCCGGAGTGACAGAAACCTGAACCCCCGTTAGGAAACCTTTGCACAAGGGATGTCAGGGTCTTAGAGTTTAAAGTTGTGGTTAAATTTCTATCTTAATTACTTTCTTGTACTTGTGGATGCTTGCAACGGGTTTAATCACAAGTATGTATTAGTCCTAGGAAGGTCGGTACATTAGCACAAGTTCACCCACACAACACTTAGCAAGCTCAAGAAGATCAATCAACTATATGAAGCGAAAGCACTTGACGATATTCCCATGTGTCCTCGAGAACGTTTGTTCATCTTAAGTAATACAACCGGCTTGTCCTTTGCTGAAGAAAGGATTGCGCCACTTGCTGCATTTATTCTTATTGTCTTTTATTTACTCGTACTTTATTTACTTGCATTATAAAAACCCCCTAAAAATCTGTTTACTAAGTATTTGCAGAGAATTCCTGATCCATACCACTAGCCAGCACCTTCTGCTCCTCGTTGGGTTCGACACTCTTACTTATCGAAAATACTACGATACACCCCCTTTAATTATGGGTCATCACTCCTACAAGACCTACCATTAGATCGGCCATTCGCAGTACTTCTTATCTTACCTTTCTCTTGCCACTTATCTCTTACAATACCATGCATACCACCCCTACATAGTGTAGGGATTAACTCATTTGAACATTGACCGTTGGATCAAGACTAGCAAATCCAAACATTGCTAACTATTGGATCTTCTTTTATATTCTTAGCATCTAGAAATATTCTACTGATAGTCTTTAGCGCGATGAACACTAGTATGCATAAACCTCAAAACACACACTTCATTGCTCAGTTTCAGGGTCCTTGTGCTAAATGCATGCATTGACTTGGATGGAATTTTCATTTTTTATGAGGTCCTTGATGTAACTTGTAGTTCCACCGACTGTCTTAACTCTCAGCCATTCGCGGTACTTCTTATCTTATCTTTATCTTGTCTTATCTCTTACAATACCATACCACCATTGTATAGTGTATGAATTAACTTCGAACCTTAACCGCTGGATCAAGACTGGCAAAACCAAACATTACTAACCGTTAGATCTTCTATTTTCCCTTAGCATCGAGAAATATTCTATTGATAGTCTTTAGCACGATGAACGCTAGTATGCACAAACCTCAAAACACACACACTTCATTATTCAGTTTTAGGGTCATTGTTTTAAATGGATGGGCTTGGATGCAATTTTCATTTTTTATGAGGTCCTTGATGTAAGTTGTACTTCCGTCGATCGTGTTAACTGTCAAGCACCTCTCTCCTAAGAGACCTACCATAGTTAAAAGAAAATGCAACTACCCCAATTATCACACAAACTAGAAAAATGGTTTCTTATACGTAATGCCCAAGTTTTTAGTACTAGGATTTTTCAAGCTTCCTAGCAAACTTTGGACACTTTAGTGACTTCTTGTCGATTTAACGAAATTAGGTTAAACTTGAGCTACAAGTAAGCGTGATAGATTGCTCTTGAATTAAATGTATTTTTGTAGGTAGATGGGTTCATCTTATTCTAGTAAACAATGTCGTCGGTGTGAGTTTCTAATTATGAGGAAAGAAAATCCTCATTTTTCCGATTGATGACGAGATGGTTCTTTTATGTAAAGAAAGTGTGAAGAATATGGATCTCAATGCCATATGCCAAGCTTTTATTCATATTAAGTGGACCAACGTGTTTTACTTATGATTCCCATGTTTTATGACTTTTCAAACTCCCTATATAGCTAATTAACTTTGCCCAACTTGAATGACTTCATGCCTATATTTCTCGAAATTTGGTGAAACCTGAACTACAACAACTAAATTATTATAGGTTGCTTCTAAAGAATTACAAAAAACTTTTGGAGGTGTACCCATTGGGGGCTTAGTTTATATATCAGAAACCAACCGAGAATTTTGACAATAGGTTTTTAACTCCTTTCTAATTAAGATTTTGCATCTTGGCAATTTAACGAAAAATTAGATCAAACTTGAACTACAAGTAAGCGCGATAGATTTTTCTTTAATTAAATGTCTCTTTGGAGGTAGTTGGATGCATCTTCTTGTAGTAATCAGTACCACCGGTGTGAGTTTCCATCTATCAGGAAAGAACATTCTCAATTTTTCGAGTGATGATGAGATTATTGTTCGTTTTCGTAAACAAAGTCCGAAGGATATGGACCTGAACGCCACAAGCCAAGCTTTCAAACATATATAGTGTATCGTCGTGTTTTATGAGTTTTCAAACTTATTCCTATATCTAACTTTGCCCACTTGAAAGTGATTTTATGTCGATTTATTGAAATTAGGTCAATTTTGAACTATAAGAAAATTGTAGGTTGTAATGAAAGTTTTACGTTTTTTTGGAGGTAACCATTGGGGGCTGATTTGAGATATCACAAACCACCACCGATAGTTTTTACAACAAGTTCAACTTCTTGCTAAGATTTTGCATCTTGACAATTTAACGAAATTAGATCAAACTTGAGCTACAAGTAAATGCAATAGATTTCTCTTGAATTAATTGTATTTTCAGAGGTAGACGGGTGCATCTTCTTATAGTAAACAATGTCGTCGATGTGATTTTCCAAATATCAGGAAATATCATTCTTAAATTTCCGAGTGATGACGAGATTGTTCCTTTTTGTAAAGACAGTCGGAAGAGTATGGATCTGAATGCCACAAGCCATGTTTTTAGAAATCTTATCTTACCACTATATAGTGTACGAATAACTTTGAATATTGACCGTTGGATCGAGACTCGTGAATCCGAACATTTTCAGCCATTGGATCTTCTTTTCCATTCTAGCATCTAGAAGATTATATTGATAGTCTTGAACACAATGAATGCACTATGCATAAACCTCTCAAAACACACATCTCCATCATACTAGAATCTTCTCCCTCGTTTCTCTAGACCATGTTACCAAAAATTTCAAGTGTTAGGTAGCTAATAATCTTTGACTTCTACACATGATGATACAAAGTAGAAGAACCAAATATACACCCATACTTTATAGATGTTGATCAAATTTATATTTTTTCCACTTTACCTATTATAATTTTATATAGTGATGATATGTCAGACATCTATTATCTGAGCCTCATGTGCAGGGAACGTGCAACTTACTAGTATCTTATCTTATCTTACCACGATATAGTGTACGAATAACTTTGAATGTTGACCGTTGGATCAAGACTCGCGAATCCCTGCATTTCTGGCCGTTGGATCTACTTTTCCATTCTAGCATCTAGAAAATTCTTTTGATAGTCTTCAGCATAATGAATGTTATGCACAAACCTCAAAACACACTTCTCCATCATACTCGAAGCTTCTCCCTTGTTTCTCTAGACCTTGTGATCAAAAATTTCATGTGTTAGGTAGCTAATAATATTTGAATTCTACATGATGATACAAAGTACAAGGACTAAATATACACCCATACTTTATAGATGTTGATCAAATTTATATTTTTTGTGCTTTACCAATTATAATTGTATATAGTGATGATACGTCATACGTCTACTATCTGAGTCTTATGTGCAACTTACTAGTAGCTAATAATCGTTGACTTCTACATGATCTTATCTTATCTTATCTTACCACTATATAGTGTACATATAACTTTGAATGTTGACCGTTGGATCAAGACTCGCGAATCCCAGCATTTCTAGCTGTTGGATCTTCTTTTCCATTCTAGCATCTAGAAGATTCTATTGATAGTCTTCGGCATAATGATGCACAAACCTCAAAATACACTTCTCCATCATACTAGAATCTTCTCCCTTGTTTCTCTAGACCATGTTATCAAAAATTTCATTTGTTAGGTAGCTAATAATCTTTGACTTCTACATGATGATACAAAGCACAAGGATCAAATATACACCCATACTTTATAGATGTTGATCAAATTTATAATTTTTTGTGCTTTACCAACTATAATTTTATATAGTGATAATGTGTCATACGTCTACTATCTGAGTCTCCCGTGCAACTTACTAGTAGCTAATAATCATTGACTTCTACATTATCTTACCACTATATAGTATACAAACAACTTTTTGAATAGTGATCGTTGGATCAAGAGTCGCAATCCCAACATTTCCAGTCGTTGGGTCTTCTTTTTCATTCTAGAATCTTCAATATTCTATTGATAGTCTTCATTACGAACCACTATATAGTGTACGGATAACTTTGAATGTTGAGCGTTGGATCAAGACTCGTGAATCCCAGCATTTCTAGTCGTTGGATCTTCTTTTCCATTCTAGCTTCTAGAAGATTTCATGTGTATAGTAGCTAATAATCTTTGACCTCTACATGATGATACAAAGTACAAGGACCAAATATACACCCATACTTTATACTTCCTCCGTTTGAAAATATAAGATGTTTTAGGTTTGTCAAGAAAATGTATCTAGACATCTTTTAGTGTGTACATTCGGAGTGAACCTATCCGGACCTATTCACTAAAAGACATCTAGATACATTATCTACACAAAGATAAAACATCTTATATTATGAAACGGAGAGAGTAGATGTTGATCAAATTTATAATTTTTTGTGCTTTACCAATTATAATTATATATAGTGATGATATGTCATATGTCTACTATCTGAGTCTCACGTGCAAGGCACGTGCAACTTACTAGTATATATAGTGGACTAGCATGTTGTACTAACGATTCCTATGTTTTATGAGTTTTCAAACTTCTTAGCTAACTCTACCACTTGAATGACTCTATGTAGATTCATCAAAATTAGGTCAAATTTGAACTACAAGTAAATTGTAGGTTGCTTTGAAAGTTTTAAGAAAAAGATTTTGGAGGCACCCATCGGACAGTCAATTAATATACTCCGTATCAGAAACCAAGAGAGTTTTGACAAGAGGTTCAACTTGTTCCTAAGATTTTGCATCTTGACAAACTTGAACTACAAGTAAGCGTAGATACTTGTCTCAAACTAAATGTCTTTTCAGAGTTAATTAATAAAAAAGAAAGTGACGTAATAACTTAGCTAGTTACCATAACATCACACATACCAAGACTAGTAGTATATGATTCTACTCCCTCTGTTCAAAAATATAAGGCGTTTTAGCTTTGTGAAATGAATGTATCTAGACGCCTTTTAGTGTATAGGTTCACTCTAAACTTTTACGAACCCATACACTAAAAGACGTCTAGATACATTTGATTCACAAAGCTAAAACGGCTTATATTTCTAAACGGAGGGAGTATAACCTAATTAATTAGGCATTTGCGTGACACTACACACATGTTGTTACCCACTATGAAGGTACACGTGCAAGTTACTAGTCTAAGTTATTTTTCACTATGTGACTATGCCAAATCAGAACGTAGGTGTACGTACTGTATGCCTTAAAGGCACCTATTCCGCTGCACTTCAAGCTGTTCACAACTTGTGTCGGCTCTCACTGGTCAGACAGATAAAGCCACTAACTTGTTGATTTCGTACTGTATATCATCGATCTTCTTCTGTCACTGATAGAGAATACATTCTTCTGCCGCTTCCAGGCGCGTGCTTTTATGGAGCTACAACCGGTAGCTCAGACGACTACTACTCCTGCACGGCGCTCGAGCAATTGTGACCGTGTGTTCATAATGAATGGGAAGCATTAGACAATAGATTTTCTTTTGGTGGATGGTTGATTTTTTAAGAGATTTTCGACTTTTTTTCTTTATTGAACTGAGGGATGTTCGATTTGGGGTCCGGTATCGGGAGCGTACATGCCGATAGGGGAGTGGACATTGGCGGTGTGGCAGGCAAGATTATTTGAGGTGGCAGCGTGTGGGTGTACAGATGGTGCTGGTAGCCCATTTTGTGAGCATTTTGTTGTTGTACTAACAAGAGTTCGAGAGTAGTAGTATTCGAGTTTTGGTTTCGTAATTACCGGTGGAACCTTTATGTGTTTATTAGTTACAGTAGTAGTATAGTAGTACTTGTTCTAAATGTGCTTGCACAAGATAATGAATGTAGAAGATCCAAGGATTATTACGTTCGGCAAGAGGAGCTCCGAGTATACTCCAAACCGTCTCTCTGCCATGACCATTTATTTGAGAGGACAGTACAGCTCCATCCCGTGCTAGGCTAGCTTATGATGTACTACTCCTAGAAAGGCCTGACCTATTTACTCGATAGGCACCAGGAAACACAGAGAAGAGAGAAAAACCACGCTCGGTAGGCAGTACGATTTCAATCGATTTATTCTAGTATTTTCCTTTGCTCTCCGTCCTCTTCGTCTCCATCTTCTCGCTGATCCCCACTTACCCAACTTTAGCACACACCAACACCGCCAAGCCGCTTTCGAAGCATCTCCATGTTGGGACACGTAGAGATAAACAAAACTTTTTCCCTACGCGGTGATCCCAAGATCCAGCTCAGGTAGAAGGCCACGAGGATTACCACTAGACGCGCAATTGCGGAATTGATGAAGCACATCGCTTGATGTAGTGCAGTCCTCGCGATCCGTTCCGGTTCCACGATCCATGATCCGTTCCTTCTTCATGATCGTCGAAGTGCTGGACGTACAGCACCTCCGCCGGTATCCACAAGTACGAGGAGGAGCGCCGACGATGGACTGCTAGGTCCGGTACGGCGGCGACAGGACGGACTAGGGCTAGGGTTTCCAACACATGGAGTGACCTAACCTTGTGCTCTAAGCACCTGCGCCCTAGCTTATATAGGGAGTGAAAGTGGGCTCCACTCACTTGTGGCCCATTCACTAAGAAGGCCTATATTAGCCACTGCAAGTCTCACTTGCTGACTAAGTCCATGTCTCTATTTGGGTCCAACCCAAATAGGTTTCCTGTTTGGGTCTAACCCAAACTTGCTCCCGCTCTTAAGTGTGTGACCCGACGGGCTCATGGTAACCCGGACATGATTCCGAGTCTCACTCGTGATCGATCAGTTGGTAGCGGCTCCTAGCAGAACGTGCCAACTCCCAAGTACCAATAAGTCATGACGACATACCTTCCAATGCGACTTTCGTCTAAGTCCCTTTTGCCTCACGATATACTTTGTCGGACTATAGGCGAATGATCGTCATCTCTTAAATAGTCTGACTCTCTTTCTCGATCCGAGCTAAGTGATTCATCCGACTAACTCTTAGTCGGCTGCCTTGGTTAACACTTAATCCAAGACGCGCATGGCCATGCTTTCCGAATCATATCTTCCGAGAGGGCCTAGAGAATATCTCTCCGGATGGAGGGGCAAAATCTCGTCTTGGTTATTCACATCACGCAGCTTGATTCTCAGTCGACCCGAACTCCGCCTTTATAACTGCCCAATGACGGAACAACGTTTGACAGAACCTAAGTTGGAGATCCTCAACTCGGATTGTGCAATAACCTCAGGTCTAAGGATTACATTGATTGAGACATGCAAATGACGACTTGTTCGTTGCATCTCAATATGGGTCAGTCCGACTCGCTAAACTCTTTAGTCGAATCCGTGTAAGTCGGAATAGCATCTCCATGCCCATGACAAGTGGAACCTAGTCATCTGCCAACTTTCACATTGGTCTAAGTTGTGTCCGGCACAACCTCATTGACCAAGGACAATTAGTATGAACAACATGAATATGTAGTTCCACAATCAAATCACATATTCGATGATACATATCAGCAGTTCATACATGGACCATAACCTTATGAATACATAGGAATATCATCATTCATGATTGCCTCTAGGGCATATTCCCAACAGTCTCCCACTTGCACTAGAGTCAATCTTCCGACATCACATGTCCAGGCATCTGATGCCCATTTCTCTCATGTGCGCCTCATGGTTCGGCTGTGGAAGTGGCTTTATCAACGGATCTGTAATGTTTGCATCTGTGTGTACCTTGCATAACTTGATATCACCTTGATCCACGAACTGGCGAATAAGGTGGTACCGCATGAGTATATGTTTGTTCTTCTGGTGTTGTCTAGGTTCCTTGGCTTATGCAATAGCACCATTGTTGTCAGAATACACATCTAGCAGATTGGACGAGCCTTGAACCACACCAAGATCCATGAGGAAATTCCTCATCCAAACGGCTTCTTTTGCCGCCTCCGAGGCAGCAATATACTCAGCCTCTGTCGTAGACGCATACACCGTTTCTTGCTTGGAACTTTTCCAGCCCTCCATTTATCACAAACACATATCCGAATTGCGAACGAGAATCATCCGACTCAGTGAGATAACTCGCATCCGTGTAACCCTTTACACTGAGTTCATCCTCACCTCCATAAACCAGGAACATATCCTTTGTCCTTCTCAAGTACTTGAGGATATTTTTAGCCGCTGCCCAGTGGATCTCTCCAGGGTCAGCCTGGTATCTGCTCACAACACTTAGAGCATAGGAAACATCCAGCCTAGTACAAATCATAGCGTACATGATGGATCCGATTACAGAAGCATACGGAATCGCACTCATCCGACTTCGCTCATCAGTTGTCGAAGGACACTGAGTCTTGCTAAGTTTTACGCCATAGGACATCAGTAAGAACCCCTTCTTAGACGATTCCATGTTGAACTTCTTCAACACTCTGTCCAAATATGTACTTTGACTCAATCCAATGAGCCGCCTTGATCTATCTCTATAGTTCTGGATTCCTAGTATGTAAGTCGCTTCACCCAAGTATTTCATCAAAAAACTCCTTTCCAATGATTCCTTGGTCTCTTGCAACATCTGGACATCATTTCCAATCAGTAATATGTCATCCACATATAAGATCAGAAAGTTTACTTTGCTCCCACTAAACTTCTTGTATAAACAAGAATCATGATCGCTCTTAATGAAGCCAAACGATTTGACTGCCTCATCAAAGCAAATGTTCCAACTCCGAGATGCTTGCTTCAACCCATAAATGGATTTCCGAAGTTTGCATACCTTTTCAGCATTAGCCGGATCGACAAAACCCTCGGGCTGTATCATATACACGTCCTCGGTTAAATTTCCATTAAGGAAAGCCGTTTTGACATCCATCTGCCATATCTCATAGTCGAAATAGGCTGCTATAGCTAACATGATCCGAACTGATTTAAGCATCGCTACAGGAGAGAAAGTCTCATCGTAGTCAACTCCTTGAACTTGTCGGAACCCTTTCGCGACAATACGTGCTTTATAGATAGAAACATTTCCATCCATATTAGTTTTCTTCTTAAAGACCCATTTGCAATTGACGGGTCTTGCACCGTCTGGCAAATCAACCAAGTCCCAAACTTGATTTTCATCCATGGACTTTAATTCGGATCTCATGGCTCCAAGCCATGACTCGGAATCAGAACCCACCATCGCTTCCGAATAAGTTGTCGGCTCATCACTGTCCAACAGCATCACATCACGAACACTTCGCAATCTAGCCGATTTTCGTAGTGTCGGTGCAGTTTCCGGCTCAGGTACCACGTCTGGCTCAACCTCTAAGGTACTTGCCGACTTGCTGCTAGCCAGCATCTCTCGAATTTCTTCGAGATGCACCGTACTCCCATTGACTCCCCGACTGAGAAACTCTTTCTCAAGGAAGACATCGTTTCGAGCGACAAACACTTTTCCCTCTTCTCGGTTGTAGAAGTAGTAACCCAAGGTTTCTCTCGGATATCCCACGAAAATACACTTATCCGACATAGCTGTAAGCTTGTCCGACTGAAGTCGCTTGACAAAAGCTTCACAACCCCAAATCTTAAGAAAAGACAAACTCGGTTTCTTGCCAGTCCACTTCTCATGTGGTGTCTTCTCTACTGACTTTGATGGTACTCTGTTTAGTGTGAACGCTGCAGTTTCTAGACAATAACCCCAAAATGATAAAGGCATATCTGTCCGACTCATCATTGATCCTACCATGTCCAACAAGGTGCGATTCCTCGTTTCCGACACACCGTTTCTCTGCGGCGTTCCTAGAGGAATGAGCTGGGGAACTATTCCACAACTCTTTAGATGGTCATCAAACTCATGGCTCATGTACTCACCTCCTCGGTCCGACCGAAGAAACTTTATTTTCTTGCCAAGTTGATTTTGTACCTCATTTTGGTATTCCTTGAACTTTTCAAAGGCTTCCGACTTATGTTTCATCAAGTAGATATATCCATATCTACTCAAATCATCAGTGAAGGTAATCAAGTACTCATAACCACCTCTAGCTGTCGTGCTCATTGGGCCACATACATCACTATGTACTAGTCCCAATAAGTCAGACGCCCTTTCACAACTTTTTGTAAAAGGTGTCTTGGTCATCTTGCCGAGAAGGCAGGATTCGCATGTCTCGAACGACTCCAAGTCGAACAAAGTTAGGAGTCCATCACCATGGAGCTTCTTCATGCGTTTCCAACTTATGTGACCAAGCCGACAATGCCAAAAGTAAGTCATATTCAGATCATTTGGTTTTAACCTTTTCACATTTAAATTATAGACAGATTCACCCTCAAGATTCAAAATAAATAACCCGTCCCTGACGGGCACAAAGCCATGAAACATATCATTCAAATATAAAGAACAACCATTATTCTTAATATTCGACTCATAGCCCTGTCTCATCAAACATGAGGCAGAAATGATGTTTCGACTAAGCACTGGAACATAATAACAATTATTTAGCTCCATTAAGAATCCAGAAGGTAAATGAAGTTGCATTGTGCCGACTTCCAACGCAGCGAATCTCGCTTTGTTTCCGACTCTAATGTCAACCTCGCCTCTTGCCATGCTCCTAGTTCTTACCAGTCCCTGCAACGAGTTGCGGATGTGAATGACTGATCCGGTATCATATACCCAACAACTACCAGGTGCATCAGCAAGATAAATGTCTATAACATTGCAAACAAGCGTACCTGAGCCGGAAGTCACACCTCCGCTCTTGGCTTTATCAGCCAAATACTTGCTGCAATTCCTCTTCCAGTGGCCATCCGACTTACAGTAGAAGCAAGTGGATCCGGCTGCAGGAGATGGCTTAGTCCCTGAGGAAGCGCTTTGGACTGGGTCCTCCGCCTTACCTCCTGACTTTGCCTTCTTCTTCTTAGTCCAAGAACTCTTCTTGAACTTAGCCTTGTTTTGTACCATCAACACTTGACTGGCACCTTTCTTGAGATCCGCCTCAGCCTGCTTGAGCATCCCATGTAATTCAGTGAGCTTCTTATCCATACCATGCATGTGGTAGTTCGATATGAACTGGCCATACGCACTAGGAAGAGAGTTCAGAATTATGTCCGTAGCGAACTCTTCGCTAATGGGGTAGCCAAGCCTTTCCAGAGACTGCACGTAACCAACCATCTTGATCACATGCGGACTCAGTGGATCGCCATCCTTAAACTTGCAGCTCAACAAAGCCTGAGAGACTTGATACCTCTCAGTCTTTGCCTGAGCCTGGAACATACTTTTGATTCTTTCGATCATATCGTAGGCCTCAACATTCTCAAACTGGTGTTGCAAGTCCGGTTCCATGTGAGCAAGCATAAGACACCTAATCTCCGTGGATTCATCACAAATCCGACGGTAGGCATTGGTGGCTGCGACAGTCGCATTCTCATCCGGCTCAGCTAGAAGTGGGTTGTCTAGGACACGATCCCTTTTTTCTTGTTTGAGAACAATTCTCAGATTACGATACCAGTTGGTGAAATTTGTTCCATTCAGCTTATCTTTCTCTAAGATGGTTCTCAAAGCAAAACTGGAAATCTGAGGAAGACTGCTAGGTGCCATTGATCTACAACAGAAAATATGCAAAACACTTAAGACATGTATCCATGAAAGAGCAAGCATATTAAACACTTTAATATTTATGCTCCCACTAGAACCAACATCCCTCCGATGGTTACTTAGTGATTCAGGACCCTAAATAAGCAAGTCGACTAGTGAGCTTTAGCATCACCGCTTGCCGTCAAGTGATCTAGGTAGACAACTCCATGTCAATCGTATCTCATACGACTCCTGTTGGATGGGTGGCATCACATGCCCCGGCTCCCATCCGATTTTTCCTCAAGTCCCACAACCGTTGTGATAGACCTGTCTAGATTACTAAGTGCTTCTGCTGTAAGAGTCCGACTCGAACCCACCTAGTCAGAAAGAATTGATAGCACCTCAATTTTATGAGCCCACTACCAAAAATGTCCGACTTGTGATGGTGCAGCACTTGGCGGGGAAACCGACTCGACCTTCTTTGAGGGATTATATTCTACCAACTATCTAATAGAGGTAAAATAGAGACATGACAATAACACAAAATAAAGCAATTATAATGTGAAATGGTATGGCTCTTTTCATGGCGATCTCCTTCTCCATAAAGCCTGTAATCCGACTCGTGTCAACTCTTGTCATGTGCCGCCTTACACCATGTAGCCGACTTGTACACCGACTTGCATGCCATCCGGATTCTCCAAACAACTACACTAGCTAGTAATCAAAATTAGATAGAGAATCTGACATGCAGGCCATTATACAATAAGATGACAGCACCTAGACTCTAGCCGGCTGAGAAAAACGGTGATACACAGATCACATATGGATTACACACATCACATGCACATAATTCATACCATTCACAACATCATCCTGCAAAAGCAAGTTATGCATAGATACGATATCTACCGGTGTTGTGAAATTCGCAATGACATCTAAGGTGCTACGATAGGGCGAAGCCGGCGGTCCAATCAACTTTGTACAAAACCGATCTATCTCATAGATCGACCACCAAAACTGCAATTAGATCCAATCTAACGCCAACCGCATATCACATATGCGCGATCTCGAGCCTAAAACCAGAAGCTAACGCTCTGATACCACCGTTGGGCCACGTAGAGATAAACAAATTTTTTTTTCCTACGCAGTGATCCCAAGATCCAGCTCAGGTAGAAGGCCACGAGGATTACCACTAGACGCACAGTTGCGGAATTGATGAAGCACGTCGCTTGATGCAGCGCAGTCCACACGATCCGTTCCGGTTCCGCGATCCACGATCAGTTCCTTCTTCACGATTGTCGAAGTGCTAGACGTACAGCACCTCCGCCGGCATCCACACGTACGAGGAGGAGTGCCGGCGATATACTTCTAGGTCCGGTACGGCGGCGACAGGACGGACTGGGCTAGGGTTTCCAACACATGGAGTGACCTAACCTTGTGCTCTAAGCACCTGCGCCCCAGCTTATATAGGGAGTTAAAGTGCGCTCCACTCACTTGTGGCCCATTCACTAAGAAGGCCTATATTAGCCACTGCAAGTCTCACTTGCTGACTAAGTCCATGTCTCAATTTGGGTCCAACCCAAATAGGTTTTCTGTTTGGGTCTAACCCAAACTTGCCCCCGCTCTTAAGTGTGTGACCCGACAGGCTCATGGTAACCTGGACACGATTCTGAGTCTCACTCGTGATCGATCAGTTGGTAGCGGCTCCTAGCAGAACGTGCCAACTCCCAAGTACCAATAAGTCATGACGACATACCTTCCAATGCGACTTTCGTCTAAGTCCCTTTTGCCTCACAATATACTTTGTCGGACTATAGGCGAATGATCGTCATCCCTTAAATAGTCCGACTCTCTTTCTCGATCCAAGATAAGTGATTCATCCAACTAACTCTTAGTCGGCTGCCTCGGTTAACACTTAATCCGAGACGCGCATGGCCATGCTTTCCGAATCATATCTTCCGAGAGGGCCCAGAGAATATCTCTCCGGATGGAGGGGCAAAATCCCGTCTTGGTTATTCACATCACGCAACTTGATTCTCAGTCGAACCGAACTCTGCCTTTATAACTGCCCAATGACGGAACAGCGTTTGACAGAACCTAAGTCGGAGATCCTCAACTCGGATTGTGCAATAACCTCAGGTCTAAGGATTACATTGATTGAGACATGCAAATGACGACTTGTTCGTTGCATCTCAATATGGGTCAGTCTAACTCGCTAAACTCTTTAGTCGAATCCGTGTAAGTCGGAATAGCATCTCCATGCCCATGACAAGTGGAACCTAGTCATCTGCGGACTTTCACATTGGTATAAGTTGTGTGTCCGGCACAACCTCAATGACCAAGGACAATTAGTATGAACAACATGAATATTTAGTTCCACAATCAAATCACATATTCGATGATACATATCAGCAGTTCATACATGGACCATAACCTTATGAATACACAGGAATATCATCATTCATGATTGCCTCTAGGGCATATTCCCAACACTCCGTAGCCCAGTTCGATAGACACAGTAGATTTAGCAGAGAGAAAGAAGGCACGCTTGGTTTTATTTCACTCTATATTTCTCTTTGCCTCGATCTCCATCCTCACTTCACCTCCAGCGTCTCGGCGATGGCCATTACCACTCCAACACCAATACAGGCATGCGCCAACACTGCCATGCTGCTTTAGGATCAGCTCCAGCGCCTTGTTTGATAGACTGTTTTCCATCTCGCCCTGCCATTTGCTCTCTCCTCCAAAACCCCCAATCAAAACCAAACGCCATCGCCCCCACCTGCTCGAGCTATTCCTTGCGATGACCCAATTGATCGATAACAATGACACTTCTAGGGTGTTTTCCGATGGTCCCCTTGAAGAAATCTCTGCTAGATGCGATGTCATCATCGCCGCGAGCCTCGTCGCCTGCTGCCAATGTTATCTTTACTCAGCAACACATAGTGCATCCTTGTCGATATCTCATCAGTTTGGTCTCCCCTGTGTTCTTCACTCTCACTCAACTAGGGCATCCTGTGAGTACAATGTCTTCTACCGCAACAATCGCATGAAGCAGTTCTACAGGGAAGCTACTATTGTGGCAGGGGCAAGCAGAAGCCACAAAAGAAGTTCGGGTGGACCTTGTGCGAGCCGACGCCACTGGACATGTCCTCCTCTGATTCTGTGATGCCAGATTGTCAGGGTAAGAAGTGGGCAGGCGCCCATGGAGATTGGATCGCCATTGCTGGCCTTGCCTAGAAATGGGAGCTTGTGAATGTGTTCACTCATCGCCGGATTCCTCTACCAGCGATCTTCGATTTTGAAGCCACACCCGAGATACTTAAGTTTACCGCAGCTGGTCAGCCTACTAATCTACTGAAGATAGCCATTTGCCGAGTTCCCGCAGCTACCGGGAACTATAAGGATTTCTCTGTCCTGGCCATCTTCGACACGGTAATTGCCTTCCTTGATGGTTCTCATGGTATGTGGATGGTTCTTGAACCAGTTCAACATGTTTAGCTACCGCGATGCAATTATCCACAAGGGAGTTGTCTATGTTGTAACTCAGATTGGCAATGTTTATGCATGGGATCCTCGGGCATGGGGTAAAATTTCCATCCTTAAATTTTCAAGATTCATTATTCAAATTTTGCTCAGCTGACCTTTGAATGTGCTTCCCTAGGAAGGTCATGTGCGTCTTCCAGGGCCACCTAAATTAGACTGTAATCGTGAGTACAGTCCAGATCTGTGGTGGTTAGCAAGCTCTCCTGATGGTGGTGGCCTTATTCTGATCAATACTGTGGACATTAGTGTTAGGCGGTATGACACTACTTATGGTGGTTATCATGTGGCTAAAAATGTTGGTTATCATCAGGGCCGCAATATTCACACCTATTCTACTAGGTTTTGCTGCCATGTATTCTCGATTGACACTCGGTTTTAGACCTTGGAGCATTTTCTATCTTCCTTGGATTGAACTATCCGATTACCATTCCAATTGGCACGGCAGGACTTTGCCCTAGATATCTAACAAGGAGCAACTATGTATACACCTCGCCGCATGCAGTTAGTATCGGTGGATTTAATATTTGTGTTTTGGGAGGAATATTCCTTCTTTCCTGTTAGCAAACAGGGAAAAGTAGATCACTGCTTCTTATAGGGCCACGAAACAGGCCTTAACTGGGCCGTAATTGATCTTGGCTTGGTATGCCAAAGTAGGCTGAGACGCCCTAGGATGATAGTCGCAAATGTTTATGCCGATATTCTAGAAAAAAGAGTTAATGCACACCCTTCCAAAAAATAAAAATTGTTTACGCAGACCCCATATTGTCTCTGATACATGACATACTTTTGGCGCTACCATGAAATTACTTGTTCAATACAGTATGTATCATTACTCATTCTTCTGTATGTGAAATGAACAAGTCAAGATCTGATGTGACATGAATAAGTCAAGCTCTGTATTGTCTGTGCTAGTGTACAAACTAGTTGTCTTATAATGTTCGAAATTGTGAACTAAATGTGCGAATTCTGAGCCTTTTTGCATGACGACAATGCCACATGCTGGCGCTAATTGCGGCATGTACTAATTTTATCGTACGGAAGCATACAACTTCGAGTGATCAGTTTAAGATGGTGCTTATCTGAGTTCTCTGCGGCTGGGCAAGTCAAGGCCACCGTGTGTCTATCGCCAACAGTTTATATGGCATGATTACAAGGTTTTGAGTACATCAAATCGATTGGGCACTTAGGCCGATTCAAAGCCACCTAAACCATCTCGAAATATATCCTTTGGTAAAAATATGATTGCGCGTTGTAAGACTTGATATGCCACGATTTTATGTCAATCAGTCAAACTCCCTCTAGTACTTTCCATGTTCGAATCCTACACTTCCCAAGTTCCTCTCTATGTTCGCTATGTATAATAAGGCGCAATATCGGTCACTTTTCTCCATTTCCAACTACATTCTTTTGGATTCAGCGTAGGTACGGCCAGGTCAGGTGGACCATCGACCTTCAGTACAATATATTTTTACTACTCAGCCTATGAAACCGAATATTTCAACCCCACTTCGGACAAACAACTTCCCACATTCTTGTTTCAAAAAAACCCTTAATTAGCCTTTCGTGGTGAGCAGAGTATATATATTTTTAGGGTACCAACTGCATTTTTTTAGGATGGGGTACGAACTGCATTGAATTTTAACTAAGGACCTAGCGAAAAGATTGCACATTTGACCCAACACTGGCCCAAAACCTTGCAAATCTAGCCTGCCGGGTCAGGTGGACTGCCGACCCCCCGACATATTGAGTACATTGAATTTTTAGTGAGGAGGTTATTAGAAAATAGTACTACATTCTACCCAACTGTGGCCCAAAACCTTGGTAATTTATCCTTCCAGGTTCAAGTTGGCCGTGGGCCAACAACCTCAACACATTGTTACTTGGTTTTTTAAGCATGAACAACACTGAAGAAGTTTCGGCAAGGAGCCCACAATAAGAAGCCCATTGATTCACAAGATTGGACCCAAATTATTTTTTGTCTCCCAAAATTGTCTTAATTTAGTATTTCCATGCCATTCTGATAAAGTATAGGACAAGCTTCTCCTACCCATGTTGTATTTGTACAGAGAATTTAGCATTTTTTATGGCAAGTCGTCAGGGTCGCTGCCTTTTCATTTTAAGTGTTTTCAACATTTCTAAATGTAATCTTTTCCAATAGTGGCATAGATGGTTCTAGCGTAGTGGAAGCACATGCGGTTCCCATTTGTTGAAGTCTTGAGTTAGATTCCTAGTTTTTTTAATATAAATATATAATATATAGTATAATCTCTATCGTTCTTTTACATTTTTTCTAGCATACACACGTTTCTTACAAAGAGAAGGCTAACATAAGGGATCAAACAACGTTGCCAAGGTCAAAACAGCGGAGTCCATCATACACACTTTGCATTTGTAGAGACGCTGACATGTTGGACCCAGCAGAGACCTTATACAGATGTCGCATCAAGCAATCAATATTTCATTTACAAAGATGCTGATATGTGGGGCCCAGCAGTGCGACCTTATACAGATGTTGCATCGAGCAATGTTGCCAGTTCAAAACAGGGAGGCGCAAGCGAGAAAAAAGTTCAGCATGCACACGTTTCTTGTAATGAGAGGCTGAAATGGGGGACCCAGCAGCGTGAGCAAACGGTAGATTTGTTGAGCAACACTATCTCGTTCGGAATAGGGTAGCGCTAGAGAAGGAAAAAATTCATCATACCCACGATTCTTCTAATGTGAGGCTGACATAAGGGAGCCACCAGCCTGAATAAACGGCTGCTGCACTGAGAAACGCTATCAAGTTCGGAACATGTTTCTTCTAATGAGAGGATGACATGTGGATCCCAGCAGCGTGATTAAACGGTAGATGCATCGAACATCGCTATCAAGTTCAGAACAGGGTAGCGCGAGCCAAGGAAAAAATTTCCATCATACACACGTTTCTTCTAATGAGAGGACACCATGTGGGGCTCAGGAGGTTGGTTAAACGGTAGATGCATCGAGAAGTGCTATCAACTTCGGAATGGGGTAGCCAGGGCAGGAAAAAATTCCAGCATACACACATTTCTTCTAATGACAGGATGACATGTGGGTCCTAGGACGTTGATTAAACGTTATATGCATCGAGCAGCGCTATCAACTTCGGAACAGGGTAGCACGAGCGAAGGAAAAAAATTCCATCATACACACGATCCTTCTAATGGGAGGCTGACATGTGGGCCCTAGCAGCCTGACTAAACGTCAGACGCATCGAGCAACGTTATCGAGTTCAAATCAGGGAGGCGCGACCAAAAAGTATGGTCTGCTAGAGACACTGACGTTCGGGACCCACACGCCTCGAAGGACTTCGGCGAGTCAACATCGCGCGAGGAAATGGAAATCTTGCTTCTGCCACGCGCTAGCTGAGCTTCCTCCATATTTTTAGCAGATCCGTCGTAGTAGAGGGCCACGAAACCGGAAAAAAAAGTTTTCCATCGGCCACGGCCGAGCCGAGAATTTCGTCGCGGAAGACGCGCCTTCTACGACGACCGTCAGGCCAAGTCGTTGTGGAAGGAAACTTTTCTTGTAGTGACAAAATAGGGAAAGAAATCACGGATTTGGAATAGTTCTGCCGCGTAACGACCAACTATACGGGCGCGACTCGTATAGCTCCGGCTGTATAGTTTGATCTAGGGTAGATATTTCCAAATATCTCGAGTCCAGGTCGATTAAATCACGACTCGGAACTGAAATTAACGTTTTTTAGATGAATAAACGAATAGACAAACGAAAAGTGTCTAAGAGTTTAACGACCAACTATACAACCGGAATTTTGGTTTTGGTCGTATAGTTGCGACCGTATAGATACAAACACCAAAAATCAAAAGTGTCTAAGACTTTAACGACCAACTATACG
This sequence comes from Avena eriantha, assembly GCA_910589775.1. Classification (NCBI taxonomy): domain Eukaryota; kingdom Viridiplantae; phylum Streptophyta; class Magnoliopsida; order Poales; family Poaceae; genus Avena; species Avena eriantha. Next base: position 109,375,362 of record OU342745.1, read on the forward strand.
GCCGGAATTTTGGCTCCGGTCATATAGTTGCGACCGTATAGTCTCAGATAACGAAAACAATTTCACAAAGATGATACAGAGAGTTTAACGACCAACTATACGGTGGGAGCTCCCTCTCCGGTCGTATAGTTCCGCCCGTATAGTTGGTAAAAACCCAAGGAATTCAAAGGCGAAAAATTTAGAAATAAAATTTGTGAAAACAAATCACTTATTTGGGTAAGAACACTTACCTTGCACTTACCATTTTCTTATTCGGGGATGAAAATTTCCTCCAACAACAAAGACTTCTTCTCTCTTGAAGGAATTGACCTTGGTTCATTGAATAATTCTTGTAAAAGAAAATCACCTGAACTAAAGTTCCTCTCAATAAGATTGGTGTCTTGCTGGGCAAACATGGACACTGCATTTAACATCTTTATTTCCTGCCTCTACATAATCTGCAACTCAAATTCTTGAAGTGAGAGAATCCAACGAATCAGTCTTGGCTTATGTTCTTTCCTCTCAAGGAGTTCTTTTAAACCATCACGATCCGTATGAACTCTTACCTTTGCATCAACTATGTAAGAACAAAATTTATCACAAGAGAAAAATACAGCAAACAGTTCCTTCTCTTCCTTAGGGTAATTCTTCTGAGCACCATTTAGAGTTCTACTAACAAGATGTATTATATTAAATCTACGACAAATATGTTGTCCCAGAGTTACTCCTACAACATCATCACTATATTCACATATTAATTCAAAGGTTCTATCCCAGATAGGTGGTTTAATAATGGGAGCACGAGATAAAGCATTTTTAAGTTTATCAAAGGCATCAAGACATTTATCATCAAAATTAAATCTTACTCCCTTTTGCAGGAGGTTAGTCAAAGGTTTAGATATTCTAGCGAAATTTCTAATGAACCTTCTATAAAAACCCACATGACCAAGGAAACTTCTTATACCTTTAATATCCCTAGGTTGTGACATTCTATCTATTGCCTCAACCTTAGCTCTATCAACTTCAATTCCCTTGCCTGATACCTTATGTCCAAGGACTATACCTTCTTTGACCATAAAATGGCATTTCTCACAGTTTAGAACAAGATTAGTTTCTTCGCAATGCTGCAAAACTCTTTTGAGATTATCCAAGCAACTAGTAAACGAAGTTCCATAGACAGAAAAGTCATCCATAAATACTTCCATTATAAGTTCTATGAAATCCACAAAAATAGCAATCATGCATCTTTGAAAAGTAGTCGGCGCATTACATAAACCAAAAGGCATACGTCGGTAAGCATGTAAACAATAAGGACTGATGAAAGTTGTTTTAAGTTGGTCATCAAGATGAAAAACTATTTGAGAAAAACCATAGTATCCGTCCAAATAACAAAAATGAGAATGGTTTGCTAACCTCTCTAAAGTTTGATCTATGAACGGTAAAGGATAGTGATCTTTTCTAGTTTCTTTATTTAATTTTCTAAAGTCTATGCAAATGCTATGCCCAACAATAGTTCTAGTAGGTATCAATTCATTATTTTCATTAGGAACAATAGTGAAACCGCCCTTCTTAGGAACACAGTGAACATGACTTACCCATTCACTTTCTTTAACATGATAGATTATACCTGCGTCCAGTAGGCGTACAATTTCTTTTCTGACCACTTCTTTCATTTCAGGCTTCAATCTTCTATTAAATTCCGCAACTAGTTTAGCACCTTCCTCCATAAATATTCGATGGATGACTATCATGGGACTGAAGCCCTTCAAGTCATCCATTGAGTATCCAAAGGCCTTGCGATGTTCCTTAAGTATCTCCATAAGTTCTTCTTCTTCTTTTCCTGAAAGTTTAGCACTGATTATAATAGGAAATTTATTTGTATTGTCTAGAAACTTGTATTTGAGATTATCTGGTAGAGTCTTCAACTCAGGGGGTGGTAGTTCCTTGTTCCCTCTCTTTTCTGGTTCTTCAAAAGCCTCATTAGTTGGAGGTCCAATGATGGGAAGTGAATCGAATTCATCTTCTAGTTCTTCCAAGGACTTGTCCTCCATAACTATTTCTTCATAATTTGGATATTGATTTATTTCTTCTTCTTGATTACTAAAGAAAAGTGCCGCCATTTCCTCAATAGTTCTCTCTTCCTCTTCTTCTTGTATTTGTGGAGGCCTGTCTTTAAATTTGGAAAAATTGGAATTTATTTTCCGTTCCCCCAAGCTTAAGAGACACAATCTCTTTGAAATTAACATAGGCACCTATATCACCCAAAAAGTTTCTTCCAAATATAATAGGGCAAAGAGTGTCAGCTGGCATATCAACAACTACAAAATCGATAGGAAAGTCTTTATTGCCAATTGTGATAGTTGCATCTTCAACTACTCCCATTGGAATTCTAAGATTTTATTGGCTAGCATAATTGTCATATCAGTATTTTCAATTGTAGCCGGTTCTATTTGTTCTTTTATTTCTAAGTATAAATCATAAGATATAACATTAACTTCGGTGCCGAGATCACATAAACCATAATGCGAGGTTTCTTCAAATATGCAGGTAAGGATAGGGTTACCCACATCTTTTACCTTTGTTTTTCCTTCAACCAATACGGAAGTCTCTTCATCAAGTTCAACTATATTACAATGTGCGTACATAGCCATAATTGCTTCCTTAGATACCTCTTCATCTTTGGTTTCTTCCAGATGTTCCACGACTTCTGGCATACTTTCTTCTTCTGCTTTGACCTATTCATATTCAAGAATATGCTTTTGTGAAGTGTTAGGAAAAGGCATCTCATTTATTGGTTCTAAGGAGGCCAGTGTAACTTTATCCTCTCTTTACTTCTCAAGTTCGGGTGGTGGATCATAGTTGACCGGACCTTCTTTTGGAGATTTGATATGTTCTGTAAAAGCTTTAACAATTTGCAACACAAGATATGAATCCAAGTAAAGTTCTTTAGATAATTCTTTAACATGGCCATTCTTATTATAGTCATGAATACAATCATGTTCTATTTCTATGCCTCCTTCACTTCCTAGATCAAAATTCCATGAAACTCTATGATCATGAATTCTATTAAGTAAAGCCCAACCTTCAGGTATAGGAAGATTCATAAAGGCTCCTTCAACGAAAGAGTCTAGTTCAATTTTATTAGGTTCAATTAAACCGCCATAAAAGATATACAATAAATACCATTCAGGTAAATCATGACGCGGACATAGTCGTAGTAAATCTTTAAATCTGAAATAAGCTCTTACTAGTCCTTCATTAGAACGATTTTTCCAAGTCATTATAAGACGCCTGATTCCAAAAGATTTTGACAATGGATAACATTTTCCTAGAAATTCACAGGCTAGATTATCCTAAGTAGTAGTGGCTTCAGGTGGTAGAGATCTATACCATGAGAGATTTGTACTAGTCAAAGTTTGGCTAAAAAGTTTAACCCTTACCTCATCAGCGGTATATCCCATAAATAGAAAAGTGCCACATATATATTTGAAACATGCAATATGCTCATATGGGTCAGGATCTTCTTCATCTCCAGTAAATTGCTCTTGTGTAAAATACCAAGTAGTAGAGTATTTATTTCAAACCCCCTTGCCTTCTCATTGGAGTTGTCTCTTTTGTAAATATCATAGGGCTTCCCAAAGCAGTTGAGTGGGTTTAGCACTAGTCATATGCTTAAACTCCATCATGTTGGTGGAAACCTGTAACTCAAAACAAAATTTAGCAAGACAAAAATAAATAAGCAAAAACTAAAATACCTACAACGCTTAGCTCCCTAGCAACGGCGTAAGAAAATAGCTTGATGACTGCAAGTGCTCAGATCATTTGTAGCTAGTTTCAAAATAAAGATATCCATCCCACAGGGAGCAGGAGTCTGAAGTCTAATACCTCTTGAAATAAATATTACGATAGAAATGCTAGATAAAATTCTAAGTGACAAGATAAAATGCGAGTATTGTGTAAAAATGTGTTTTTGGGTTTTAGGTATAAGAGCAATAACAAACTAAAGTAAAATAACTGAATAGAGAAAGTATGTATCGTGTATGTAAGAAAGATTGGAACTGCAATAGGGAAAAAGCGGTCTCAGGGAGTAGCAGATACACCACTAGTATTATAAGGATCTAAGATAAAGATTATCATCATGAACATTCTCAACTATGTATGTGTGGGAGGAAATCCATATTTGGATAAATAGGCAGCAACCGTTGCTCACATCATCCTCATAACCACATCGGTTAGTAATCGACATCAATCGAATTACTGCGCTATTAAGGGACGTAATCCCGTAGGACGTATCCCATGGCATGGATAGTGTTCCGTGAGTTTCCTCGGTTTCCCAAGTTGATACGTAAGGGGTGCCAACAGCTTTATAGTCACTATAAGTGTTAGCACGCTTGTATCTACCAACTAGTAGTTCCCTCCATCAAGTCCTCATGAGAGGCAAATATTGAGAGTTCGACTTCTCTCAACATCAAGATGTAGAAAATCTAACACATGGTCACATCGATGAATATCATAATAGACTTTATCTTATTTCAATCTCATACTAGGGTTTCTCCATCTCCCCAAGACATAGAGATCTACTCAGACATGGAGGCAATCAACATCATGGCAATAGTCTTGGAAACAATCATAGATGAATAGTACTTGTATAAATCCACAACGAGTACGGGAATTACAACAAGATCTAGACAAGATGTAGATGGGATAGATGGAGATGGTGGTGATGCAGCGGTGAATGATGAAGATCGATGCCTTAGCCTCCCGGATCTGCGCAGGGCGAAGATGGATCCCCAGTGGATGAGTTCCCCCTCTATATGCCTTCTGGAGGTGACGTTTCTATGATTTCTGGGTGTTCTGTATATTGTTTCCCCGAACCAGTTGCACGGGGTGAAACTATTTGAGGAGGCGGAGGCAGAGCCAACTATATGGCCGGAAAATTTGCTCCTGTCGTATAGTTGGTCGTTGAACCTTCTGCCTCCTTTGTTCGCTTCTGGTTTTCTTCTGGTATTATTAATATTTCCCAAATAAGCAATTTACGTTGTTTTGACTCCTTTTCTCCACTGTATAACTACTCCAAATATTGTATCCACTGGGTCCATCATCTGTCCTGATCCTGGTAAAAACAGACATAAAATGTGGGAGCCATTTTTTCTTTTCTTTTTCTCCTTTTTCTAGCCATTTTTTCTTTTCTTTTTCTCCTTTTTTCTTTGTCCTTTTAGCTAGCCTGTTCTTTTACCCAATCGGCCTCCATCCCTCTTCTCTCCTGGTGGGCATTTGGCTCATCAGGAGTAGCCGTAGTGGGCGAAGGAGCCGGGGCGCGAGGTGCGTGCTGTGGCTGGCCACGGGAGGGCGGCCGGGTCAGGGTGGCACAGGTGTGACCAACTGGTGGAGCCGGCAGGGCGTGCGCTTGCAGCCGAACGAGGGCACAACTATGCAGCGACGGCCTGGACGCGAAGCGGTAGAGGCGCGCAAGGGTGCACATCCGGGCAGCAGAGGGCGGGTGCAGTGGTAGAGATGCGGCAGGGTGGCAAGCCAGAGAGGAGCAGGGTCTGGGTCTGCGCGGTTGGGCGCAGCTGGCGGGGCGAGGATGATTGGGAAGATGAATGGGGTGCACGGGGGAGGTAAGCTAAGCGCAGGCGGGAGCAGCTAGGCACGGAACGTGATAGCGGAGGGCACAAGGGGTTCGGGGGAAGGACGCCTGAGCAAACAGAGGTTGGGGATAGAGGCGCGTGCTGGCACGTGGTTGACTTGGGAGTAATCCCCGGTCAACGGCACCAGAAGATAGCTAGTTGGCCCAAATATATCGAGCTCATTGGGGAACCCCAAGAGGAAGATATGATGAGCACAGCAGCAAGTTTTTCCCTCAGTGATGAAACCAAGGTTATCGAACCAGTAGGAGCAAGGAAACACCTCCTAGGTGTTGTTTCCAACTTGGAGTCCTGCACAACACAACCACAAAACTTTGCCCCCAACTTACAGTGAGGTTGTCAATCTCACCGGTTTTGCTGAAAACAAAGGATTAAGCGTATCGTGTGGAAGAAAATAATAATTTGCAGAAAGTAAACAGAAAACAGTAAACAATTGTGGATTGATGGTAAAAGAAAGGACTGGGGTCCATAGTTCACTAGTGGTGAGTCTCCTTAAGATAGATGACATGTTGGGTGAACAAATTACAGCGGGGCAATTGACAAACATCGAGAAAGCACACATGCATATACTAATCATCTTTACTCCTTTGAGATTTGATTGGGCATTACAACATTATACATAGATCATAATCCAAGTGCATCTATGACTAATAATACACCTTCAGGTTATCATCCGAACAAAAACGAAAACAAAGACGCTCCAAGAACAACACAACTATGCATGAAACAATAAAAATGAAGTGTTTGCAAGGAACCTGAGATTTTTATTGATGAAGAAGGGGATGCCTTGGGCATCCCCAAGCTTTGACGCTTGTACTTCTTGGATATTTCTTGGGTGATATGCGTGGCAACCCCAAGCATGAGCTTTAGTCCATTCTTCATCTCATTACATCATTCTTTCCATACACCTGAATTTTTTCCTTCATACAAAACTTCACACAATCTTTATTAGCAACATTAGTGCACTCAGGATAATAAATCTTTGGGTTCAGTTCCAACACCAATAAAACTTCCACTAAAACACAAGCTACTGCAGAACTTCCCTCAAAAAGCTCAATTCCCCAAAAAGAACTCAAAAAGGAGTCAACAAGAAGCAAACGCAAATAATGGTAGAAATCTGTCAAAACAGACCAGCAGGTAATAACCAATTTTTTCGAAGACCTTCTGTTGCTAACATCAAACTAAAGAAAGCTAGATAACAACCTGGGGCAGAAGCACAAAAAATCACAGCTCAAACCGACGTACCGAGATTTTACACGATTTTTTACAGTAAGCACAAAAATCTATTTTGGGACAGCAACTTTCCCAAGCATTACTTCTCTCTAATTAGAGGTTACTCTTGGCACAAAAAGCAAAATAAAAAGGATAAGGAGTGGTTATTACAGAAGTAATAACTTCCAAGACTCATCTAAAACTTTTGGGTTATCTCCCAATAAGTACTTTTCTTTAACGCCTTTAAGTTAGGCATAGGAAGCAAGAAAGGAATCAAGTATTCTCAAATGAAGAAGCATTAAGAGAAAATTTTGTTTTCATAGGAGAAGCAGAAGGGATCTTCTCTCTCTTCTTGGGGAAGTGTTCTATACCTTTCTTGAGTGGGAGTTGATATTTAATGGTGCCTTCTTTCATATCAATAATGGCACCAATAGTTCTAAGAAAAGGTCTTCCCAAAGTAATAGGACAAGAAGCATTGCATTCAACATCCAAAACATAGAAATCAATGGGGACATAGGCATTGTTACCCATAATAAGAACATCATTAACACTACCCATGAGTTTCTTTTTAACATTATCATCAAGTGGGACATTTAAATAACAATCTTCAAGTGGTGGCAAATCAAGCACATCATAAATCCTTCTAGGCATAATAGAAACAGTACTATCAAGATCATATAAAGCTTTGAAATCAAAATCATTTACTTTCATATTAATGATGGGTTCCCAACCATCCTCTAGTTTCATAGGAATGTAAGCTTTATGTTTCATCTTTTCTTCTTTAATTTTTATGAGAGCATCAGTAATGTGTTTTGTAAAGGAAATATTCATAGCACTAGAATTAAGACTTTTAGCAAGCTTTTGTAGGAACATAATAACTTAAGAGATATTGCAACCTTCAATATCAAAATCATAATTATGATCTAAAGTAGTAGAGCTATTGTTTCCCATATTTCGAAGAATTTCAACATTTTTATTAGAAAAGGTTCCATTGGGTTTACTAGCTTCAACGTTAGTGGTAGTGATAGTATAAATACTAATATCTCCAATTTCATCTTCTCTTTCCCACTTAGCATGCAATTTAGCTAATAATCTAACATTTTCATGAATTCTAACTTGATGGCATTAGTAGCAGCAAAGGGATTTTCAATAGTTTTAGGTTTAGCAGCCATTTTGTTCAAACAAGATTGTGCTTCGACCAATGATCCTATATTTCTTTCAGCATTAGAGAGCTTTTTCTCAATAGTTTTATTGAAAGCAATTTGTTTACTAATAAAATCTTTAAGCATAACTTTAAGTTCAGAGGGTGCACTCCTATTATTGTTGTAGGAATTTCCATAAGCATTACCATTATTGGGAAGATATGGCCTATAATTATTATTACCAAAATTATTCCTATAGGCATTGTTGCTAAAATTATTATTTCTTATAAAGTTCACATCAACTTGCTCTTCTCGAGCAACCAAAGAGGCTAAGGGAACATGATTAGGATCAATATGAGCTTTCCCATTAACAAGCATATACATAATAACATCAATTTTATCACTCAAGGAGGAGGTTTCCTCAACATAATTTACCTTCTTACCTCGTGGAGCTCTCTCAGTGTGCCATTTAGAATAGTTAACCATCATATATCCAGAAGTTTTGTTGTAGCACCCAAAGTGATGGTCATAAAGGTACCTCCAGCAGCAGAATCCAGTAGATTTCTTGAAGAATAATTCAGTCATGCATAAAAGGTTTGGATAATCATCCAAGCAGTCAGTCCATGAGTGGGACAATTCTTTACCAAAGATTTCATTCTTTCCCAATCTTGAGCAACATGTTCATTATCAGATTGTTTAAACTTCATTATTTCACTTCTCATAGATATAATCTTAGAAAGAGGATAGTATTTTCCAATGAAAGCATCTTTGCAATTAGTCGAAGAATCAATACTATTTCTAGGTAGGGATTGCAACCATTCTTTAGCTTTTCCTCTCAAAGAGAAAGGAAACAATTTAAGCTTAATAATATCCCCATCTATATCCCTATGCTTTTGCATCTCACAAAGTTCAACAAAGTTATTTAGATGAGCAACAACATCTTTAGTACCAATTCTAGAAAATTGTTCTCTCATAACAATATTAAGCAAGGCAGGTTTAATTTCAAAGAAAGTAGCTTCAGGAACAGGTGGAGCAATAGGTGTGCACATGAAATCATTGTTGTTGGTCCTAGTGAAGTCACACAACTTAGTGTTTTCAAGAGTAGTCATTTTTTATGTTTTTAATAAAGAAAACAAACTAGTACAACTAATTTTTTGTGTTTTTGATAAAGAAACAAGAAAACAAAGATGAAAATAAACTAGGAAAAACAAAAACAACAAAGTAAAGAGATTGCTAATGAGGGATTCCCCTTGTGAAGATGTCCTTGTCTCCCCAGCAACGGCGCCAGAAAAAAACTTGTTGGCGCATGGTTGACTTGGGAGTAATCCCCGCTCAATGGCACTAGAAGATAGCTTGTTGGCGCAAATATATCGAGCTCGTTGGGGAACCCCAGGAGGAAGGTATGATGAGCAAAGCAGCAAGTTTTTCCCTCAGTCATGAAAACAAGGTTATTGAACCAGTAGGACCAAGGAAACACCTCCCAGGTTTTGTTTCCAACATGGAATCCTGCACAACACAACCACATAACTTTGCCCCTAACTTACAGTGAGGTTGTCAATCTCACCGGTTTGCTGGAAAAAAAGGATTAAGCGTACCATGTGGAAGAAACTAATAACTTGCAGAAAGTAAACAGAAAATAGTAAACAGTTGTAGATTGATGGTAAAAGAAAGAAATGGGGTCCATAGTTCACTAGTGGTGATTCTCCTTAAGATAGATGACATGTTGGCTGAACAAATTATAGCGGGGCAATTGACAAACATCGAGAAAGCACACATGCATATACTAATAATCTTGACTCCTTTGAGATTTGATTGGGCATTACAACATTATACATAGACCGTAATCCAACTACATCTTTGACTAATAATCCACCTTCAGGTTATCATCCGAACCCCCTCCAATATTAAGTTGCAAAAACTAGATAATTGCATTAAGCATTGCGTGTAAAGTAAACAATATGATTGTTCTATGAACAAAGGATTGTTGTTTTCTCCTGAGTAGAAACATCACATCTAGTACCTTAGAGATTACTAGAGGCATGAACCCACTATCGAGCATAAATACTCCCTCTTGGAGTTGCTAGCATCTACTTGGCCAAGATAGTTACTAACAACGGAAAGCATGCAAGATCACAAATAACAAAGACATGATAGAATCAATAATCAATCTGAAATGGCATCTCAATATCCATCGGATCCCCACAAACACAACATGTAGGATTACAAATAGATGATCTTGATCATGAACGGAGCTCACAAGATCTAAACATGATAGCAAAAAGGAGGAGAACCAACCATCTAGCTACTACATGGACCCGTAGTCCAAGGATGAACTAATCACGCATCTCACCGGATGTTTGAATGGTGATGAAGAAGGCCTCTAGGGTGAATTCTCCCCTCCGGCGGGGTGCCGGGAAGAGCTTCAGATCCCTCCTAATCTAGGGATGCATATGACGGCGGCTACAGACTCTTTCGTGGAATTTTGATCATGTCCTTAGGATTTCAGTATCAGAGGCAATATATAGGCTAAAGGGAAGGCCGAGGGGGTGCCCAAGGCGGCCGCACCACCCCCTGGCACAGCTCAGGCCTGGCCACGCGACCAGGTGGTGTGGCCGGCCCCTGGCCCCTCTCCGTCTCGTCTTCTGGCTCCGTTTCCCCCTCGGTGAAATATTGACTTTGGCTTTTGTCCCATCCAATTTCGAGAATATTCATTTTTTGACTTTCCTGGAACCAAAAATAGTAGAAAACAGGCAGCTAGCACTGTGGCATCTTGTTAATAGGTTAGTCCAAGAAAGTGTATAGAAATACTCGAAAGTGTGGAAAAAACATAAGAAAGTAGATAAAAACCAAGCATGGAACATCAAAAATTATAGATACGTTAGGAACGTATCAGCGCGGGATGGAGGTTGGGGATGAAGGTGCGAGCGCATGGGCAGGCACACGTGGGTGCGCAGGCAGGTATAGAGCACGCGACTAGGGAGCTTGTAAACAAGCACTAGGCAAGGCAAACATTGTGGGCCGAGCCCTTGGACAGGAGCGAAGAGGAGGAGCTCACGAGGGAGGACGTTTCAGGGGCGTGGAGGCACGGGGTCACCGGCGCAAAGGAGGACGCGGGCGCATGAGTGATGTGGGCATGATGGAGCTTGGACATACGCACATGGGGTGTCACAGCCGCGAGCAACGACACGGGCGTGGCGACGGAGGAGGTCAAAAACGGGCATGGTCGTAGCGGGCAAACATGGAGGTACGGTGACAGCAATCCCCCAGGCTTGGCGATGAGATGGCGGTGAAGAAGATGCGGAGTCTAGAACATGCAACTGCGCGTCGGAGCGGCACGACCGACAAGGCTCATGCGAGAAGACCACGACGACGCTGAACCTCCGAGTTTCTCAAGAATGAAGTGGATGAATAGGACGTCAAGATTACGAGATTATGATGAAGACGGGTCCTGCCGTAACGGGAATCCGGTCGCTACAATATGCCCCACGAGGGGCGCCAAATGTCATCACCTTGTCAACAGCATAGCCATGGTGGGTTTGGGACCCTTGTGGTGAGGTAAAACCCCTACTCTTACATGTCTGATGTAAATGTGGAGTGTATTGGGAGCTATAGTGGTGCTCCTTGAGCTGTATTGAGAATGAAATGAGAGAGAGCTCGTGAGGAAGAGAGTTTCCTAGGAGCTTGAACGTATCAGAGTCTAAGAGAGAGAGAGCTCCTTAGTGCACCTTATAAAGTAAGTGCCAAAGGGACAAAGGGTGTCCCACTTGGCCTAACTAATACTATTTGGGTATCATGGTGATGTATGAACAGTGTCTCACTATTGGTGAACAGTTCTTCCTGGTGGCCTATGTTAGCCTGTACCGATGGGTGATGACTACAAGAGCATAGATCGATTGTAGCTAGTTTCGAAATAAGAGTATCGAACCCACATAGGCTATTTGGTTAAGGTCTTTATACCCTCGTCACTATCTACCAAAGGATACTTGTAAGGTGCCTTTGATTTCAAGTAAAGGGTGTTTGAAAGCTGTTGTATAAGTGTGCAAGAAAGTAATCAAAGCAAGAAAAGTAAACAAGTAATGAAAGTGTTGGGAAATGGTGTCGGAACTCAATAAGTTTAAAGCATTCTCAAGGATGTAGGATACACCTAAATAACAATTGTGATGCCTGAGAGAAATCACTTGTACATGCCACCACAATTAAGAATTTCCCCATGGATATCGTAATAAGCTTAGTGAGTCCCTCTTAATTCCCTCTCTTGACCGTGTAGGTTATAAGCCAATGCCTACTATCACCATTTTACACTGGACATACTCCCATACACATCCAAAAGGGTTTCTCCCTTTCTTTAGCACCGAAGGCAAATGATATGTGGCTGACTTCACATACCACTAAAGAGAGAGATCTAACACTATATCATAGATCGATGGATCATGGACAAAAGTAATATATCATCTTTATTTCATTTCATAATAAATCTAGGGTTTCTCCATCTCCCCAAGAACAAATGGAAATACTCATACATGGAAGAAATTAACATCATCATATTCATATGGTTGGGTAAAAAGTGTAAAGATAGACCTAATGCAAACCACAATTGTATTTGGAATTACAAAAATATCTAATGTATGAAGATGGGAATAGTAATGGTGATGGAGATGTAGCGGCTGACGATGAAGGGGATGATGTGGCGTGCTTCGATGATCCGTGAAGCAGCAAGGATTCTCCCTTCTCCTAGTTCCTCCTCTAGATCCCTCTCTAGCGTGGTGTTTTTAGGCTGGAAGTTTCTATGAATGTCGGATCTATCTCTCATCTTCACAAGGTGAGAGTATTTGACAAGGCGGATGCGCTGACAGGTGGTACTCGCAAAAGCTCTGCCTGTACCAATGGTCGTTAAACCCTCTATATCCTTTTCATGCATTCTCTCTTCTCCCATGTGCATGGAAAAATAATTTAAAAGACATTTATCACTTAGAAATATCATATTGCTAGATAACATGATAGTCCCAATTGCTATATTCACAAAAGACTTAATAATTCAGGGACGTATTGGAACAAGGAAAAAAGGTGCACACAAGCATAGTAAAATAAGGTAAACTTGCTTCAAAAATGGACTCATCAACTTCCCCAAGCTAGACTCTTGCTCGTCCCCGAGCAAGACTGTGGCTTATATACAAGGTCATCATGTTCATGAGGCACAAGCCATTACAATAAATGAGGCAAACTAAAGCATAATTACAATATCAGATAAAGAACTGCATCATGAGTTATATCGCACTCTCACACATCACATTACTTAGAGGTTTTCACACCTTTTGTATCAATAGTTTATAAAAAGTTCTAAGGTTAGGCATATTATAAATTCATCAAGTTCCATTCGATGAGCTCTTGATTGAGTAATGGATAATTCATGATCATTGATTGAGTAACTTTTTTCAACTTGCACTTTTTCCTTTTATTATAATTCTTTGATAGCAAAGCCTTTTTAGTTTTCTTAAAAATATCATTAGATCATGTTAATACTATTTGTGGCTCTTGTTAGTTCAAACGAATGACTATAACATGCTATCAGGATTTCCTTTTCATAACTGATCAATACTTTGTTGGTGTGGAAGACCCTAAAATCATAACAGTGGTACAAGTACCATAACACTCATCCTAATTCATTCGTATAATACAATAATCATAAATCAAAACCACTTCAAATATCATAAAATCTCATAAGATATAATTCGTTCCTTGGGCCAAAGGAAGTTTATAACGCAACTACTGGATTTAAGAACCTTACATGCAAGCAAGTAAGTAAACCTGATAGAACTTAGAAAATAGATTACAAGGTGTTATAGATCTCCCCAAGCTTTGAATCAAGCAGTTGGGATCAAATAATCCCTCACAATTATTCAGTACCATGATGTCCTCTAGGGTGGAGGTAGAGTGTTGGAGACACCCGCACGGAGCTTCTTGTTTGTTTCCTCCAGAGTAGATATGCGACAAAGGCAGTTTTGCAGATCAGAGCACATCGAGTACATTGCATCTACGACCTTACCAAGCATCTCATTGAGTTCCTTCTTTCCCTCCAGATCTAACATCCGTTTGCGCATGATTTCATGATGGGGAAGCTCTCCATCTGATACTTCTCTATATTGTGAAGGCATCGCTTGGCCTCCGAGAGTGGCAAGGCAATGGGCACATCAATGAGGTTGAGACACCAATCATCCTGTGGATTCATACTCATGTAAGCATTCACAATAATCTTCTTTGTTGTGGATGTACATGTCGTGGTCTCTTGATAAGTTCCTGCATCAACTCGGTTAAATATCTTACACTTGGGTGAAGAGTAATTGTTGGCTATGTACTTGAGAGACTTTGTGCATCCCTTCCCATGTGGTTTCCTTGCTTCCTATTCATCTTCAGGCCTCACCATAGTGAGGAAGTCTGGTTGCCTCCATTCTCTCGTAGTTTGATCCATGAAAGTCTCGAACTCTCATCATCAGAGTCATAAGAGGGCCTCTTGTTCTTCAGGCTAAGGCCTTGCACTTCACAGTCATCAGCTTCAATGGAGGAGTTATGGAAACTATCCCCTGAAGGAGCCATGAGGCCTAAAGTTTTGCCTTTGCTAGGAACTTGGTAGCGCATAAAGGAGATTGAATATGTTGGTATGATAAGGAAAAAGACATTTGGGAAGGCTTAAGAAGGGTTAGCAATAGGGAGAAACTCGTACTGGAAGTAAAAGGGGCGACCAAGAAAAGAATCCCAACAAATTAGGAAATAAATGATAGAAAATGGAAGAAAATGAAGCGGTAACGACCAGCGGTACGGGCATCACCCCTACAGCACGCCCATACCCTATATACTTCCAAAACCTGCATCGACCAAAGTTAGTACACAATTTCCAAGTAATCAGTACTGGCGGGATTGGACCGTATGGTCCACCCGTACTAGTAGTTACCTACCCTACCCACATCGGTATTTTTTAGAAACTAAGCAAACGAAAGGGGAACGAAACCCACAGAAGGTTTAACGACCTGCCGTATCGGTGGGAGCTAGCCATACATCCCGTTCGCACCGTTCTCTAGATAAAGACGTCAAATTCAAAGGAGGGTATTACAAGCTTAACGAGCGTCGGTACAGGTGGATGCAGCTGTACAGTGCACTCATACCAGGTTCAAAAAACTATCATTCCACTCAAAAAAATGCAAGCAGCTCAAAAAATACAAACAAAAATAGCAGAGTAGCAATTAAAAAACAAAAAAAACAAGATTGGAAATACCTTACTCTTCTAGTAATAATGAAATTTACTTTGATGCTTTTCCTACCTTTAACTTTTGGATTATCTTCTTCTTCCATTTGAATATGGTTGGTCGCAAGAAATTGCTAAAACCATTACAAAGAGTGTGACACCCTCGGGATCAGGGTTAAACAAATCCCAGACCTTAGCCTGACATAAGCTTAACTTAGAGCTCGAGGATATCCAGTGAAGAATTGGTAACACAGCAGTGACTCTACGACACAAAAGAGCTACAGCAAGCTCATAATTGAGAAGAGAACCAAAATATTACAAGAAAAGGTCACTGACCACAATCATCAAACAACAAAAGGAAAATTATGCTATTAAGTATAGAAAACATAACAAATGGACAAAGAGTCCTGAAGCATAATGATGATTTCCCAATCCATAGATTCTAGACTTCCGACCAGAACCCCGAAGCTACTTGTTGATGTCGATGTCGCACAAAACTCACCTTTAGAGAAACACTTACTCTGCTGCAAAAGAATCAACAAATCAAGACTGGGTATAGGGTGTACTCCGCTAGACTTATGGCTTGTGGGGTTACTTTGCATAAAGCTATCTTTGTTTATAAAATATGGAGGAAAAGAGTCTCGACTAATCAGATCATTTTAAAAGGGGTAAGAGAGCGATATATCTATCTTTTATCATCTTGGATATGCACCAAATCTTTATCAGCTGAACCTACCAAATAGGACCACCCCCTTGATCCCTGAGGAAGCATCCTTAGAACTCACTTCACTTTCCAAGTTTTACAATTAGGATATACTTCTCTATGATCTTTTAATCCATTCCCAAGTCGTCTATAACCGTGGACACGGCTTTTCGAAAAGATTAATACCCTGCAGGAGTGTACAACTTTAACACACGTACCAAATTGCTCTTAATGTCAGTACATTAGCCCTTGATGACCCACAAGTATAGGGGGTGTATCGAAGTATTTTTGAGGGAAGTGAAACCTAATTTGTTGATTCGACACAAGGGGAGCCAAAGAATATTTATAAGCCTTAACAACTGAGTTGTCAATTCAGCTGCACCTAGAAACAATCTTGCTCACAATAGTTTATCAGTAGCAACAGTTTTATGGTAACAATAGTAAAGTAGCAGCAGAGTAATAGCAATAGTAAAAGTAAAGACAGTATTAACAATAGCAGTAAACAGTAGGATCAAAGCGCGGTAGGCATAGGGATGGATGGACGTGCATTGCATGGACAAGCCAATTCACATAGCAATCAGAACATAGGGAAATTGCAGATCAATAAGATAAAGCATCCAAGTACTAGATAATCATAGACATGTGTCCCTTATATAGTCATACGTGCTCGCAATGAGAACTTGCACAACATCTTTTGTCCTTCCATCCCGTTTCTAGCGAGGCCTCAAGGGAACTAATGGAAATTAAGGTGCCCCTTTTAATAGAGCACCAGAGCAAAGCATTAATGATGTGGACCGATCTTCGGTCATTACCACATCATGGTCTCCAACTTATGCCAAGTCGTCACAGACTCCAAAGGTGAATCCGTTCCTCTATGCAAGCCCACTTCCTACCCTCTTGAATGATATACTACTTCATACTCCATACCATATCCATGATAGGTTCATACCAACGAGTACGGAGGCAAGGGAGGAAGCCTGGAGCACCAAGCCCGACAAGACGGTGGCTTGGAAGAGAAGACGGAAGAAGCAGTAGCTGGAGCACCGGAGTCTCCGGCCTGCACACACCGGAATCTCCGGCCTGAAGACACCAGAGTCTCTGGCCTGCTGACCCTGGAGTCTTCGGACCGACCCCCAGATCGAGCTCGAGGATAGTCTGTCTGCCACTTCGGAGACGACACTGGAGACAAACCGGAGTCTCCGACCCACACCGGAGTCTCCGGACCCCACATCGGAGTGTCTGGCCTAAGCTTATGGGCCTGCGCGCCGCCAGCTAGGCCCTTGCCCCATGTACCCCTTAGTCTGCCCAGACTTTCCCCTTTTATTCCTAAAGTACCCTTGAACTAGTGGCTAGCCTCTATATAGTGCCCCCACCCCCTCATGTAAACCTAGGCATAGATGATACACTAAAGAAAACTCCCTTTGTGGAATCTCTAGTTTTGCCTCATCCCCTTATACCAAAGGGGATCGACTATCGTCACCACCTCGTTGGAGTTTGCATCGCGCCTCCCTCGTTGTATAAGGCCTTGGCATCGGTGTCCCTTTGCCAAGACGTCAAGACCCTCTCCAAGGTGTTTTTCCATCTCCACGTGAGATTGAGGGAGCACGTTGACCGATCTTTCCTTGCGAGGATTCTATCAGACCGGTGGCCACCGGTGAGAGCAATCGGCCTTGTATCATGTGTGTTTTGCGTGTGTTCATCGTGTTCTTCGTGAGGTGTGCGTCCGCTTCCGCTACCTTCTCCCTTTCCCCTCGCTTTCCCATCGATTTGACCACGAGATCCGTGAAGATCAGGCCACCCACGGGGTTACCCCATAACATCTGGTATCATCAGCTTTTGGTTGCCACGGATTTCCCCTCGATTTGGTCTTTTTCCCCATAATTTTGAAAATTTCACCAAAAACAGCCCCAATTCGTGTTTTGGATCGATCTGTGATTTGAGTGCGTTTTGGTAGGTTTTGATCCGTGGATTACTTACTAAACTTATTGATATACCTTCCCATGCGTTTCCATGGCCTAATTCTTTGATTTCCCCCACCAATTTGGTGTTTTGGTTCGAGTTTTTCCGCCAAAACCGCGTCCCGGACGAGTTCTGCACGTCCTGAAACCTCCGGACCGGAGATTCGGCCTCTAGACCAGAGTTTCTGGCAAAGTCTCCGCCCCCCACTGCTGACAGCAAATCTGTTTCACCGTTTTGGGCATAACGTTTGCATACGAAATCGGATTTTGGTGTTCTTTAGCTCGTTTTGAAGAGGAGAAGGAGCTCTACATCATCATCTCCGTGGTTCATGCTATCTACTCTATCCAAATTCCGTGACCAAGGCAGAATCCACCAATAAAGGGTGAAGATCGGCAACGAAAGGTATAAAAATTCCGCGACTTCTCCCCACTTGCATCCCTTTGTGAGCTACAGTATCTTTGCGTTCAACAAACACCTATTGAGACTAGTTCCTCCTATGATTTCTTGGGCTATGCACATTTGATACCTTGTAGAATTCCGAGCAAAAGTTGTGAGCGCGCTATCTCATATAGTTATCTTGTATAGTTGTTGGCACAAGGAAGGGGCAAGTGAAAAATAAAAGAAAAGCGAAAAATAGAAAAAGAAAAATAAAAAGAAAGAAACAAGTGCCTCATAGAATAGGAAGCGCAAGCTCGATGAACATCAAATAGGTGGTACTTATTGTGCATATCTTGTACACCACCAATTTTATTGCAATCGAACTAGCGTCTCTCCTTGCACTTGTGCGACATGAGCTTATAGTCTTTGCTAGGTAATCATTTGGTTCTTAGCTCACTTTCTCTGTCGCACAAGTCCCATTTATCTCACCGTGTGTGTTTCCTTGAACATATTTCCTTCTTGTGGATTGACTTGTTTTGCTTTGTGATCATCGTGGTTCTTTACTTGCCATTACAATATCTCGAGTTCGGATTGGTTCTTGGACACGCCACCTTCCATACCTATCCACCATAAGCTTTGTGTGTGTGTGTGTTTTAGTGGTTAGTTGGTTTTGGTGTTCTACGTGAACTTCACTTTTCTTGGTTTTGATTGCTCTCAAGTGTTGCCACTTGCACGATACTATCTTCCAAGGTAAAGTAAGGTTTGACGTTGCATCCCTAACCCTCCTACCACTTCCATATACACCACTTGGTCTTGTGAAACATGTCTAGGGACTCCGGAACCGAGTATGATATCTATGAAGAATCCATGATGAGCCACCACGACTATGACTCCACAAGTATGGATCACATGATGGAGCACTACACTGACAATGGCTCTGCATGCTTTGAGGACCCGGAGAACTACACCTATGAAGGCTCCACGTGCATGGAAGACATGGAGCACGTCATCAACTATGGATCCTCAAGCATGGAGGAATTGGAGCTCTACATCGACAATGGCTCCTCATGCATGGAGCACTACACCGACAATGGCTCCACATGCTTGGGTGATATGGAGTACTACATCAACAATGAGTCCCCAAGCATGGACGAGTTCGAGTGCTACAACGACGACGCCTCACCAAGCATCGAGGACATTGTGAACATATCCAACTTCGAGGGCTGTTCCATGAGCCATGAAGAATACCTCCACCTCTTCGAGATGGAGGACTACTATGCCAAGCTAGCGGAGGCGCATCATCAAGAAACCATGACCTTCAAGGCCAAGCGTGCCACACCAAAGGGCACCACCTACTTCAATGATCCACCTCCAAGGCGTCAAGCGCCACCACCTATATGGCTTCATGGGTCACCATCTCCAAGGCGGCGAGCGCCATCACCTCCAAGCCGTCAAGCACCACCATCTCCAAGGAGCCAAGCACCACAACCTCGAAGGCGCCAAGTGCAACAACCTCCAAGGCAACAAGTGCCACCTCCTACAAGAAGAGTGGCGCCCCAACATCATCTTCCAAAAGAGGCGCCAAGAAGCAAGACTCTTCATCGACATACATCCTCTCGTGATCATCACCAACATCAAGAGGATACAAGACATCGTTCAAGGCATCTTCGCCATGAAGATGAAGAATACATGTTGAGCACCATCCATAATGCTCAACAAATCTCAAGAAGGCACCAGCACCACAAGAAGAGTTCCAAGGACAAGGAGCATCATCGTGAGTGTCATGTGGATGACCAAGTACGCCATAACATCAACCTTTGGCAAGGCACGCCAATGACCTCCGTCGACACCATCATAAGGCACCTTCAACTACTCGTGCCACCACCAAAATGGTACCAAGAGCAAGTTCTCCTCCATGCCATCAAGCTTCAACGCCAAGACTTGATGTCCTAGATGACGCATGCAACTTCATGGAAGAGGAGGACAAAGACCTCTACTTAGCCAAGTTAGACGAGTACATCAAGAGGACTACACAAGCCAAGGTGCAAGAGGGCGACGACAAGGTCAAGATTGGTGAGCATGGGATTTTCCCTTCACCAAAGGAGGCGCATGGAGTTGAGAGAACCAAGCCTACCCCCATATGCTTGAGTGATGATGTGGTACCAATCCCATGTGAGTATGAGAGCCACTTAGCCCACTTGAGTGAAAACAAGAGTGAGATGAGTGACTCCACCATATGTGAGATTGAGTGCTTCCACTTGGAGGGCATGAGTTACACACCTAGTGAGTTGAGAGTGGTAGTTGATAGGTCATGTGAGACCATTTTGATTTCTAACAACTTACCCTCTACCTCTAGTGTGTTTTCTCATGATTTGCTAGGTTCCATGGATCAAGAAGCACCAAGCTTGGAGAAGATGATGCCTCCAACCAAGAAGATGTACATGGTGGATGAAGATGATTCCATCCCCATACATGATGAAGAAGTCACCCAC
Source organism: Avena eriantha (assembly GCA_910589775.1). NCBI lineage: Eukaryota > Viridiplantae > Streptophyta > Magnoliopsida > Poales > Poaceae > Avena > Avena eriantha. The sequence goes on from OU342745.1 coordinate 109,396,112, forward strand.
ATGGAGGCCAATACTACCACAACACCCACTTCATATGAGAGGTATGAACAAGGTAACAATATGGGTGTTGATGATGCCATGATCCCACTAGTGGACATGATGATTTGTGATGACTTGCATGCTATGGATGATACTTGTGACATGACATATGTTCCACTCTTATTCCCATGTGTTAATCTTGCTATGCATCATGATGACCATGTGGATTCCCTTTATTGCCATGATATTGCCATAGACATGATATGCTCTAAACATTACGTTGATGATATCATTGCTTGAGCTTTGTTGAACAATTGCTCTTTCCAATGTTTTGCTTGCAATGATGTTACCAATGGTACCCCTCGAACCATGCTTTGTCATGAATGTTTTACAATCTCTCCCGTTGCTTGCAATAAGTTGATTAATTGCTCTGTCACTTGTTTTGATTGCAACAATAATTCTCATATGGTTTGTATTGAGATGGCCCCCATAGCTTTCTCAAAATTTGGAGATTTTGGTAAATGCCATGATAAGCATGTTCACCACTTGCATACTCGCCATGCATATTTTGCATATTTGATTGACACTAATGGTGATGTGCACAAGATGATATACGTCATGATGGATGATGTGTTTCTCTACCATGCACACACGTTCTTCCTTTTGTGTTTGATGTGTGTACGTACCCGCACAAGAATGTCAACCTCGGTTGAGCACGAGTTGACAAAAAGAGCTCTAGAGAGCATCCCCCAAGTGAGTTCAAGATCGAACCTAGCTCTGATACCTTTTGCATGCTTTGCATCTTTCATGTTGAAAAATTTCTCTTTCCTATGGTTTGATTGCAAGAATGTTGATGGTATTCTTTCACCTTGTGACAATCATGTTTCGTTGCTATTGGATATTGATGCTTTGTGTGCTGCCACAAAAATGCTGAACAATTTCTCTTTCCGATGTTTTGTGTGCAACCATAATGTCATTATGAGCATGTATTGTCACGAGAGCTTCCAAGTCTCTCGTATTATTGTTGCAACAAACATAAGGACCACTTGCTCTTTCATATGGTTTGTTTGCGAACATATTGTTTTTTCTTCCGCTTGCGATACTCAGACCCCCATGATATTGGTTCTTGATGATTTGTGTATGGCATCCACCATATTGAACAATTGTTCTTTCCAATGGTTGGTTGACACAAATAATGATGTTATTTTGGATAACTTTCCTCATGCGTTTTTCCCGAATTATCCTATCCTTGCATCAAAGATGTTGACCAATATTTTAGTCCATTGCTTTGAGTGCCACACTAAGACGTTATATGGAGTTTTCAAGTTCCCACATTTGGATGATGTTCAAGCAACTTCCACGCACTTTGACCTTGCATACGCATTTCGTTTGGGATACTTGAGTTGTGCTAATAGTGTTGTGAACAAGAATGGACATGCCACAAATGACACGCTCCTCTATCACACACAAACATATGTTGCTTGGTCTTTGTTGTGTGAAGGTACAATTGCGTACGCGTCAACCTCTATGGACAAAGAGTTGACAAGATGAACCATAGAGAGTTACCCATGGCTCCCCTTCAACGAGTCATCTATACATCCTAAGGTGACTTCACTCTACTTGAGGACTCATGCTATAATCTTCATGAATTGGCTACGCTTTGAGTGTTGCTTTGCATTTGTGGTGAGCCTTCTAGGCTTCATTCAAGGTGAAGGAACAATGAGGTGTTGTCAATGCAATCTTCTCGAGGGCGACTATATGGTGAACCCCAGGATCAAGAAGGTCTCTCGACATATTCTACTTTGTGATGAGCATGTAGAGTCGAGGACGACTCTTTTTGAAGGGAGGGGAGATGATGTGGCCCGACCTTCGGTCATTACCACATCATGGTCTCCAACTTATGCCAAGTCGTCACAGACTCCAAAGGTGAATCTGTTCCTCTATGCGAGCCCACTTCCTACCCTCTTGAATGGTATACTACTTCATATTCCATCCCATATCCATGATAGGTTCATACCGACGAGTACGGAGGCAAGGGAGGAATCCTGGAGCACCAAGCCCGACAAGACGGAGGCTTGGAAGAGAAGACAGAAGAAGCAGTAGCTGGAGCACCGGAGTCTCAGGCCTGCGCACACCGGAGTCTCCGGCCACACCAGAGTCTCCGGCCTGAAGACACTAGAGTCTCCGGCCTGCTGACCCCGGAGTCTCCGGACCGACCCCCAGATCAAGCTCGAGGACAGTGTTTCTGCCACTCTGGAGACGACACCGGAGACATACCGGAGTCTCCGACCCACACCAGAGTCTCCGGACCCCACACCGGAGTCTCAGGCCTGAGCGTATGGGCCTGCGCACCGCCAGCTAGGCCCTTGGCCCATGTACCGCTTAGTTCGCCCAGACTTTCCCCTTTTATTCCTAAAGTACCCTGGAACTAGTGGCTAGCCTATATATAGTGCCCCCACCCCCTCATGTAACCCTAGGCATAGATGATAGACTAAAGAAAACCACCTTTGTGGAATCTCTAGTTTTGCCTCATCCCCTTCTACCAAAGGGGATCGACTATCGTCACCACCTCGTTGGAGTTTGCATCACGCCTCCCTCGTTGTACAAGGCCTTGGAATTGGTGTCCCTTTGCCAAGACGTCAAGACCCTCTCCAAGGTGTTCTTCCCTCTCCGCGTGGGATTGAGGGACCACGTTGACCGATCTTTCCTTGCGAGGATTCTATCGGACCGGTGGCCATCGGTGAGAGCAATCGGCCTTGTATCGTCCGTGTTTTGCGTGTGTTCATCATGTTCTTCGCAAGGTGTGCGTCCGCTTCCGCTACCTTCTCCCTTTCCCCTCGCTTTCCATCGATTTGACCACGAGATCCGTGAAGATCGGGCCACCCACAGGGTTACCCCATAACAATTAACAATATGTGAACACACGTGATCCTCACATCAAAGCCATTCCCTCTGGTTGTCCCGATTGTTGTCACTTAGGGGCCACTGGTTCTAGACAACAACATGTGTATACAACTTGCAGGTAAGACCAAAAACAATACTATCATAATGAATCAATAACATGTTCAGATCTAAAATCATGGCACTCGGGCCCTAGTGACAAGCATTAAGCATAACAAGTTGCAACAAAGTCAAATAGCACTATAAATAGATACTAGGCACCATGCCCTAACAATCCGATGCCATTACATGAACGATCTCATCCAATCCCCACCATCCCCATAGCCTACAACGGGGGATTACCCACTCATAGATGGGGGAAACATGGATGGATGATGGAGAAGCGATGGTGATGATGATGGCGATGATCTCCTCCAATTCCCCATCCCAGCAAGGTGCCAGAACAGAGTTTCTGGTGCTGTTTCGTGGAATCTGCTGGTGGCGGAGGAGCGGAACTCCTTCTGGAAAAACGTCGAACCCCCCTTGGTTTTTAGGTCAAGAGGCAACTTATAGGCGAAGAGGGAGGCCGAGAGGGTGCCTGGGGCGGCCAGACCACCCCCTGGCGCGGCCATGCCTGGCCCGCGCGGCCAGGTGGTGTGGCCGGGCCCCAGCCCCTCTCCGTCTCGTATTCTGGCTCTTGGTGTCCCTCGGTGAAAAACTAACTTTGGCTTTTGTCCCGTCCAATTCCGAGAATATTCATTTTCTGACTTTCCTGAAACCAAAAACAGTAGAAAACATGGAGCTGGCACTGTGGTTCTTGTTAATAGGTTAGTCCAAGAAATCATATGAAAAGTACTCCAAAGTATGGACAAAACATAAGAAAGTAGATAAAACCAAGCATGGAACATCAAAATTTACGGATACGTTTGCAACATATCAACATCCCCAAGCTTAACTCCTGCTCGTCCTCGAGTATGTAAGTGATAAAAAGAAAAAATAATTTTTGAGGTGACATGCACCATCATAAACTTGATCAAAGTATTCCTAAAAGATTCATAGCTGGGATCATAGTACTTCAACATAACATGAAAGATAAAGTTCTAACAATAAGACAAAGCAACTAAGTTGCAACATGAAAAGGCACAAACAAAAGATTCATGAATAACAATGCTTTGCAAGACGTTTGTTTGTTTTACATAAAGAAAACATAGGAAAGTGGCATTTAGCTTGTCCCTCATAGAGTAGCAAACATAAATGCATAGGACACCTTCAAAGTTCATAAGAGTGAGTATATACAAATAGTTTAAAAAACTAATATCAAAGTTATGCATCAATCAACAAGTCTTGGGACAATGCACATAGAACTAAGAATGTCCACTATGCTCTCAAGTAAGTGCTCGTAGAATGTGTGGAGACTCAACAAGGAAATGAACAGGTTTTGAAAAGTTTGAAAGGCTTCCAAATGCTGAAAGTATGGTACTCATTAGCTTTGAGCTCTCATTGCCCCTATCATAAGCATCTTTAAGTGGTTAAGGTTAAAGTGACACAACTAAGAGGATATGCTTGATAAGTTATAAATCGAAGTCTCATGCCCCTTACTTACGAAGACCGAACCTCATGCTACTCAACTTCAGTCACAACTAAGCTCTTGTCATTGTAAGTACATATGTATCATAGAGAACCGCAAACGGGGTACCCCTTGCACATGATACAGGAGCTATCCCATAATCAAAATGACAAGGCATGGAGACAATGAGCATCTCAGCGATCTTTTTATTTGTTATTTGCATAGGTTTTTATTGAGGATGCTTCATAGAATGCTCATTATAGTTATGGTGTATGTTTCCACCATGATTAGGCATGGATTAGGCTAGCGGCCCAGGCGGTTCTCTAACAAACATACAAACTCCATGATCTTACAAGTTCCACTTTTATTTCACACCGCTAGGATCCATAAGCAAAAGAATCATGATAACAACGAGGTACAAAGTACCGGTGCAATGTTGAAAGCGTTCCCCATGATACATGGTTCTGCTGACTTCAACTTATAAAGAGCAAGCATATACGCAACAAAGAAGGACACAATGGTTCAGGTTTATTAAGTGCAAGAAAGTAAAGTGTGCCATCAAGTTCGTGAGAGCTTTACTAACTAACTTCCTCATAACAAGCAAACATTTTATTCAGAATAAAACAAGGCATACTTAATATGCACGGAATAGCAAATGATGCTAATAGGTAGGTATGGTGGACACTTTTGGCAATATTGGTTTTGGGCATTTGGAACAACCGACCCCCAGATTCTCGCCCAAGCTACCCCAATCGTAGCGGAGGTAACGTGAAGTCCGTAGGAAACAATCACAGCTCCGGTAATGCCAACAATTTCAACCGTGCACCTCCCAAGAACCACCACAACAACAGCAACACTTCACCTAGAACTGGCAGCAATGCTGTACCTGTTGCAGTCAAGGACAAGTCCCAAATCACTTGTTTCGAGTGTGGAGTGAAAGGTCACTACTCCAATGAGTGTCCCAAGAAGACTGCAGCCAATGCCAATGTGAATGCCCCAGCTCAGCAGCAGCATCGTGTTCAACTAGGAAGGAGATTTTCTCTAGGGAACCCTCACAACCGCAACGGCCGTCTCTTCCACATGAATGCAGAAGAAGCCTAGGAAGCGCCAGATGTAGTACTGGGTATGTTTTCTGTCAACTCAGTTTTAGCAAGAGTATTTTTTGATTCAAGAGCATCGCATTCATTTGTCACCGAAGAATTAGCATGCACTAGTAAGATTCGGCCAACCAACTTGAAGCATGTCATGATAGTTCAAATCCCCGGTTCAACAACCAAGGCTAGAAAAATTTGCAAAGCTGTACCTATCAGAATACATAGGATAGATTTTTATGCCAACCTAATCGTACTTGGAACCAAAGGATTGGAAGTAGTACTAGGTATGGACTGGATGTCAAGGCATAAAGGATTGATAAACTGTGCTAAGAAAGCCATCACCATGACCAGTAATTCTGGAGTCACAATAGAGCATATCTCTGAAACCTTACCCCGTCAATTCAAGTGCAACCAGAGTGTATCCTTGCCCACCATAGACCAAGTCAGAGTAGTCTATGAATATCCCGACGTATTCCCAGATGAATTGCCAGGTATGCCCCCGGATAGGGATATTAAGTTCATTATCGAACTAATCCCCGGAACCATACCTATAGCCCAGAGACCCTATAGCATGAACCCCTCAGAACTAGTGGAACTGAAGAAATAGTTGGATGCTATGCTAGCCAAAGGTTTGATTCAACCAAGTGCATCGCCATGGAGATCACTAGTGTTATTCATCGACAAGAAAGATGGAGGCAACCGTCTATGCACAGATTACAGAAAATTGAATGATGTCACCATCAAGAACAAGTACCCCTTGCCAAAGATAGAGGATCTATTTGATCAGTTGACTGGAGCTCAGGTATTCTCAAAGATTGATCTTAGGACTGGTTATCACACCCTTAAGATTCGTGCAACGGATATTCCAAAGATCGCCTTTACTACTCGCTATGGATAGGGATATTGAGTTCATTATCGAACTAATCCCCGGAACCATACCTATAGCCCAGAGACCCTATAGCATGAACCCCTCAGAACTAGTGGAACTGAAGAAATAGTTGGATGCTATGCTAGCCAAAGGTTTGATTCAACCAAGTGCATCGCCATGGAGATCACTAGTGTTATTCATCGACAAGAAAGATGGAGGCAACCGTCTGTGCACAGATTACAGAAAATTGAATGATGTCACCATCAAGAACAAGTACCCCTTGCCAAAGATAGAGGATCTATTTGATCAGTTGACTGGAGCTCAGGTATTCTCAAAGATTGATCTTAGGACTGGTTATCACACCCTTAAGATTCGTGCAACGGATATTCCAAAGACCGCCTTTACTACTCGCTATGGTTTATACGAGTATGCGGTTATGTCTTTTGGATTAACCAATGCGCCTGCTTATTTCATGAATCTCATGAATAAGATCTTTATGAATTTCCTAGATAAGTTTGTAGTTGTGTTTATAGACGACATCCTTATCTACTCCAAGTCAGAAGAAGAGCATGAGCAACATCTGAGAGTTATCCTAGAAACCTTGAGAGAGCATCAGTTACATGCCAAGTTCAGAAAATGTGAGTTTTGGCTGAAAGAGGTAGGATTCCTAGGACATATTGTGTCTGCCGGGGGAGTCTCTGTTGATCCCGCCAATATCAAAGAGGTGGAAGAATGGGAAGCCCCAATCACTCAAACCCAAGTCCGTGGATTTCTCGGATTAGCGGGATATTACCGCAAGTTCGTAGAAGGATTCTCGAGCATAGCCTGACCAATGACCCAATTGTTGAAGAAGGACAAGAAGTTTGAATGGACAGACAAATGTGAAGCCAGTTTCTAGGAGCTGAAGAGGAGGTTGATATCAGCCCCAATTTTGGTCATGCCAGACATCAAGAAGCCCTTTGATGTGTATTGCGACGCATCCAAGATTGGTCTAGGATGTGTATTGATGCAAGAAGGCAAAGTCATCGCTTATCTGTCTCAACAACTGAAGCAACATTAGCAGAACTATGCGACCCATGATCTTGAGCTAGCAGCTATGGTTCTAGCACTGAAGACATGGCGTCATTATTTGATGGGTAATCGCTGTGAGATTTACTCAGATCATAAGAGCTTGAAGTATATCTTCACTCAGAAGGAGCTGAATATGAGGCAAAGAAGATGGATAGAGTTAATCAAGGATTATGACCTTGACATTCACTATCACCCCGGCAAAGCCAATGTGGTAGCGGATGCTCTTAGCAGATTGCCGTGTAGGCTTAACACCATGATCAAGGAGAAGCAATCCAGTTTGTATGAAGAGTTGGAGCAGTTTAGGACTGAATTAGTTAGCAAAGGATTCTTAGCTAGCATTGAACTTCAACCCACTTTGATTAGCCAAATCAAGGAAGCCTAGAAGGGAAATGAAAGTATCGACGGAATCAAACGTCATATTGGTACCGGAAAGGTACCTGGATTCACCGAAGATGAAGAAGGAGTATTGTGCTACAAAGGACGTATCTGTGTTCCAGCAGATTCGGAGCTGAAGGAGGTTATCATGAAGGAAGCTCATGATACTCTTTATTCTATCCACCCCGGAGGAACAAAGATGTATCAGGATTTGAAAGAGCAATTTTGGTGGCACAAGCTGAAGAGGGAGATCAGAAGCTACATCGCCAAATGTGACATATGTCAAAGAGTCAAGGCAGAACATCAGAGACCTGCAGGACTGTTGCAACCATTACAGATTCTGGAATGGAAGTGGGATTCCGTCGAAGACTTTATCACCGGTTTACCTACTTCTAGTAGGGGAAATGACTCAATCTGGGTCATAGTTGATAGACTGTCCAAGGTAGCCCACTTTATACCTGTCAAGACAACTTACCAGAGTGCAAAGTTAGCAGAGCTATACATTTCTAGGATTGTTAGTCTGCATGGAACCCCCAAGACCATAGTATCAGATCGAGGAACCCAATTTACCTCAAGATTTTGGCAGAAAGTCCAAGAAGGATTAGGAAACAAGTTGAACTTCAGCAGCGCATATCACCCGCAAACTGATGGAACAGACTAAAAGAGTCAACCAGATCCTAGAGGATATGCTTAGAGCTTGTGTGTTGGAATATGGATCAAAATGGGAAGACTGCCTGCCTTTCCCAGAATTCTCATATAACAACAGTTATCAAGCTAGTTTGCAGATGGCACCATTTGAATTCCTATACGGAAGAAAGTGTCGTACCCCTTTGAATCGGTCACAAGTAGGAGAGATTCAGATCTTCGGACTCGACATTCTCCGCGAAGCAGAAGAGAAAGTTCACAAAGTCCGTGAGCATCTCAAGACCGCCCAATCCCGACAGAAGACCTATGCTGACAAGAGAAGGAGAGACCTGACTTTCAATGTCAGAGATTTTGTATATCTCAAGGTTTCACCATTGAAAGGAACTCAACGCTTTAGTCTGAAGGGAAAGTTAGCCCCTAGATATATCGGGCCTTTCAAGATTCTGAACCGTCGAGGGGAAGTATCGTATCAGCTGGAACTACCTAAAGAGATGTCAGCCATCCACAATGTGTTCCATATCTCATTACTTTGCAAATGTCTGGAAGTTCCCGAGAACACTGAAGTTTTCAAGAACATCGATCACAGAGCTGTGGAAATCAACAAGGACTTGACCTATAGAGAAGTACCCATCCATATCTTAGAAGAAGCCTACAGAACCACTAGGACCAGGAGTATCAAGTTTCTCAAGATTCAGTGGAGCAACCATACCGAAGAGGAAGCTACTTGGGAGCGAGAAGATTACATTAGGACAGAGTTCCCAGATCTCTTTAGTTCCTAGTTTTCTTTGTAAATCTCGGGACGAGATTTTGTTTAAGGGGGAAGGTTTGTAACATCCCAAAAACTTTAATCCAAGCCTATCAAGATCAAATCAATCAAAAATGGGGTTAACAAAAACTTTTCCAAATTTAAAATGAAAGCATTTATATATGTGTGCATTTAAAATAGGAGTTGTTTGAATTGCCATGATTGAGTTATCCAATGCTTGTAAAATGTTCCTTAGATGATTTAAACATCATCTACATCATTCCCAAACTTTTCCTAAAGAAAATCAAATCAAAAAGAATTAAAAAGAAGGAATGGTCAGTTTGGCAAAATTAACTCTCATACCTACTTTGAGTGTTCCTAGCACTCATTTCTTAACAGAAACAATTCTTGATCGTTGTACCCCTTGCTAGTACACATAATGAGGTAACAAGGCCCACCTTTGGGTCTGGTAAAAACACTCTTTTAATAATTTAAAATGACAGTTTAAAATTGAATCTAATGCCTATGCATAGATCACGGCTATTTCAAAACCCATCTATTTGAGATCCACTTTCAAAACCCGTGCAACCAGAGACTACCTAGCACTAGTGGAGCTCACTCAAAAATTTTGAAACCAGAATTCAAAACTTTCTTTCTTGCATCCATTTCCACAAACACTTGGCAGGCAAGAATCTAACTCTAATCCTAGCTCACTGTTTACTACAGAGTTTTGCCCCAATTTGATCCCCATTTACTCCCTCTGTCTCCAAATGATCTAACCAAATCCTAAACACCATCCCCTACACCCCTAGCAACAATACCATGCCAACCCGAGCACCTAGTCGCCGGCCCAACTTGCAACCACCACAGCAGACCGCCCCTCTCTCTCCCTCCATGTCTAGGAGCTAGCTCACATCTCACCGCCACCCCCCTGTCCCCTGCTCGAGCCCAGCCCTACTTGTACCTCTTGAATATTTCTTGGGGTGACACGGGTGGCATCCCCAAGCTTGAGATTTAGTCCATCCTTCATCTCATTACTAATTCCTTCGATACACCTGAAATTTTTCCTTCATACAAAACTTCACACAATCTTTATTAGCAACATTAGTGCACTCAAGATAATAATTCTTTGGGTTCAGTTCCAACTCCAATAAAACTTCCATTAAAACACAAGCTATTGTAGCACTTCGAAGACCTTCTGTTGCTCAAATCGAAAAGTGTTGAACTAACGAAAGTTAGATAACAACCTGGAGCAGAAGTACAAATATTCACGCCTCAAAAGGACACACATAGATTTTATACGAATTTTTACGGTCAAGCACAGAAATCTGTTTCGGGACAGCAACTTTCCCAACCATTACTTCTCTCTCATTAAAGGTTACTCTTGGCACAAAAGCAAATAAAAAGGATAAGGAGCGGTTATTCCTGAAGTAATAACTTCCAAGACTCATATAAAACTTTTAGGTTATCTCCCAATAAGTACTTTTCTTTAACGCCTTTAAGTTAGGCATGATAGTTTGAGATGATGCTCACATAAAAAATATGAATTGAAGTAAAAGAGAGCATCAAGAAGCAAATTGTCAACACCCCGGTTTTTTAATCCCAGATGCCCGTTATGCCATACCTCGCAATCCCAGGATTACCATTTTTGCGAGACATAACAGATTGGATATCACAGTACATCATATCTATCTAAATATGTAATAATATTAAGGTTTACATGCAGTGACTTTGGACTAGTACCAAAATAATGCTATATAGGCATTTCTAGTCACTTTAAATCATTCAATAATGGACTTAAACCAAAGTAATATTGATCCAACCTTTAATTCTCATTCCCATGTGTTAAGATGTGCAGTGATGACATGTGTCCACATGATCCCATATCTTAAGTGGTGAATATTAAATCTTAGTTAATTTTTCAATGAGTAGAAATTACTTTTCTAAAATAAAAAGAATAAAACCATGGAATTAAACTTGTGATGCTTGTGATGATAATAGATCATCAAATGTGTGTCCTAGAATGCTACTTAGCCTAGTTAAGTATTGTTTGGTGATTGTGTACTCCCTATGTATTTATAGACGATAGTATAGACCAAGCTTTCAAGGAGGAGGAGTTCTACCCAGAAGAAGAAGACGAAGAAGAAAACTTCAACCACTGCACCAACCAAGGCAAGCTACTATTAGCAAGCTAGCACTATTTAATTGTAAGCCACCATTAACAATGCAAGTTAACCCTTGCAAGTTTAGTGTTTAACAGGCTAGGATCAACTAGATGGTTTAGCTAAGATGCCTTAGGCATGCCTTGATCACACCCCTTTGACTATTAGTACCCCAAGTCTTAGTTACAAGTTTTATCCCTCTTAGGTTATACAAAGTTCTTTACTTGTTTTGAAGGTAGCATAAAAAGTATAAAACTTGACCTATTTTAGAACCCTTTAGATGTCATTCTATGGCATGAGATTGAACCCATCTTTTCCACCTTAGTGAACACTCTTAACTTAGTAGTTTAGAGTAGATCAAAAACTTGAGTCACTTTAGATGGGAACACTTGGTGAAAATGAATTATGAAAACCTTGGAATGATGAGTCATTATATTGAGATGTTTTGACATGTGTTGTGAAACACAAATGGTTGATGATGATGAAAATGTTGAGGCATGAGCCTTAACCCTTTTTATAAAACTGATGGTTGGATTCGGATGCGATACCATTCCAAATTTACCGTATAACCGCATTACCTGAATTGGGTAAGGCTTAGCTGGAAATTTATATGCATTAGTATTAGTTCCCTCACGGGAGAGGTCTGAGCTGAGGCTACCTCTCATAATGTCCACCTATGCAGTGCCCAAGATGACTGATGGTCATGGTTAGGAGGCCATGCTCATAGAAGAGGTGCTTATACTAGGGTGTGTAAAGGGAAGGTTATGTTTGATTATCTGCATAGTTAGTATGATGATTCAGGGTTATCCCTGACAGATGTATCGAATCTTGTGGTGAAAGTGTATCACCTCTGCAGAGTGTCAAACTATTCGAATAGCCGCGTCCGCGGTTATGGACAGTTGGAATGGCCATACTGTTTCGTTGTCAAATGTTTTCTAAATACTTTGAAATGAATGATGAATCTTGACTTGACCACAACAGGGTTGTGTTTATGACAATAGTTTCCCCAACTTAAGTGATTCTAGAGTTTTACCTTATCTTTCTTTTCTTCAGAACTCAGCTTAGGTTTCAAACTTAACTTTATAGTTAAGCATAGATTTAGCACTTTAACTTAGATTTATAATACTTAAAGAGTATTCATGGCTTTTGTCCCTGGCTATTATCATGGCCAGACTATGAATAAGACTATCAAGATGATGGCCAACAGGACGGCTATGATAACTAGGACTATCTGCCTTCGTCAGCATTGCTTGTGCCCCTGAAGATGGACCCCACCGCTACGCTTATCTTCTATTTCTGCTGCTTGTTGTATTAAGACTGGATCATGAGATCCATATTTGTGTAAGACCTTATGTATGGTTTGTAATGGATGATCTACTGTGATATTCAATCCGTTGTGTCTCGCAAAAATGGTAATCCTGGGATTGCGAGGTATGGCATAACGGGCATCTGGGATTAAAAATCTGGGTGTTGACACAAATTCAAAACACATTTAAGTCTAACCACTTCCTATGCATAGGAATCTTGTATGCAAATAAATTCGCAAAGAACAAAGTGACAGGCATAGGAAGATAAAATAAGAGTAACTTCAAAACTTTCAGCACATAGAGAGGTGTTTCAATACCATGAAAACTTCTACAACCATATTTTCCTCTCTCATAATAATTTTCAGTAGCCTCATGAATAAACTCAACAATATAACTATCACATAAAGCATGCTTTTAATGTTCTACAAAAACATAATTTTTATCAAGTTAAAAAATAGTGGGATTAAAACCTTTTAACAATTTTATAACAAGATGATTGATCATTCAATAGAGGACCATCATCTAGAGCCTTATCATAAAAAATTTCTAAGCAAAACTCTTTAGTACCATGCATCTCTAAGTTAGGAACAAATAAAGGATTATCACAGGTAACATGAGCATAACATTCATCCTCCTTTGGTAATCATGGGGGACAATCAAATAATGTAAGGGATAAAGAGTTACTCTCATTATAAGGTAGGCATGGGTAGCTAATCCATTCTTCCTCCTTCTGTTCATCACTCTCCTACTCTTTTTCTCTAATGAGCTTTCAGGTTCATCAATTTCTTCTTCCATAAGATCCTACAAGGCATTAGTCTCTTCCATTTGTGGAAAGCATCGATTAATATATTCAAGAATATAGCCATTTTCTTCCTTGTAATTATCAAAGCAAAATTTAAGTATATCATAAACCTCATATTCATAAGGTGAATCATCAATATTTTGAAGCAAACTAGCAAGTTCAAATGCACCCTTCCAAGCAATAAATTCCTCAATTTGTTCCACATCATAAAAGTCATAATTTTCTTTAACATAAGAAGATATGGTAACATCATCATTATACTCACATTGCAAAGGGAGGTGTTTGTACCTCCTACAGCAACAAGATTTATCAAAGCAATAAGTAACATTATAAGTAGAGCACACGTTTATAGCAATGGTATACAATTTATCAATTTGTTCCCATAAGTGTTTCCCTTTTTCTGACAAGCGGTGTCCCTTATAATAATATTTTTGTTCTTCCGTGAACCCACCTTGCCAATAAGATTCAGTTTCAAAGAAATCAACCATTGATAGAAAGCATGATAAATCAAGACAATAATAGACCAACGAAAATAACAACTAGAGTAGGAACTAATTTTTTTGTATTTTTGATAAAGAAACAAGCAAACAAGGTGGAAATAAACTAAGCAAAACAAAAATAACAAAGTAAAGAGATTGGTTATGATTATGCTTGAACAATAGTGATTTCAAGTGGACTTGATAAATAAAGCTATGCTTCCCGGCAACGGCGCCAGAAAATAGTCTTGATGACCCACAAGTATAGGGGGTGTATCGCATTATTTTCGAGGGAAGTGAAACCCAATTTATTGATTCGACACAAGGGGAGCAAAAGAATATTTATAAGCCTTAACAACTGAGTTGTCACTTCAGCTGCACCTGGAAACAATCTTGCTCACAGCAGTTTATCAGTAGCAACAACTTTATGGTAGCAATAGTAAAGTAGCAGCAGAGTAATAGCAATAGTAAAAGTAAAGACAGTAGTAACAATAGCAGTAAATAGTAGGATCAAAGCGCAGTAGGCATAGGGATGGATGGACGGGCGTTGCATGGACAAGACAATTCACATAGCAATCAGAACATAGGGAAATTGCAGATAAATAAGATAAAGCATCCAAGTACTAGATAATCATAGGAATGTGTATCATATATAGTCATACGTGCTCGCAATGAGAACTTGCACAACATCTTTTGTCTTGCCAGCCGTTTGCAGCGGGGCCTCAAGGGAACTACTGGCAATTAAGGTGCTCCTTTTAATAGAGCACCGGAGCAAAGAATTAACACTCCGTGAACACATGTGATCCTCACATCAAAGCCATTCCCTCCGGTTATCCCGATTGTTGTCACTTCAGGGCCATTGGTTCCGGACAACAACGTGTGTATACAACTTGCAGGTAAGACCAAAAATAATACTATCATAATGAATCAATAACATGTTTAGATCTGAAATCATGGCACTCGGGCCCTAGTGACAAGCATTAAGCATAACAAGTTGCAACAAAGTCAAATAGCACTAATAATAGATACTAGGCACCATGCCCTAACAATCCGATGCCATTACATGAATGATCTCATCCAATCCCTACCGTCCCCATAACCTACAATGGGGCATTACTCACTCATTTATGGGGAAAACATGGATGGATGATGGAGAAGCGATGGTGATGATGATGGCGATGATCTCCTCCAATTCCTCGTCCCGACAGGGTGCCAAAACAGAGTTTCTGGTGCTGTTCCATGGAATATTATGGTGGCGGCGGAGCGGAACTCCTTCTGGAAAAACATCGAACCCCCCTTGGTTTTTAGGTCAAGAGGAATCTGATAGGCGAAGAGGGAGGCCGAGGGGGTGCCTAGGGCGGCCAGACCACCCCCTGGTGCGACCAGGCCTGGCACTTGCGGCCAGGTGGTGTGGCCGGGCCCCAGCCCCTCTTCGTATCGTATTATGGCTCTTTGTGTCCCTCGGTGAAAAACTGACTTTAGCTTTTGTCCCGTCCAATTCCGAGAATATTCATTTTTTGACTTTCCTGGAACCAAAAACAACAGAAATCAGGCAGCTGGCACTGTGGCTCTTGTTAATAGGTTAGTCCAAGAAATCATATGAAAAGTACTCCAAAGTATGGAGAAAACATAAGAAAGTAGATAAAACCAAGCATGGAACATCAAAAATTATGGATATGTTTGCAACGTATCAGCCCTCTTCATTGGAAGGCCGACTTAGCGAGATTAACCTCGACCTTTACCTTGCTTTCATCGAGACCATGAGGCACACCCTAGGGAGATGTTGCCGTAATGGGGTGAAGTCCCAAAACCGGTCCCTAGATATGTGTGCAGAGACCAAGATTATGGAGGTCATGCCTCTCTTGTTCCCGACCATGCTTACCTACCTATTATGAATGCACCTCTTTCACCGCCTTCGAGAACAACCAGAATGCGTATATCGAAGGGAACGGCCAAACTATGTGACTCATGGAATCTACTAGGCAAGTTAGTTGGTCGAGGGGGTTTCTGGTCCCCCGTGTGGTTGTACGCTCGTCTTGGTTCAAGAGGCAAGAACTCGGATCCTAGTGGTGGCAAGTATGGGACTGCAAAAACCACAACCCACTGTGACCCCCATACAAGCCTTAGCATGTTTAACTTTTATCTCTGATCATACCAGGTCATCCTATACAACTAGGTTCATTCGTAGCTCTGACTCATCAACCAGATGGACCAGCGGTAACAACTAAGCATGGCTAAGCACAACGAATAATAGCTGTAGCGATGCTTCGCAAGCTAAACCCTAGTTATGCTAGGAGCGGTGGATCGGGGAGTATAGGCTACAAAGGGGAACATGCATCAGATAAGGTTACTCTATCTATCGATAAAAGACCATAGAAGAATCATATGCACATGGCAAGAATGAAATACTTTGAAATCATAGGATTATATCATGTGCCGGGCTATGCTTTCATTTTCCTGTTGATACCTAACTAAAGATATTTGGAAGCATTGTACTTGACTTGTTCATCGATAACCATCTATGGTGTTGATCTCGATCTTCGATCTTGGGCTCGATCTCGTTGCTCACATCAACTCCGAGGTCTACCGAGAAGAAGCAGAAACACCGGAGAGGAAAGCGAAAATCAATACATGGCATCGATGCAATGCTCAAGCAAGTATGATGATATGACAAGTTAAAGGGTGCTAAAATATAACCCTAAGCATGGGCATCAATTTAATTGGGGTGGAAAGGCCCTAGAGATGGCATTTCCGGAGGAACCCCAAATGCACCTATGGGGTTGTTATTGTTGTTCTAACAAACTTGTTAATCGAAGTTGTTTAGCAATGCATGATTACAATTCTATTGTGTAGATCTCATTTTTCTAAACATTTTTCTATTGTATATATTATGGCTTATACATAATTAGTTATAATTTTCCCAATTTAAATCCATTTTAAATCATTTTTAAAACAATTAAACATTTTTGATTATCTTAAGACATTTATCCACCTGGCCCCACATGTTAGATTTTGATTAATTACTGAGAACATTTTTTGCAAAAGATTAAAAACCAGACAACCTGGGCCCACTTTGGATTTTTATTATCTAGAAAAGAATTATAAAAACATTAATAAAAGAGAACGGCATATGACCTCATGCTGAGATCAGCAATGCAGGATCTCCTCTTCCGATCAAGGATCTCTCGATCCTTTGCGCACGGGGCAGCGAGAGCATGGGCATTGGACCCTAGCTTGTGGGCTGAGCATATTAGTGGCGGCACCACTCTAGGATGGTTGTCGGAGCGACGACAACAATGATGTATAGTGGCGGTGGGAACATGTGGTCATCGACAGCACGCTACCGAGCGAGAGGAGGCAAGGGAGAAGGTCCACAAGGACCGGTAGCTCACCAAGAGCACAGTGGAGGTGTCTGTGAGGCTAGGGGAAGTTATGCACTGGTGAATCGATGACATGACTATGACGCCGGTGGAATGGCAAGCTCAATTCCGGGAAATTCAGTGCATGCCTGCTTGCGTGGTTGGTCGGAGATGAACGAGGACGGTGAGGCAAACCTCCTAGGATGGACGATGATGCGCAGGGAGGCCGGAGACGGCAAGGTGGTGCAGCATCGGCGAGAGCTAGGGTTAGGGTTTGCACACGAGAGAGTAAGAAAGAGGGGACACTAAGGGCTAGCATTCTCGGTGGCAGTGCTGAGGGATCTTGTAGGCATCGGAGGACGACAGTGCGCATATTGGCGCACGCCAGTGGCAGAGGCGTGGCTAGCGAGGTGCTTGCTCCATTGGCTGGCAAGGAAGACGATGACAGATAGCTACAAAGCGGTACGGGGCCGGGGTGAGCTACACGTGAGCCAGTGTGGGCCATGGGAAAAGTTTCTGCGGGTGAGGGAGAGCTGGGATGCGGCCTGGTAGCTGGGTTCTCTATTTTTTCTGGAAAAAATCCTTTTTCCTTTTTGTTATCTATTTTCCATTTGTATTTTCAAACTCTTTTCTGTTTTAAACAGTTTGAAAATACCACAAGTATTTTTAAAACTATTGAAATATTGTGGGGCCCTTTTAGTCCATTTTTGCTCCATGTATTTTGTGTTTTTTTCAAATATTTTCGAAAGCATTTGAATTGACTTTCAAAGAGAGAGGGGAGTTCGAGTTTTGCATTTATTCTTGTTTTTATTTTATTTTTCTTCTTTGCAAAAATAATGATGCTCATGAATGTGATGAAACCTTAATTATGATATTTAATAAAGGGGGGTGTTACAATTATATCCCCCTTAATGGAATCACATCCTGAGATTCCTAGGTAGGAAGAACAAAAAGGACAAGGTTACACTAGTCTTCGACGATCTTCTCGAAGAGGTTGATTCTTGTCCCCACAATGGATGGAGCGCTTCATTTCTTCGAGGTTGCTACTCACACTAAGGAAGAGAGGGAATGACACAGAAACACAACTAGAGTATGTCATGGTCAACTCATGGATAGATGCCTCACAAACATCTCTAGAGATAACGAGCATGAGACACATCGAGGTAGCAGAGGAACAAAAGGAGATGGTTTCAAGGTGTTAGATAGGCGGTCTTCATAAGGGTTGAGATCATAGACCTTTAGAAGGGTTTGAGCTTCTAAAAGGGGAAGCGTACAACAGAAAGAACACGGCCACAAACTTCGAGAGGTTAAACTCCACTATACGATTTAAGTAGAGATTTCACGGTTACAAAGATACGAAGAACTGATACGTTGCTAACGTATCCATAATTTTTGATGTTCCATGCTTGGTTTTATCTACTTTCTTATATTTTGTTCCAACTTTGGAGTACTTTTCATACACTTTCTTGGACTAACCTATTAACAAGATGCCACAGTGCCAGCTACTAGTTTTCTGCTGTTTTTGATTCTAGGAAGTCAGAAAATGAATATTCTTGGAATTGGACGGGACAAAAGCAAAAGTTAGTTTTTGACCGAGGGACACACGGAGCCAGAATACGGACGGAGAGGGGCTAGGGGTCCGCCACACCACCTGGCCGCGCGGCCCAGCCTAGCCCGCGCCAGGGGGTGGTCTGGCCGCCTTCGGCACCCCCTCGGCCTCCCCTTCTGACTATAAGATGCCTCCGATACAGAAACCCTAAGTACCTGATCAAAATTCCACGAAAGAGTTTGTAGCTGCTGTCATCTCCATCCCTAGATTGAGAGGGATCTGAAGCTCTTCCCGGCACCAGGCCGAAGAGGGGAATTCACCCTGGAGGCCTTCTTCATCATCATGCAAGCCTCCGGTGTGATGTGTGAGGAGTTCATCTTTGGACTACTATCCATGTAGTAGCTAGATGGCTGGTTCTTCTCCTTTGTGCTATCATGTTTAGATCTTGTGAGCTCTGTTCGTGATCAAGATCATCTATTTGTAATTCTACATGTTGTGTTTGTGGGGATCCGATGGATATTGAGATGCTATTTCAGATTGATTTTTGATTCTATCATGTCTTTGTTATTTGTAATCTTGCATGCTTTCCATTGTTAGTAGCTATCTTCGCCATGTAGATGCTAGCAACTCCAAGAGTTAGTATTTATGATCGATAGTGGGTTCATGCCTCTAGTAATCTGGGGAAGTGATAGAAATCTCTAAGGTACTATATGTGATGTTTCTACTAGGGATAAAACAACAATCCTTTGTTCATAGAACAACCGTATTTTTTACTTTACATGCAATTCGTAAAGCAATTATCTGTTGCTTGCAACTTAATACTGGAGGGGGTTCAGATTAAAACCATGAAGGTGGATTATTAGTCATAGATGCAGTTGGATGGCGGTCTATGTATAATGTTGTAATGCCCAATCAAGTCTCAAAGGAGTCAAGATGAGTAGTATATGCATGATTGCTTTCTTGATGTTTGTAAATTGCCCCATTGTAATTTGTTCACCCAACATGTTATCTATCTTAAGGAGAGACACCACTAGTGAACTATGGACCCCGGTCCTTTCTTTTATCATCAATCTACAATCAATTGTTTACTGCATTGTGTTTACTTTCTGCAACTTATTACTTTCTTCCAATCGATATGTTTAATCCTTTGTTTTCAGCAAAACCGGTGAGATTGACAACCTCATTGCAAGTTGGGGGCAAAGTTCTATGGTTGTGTTGTGAAGGCTCCACGTTGCTGCTAGCACCAGTAGTGCGCCCTGCCAAAGTCCAGCTAGCAACACCTTTGGGGTGTTTCCTTGCTCCTACTGGATTGATAACCTTGGTTTCATAACTGAGGGAAACTTGCTGTTGTGCTCATCATACCTTCCTCTTGGGGTTCCCCAACGGGCTCGATATATTTTGGGCTAAGCAACTGATTTCTAGCGCCATTGCCGGGGAGTCAAGGAGATCTTCACAAGGGGAGTCCCTCATAACCAATCTCTTTACTTTGTTGTTTTTGTTTTGCTTAGTTTATTTCTGCTTTGTTTGCTGGTTCTTTTTGTCAAAAATAAAAAAATTAGTTTCTACTATAGTTGTTATTTTCGTTGGTCTATTATTGTCTTGCTTTATCATGCTTTCTATCAATGGTTGGTTTCTTTGAAACTGAATCTTATTGGCAAGGTGGGTTCACAAAAGAACAAAAATATTATTATAAGGAACACCGATTGTCACAAAAAGCGAAACATTTAGGGGAGCAAATTAATAAATTGTATACCATTGCTAGTAACATGTGCTCTACTTAAAATGTTACTTACTGCTTTGATAAATCTTGTTGCTGTAAGAGGTATAAACACCTCCCTTTTCAGTGTGAGTATAATGATGATATTACCATATCTTCTTATGTTAAGGGAAATTATGACTTTTATGATGTGGAACAAATTGAAGAATTTATTGCTTGGAAGGGTGCATTCGAACTTGCTTATTTTCTTGAAAATATTGATGATGCACCTTATAAATATGAGTTTTATGATATATTTAAATTTTTCTTTGATAATTACAAGGAAGAAAATGGCTATATTCTTGAGTATCTTAATAGATGCTCTCCACCAACGGAAGAGACTAATGCCTTACAGGAGCCTATGGAAGAAGAAATTGCTGAAACTGGAAGCTCATTGGATGAAAAAGAGGAGGAGAGTGATGATCTAGAGGAGGAAGAATGAATCTACCCATGCCTACCTTCTAATGAAAGTAACTCTTTACCCCTTACATTATTTGATTGTCCTCCATGCTTACCAAAGGAGGATGAATGTTATATTCCTGTGGATTCTTTTGACAATGTTTATAATAAAGATCTAGATAATGGTCCTATATTGGTTGATAATATTAATTGTACTACTATTGAAAATGAGATTGATCAGTCATCTTGTTATAAAATTGTTAAAAGTGGGTATAAAGGTTTTAATCCCACTATTTTTAAGCTTGATAAAAAATATGTGTTTGTAGATCATGAAAAGCATGCTTTATGTGATAGTTATATTGTTGAGTTTATTCATGAGGATACTGAAAATTATTATGAGAGAGGAAAATATGGTTGTAAAAGTTTTCATGGTACTACAACACCTCTCTATGTGTTGAACGTTTTGAAGTTACTCTTGTTTTATCTTCCTATGCCTATCACTTTGTTATTTGTGGATTTATTTGCATACAAGATTCCTATGCATAGGAAGTGGTTTAGACTTAAATGTGTTTTGAATTTGCTTGTTGATGCTCTCTTTCACTTCAATTTATATTTCTTATGTGAGCATCATCAAAATTCTTCTGCCTAGCTCAAAGGCGTTAAAGAAAAGTACTTATTGGGCGATTATCCAAAAGTTTTAGATGAGTCTTGGAAGTTATTACCTCTGTAATAACCGCTCCTTATCATTTTTTATTTTCTTTTTGTGCTAAGAGTAACCTCTAATGAGAGAGAAGTAATGATTGGGAAAGTTGCTGTCCCGAAACAGATTTTTGTGCTTCACCGTAAAATTCGTGAAAAATCTATGTACGTCCTTTTGAGGCGTGAATTTTTTTGCTTCTGCCCCAGTTTGTTATCTAACTTTTGTTAGTTCAACACTTTTATATTTGAGCAATAGAAGGTCTTCGACAAAAATCGTCTTTACCTGCTGGTCTGTTTTGACAGATTTCTGCCACTATTTGCATTTGCTTCTTGTTGGTTCCTTTTTGAGTTCTTTTGGGGAATTGAGATTTTTTATGGAAGTGCTACAGTATCTTTTGTTTCAATGAAAGTTTTATTGGTGTTGAAAATGAACCCAAAGACTTATTATCTTGAGTGCACTAATGTTGCTAATAAAGATTGTGTGAAGTTTTGTATGAAGGAGAAATTTCAGGTGTATGGAAGGAATGATGTAATGAGATGAAGAATGGACTAAAGCTCAAGCTTGGGGATTCCACGCGTGTCACCCCAAGAAATATTAAAGAAGTACAAGCGTCAAAGCTTGGGGATGCCCAAGGCATCCCCTTCTTCATCAATAAAAATCACAGGTTTCTTCCAAGCGCTTCATTTTTATTGTTCCATGCACAGTTGTGTTGTTCTTGGAGCGTCTTCTTTTTCATTTTCATTTTGGTTTTTTGTTTGCTTGGTTTGCTTAGTTTTCTGAATAAATTGATTGGACCCCCTCTTTCATGCATTGGTTTTCAAATAGTTTGGTTTGGATTGGAAAAGAGTAGGAAAGTTCATGCTTAAGTGGTAAAGAGAGCTTGTTTTTGACTATGGCATATGCTTTGTCGTGCCATGCTTGATATTTTTTTGGCTTTATTCTTAGTATTCTTTGTTGTAGCATGACATGTTATAAACAATTTAGATTGCTTAATGTGCCTTGGAAGGATCTTGCGTTGTTTTAGCATATTAAAGCAAAGTATTGTGGTATTCTCATTTGATGCTTTATTTGGGTTGACTAGGCACATGCTCACACCATGTTATGACTATCCCAAGTCACCATAGCCTTGATGATCCTTTAGTTTTTGACTTGTAATATCACTTTATGCTTTAATCAATGATGTTTTGTCGCTCTACATGACTATGGCCATTATTGCTCTCTTAGTTTGTTGCTCCCAGTCTTTTGCTAGCCTCCGCAACCAAGTGTGAGTTCCATTCATGCATCCAACTCCTTAAACCAAGTTATTCCAAGTCCACCATACCTACCTATTACAATTGCAATTCCAAGTATATTCATGTTTTTATCTACCTTCCAAATTAAACTTGTTATGTGAAAATTAGTGATTAAAGCTCTCACGAACTTGATGGCACACTTTACTTTCTTGCAATTAATAAACTTGACCCATTGCGTCCATCTTTGTTGCGTTTATGCTTGCGCTTTATAATTTGAAATTAGCAGAACCATGTACCATGGGGAACGCTTTCAACATTGCACTTGTACTTTGTACACCGTTGATATCATTTTCTTTTGCTTATGGATCCCGGTGGTGTGAAATAAAAGTGGAACTTGTAAGATCATGGAGTTTCTATGTGTGTTAGAGAAACGCCTGGGCCGCTAGCCTAAGCCATGCCTAATCATGGTGGAAACTAGCAGCATCACCATAACGGGCACTCTATGAAGCATCCTCAATAAAAAAACCTATGCAAATAGCAAATAAAAAGATCTCTGAGATGCTCATTGTCTGCTTGCCTTGTCATTTTGATTATGGGATAGCTCCTGTATCATGTGCAAGGGGTACCCCGTTGGCGGTTCTTTATGATACGTATGTACTTACAATGACAAGAGCGTACTCATGACTAAAGTTGAGTAGCATGAGGTTCGGTCTTCATAAGTAAGGGGCATGAGATTTTGGTTTATAACTTGTCAAGCATATCCTCTTAGTTGTGTTAGTTTAACATTAATCACCTTAAAGATGCTTATGATAGGGGCAATGAGAGCTGTAAGCTAACAAGTACCATAATTTTTGGAAGCTCTTTATGAAACTTGAATCTCTACTTCCTTCTATGAAGGCCTTTCTTTTACTTTTTATGTCGAGTCTCCACCTTTTTTCTTATGCACCTCCTTTGAGAGCATAATGGTCACTCTTAGTTCTATGTGCATTGTCCCAAGACTTGTCGATTGATGCATAACTTGATATTGCTTGTTTTAAACTATTTGTATCTAGTCACTCTTATGAACTTTGAAGGTGTCCTATGCATTTATGTTTGCTACTCTATGAGGGACAAGCTGGATACCACTATGCTATGTTTTCTTTATGTGAAACAAATAAAAGTCTTGCAAAGCATTGTTATTCATGAATATTTTGTTTGTGCCTTTTCATGTTGCAACATAGTTGCTTTGTCATATTGCTATAACTTTACCTTTCATGTTATGATTGAAGTACTATGATCCCAGCTTTCAATGTTTTACAAATACTTTGATCAAGTTTATGATGGTGCATGTCACCTCAAAAATTATTCTTTCTTTTTATCACTTACCTAATCGAGGACGAGCAGGAGTTAATCTTGGAGATGTGGATACGTTGCTAACGTATCCATAATTTTTTATGTTCCATGCTTGGTTTAATCTACTTTCTTATGTTTTGTTCCAACTTTGGAGTACTTTTCATACACTTTCTTGGACTAACCTATTAACAAGATGTCATAGTGCCAGCTGCATGTTTTCTACTATTTTTGGTTCTAGGAAGTCAGAAAATGAATATTCTCAGAATTGGACTGGAAAAAAGCAAAAGTCAGTTTTTCACCGAGGGACACACGGAGCCAGAATACGAGACGCAGAGGGGCCAGGGGCCACAACACCACCTGGCCGTGTGGCCCAGCCTGGAACGTGCCAGGGGTGGTCTGGCCACCTCCGGCACCCCCTCGGACTCTCCTTCCGACTATAGGATGCCTCCGATACAGAAACCCTAAGTACCCAATCAAAATTCCACGAAAGAGTATGCAGCCACCGTCATCTCCATCCCTATATCGGGAGGGATCTGAAGCTCTTCCCGGCACCCGGCCGGAGAGGGGAATTCACCATGGAGGCCTTCTTCATCATCATGCAAGCCTCCGGTGTGATGTGTGAGTAGTTCATCTTTGGACTACGGGTCCATGTAGTAGCTAGATGGCTGGTTCTTCTCCTTTATGCTATCATGTTTAGATCTTGTGAGCTCCGTTCATGATCAAGATCATATATTTGTAATTCTACATGTTGTGTTTGCGGGGATCCGATGGATATTGAGATGCTATTTCAGATTGATTATTGATTCTATCATGTCTTTGTTATTTGTGATCTTGCATGCTTTTAGTTGTTAGTAGCTATCTTGGCCAAGTAGATGCTAGCAACTCCAAGAGTTAGTATTTTTGCTCGATAGTGGGTTCATGCCTCTAGTAATCTGGGGAAGTGACAGAAATCTCTAAGGTACTAGATGTGCTGTTGCTAGTGGGGAGAAAACAACAATCCTTTGTTCATAGAACAATCTTATTGTTTACTTTACACGCAATTCGTAATGCAATTATCTATTGCTTGCAACTTAATACTGGAAGGGGTTCTGATAATAATCTGAAGGTGGATTATTAGTCATAGATGCAATTGGATGGTGGTCTATTTATAATGTTGTAATGCCCAATCCAGTCTCAAAGGAGTCAAGACGAGTAGTATATGCATGATTTCTTTCTCAATGTTTGTCAATTGCCCCGTTGTAATTTGTTCACCCAACATGTTATCTATCTTAAGGAGAGCCACCACTAGTGAACTATGGACCCCGGTCCTTTCTTTTATCATCAATCTACAATCAACTGTTTACTGCTTTGTGTTTACTTTCTGCAAACTATTACTTTCTTCCACTCGATATATTTAATACTTTGTTTTCAACAAAACCGGTGAGATTGACAACCTCATCGCAAGTTGGGGGAAAGTTATGTGGTTGTGTTGTGCAGGTCTCCATGTTGCTGCTAGCACCGGTAGTGCGCCCTGTCAAAGTCCAGCTAGCAATACCTTTGGGGTGTTTCCTTGCTCTTACTGGATTGATAACCTTGGTTTCATAACTGAGGGAAAACTAGTTGCTGTGCTCATCATACCTTCTGTTGGGTTCATAGCATAGAAAACAAAAAAATTCCTACGATGGGAACTATACGCCAAGATCTATCTACTAGATACAAGCAACGGGTGGATATACATCCATAGAGAACTTACCCTCGAAGACAACAAAGCTTTGTTAATGAGTTGGAACTCGTGGTTGATGTAGTCGTACACTTGCCGATCTCAAGATCGTGATGAAGTCTAGCAGGTCCGGCTCCAGCACGTCCTTCAGATCCAGCTCCAGCAAGTCCAGCACCACTAAGTCTAGCATTGCAAAGCAGCGGTGCATCCGTGATCGCACACACGTCCGGTACCCCGACAACCTCCGTCCCTCGCTAGAGCAAAGCAGCGGAAGCAGCAACTCCTTTCCAGATAAAGCCACCGGGAACATGTATCTTGCTAATCCGAGACCATGGGGAATAACTAGAGGGGGAGAGAGATCCTTCACGAGGAGGTGTGAGGAAGAAGGGGTGTGAGGGGGGGCTTTTATAGGAGGAGGGGGCGCCCCTCCCCATGGCCGGCGTCCAAGGGGTGACCCCTCACCTCCTCATTCATGTGGTGGTAACTCCCTCCACATAAATTTTCCCCTTCACATTCTCTTTTAAAGTCCCCACTTTAAATACATTAAATTTCTCCAAATTTAATGCTCTCTCATTTAATAAAACTCTTTTATTAATTTTATTCAGAATTTTGTTAATTACTTGAATTAACAAACATTCGCATAAAACTCCCTCCAACATTTCAATATTACATGCAGAAACAATTTCAGCGATTTCACTTGAAACAGTTTCGGTGTCTATTGAAATAATTCTAGCGCTTTCTTAAATCTTTATTTGAAACATATTTGCTCCAAATGGTGTCACTATCCCTTAAGTGTGTCACCCTATGGTTCGCGAATAATGCAGACATGATCGAGACCCCTCTCAGATCAATAATTAGAAGAGGGACCTGGAGATCCATACTGACTCCTACACATTCAACGATGACTTCTATGATCGTCAGAACCTTTAACGCTAGTAACTAAATCCCTTTGTATCGTGATATATTACATGTCCGAGATTCGATCATTGGTATCTCCATACCTAGTTTGATCTCATTGCCGACATGCACTCTTTTCTCGTTCCCGTGATATAACATTCTAGTGATCTCATCACTTGCTTGCAAGCTATCTTAATGTGATATCACCGAGAGGGCCCAGAGTATATCTATCCGTCATCGGGATGGACAAATCCTACTCTTGATCCATGAGCCTCAACATAACACCTTCAGAGTACTAAACCCACCTTTATAGTCACCATGTTACGGTGTGAAGTTTGATGTTATCAAGATACTCTTCCGGTGTTAGCAATTAACATGATCTCATGGTCTAAGGTCTAAGATTACTTCGTATTATGTTATAGCAATATAAACATAATCACTTTGATCGTAATGCTATACTTCGGATGAATGTTCATCACATCATTCCACCAATGTTGTGACCTCGTTATTAACAACATCAAATGTCCATGATCAGGAAACCTTGATCATCTTGTTAATCAACGAGCTAGTTTATATGAGAGGCATTACTAGGAACTTTGTAATTTATTTATTAAAAACACAAGTATTAACGTTTCCAATTATAGCATGCAAAATAAACATTTATCATAAACATGGAATAAGATAATAACCATTTTATTATATTGCCTCTCGGGCATATTCCCTTCAGTCTCCCACTTGCACTAGAGTCAATAATCTAGTTTGAAAAACTTTGTGTATCAAACACCTATGGCTTTCTTGTGTTGCATATACGTGATTGCTAGTGGTTAACATAATCTCCGGATCTGATAGTTTCAGGTCCGTGTGTATTTGCATGTCTTTGCGTCTCTACGCACCACTCATTCTCAAATGAGATGGCATTGTATAAATTTGGTCCTTTGGTGAGACCTTTAGTTCGTTCGGTTTAAAATATGTTGATATTATTGTCATATAATATATCTTCATAGTATTAGCCTACTTTGAACCACACCTAGTTTGATAATAAACTTCTTAACACAAATGCCCTCCTTTGCTGCTACTATAGTAGTCATATACTTAGCCTTTTGTTGTAGTATCCGTCACAATGTTTCAACTTTGGAACTTATCCAAATCCATCATGGAACATCCTTTCCATTACATTGTGCCACCAATACTGTAAATTGAGATAAATTTAATTTGTATCTTGTGACAAAACTAGTATCAATGTAACACTTTACAGTGAACTACCTTTAACTATTTGTCACTTATACATGGTATATTCTTAGTTCTTCCAAAGCTCATAAGAATATCTTTACTATTGTCCAATGATCATATTATGAATCATTCTGGTATGTGCTCATAACATTTAGAGCATAGGAAATTCTGGATATATACATATCACGGTATAATCGATCATCTTCATGTGATTTTACTCACCAAGTGTTGAAACACTTGAATCTTGATAAAATCATTTCCATGCAGCAAGAACCTTTCTTGTTGTTTCCATATTGAACCCTTTCAATATCTCATATATGTATGTCTGGCACAACCATATTAGCGCCTCAATCTATCCATATAGATATTGATGCCAAATATTCCGGTTTTGCCCAAGTCTTTCATCGAAATATTATTTTAATGAAATTCTTAACTTGTGTCAATACAAGATACATCATTTCCAATCAACAATATGTACTCTACATAATGTATTAGAAATATGTCTCAGCGCTCCCACTTAATTTCTTGCAAATGCAAGCATCTTCATCATCTCCGATGAATTTAAACTCCTTTAACATTTTCATCATGGTGAAGATTCCAACTCCGCTATGCTTACTTCAACTATTGAAGTTTGCATGCCCTTTTAGCACCCTTTGAATTAACAAAACCCTTCAGACCATGTCATGTACACGTCCTAGGTAACTATTCTATTAGAAGAATCTTGTTTTGTTTATTCAACTCCCATACACCAAATTATATGTAGTGGTTGCTACATTAATCCGTCAAGACTAAATATCTCTATGAAAGATCAATTCTTGTCATAGTCAACTCCTTGAACATTGGCGTAAACTTCTTTCCGACATGTCAACTATTTCATAGATGTTAAACATCCATGTCTATTTCTTTATAGATCCAAACACGACCGACAGGCTTCACGCCTTTCCGGAGTGTCTTCCAAGTTCAGAAACTTGATTTCTCGTGGATGGATACTATCACGGATTCTATGACTTCTAGTCATTTTATGTAGTCAGGGCCCATCATCGCTTCTTCGCATGTAGTCGGTTCATCATTGCCAAAACAATAACGAATTGCTTATCAAATAACTCTATTTGATTCTTACCGACCCACACGGTTCAATAGGAACTCTAATCTCCGAGATCACAAACTTTGTAATCATGGGAGCCATGAGCATTGTGGCCGCCACCGGGACACTTTCCGGCGCTGCGCTACTTAGCACATATACCTAAGGTTCAACAACCTTATCAAAGTTCTATTGTACTCCCACTTAACTTTTTGCGAAAAATTCCTTCTCAAGAAACTTGACATTCCAAGTAACAAACTCTTTTGTCCTCGGTGTTATGGAGAAATTCCCAAAACATTATTTCGGATAACCTACCAAGACGTGCTTATCCGACTCTGGTTGTAAACATTTTACTTATGCATAGCATACCAAAATTTAAGAAAACACAATTCGGGTTTTATCCCAAACCATAACTTATATGTTGTCATTTCAACGGATCACGATGGTGCTCTTTTTTAGTGTAAAAGCGGTAGTCTCTAAAGCTTCAATCCTTAAAACATAATGGCAGTTTTATAAATAACACCTTTGATCTTACCATGTCAAACAAGGTTTGATTTGATCTCTCGAACATACCATACTCCTGTGGTTTATCGGGAAATGCAAATCCATGGAACAATTCCTGAAATCTTAAGTGTTTTGCTAAACATGTAATTCAAATATCTTCCTTTATGATCAAATCATAAACTCTCTTATTTTCTTGTTACAATGATTTTTCACTTCATCTTGAAAGACTTTGAACAATTTTCAAATGTTTCATACTTCTTCCTTATTAAGTAAATATATAAATATATTCACTCAAATTTCCGGAGAAAGCATATGAAGCAAAAAGATCCATCGCATATGGCTACATATAATGGACTATATACATCAATATGTATGATATCTTATAAGTTAGTCACCCGTTCCTCTTTGGCCTATGGACAGAGTTTCAATTATCTCAAGGAAAGTTTCACAAGCATCAATTGATCAAAATCAAATACTCCAAAAATCCATCAACATGGAGTTTCTTCATGTTTTCTTTCCAATATAATTTAAACAACGATGTCACTTCATAAGTGATCTTTCAATCATTTGTCTTGTGACATTTTAGCAATAGTATTTATGGATGTGATTTCTCCCACTAGACTTGTAAAAGTTCATCCATCCTTTATGGAATACGGTAATTATTTGAAAAACCATTGTTCTCATAATACCTGAACAAAATAACAATTATTAAAAAAAATCTTGAAGGCTAGGTTTGACGACAAGGAAAAACATAATAACACTTTATTTCTTTTCGATGAACATCATCACTTATTCTCTTGCAAGTTACTTAGGCCATTGTAGTTCATGAATTGCGTTGTCCTGCATGACACTTCATACCAACCAATTCAGTATCCAATACCAGTATCCAATAACGGTATCGAACCACATTGTTTAACAAGCAAGGAATACAACCATAACATGTATATCTTCTATATACCTAAGCTAGACATTTCCAACTTTTTATTTTCTGCCAAATATTTTATAGATTCTCTTTCAGAAATTCCCTTTCCTTTTAAAAGAATCTATCAACATCAATAGTGGTGTCATTCACATGACACATAATACAAAGCGTATATAGTCAAATACTAATACCTTTGGACTTGCACTTTGAGGTGGATCATCATCATCAAATGTTTGGTATTCTTTCAAAAATCCATTCTTTAGTAATCTATTACTGTAGTAAACATTTTACTTACATCTTCTATTCATCCTTATCAGGACAACTTTCATGATCAAGCTACTATAGCATGTAAGGAAGAATCGTGAGTGTAATATTAGTTCCCAAAAACCTTTTTGGGAGATCCGGATGCCTAGCATCTCCATTCTTCACAAATTCTCATAATATGAGAACATGTATTTTGCTAAATTATACTCTATCATAATGCAACCAAATACATTGTTTCGGATATCACAATATCTTCCACACATGATGGTTTCTGAAACAATTTTTCACCTCCTAGATAATCTTGATATTAAAACAACTTTTCAATATCAAAAATCATGGAGGCAAACATGATACTTTAGATACTAACATTGGAATTCTTACTCTTGATTTAATACTACTTATTAAACTTCATGGAGTAAATAGAGTTTGTTGAAAGTTTGCAATCGGACTTCTAAACTTTAAATTGACATTCAAAACAATACGATACCATTCGTAAAGTAAATATCCAGAATTCTATAGTTCTATTATCTTAATTAAAACTAAGCATAAGGTAGTGAACGGACGCCAATGACTACAACAAATTATGCAAATTCACTTCAATTTAGTTTCTGACAAATTGTGTTCGACTAATCCAAATTAGAAATGAACTCCCACTCAAAAAATGACATCGCTCGTACCTTTTGGTGATTACATGAACCAAATCCACTACACCAAGTCCGATCATCACGTGAGTCGGTGTAGCTTCAAAGGCGAGCATCAATATGGGCATCACATCAACTATATGACTTATGCTTAACCTTTCGGTCCATGTTCCGAGGCCATGTCTGTACATGCTAGGCTTGCCAAGTAAGAATCTTAGTACTCGCGTGTGTAAAACTGTCTTACACCCGTTGTATGAAAGCGCAGAGTCGAGTACACCCGATCATCACATGATGTCTCGAAACACGATCCATAGAACGGTGCATACTTAAGGAAGAACACATTTTATCTTGATATTTAAATGAGGGATCATCTTATAATGCTACTAAAACGCCAAACTAGCAATATAAGATGCAAACATCTAATGTGTAAAGTGGGATGATATGGTCCATGCATTTGATCACCATCATATGCATCGTGGTATGATCTCTATGATTCCTTTGTGTGTAAGGCCAAGGTCTATGGAACTTGCACGTTAGGTGTGTTGTAAGGGTATCTATCATACATCTACTTACAACATTACCATACATGACACTAGCCCAGCAACAATCTAAACTAGACGCCTCTAATTTATCCATTGCAAGTTTTACGTGGCTTAGGGCTTTCGAAGACAGAACCATTCTTACCTACGAACATGGAACCACAACAATGATAACTAAGTTATTAGCAACTCGTTGGAAATCAGATATGGACTATAGTAGGAGAGATAGACACCCGCCAGCCACTTATGCAAAACTAGTTGCATGTCAGTCGTGGAACGGTCTCATGTGCGATGACATGTAAGGTTGGTCCAGGCCGCTTCATCCCACAATGCCACTAATATCCAAAATACATGAAAGTAGAAATAACATGATTATCATTGCCCACATATAAACATATGTGTACTACCCATGCAAACCACCTACGCATAGATCAGGCTCTAATACCACTGTTTGGTTTGCAGCATAGAAAACAAAAAATTCCTACGATGGGAACTATACGCCAAGATCTATCTACTAGATACAAGCAACGGGTGGATATACATCCATAGAGAACTTACCCTCGAAGACAACAAAGCTTTGTTAACGAGTTGGAACTCGTGGATGATGTAGTCGTACACTTGCCGATCTCAAGATCGTGATGAAGTCTAGCAGGTCCGGCTCTAGCACGTCCTTCAGATCCAGCTCCAGCGAGTCCAGCACCACCAAGTCGAGCATCGCAAAGCAGCGGTGCATCCATGATCGCACACACGTCCGGTACCCCGACAACCTCCGTCCCTTGCTCCAGCAAAGCAACGGAAGCAGCAACTCCTTTCCAGATAAAGCCACTGGGAACATGTATCTCGCTAATCCGAGACCATGGGGAATAACTAGAGGGGGAGAGAGATCCTTCACGAGGAGGTGTGAGGAAGAAGGGGTGTGAGGGGGGTCTTTTATAGGAGGAGGTGTGAGCAACATTTCAATATTACATGCAGAACCAATTTCAGCAATTTCACCCAAAACAGTTTTGGTGTCTATTGAAATAATTCCAGCGCTTTCTTAAATCTTTATCTGAAACATATTTGCTCCAAATGGTTTCGGTATCCCTTAAGTGTGTCACCCTACGGTTCGCGAATAATGCAGACATGATCGAGACCTCTCCCAGATCAATAATATGAAGCGGGACCTAGAGATCCATACTGACTCCTACACATTCAACGATGACTTCTGTGATCATGAGAACCTTTAACGCAATATATTACATGTCCATGATTCAGTCATTGGTATCTCCATACCTAGTTTGATCTCGTTGCCGACATGCACTCTTTTCTCGTTCCTATGATATAACATTCTAGTGATCTCATCACTTGCTTGCAAGCTATCTTAATGTGATATCACCGAGAGGGCCTAGAGTATATCTATCCGTCATCGGGATGGACAAATCCCACTCTTGATCCATGAGCCTCAACATAACACCTTCAGAGTACTGAACCCACCTTTATAGTCACCCTGTTACGGTGTGACGTTTGATGTTATCAAGATACTCTTTCGGTGTTAGCAATTAACATGATCTCATGGTCTAAGGACTAAGATTATTTCGTACGATGTTATAGCAATATAAACATAATGACTTTGATCGTAATGCTATACTTCAGATGAAT
Organism: Avena eriantha; assembly: GCA_910589775.1. Classification (NCBI taxonomy): domain Eukaryota; kingdom Viridiplantae; phylum Streptophyta; class Magnoliopsida; order Poales; family Poaceae; genus Avena; species Avena eriantha. The sequence goes on from OU342745.1 coordinate 109,429,825, forward strand.
GTTCATCACATCATTCCACCAATGTTGTGACCTCGTTATTAACAACATACAATGTCCATGATCAGGAAACCTTGATCATCTTGTTAATCAATGAGCTAGTTTATATGAGAGGCATTACTAGGAACTTTGTATTTTTTTATTAAACACACATGTATTAATGTTTCCAATTAATACAATTATAGCATGCAAAATAAACATTTATCATAAACATGGAATAAGATAATAACCACCTTATTATTGCCTCTCGGGCATATTCCCTTCACCTTCCTCTTGGGGTTCCCTAATGGGCTCGATATATTTTGGGCTAAGCAAGAACCAAGTTGTTGTACTACTTTTGATACAGAAGGGTCACTCTTTCGTTCAACTGAAGGCTTAGATAAGAAGGTTGTTTTTGTGGAGATGACTCATAAGAGTCACAAAGAACATGTAACAAGAGGAACTTCTAATTATCAAAACCATAGTCGCTCTTCGAACATGTTGGACGAAACTTTTTATTCATCCAGGATTATCAAAATCTTCGCCAAACACCATGATATCACTTTACACCACTAGATGAATGGTTAAAAAGATTCCTGGTGACATGAGGAAAAAGAAACTTCATTCTTATACTCCAAGTATTTGGCACAATAGAACACTTTCCAACATAAAAGGGTCTGGAGGGCCGACCGAGAGACATTTAGCAACTCTACTTTAAATGTTCTCCTTGATGTTTGAGATACCAATATCAAGCATCAAGTAAAGGTCAGACTTCGTAAACAAATGAAACCATAAGTATTAACTCCTATAATAAATCACAGAAGAAGCCTCACTAAGAATGGTTGTTATTACTGAATCAAGAGAATGTGACAATAGACCTTTTGGCTAATTGATTCAACCACCACTTCAATCCTTGCCTGATTTTAAAAGAGACCTACATCAAAAACCTTGAAGAACACCAGCCATCATTGCTTCTTGAGATTCAACTATGGTTAGGTGGAATAGATACTTCAGACTCAGCATGTCCGTATAGAATGGTTGCAACATTTACCGTAGAGGTAAAGTTACTAGATTCTCAAGATATGGACTACAGTGTCAAGCTCCAAAATACGAGCTAGATTGGAAAACCCATGCATTAGCAAGTTATGCAAAAGATAATTCCTCCTACGTAAATTGTTTACAACGAAACACAGCTGAATCCTTGTTGGGAAATATTTAGGAGGATACTGAATTTTGTAGGGCTTCTTCTCTTCCATGACAAATTAGTCAGTGGCTTTGAGTGCTTAAAGAATCTTCTCGAGATGTGATGGTATCACCCTACCATTACAAGAATACTTCACTCATGCTTAACTTACTTGAAACGATTACAGATAAAATAAAGCTAACTCTACTCGAATTCACAACAACAACTGGCAACTATTGCACGTGAATCGGAGAAGGTTACTTCTAATATCTAGAACACATACTTCAAGACAACTCAAAGAAGGTTCTCCAAAAGTTTCCAACATTGATGTCAACTATTCCACATGAATATAATCTAGCATCGAGAAATAAGGATATCATTGATGGGCTCAATAACAAACTTATCAAGACACTACAGGCAGATGGACTCAGATGTTGTATGAAAAAAGCATGAATATTGGTTAGACTGAAGAACATGAAGATGTACACAGGTGAAACATCACGAATATATACACCATCAGGATAGTCCTTAGGACTGAGTTTGATTTGACGATTGCCCAAAGAAAATCAAAGACAGGGAAGATAACAGATCCTTGAAGGATATAATATATTTCTTCAACACGAACAAAACTAAATATACATATACAAAGGAAATGATTTAGGTGAAACTTCTATATTAAAACTCTCCAAGTTGTTGTTTAAGCTTAACCACCTAGTTCAGGGTATCCAATATAGATCCTTGGAGAAAAGAGCAATTCAGGGAACTGGCTTACTCAAGAACTTGACAACACGGTCATGCGGCAACAAGGCGATATTTATAGAAGACATCTAGAATATCACGACCCACCGATATGTCACTTAGTTCGAGAGGAAACTTGCTTGATAAGGCAAGAAGATGTAGTATCAGAGCTTCGGCACAAGCCTAACTCTTTGACTGAAGAGAGTGTACTAGAATAGCGGACTTGGTAGCACAACCATCCTTTGCTTAGTGATAAGGTTAACCAATCATGGTAAGAATGACTCAAATGTACTTAGAGTTCAAAGCAATAGTAATTACTAAGAAACTCAGATGGCCACATCATTATGCACACACATCATTCACCAGCGTGAACAAATTAGAGAAAGGGTGCATAAAAATGTGTGGAAGCATCACTTCATTAAGAAGGTCATGAAACTCAACACGACCCCTTAGTATATAAGAGTGTGATACCTCAGGATAGAATAGATATAAGCTAATCATTGCATCTGGATCTGCAGGTTACAACACTTTCTCCCGATCCTAGAAATGACGAGGTACTGGAGTTTGTGTCTGCTAGACATCCCGAAATGGTTTGTATTGACGGACCACAAGAGTATCTTGCATCAGAAGATACCAATGCACATTTACTACTTGGCTACAATCTAGTAGACAAAGGTCGGAAAACAACAAGGAAAAGGAAAATGCTCAGGATAGAATCCCGATATGTGGATGCATAAATTATCAATCTTCCGAAAACCAATGCAAATAAGGAAAAGTGTGGCAGAGTCATGAGCATAGATGCGAGACTCATGAGGGGTACTCTTGTCATGATCTATTTGGTTCCATTAAAGAACATCTACCATAACATGTGATATGGAAAGTCCTTAATTGTCACAATTTGCAGTGACCCAGCATACCACTACATGTTGTAGTATACCGTAGTCATTGACGTAACACTCACAGAACACCGTTTCGTAAATATTACATCCCTCAGAGTGGCACAACAGAAACATCGCGGGTCCAAATACAGACATTATTGTTAGAAGACCAAAGATCAAGATCTTCAAGTGGTTCAAACTTACAAACCATACAACTTATGGTAATAAGTTTAGTAGAAGTACAAAAGATTCAACGATAAAGTAAAACTTGAGCTCACTAGCTTATTGTATCGAGTTCATGCTGCTCGACTCATCCTAGGTACCAAGCTTCGGCATGACAACTACTCGGACTCGTTGTCTTCAGCTCCATAGTGTATCACATAGTCCACTCCTTCGACTCCACTAGATAGGTCCGGCTCTTCATAGTAGATATTATTCTGGACTTCTGTAGCATACACCTGAGTATCATTCGGCTCCTCAGAGTCTAAGCAAGGGATCAAAGGAATGAGTGAGTAATAGTGTTACCCAGCAGGTTCATTATATGCAAGGTGGGAAGTTTGATGCTCGAACTACCACCTCAGACTATATGTCTTTGGAACTATGAAGTTTTTGTAAATACTTCTTCAAAACTTGATTTTAATATAAAAAAACTATGCCCATCAGCCTTCATAGATTGACTAGAACTTCATGGAGTTCCTTTCCTGCCGTGTTCGTAGCTCCTTCCTGGAACATGGAGTAACATGTCACAATTCTTACACTCTACAGAGGTGCGTTTCTTTAACCATAAGATACCAAATCCTTTTTGCACAATCGGGCGTACTTTCCCTCCACAATTCCTTGATGTGGGGCCTAGAAATTGATCCAAGCCAATCACTTCCCTTCTCCGCAACCCCGCATGAAGACACGGCCCTCCAAGCAGGAATACCTTTGTTAACCCCCATATAGGTAGATATAGCGCTGGCGACCCCTTGGAGACTCCAGTGAGTAGGTTATCTCCCTGGCAACCCCCACCAAAGTGGCAGAAATACCTCTGATAGCCCCACACAGATAATCTAGACACTAATATCATGGGGCACTAAGGGGTCCCACCCATGTGATGGATTCTCGATGAGAAATCTACAACTTCATGATAAGGTCATCCGTCCATGCAAAAGGAAGAAGATCTAGCTAACATCTCCATCCCATTCCAAATCTTATGGTTAACGCGTAATATGCGGTGCTAGAATCACTCATGTCATGGGTTATTAATTCCAAATTTATCTACAACTAGAATCCTAGATTCCATTGCCACTCTTAGTATTTATCACCACTTAGGATGATAATAGCATTTAATTTGATTGGGGAAATACTTATTTTCTGTCTCTTTTAGAATATAGGTGATAACACACAATTATCAAATACTTCTAGAAAGACTATACAAAGGACACGCTCAAGTGATGAACTTGCCTTGTGACTGCAAGGTAGTGTAGTCTGATGCTTCGACTCGACCTTGAGCTCCTATTTCTACAAAATACCATTATTGCCCGGTAAGGACAATATTTAAAGAAACAAATATGCCATGCATAGTAATGTCATGCAATAATTTATTATTTTCCTTCTTTGTGTGTTTTACCCACCTTATAAAGGTTTTTAGTTACTTTTAATTGATAAAAGGAATTTCATAATTGAAAACTCTTAAAAGCATATAAATATTAGATTTAATATATTTTTGATAATCAGTAATATTTTAGTAGTTTAAAAATGAACTTTAGTTAATTTTAACTCTTATTAATATTTTCTTAAAACTCCTTTAATAAATAAAGATTCTATTTTAAATAAACTTATTTTATTTAACTACAATACCAATTATTATTTTTCCAAAGTACTATATCCATTTAGGATCCTAAAAGTGAAATTATTTCAATTTTAAATTATTTCTTTATTTTTATAAAATTACATAAGTAATTTATGTTATAGGAATATTAAATATATATTACATTATCCAAAATACAATTCTTTATTTTTAATGAGTAGTTCACATTTTTGTGAACTCATAGATATTTTATTTGTATTATGGGGATTTTATTTATTTTTGTAGGGCTTAATGAATTCTAGGGGTATTTTGGTCTTTTACTAAAATAAACCTGAGTTCATTTTCTTTGAAACCTGGGCGTGGCCCACTAGGCTAGCCTAGCCTAAACCCGGCCCATCTGGGTTGGGTCAAACCCCTGTCTCAACCGGTACTGGCCCAGACCGGCCTAGACTGGCCGAGTACCCCTCTCTCTTCCTCGCGCACTCTTGTTCTTCTCGATCGTTCCCCTCTGTGGCGATGTGGCACCATCGTCGCGAGCGATTCCGGCCGCCTCTATCCTCCCCAACCACCGTCGTGATGTAAGATGGGTCTATCGATGATGCTCTGTTGACTGGTCCAGCTTGATTTGATGCTCGAGCCCTCTCCTAACCATGTCGTCTCCATCCCGATACCTAGGGTTCAGATGCCCCTGGTGATCTGGTGCTTCACCGCTTCCTTGGCGCTTCTCCAGTGCTCTGGTGGCCATGTGGTGTCGCCTCCTTCCCCCTGGAACTCCCACGATCATGGCTTGGTGTGGGTTGTAGCACCCCTGGGTCCTCCCCATGCCACTGTGTTCGTCTCCGTCTCCGGCTACACTGCTTCCTCTTCTAAATGTGCGAGGACCACTGGTAAGTTACTCTCATTTTCTCTATGTACTCTCCTTTTATATCTGTCTCTCCACTCTCTATGTGCTTGTAGTGAAGAACTAGGGTTCATCCCGTGTGCTAGGGTTCTACCCTTGTTGCCGTATTCATTAAATATGATGAAATTGCTCATGCATATCCCTCTGCAATTAAACTATGTAGGATGATTCTCTATGCTGATTTAGAGTTGTTGATAGTAGTTGCTATCAGTGAAATGTTGCCTGAACTTCACTTACTATCAGTATTTAAACTTGTCATGCTATGACTATGATCTAAATTGAAGTATGGCTTCAGTTATGGTTGAAATGCTTCAGGATTAATGCTTCATATCTGGTTATCTATTGAAATGTTCCTAATGAACTCTGTTTATAATGTTTATGGACAAATAGAAATGATTCCTAAATTGTGATATTAGGAAAATGATTTGAAACTCTTTCTGAGATGATTTGGCTATGAAACCACCATGTTTGAATTACTTCGCTAGAATAGATCTTTGTGACACCTCCACTGAATGGTACACAACATCCTATGTTGTACTAAGTTCTTCCTCAACTGTAATTTTTGAAATAGCTGGGATTTGTGAGAGTTGAGAAACTTCATTAAGTTTAGTGTAACTATTGTTGCCTTTTAATTGAGCTATGATGCTGGTCATAGATCATTCTAAAGTAAAACACAAATGTTTTTACTTGCTGCCTTAACTACTCATGCGATCCATGATGACCATATCATGCTCTTGCATGAACATATATATATATATATGCTGGTGATAAAGTATTGGATCAAATGGTTTGAGATATACCCAGATCCTGAGTAGATTATGGTAGCATGTAGCCTTGTGATGGTGTTCCCTTCTACTACTGGACTTGTGGTATCTCTAGATCTGGTTCTTCTCTCCCTTTGGTCTTGTCCTGCTCCTCCCGTTGCTGCTTCTCCAGGCTCCTGGTTGATCTTGCTATCCACCTAAGTCATCCTCTCCTGTAAGTGACCATCTTGTGTGGTTTTTTGTTGGGTTGCTGCGAGGAATCTTTGGTTGATCTAGTGGAAAATGGCAATATTTGAGGTTGTATTTGTTGTGTTCTTGAGATAAGTAGTGACTATGGATGTGAAGTGAGTAGCCAAGCAGGCTTTGCTATGCGCTGGTTGTGATTTTAACTTTCCCTCACTCCCTCTGCTACTGACAGCTCCTTGCATACAATTAGGGGACTAAGCTACTTCACTGTAGCTTTCTTTTGGATCAAATCAAGTTAAAATTATTTACTCCATCCTCCTTTTACTACTCTAGCCTGGTGAAACTTGCCCCTCCTTTGGATAATGAGGTTGTACTAAAGCCTAGTTGATTTAAAAGAACAGATTCTACACTTTGGTGAAATTTTCCCCTTAATTTAAAATGCACAATGATGTACCTTGAACAGTGCACTTTGGTTTATTTGTTTTGCAGGTACAACAACTTGGATGATCAAGAAGATTAGATTAGGATTAGATAGAGATTAGTTTAGGGTCTTTTTAATTAATTACTATTGTAATCTTTCCATTTGACTACTGTATAGAATGTTGTAATCAATATTTATTCAATAAAGTTTATTTTCCTGAGATTCCAATTGTCTTTGTAACACATCTTCTTATTTAATCATTTATATTTGAATTATTATCTTAGAATAAGAAATAAATTTTCTTATTTGGATTCATTTATTTGTATTGTATTCATTTCCTTTTTATGGATCCTATTCAATATATATTCAAGAATTCATATTTTCCACTTATAATTATTCTTTCTAAAACAATCAAAACTTTAATACTTCTAATATTTAAATATTTTCAAAAGTAATTCATATTTAAATTTGAATTCAAATTATTCACCCAAAATCAAAATAACTCTTAGAGATCATGTCAAAATTTATAGCATTCTCTAGAAAGAGGTAAACCCTAACTCAAAGTAGTGAAAGAAACTCTGATCTATCCAGGGTTTTGTTTGGTGAAAATTTTACCCCAATATTACAGATGAATGCATGCAAATGCACAAATTACTATTTGTACCCTTCGTTGGTTCCTAAACGCTGGGATGTTACAGTCTTTCCCCCTTAAATTAAACTTCATCCCGAAGTTTTACTAATGTGTACCTGAATAATTCTAGATACGCTTCTTGTAAGTCATCCTCCTTCTCCTAGGTTTCTTCGCGTTCAGGATGATGTTCCCATTGCACTTTGCAGTACTTAACAGCTCTGTTCCTTAATGTCAACACCCGGATTTTTAATCCTAGATGCCTGTTATGCCATACCTCGCAATCCCAGGATTACCTTTTTTGCGAGACATAACATATTGGATATCACAGTACATCATCCATTACAAACCATTATAAGGTCTTACACAAATAAAGGATCTCATGATCCAGTCTTAATACAATCAAGAAGTGGAATAATAAGCGTAGTAGTGGGCTCCATCTTCAGGGTCACAGGCAATGCTAACGATGGGAGATGATCCTAGTTGTCATAGACCTCCTGCTGTCCATCTTCCTAGAAGTCCTCCTCATAGTCTGGCCACGGGAATAGCCTGGGAAAAAGCCATGAGTACTCTTTAAGTACTCACAAACTATCACTAACAAGTAAGGTAGTTCTAGTAGGAATCTTAAGCTCTAGGTTTATTTCCAAAAAGCTAGGTTTATCTAAACCGGGTTTAGAAGTAAAAAAAACTAATTTAATGTTCAAAAGAACTTAAGTGGGAACCTAGTTTTCATATCCACAACCTTGTTGTGGTCAAGTCAAAGTCACAGTTCAATTCACAAGTTATTTTGAAAACATTTGACGACGGAACAGTATGGCCACTCCAACTGTCCATGACCGCGGACGCGGTTATTCGAATAGGTTGACACTCTGTAGAGGTGGTATACTTTCACCACAAAATTCGATACATCCGTCAGGGATAACCCTAAATCAATCATACTTAGTATGCAGAAAATCAATCATGACCTTTCAATTACACACCCTAGTATAGGCACCTCTCCTATGAGCTTGGCCTCCAAGCCATGGTCATCTGCCATCCTGGGCACTACATAGGTGGACAATCATCAAGAGAAGCCTCAGCTCAAACCTCTCCTGCGAGGGAACCCATACTAAGGCACATAAACTTCCGGCTAAGCCCTACCCAATTCAGGTATTGTGGTTGTACGGTAAAATTGGAATGGTATCGCATCCGAACCCAACCATCAGTTTTTGTAAAGGGGTAAGGCTCATGCCTCACATTTTCATCATCAAACCATTGTGTTTCTCAACACATGTCAAAACATCTCAATAGAATGAATCATCATTCCAAGGTTTCCATAATCATTTTCACCAAGTATTCCCATCTAAAGTGATCAACTTTTATGCTTATCACTAGCCACTAAGGTTAAGAGTGTTCACCTATGAGGGGTGCTAATCTTCAATCTCATGACATGGAATGACATCTAAGTATAACTAGTTAGGCCTAGTTATATACTCTTTATGGTGTCTATACTATTTCTCCAAAACTCACAATGCACTAACTAAAAGTAAAGAACTTTAGTAAAGTAAAAGAATAAAGCTTGCAAGTAAAACTTGGGATTGGTATAATCAAAATGGTATAACCAAAGCATGCCTAATGCATCTTTCTTAAGTTATCAAGGGGGCAAGTGTTAACTTGCATAGTTCTAGCTTGCACATAATAGCTTGCCTTGATTGGTGAAGTGGTTGAAGATGTCTTCGTCTTCTGCTTGGTAGTACTCCTCCTCCTCGTATCCTTGGTCGGTACAACCGTCTATAAATAAATACGGGGTACACAATCACCAAACAATACTTAGCTAAGTATATTTAGCACACTAAGCCTCACACTTGATGATCTAGCATCATCACAATCATCACATGGAATAAAGGTTTAATATTATTTATCTTATTTTAGAAAAGTAATTTCTACTCATGGAAATTAATTAAGATTTAATATTCTCCAATCAAAATATGGGATCATGTTGACACATGTCATCACCACATATTCTAATACATGGTAATGTGATTTAAAGGGTTGATCATATTTTATAAAGTTTAAGATTATCATTTAATAGCTTTAAAGTGACTAGAAATTCCTATATAGCATTATTTTGGTACTAGTCCAAAGTCACTGCATGCAAACCTAAATATTTTTACATATTCAGATAGATCTTATCAAATGTGATTTTTGAGAGTTGGAATCAACTCAAAAGCATTTATGGTTGATTTTTGAAAAATGTTTGAAGTTGGAAAAGTCTCTGTCTTGTTATTTTTGGTATATGTGATCTATAACTCCAAATGATTTAAATCCAATGGGCTTGGATAGATAATTTAATTGCCTTTCTAGGAAATTTGAATCATGCAATTTGGTTTAGTGAAACTCTCTAAATAGATTTTTGAATCTATGGTTAGAAACTAGTTTAAACTAAAAAGGAAAAATATTATTTGAATTTCCAGGCCTGAGCGAGAAAGCTAAACAGGCCGGCCCAACTGCACTGCCCATCATAGCGGGCTACCGACAGCGCAGACCCACTAGTCAGCGACTGCATCTAAATGAAACAATATCGGCGAATCTAGACCATGCAATCTAATTCTAATATAACGGTTGGGAGTCATCGTCGACGACGGACTACTCCGGCGAGAAAAAATGACCTAACGCGGTGGTGGGGGTCTGGCTAGGCTCACCTGGGCTCTAGCGAGGGTTGGGGACGATCGACGTGGTAGACGATGTTGGTTCGAGGCGTGGTTGCGGCAGGTCTTGGGGTGGTCAAAATCGACGGTGCCATTCTCCTCCAGCAGCGGCAGGCTCCGGCCAAATTCTGGTGAGGGAGAGCTCGCCTTGCTCTAGGAGAAGTGGGGGAGTGTCAGTAAGGAGTGGTGAGGGCAGTGGTGTGGAGAATGGAGGCAGGGAAGGCCTCTACTTATACTACGGTGAGGGGACCAAACGGCGTGGGCGTGGGCTCGACGGTGGCGTCGCTACATGATGCTATCAGCGTGGCGGAGGCTAGTGGACAGTGTTATGTTCCTTGGCGGTTCTCATGGGCATAATGGCGCAGCGTGGGGAGGTGTGGATTGGTCGGGTTCTTGGGGTTCTCCGCGCAGACGAAGAGGTGTTTGCGACGGCGTGCGGCAGCTGCGGGTCGCGCGGTGGCGAACGGGGGTGTCTGCGGGGTGCTGACTCGTGTACTAACGAGCTCGTTGGGGAACCCCAAGAGGAAGGTATGATGAACACAGCAGTAAGTTTCCCTCAGTTATGAAACCAAGGTTATCAATCCAGTAGGAGCAAGGAAACATGTCAAAGGTGTTGCTAGCTGAGCTTTGGCAGGCGCACTACCGGTGCTAGCAGCAACGTGGAATCCTGCACAACATAACCACAGAACTTTGCCCCCAACTTGCGATGAGGTTGTCAATCTCACTGGTTTTGCTGAAAACAAAGGATTAAACGTATCAAGTGGAAGAAAGTAAAAGCTTGCAGAAAGTAAATAGAAAATAGTAAACAGTTTAGATTGATGGTACAAGAAAGGACCGGGGTCCATAGTTCACTAGTGGTGGTTCTCCTTAAGATAGATAACATGTTGGGTGAACAAATTACAGCGGGGCAATTGAAAAACATCAAGAAAGCATACATGCATATACTAATCATCTTGACTCCTTTGAGATTTGATTGGGTATTACAACATTATACATAGACCGCCATCCAACTGCATCTATGACTAATAATCCACCTTCAGTTTATCATCCGAACCCCCTCCAGTATTAAGTTGCAAGCAACAGATAATTGCATTACGCATTGCGTGTAAAGTAAACAATACGATTGTTCTATGAACAAAGGATTGTTGTTTTCTCCCTACTAGCAAAAGCACATCTAGTACCTTAGAGATTTCTGTCACTTCCCCAGATTACTAGAGGCATGAACCACTATCGAGCATAAATACGAACTCTTGGAGTTGCTAGCATCTACTTGGCCAAGATAGCTACTAACAACGAAAAGCATGCAAGATCACAAATAAGAAAGATATCATAGAATCAATAATCAATCTGAAATAGCATCTCAATATCCATCGGATCTCCGCAAACACAACATGTATGATTACAAATAGATGATCTTGATCATGAATGGAGCTCACAAGATCTAAACATGATAGCACAAAGGAAAAGAACCAGCCATCTAGCTACTACACGGACCCGTAGTCCAAGGATGAACTACTGATGCATCACATCGGAGGCTTGCATGGTGATGAAGAAGGCCTCCAGGGTGAATTCCCCTCTCCGGCAGGTGTCGGGAAGAGCTTCAGATCCCTCCCGATCAAAGGATGGAGATGACGGCGGCTACAGACTCTTTCGTGGAATTTTGATCGGATACTTAGGGTTTCTGTATCGAAGGCATCTTATAGTCAAAAGGGGAGGCCGAGGGGGTGCCTAGGGCGTCCAAACCACCCCCTAGCACGGGCCAGGCTAGGCCGCGCGACCAGGTGGTGTGGTGGCCCCCTGACCCCTCTCCGTCTCGTATTCTGGCTCTGTGTCCCCCTCGGTGGAAAACTGATTTTGGATTTCGTCCCGTCCAATTCCGAGAATATTCATTTTCTGAGTTTCTGGAACCAAAATAGCAGAAAACAGATAGCTGGCATTGTGGCTCTTGTTAATAGGTTAGTCCAAGAAAGTGTATGAAAAGTACTCCAAAGTTGGAACAAAACATAAGAAACTTTCTTAAAGAAAGTAGATAAAACCAAGCATGGAACATCAAAATTTATGGATATGTTAGCAACATATCAACATCCCCAAGCTTAACTCCTGCTCATCATCGAGTTGGTAAGTGATAAAAAGAAAGAATAATTTTTGAGGTGACATGCACCATCAGAAACTTGATCAAAGTATTTGTAAAACATTGAAAGCTGGGATAATAGTACTTCAGCATAATAATGAAAGATAAAGTTCTAGCAATAAAACATAGTAACTATGTTGCAACATGAAAAGGTACAAACAAAAGATTCATGAATAACAATGCTTTGCAAGACATTTGTTTGTTTCACATAAAGAAAACATAGCAAGGCGGCATTGACCTTGTCCCTCATAGAGTAGCAAACATAAATGCATAGGACACCTTCAAAGTTCATAAGAGTGACTAGATACAAGTAGTTTAGGAACAAGCAATATCAAGTTATGCATCAATCAACAAGTCTTGGGACAATGCACATAGAACTAAGAATGGCCACTATGCTCTCAAAGTAGGTGCATCAAGGTAGAAGGTGGAGACTCAACATAAAAGTAAAAGAAAGGCCTTCATAGAAGGAAGTAGAGATTCAAGTTCCGTAAAGAGCTTCCAAAAATTATGGTACTTATTAGCTTTCATCTCTCATTGCCCCTATCATAAGCATATTTAAGTGATTAAGGTTAAAGTGAACAAACTATGGTGTATATGCTTGACAAAGTATAAGTTGGAAATCTCATGTCCCTTGAATACGAGGGCCTCTCCTCACGCTACTCAAGTTTAGTCACCGGTAAGTTCTTGTCATCGTTAGTACATGTGTATCATAGAGAACCGCCAACGGGGTACCCCTTGCCCCATGATACAGAAGAATACCCATATCAAAAGGACAAGGAAAGCAGACAACGAGGATCTCAACAGTCTTCTTATTTATCATGGGAAAATGGTGCTTTTTTCTCTATTTCCTCTTTTCTCATATATCTTTTTTTTCTTTTTCTTTTTTTTCTCAATATAGGACTCTTTTTTTATAAGAAGAAAGCTTCATAGACAGCTCATTATGGTTACGCTGCAGGTTTCCACCATGACAGCATGGATTAGACCGGCGGCCCAGGCGTTTATCTAACACACATACATAACTCCATGGACTTACAAGCTCCCCTTTCATTTCACACCGACGACATCCATAGACAAAAGAGCATGATATCAACTAGGTACAATTACAAGTGCAATGTTGAAAGCGTTCCCCATGACAACATGGTTCTGCTAATCCCCAACAAATAAGTGCAAGCATATACAACATAGATGACACAATGGTTCATGTTTATTAAGTGCAAGGAAAGTAAAGTGTGCCATCAAGTTCGTGAGAGCTTTAATCACTAATTTTCACATAACAAGTTTAATTCGGAAGATAGATAAAAACATGAATATACTTGGAATAGTAATTGCTAATAGGTAGGTATGGTGGACTCTTTGGAATAACTTGGTTTATGGAGTTGGATGCATGAGTGGAAATCACACTTGGTTACGGAGGCTAGCAAAATACTGGGAGTGACCAACTAAGAGAGCAATAATGGCCATAATCATGCAGAGCGACAAAACATTATTGATTAAAGCATAAAGTGATATTACAAGTCGAAAACTAAAGGATCATCAAGGCTAAGGTGACTTTGGATAGTCATAACATGGTGTGAGCATGCGCCAAGTCAACCCAAATAAAGCATCAAAGGAGAATACCACAATACTATGCTTTAATATGCTAAAACAACGCATGATCCTTTCAAGGCACATTAAGCAATCTCAGTTGTTTATAACATGTCATGCTACAGAAAAGAACACTAAGCATAAAGCCAAAACAATATCAAGCATGGCATGAAAAAGCATAGGCCATAGTCAAAAACAAGCTCTCTTTACCACTTAAGCATGAACTTTCCTACTCTTTTCCAATCCAAACAAAACTATTTGAAAACGAATGTATGAAAGAGGGGGTCCAGCCAATTTATTCAGAAAACAAAGAAAACCAAGCAAACAAAAAACTAAAATGAAAACGAAAAAGAAGGCGCTCCAAGAACAACATAACTATGCATGAAACAATAAAAATGAAGTGTTTGGAAGAAACCTGGGATTTTTATTGATAAAGAAGGGGATGCCTTAGGCATCCCCAAGCTTTGATGCTTGTACTTCTCAGATATTTCTTGGGGTGACACGCGTGGCATCCCCAATCTTGAGCTTTAGTCCATTCTTCATCTCATTACTCATTCCTTCCATACACCTGAAACTTTTCCTTCATACAAAACTTCACACAATCTTTATTAGCAACATTAGTGCACTCAAGATAATAAGTCTTTGGTTTCATTTTCAACACCAATAAAACTTGCATTAAAACACAAGATACTGTAGCACTTCCCTCAAAAAGCTCAATTCCCCAAAAGAATTCAAAAAGGAACCAACAAGAAGCAAATGCAAATAATGGCAGAAATCTATCAAAACAGACCACCTGGTAAAGATGAAATTTTTCGAAGACCTTCTGTTGCTGAAATCAAAAAGTGTTGAACTAACGAAAGTTAGATAACAACCTGGGGCAGAAGCACAAAAGTTCACGCCTCAAAAAGACATATAGAGATTTTACACAAATGTTTACGGTGAAGAACAAAAATCTCTTTCGGGACAACAACTTTCCCAAGCATTACTTCTCTCTCAATAGAGGTTACTCTTGGCACAAAAAGCAAATAAAAAGGATAAGGAGCGGTTATTACAGAGGTAATAACTTCCAAGACTCATCTAAAAATTTTGGGTTATCTCCCAATAAGTACTTTTCTTTAACGCCTTTAAGTTAGGCATAAGAAGCAAGAAAAAGAATCAAGTATTGTCCAATGAAGAAGCATTATGATTGATACCAGAAATATCTTCAACAAGGAAAGGTATCTCATCCAAATAAGTCCTAGAGGATCCTCTCACAATGCTCTTGGGTTCACTACTTTCATCAAACAGGTTTTCAGGAACAATCCAATCAAGATTCTTTTCTATGGCTTCATGTATTGCTGCAAGTTTAAAAGGTATTGGTAGCTTAGTTTCCTCCCCATTAGGTTCGGTTTTGTTCATCTTTTCTTGTGTGCCAATAACATCTACACATGAGCCTAGCATACTAAAATGTTCAAAGACTTTCCTAGCTTCCTTGGCAACATCATAGAATTCCTTAAGCAAAGTTTCCAGAATAACATCTCTCTTTTCAGGGTCCTCAATTTCTTTAAGTTTAAGAAACATTACTTGCATTAAGGGGTTAAGGTTAACAAACCTAGCTTCCAACATGTAAACTAAAGAAGCTGCAGCAATTTCATAATTTGGAGCAAGTTCTAGAAGGGATCTATTCTCAATATCCTCATGTTTATTAACATGATTAAATAATTCTTCGATATTATATTTTCCAATTATAGAGCCACTACCTATTGAAAGGTCTTTCAGAGTGAACTTATGGATCAACATGGTGAGCTAAAAATGAGGTAACAACTATAGAAGACTTAATTTTTTTGTGTTTTTAATAAAGAAAGCAAAACTAGTACAACTAATTTTTTGTGTGTTTTTGATAAAGAAACAAGCAAACAAAATAGAAAATAAACTAAGCAAAACAAAAATAACAAAGTAAAGAGATTGGTTATGAGGGACGCCCCTTGTGAAGATGTCCTTGACTCCCCGGCAATGGCGCCAGAAAAATACTTGCTAACTCATGTACTAACGAGCTCGTTGGGGAACCCCAAGAGGAAGGTATGATGAGCACAACAGTAAGTTTCCCTCAGTTATGAAACCAAGGTTATCAATCCAGTAGGAGAAAGGAAACACCTCAAAGGTGTTGCTAGCTGAGCTTTGGCAGGGCGCACTACCGGTGCTAGCAGCAACGTGGAATCCTGCACAACACAACCACAGAACTTTGCCCCCAACTTGCGATAAGGTTGTCAATCTCACCGGTTTTGCTGAAAACAAAGGATTAAACGTATCGAGTGGAAGAAATTAAAAGCTTCCAGAAAGTAAACAGAAAACAGTAAACAGTTGTAGATTGATGGTAAAAGAAAGGACCGGGGTCGATAGTTCACTAGTGGTGGTTCTCCTTAAGATAGATAACATGTTGGGTGAACAAATTTCAGCGGGGCAATTCACAAACATCGAGAAACCATACATGCATATACTAATCATCTTGACTCCTTTGAGATTTTATTGGGCATTACAACATTATACATAGACCGCCATCCAACTACATCTATGACTAATAATCCACCTTTAGGTTATCATCCGAACCCCCTGCAGTATTAAGTTGCAAGCAATAGATAATTGCATTACGCATTGCATGTAAAGTAAACAATACGATTGTTCTATGAATAAAGGATTGTTGTTTTCTCCCTAGTAGCAACAACACATCTAGTACCTTAGAGATTTCTGTCACTTCCCCAGATTACTAGATGCATGAACCCACTATCGAGCATAAATACTAACTCTTGGAGTTGCTAGGATCTACTTGGCCAAGATAGCTACTAACAACGGAAATCATGCAAGATCACAAATAACAAAGACATGATAGAATCAATAATCAATCTGAAATAGCATCTCAATATCCATCGGATCCCCGCAAACACAACATGTATGATTACAAATAGATGGTCTTGATCATGAACGGAGCTCACATGATCTTAACATGATAGCACAAAGGAGAAGAACCAACCATCTATCTACTACATGGACCCGTAGTCCAAGGATGAACTACTCACCATCACACTGGAGGCTTGCATGGTGATGAAGAAGGCCTCCATGGTGAATTCCCCTCTCTGGCAGGGTGTCGGTAAGAGCTTCAGATCCCTCCCGATCTAGGGATGGAGAAGACGGCGGCTATAGACTCTTTCGTGGAATTTTGATCGGGTACTTAGGTTTTCTGTATCGGAGGCATCTTATAGTCGGAGGGGGAGGCCGAGGGGGTGCCTAGGGCGGCCAGACCAACCCCTGGCGTGGGCCAGGCTAGGCCGCGCGGCCAAGTGGTGCGGCGGCCCCCTGGCCCCTCTCCGTCTCGTATTCTGGCTCCATGTCCCCCTCGGTGAAAAATTGAATTTGGATTTTGTCTCGTCCAATTCCTAGAATATTCATTTTGTGTCTTCCTGGAAGAAAAAACAGCAGAAAACATGTAGCTAGCACTGTGGCTCTTGTTAATAGGTTAGTCCAAGAAAGTGTATGAAAATTACTCCAAAGTTGGAACAAAACATAAGAAAGTAGATAAAACCAAGCATGGAACATCAAAAATTATGGATATGTTAGCAACGTATCACGGGGTTGCTGTGACCATGGCGAGCGTGAGCGTGCGCGGAGAGGGCGAGGCGCAGTCTGTGCGAGGCGGTCGGGTGTGGCGAGCTGGCGTGCTCTGGACATGGTGCAGAGACGGTGGGCGCGGCCTAGCTAGGGTGGTCTAGGGCTTGGTAGTGTTCGTGGCTTGGACAGGGGTGGCGGTGGACCGAGGCATGTCTCGTGCGCGTCATGGGCGAGGGCGGCGATGCTCCTGGCGCTCTGTCCACGGTCGGCCGGTGATGACCAACACGGCTAAGGGGGGGTTGGTATGGTGCTCGATTCAACTCAGGGGAGACAGGGGAGTGAAGTGGAGCCGAGGATCACTGTGCAAAACAGTGAAGTTAGGCAGTAGTTAGTTTAGTGCAAGCCAGGTGTTTGTTGTAATGGCTGCAAGAACAAAACTTTGGAATTTTTGATTCAATTTTTTTGAGTGATCTTAACTTAAGCTTGAGTGTCTTTGGTTGCTTGGGTTTGCCAAGGGGAATTGATTGGATGGGTTTTTGAAAAAGTGCGATCTTCACATATGCATTAGATTCAATTTTCAACTGTCCATTTAATTGATTTAAAAAATGTTTTTGTAACTTTGTTAAGTGGGACTTGATAGACTTGTACTTGGTCTAGCAAGGGGTGAAAAGAAGTGGAATTGTTTCTGTTAGAATTCTTCTTCTAGGAACACTCAAAGTGACCTAGTGGTTAACTTTGGCCAAAATGACCGTTTGATCTTTTTATTCATATTTGATTTATTTTTCTTTTGATTTAGTTTGTAAATGGCCTAGATGATGTAGCATTCATATTTAAACCATTTCCCATCATTTGTAACAATGAAGAATGGCAAAATTAATCAATTCTACACTAATGCAAAACACACATGCATTCATATTTAGTTTTGGAATAAATGTTTTTGTTAACCCAAAATTGCGTGATTAGAACTTGATAATCTTGATTAAAGTTTTGTGGTGTTACACTTAACCTCTTCAAGTTCTCTTCTAGGACATTGCATGCCTTCTCAAGATAGGTAAAATCTGCTTGTAGCACTAACTCTTGATGTGTAATTGCATCATCTGGGACCTTGAGACATTTTTGGAGTTGTGACACATGGAAAACATTATGAACTTGAGCCAACCTTGTTGGTAACTCTAAAGCATATGCAATGTTTCTATTCTGAATGGTCCAATATACCTTGGACTTAATTTTGCTTTTACTCTGAATCTCTTATCTCCCTTCATTGGACTAACTTTGAGATATACCATATCTCCTACTTCCAGATGCCATTATCTACAACTCTGATCTGCATAACTCTTATGACGACTTTGAGTTATAGTCAGTCGATCTCTGATAGTATCGATAATGTATTTCTTATCCTTAATGTAATCTAGCATGAACTCTTTGCTACTACCTTTTTCATACCAACATATTGGTGATCTACACTTCCGACCATAAAGTACCTCATATGGTGCTACCTTCAGACTACTCTGATAGCTATTATTGTAAGGAAACTCTGCTAAGGGTAGATGATCTTCTCACGAACTTCCAAAAAAAAGCACATGCCCTAAGCATATCTTCTAAGATTTGGTTAGTTCTTTCTATTTGACCTCCAGTCTTTGGATGATAAGCTGTATTGAAATCCAGCTTTGATCCAAGTCCTTCATGTAACTGTTTCCAAAATGCTGATGTAAACACATATCCTCTATCAGATACAATCTTCTTGGGTACTCCATGTTTTACTAACAACTTCCTTGACATATATTTCTACTAATTTCTTAGCGTTGTGCTTTTGATTCACTAGAATAAAGTGTGCACTTTTAGTAAATATGTCCACAATCAACCATATCATATCCTTTTTCTTTGGAGTCATTGGTAATCCTGTAATGAAATCCATAACAATCTCCACCCATTTCCATTCTGGAATTTCTAGTGGCTGCAATGGTCCTGCTAGACTTTGATGCTCTTCCTTCACCCTTTGACAAGTATGGCATTCTGACACATATTTCGCAATATCCCTTTTCATATTGTTCCACCAGAATATCTCCTTAAGATCCATGTACATCTTAGTACTTCCTGGATGAATTGAATATGGTGTATGTGTGCTTCTCGGAGTATTACCTCCCAGATATCAAGTACATCTGGTACACAAAGACGATTTTGAAACCATAAAGATCCATACTCTCCTAAGTGAAAATTTATTTTTGACCTTCAGAAATTCTCTGGATTTCTTCAACAATGAATGGATCATCAAGTTGACATCGACAAATCTCATAACAAAGATCACTACGTTCATCAGTAACCCTCATGGTAGCTAAATATACACAAATTTCTATTCTTCAGGACTATATTTCTAAAGTTTCCAAATCCATTTGTAATTCCTTTGCTCATTCCTTATTTGTTGGTTGAACATCCATGCTCTTCCAACTTAAAGCATGTGCTAGCACATTGGCTTTTCATGGAGTATAATTGATCTTCGGGTCATAATCCTTAATCTATTCCAACCATCTCTTCTGTCTCATGTTCAGTTCCTTCTGTGTGAAGAAATATTTGAGACTCTTATGATTAGTGCATAGTTCACATCTTTCTCCATAAAGAAAATGCCTCCAACTCTATAGTCCAAATACTACTACTGCCAATTCCAAATCGTGTGTTGGGTAGTTGACTTCATGAGGTTTGAGTTACCTAGATCCATAAGAAATGACCTTGCGATTTTTCATTAGAACACAACCCAATCCTTCCTTGGATGCATTACAGTAAACTGAATAATATTTTTTGGTTTCAGGTACAGCTAAAATTGGCGATGCGGTTAACCTTGTCTTCAACTCTTGAAAACTTCCTCCACATTTTTCATCCCATATGAATGGAGTATTCTTCCTTAGTAATTTTGTCATTGGTCCAGCTATCTTAGAGACACATTCTATGAATATCCTATAGTAACCTGCCATTCCTAAGAAACCTCTGATTTGTTTAACATTGGTCGATGCACTCCAATCCAATACGGATTGAAGTTTGGATGGATTTACAACAATTCCATCCTTACTAATGACATGACCAAGGGATTCAACCTTGTCCAACCAAAATTCACACTTACTGAACTTAGCATATAGCTTGTGTTCCCTCAGGGTTTGCAATGTTATCCTTAAGTGATCAGCATGCTCTTACTTATCTTTGGAATAGATCAAAATATCATCGATGAACACTATGAAAAACGTGTCCAAATATGGTATAAAGATCTTGTTCATCAGATTCATGAAAATTACTGGTGCATTAGTTAACCCAAAAGGTACGACCAAATATTCATGATGTCCATACCTTGAGACAAATGTTGTTTTTGGAACATCTTCGAGATTAATCTTAATTTGATGATAGCCTAATCTCAAATTAATATTGGAAAATACTATAGATCCGTTGACTTGATCAAATAAATCCTAAAATCTCGGCAAAGGATACTTGTTCTGGATGGTGACATTGTTCAAATTCCTGTAATCTCCGCACATTCTTCGTCCTCCATCTCTTTTATCAACAAAAATCACTGGATTTCCCCATGGAGATACACTTTATTGAATAAATCCTTTACCAGCTAACTCATCAGTATGCTCTTTAAGCTCTTTCAACTCCTTAGGATCCATTTTATATGGTGCTTGAGCGATATGTGATGTTCCAGGTATTAGATCAATGGTGAAATCTATTTTCTGGTTAGGTGGCATTCCTGGTAATTCTTTTGGAAAAACATCCATGAATTCCTTAACCACCAGAATTACTTCCAACCTGACTTCAATCATAGAGTTTAATTGAAGATCCACATCTATATGTATGTGTTTATTAGCTTGATAAACTAATCTTCCTCCTACGGGAGTCTTAATTGAGACAATCTTGTCTTCACAATTGATTTATGCTCCATGGTCAGTCATCCAATCCATTCACAGAACTACTGCTATTCCTTTCAATGGGATCACATAAAGATCCACATAATATGTTTGACCACAGATTGAGATAACTTGGTTTAATTTAATAGTACGCACTATCACTATTCCTCCTACCGTAACTATGGTCATAGGTTTTTCTAATGGTGCCCTTCTAATCCCAAATTTATCATAAAATTTCTCAGATATAAATGAAGTAGTTGCACCAGTATCGAATAGAAATTTTCCAGGATTGGTGAAAATATTGAGCGTACCTATCACCGCTTGTTCCGAATTATCCACCTCCTCCAAGGTTGCACAATTCAGCTTCCTGGTTGGTCAGCTCTGCTTGCCATTGTTGTTCTTGGCATAGTTTCCACCCTTGTTAGGTTGTTTGCCTCCTCCTCTTGCTTGACTGATGCCAGTTGTAGGCCAACCTCCTGGTGGTTTATTGGGACAATCAGGTTTCATGTGCCCATTATGACCACAACCATAGCATATGATTACCGGTTTCTGACATTCACTTTTAAAATGCCCGGTTAATCCACAACTGTGATAGATGATATTCCTATGAGATGCTGATTCCCCTCGATTGTGATTTTTGGAAGGTCTAACCCAAGGTTTAAATTCTAGGTTTGGCTTAGGCTTACTAGCTTGAACTCTTTTATTTTCCTTCTTTGCCCTCTTCCTCACATCCTCTTGGACATTCTTATAATCATCCTCAAATGTGATAGCTACATCTAGCAACTGTTGGAAAGTCGGCTTATTCACTAGCCTCAACTGCATCTTTATGAATGGATTCAAGCCACACATGAACCTCTTCTTTCTCTTCTCCTCAGTGCTTACCTCGTCGGTAGTGTAACGAGACAAATATCTAAAATCTCGGATGTACTTCATAACACTTTCCGGAACATGGTATTCATAGAATCTTTGTTTGAACTCCTCCCAGGTATAATCCCTACCTGGAGGTTGCATTCCTAGCTGATTCTCCCACCAAGATGCTGCAGGTCTAGATAAAACATATGTTGTATACCTTAACTTCTCCACATCATTGCACCATATAGTCTTGAGCTTTCTCTCCGTATCAGCCAACCAAATCTCTACATCCATTGGTTCTAGATCTGATGCAAAAGGTAATGGCCTTGCATTCTGAAAACTTGAAAGACTCACACCCCAACCTTCGGGTTCCCTCTGGTTCCCTACTCGTTCCATTAAACCCTCCATGAACTTGTTCTGAGATTCCTGCATCATCTGCATGTATTTCATGAAATTATGTTCCATCACCGGCCTCATTAGTGGTGGTGGTGGTAAATTTCCTTGATTTCCGGCGTCTTCATGCGCCTTTTCTTTAGCTTTGCACTCTATGCGCTGCTGGTCAATTTCGTCTTCTACACCCATCTCCATAACCCCCTAGTCCTGTAACATAAAGCGAAACTCATAATTACATCATGCCATGCTTTTTGAGCTCAACTTCATGCCCATAACTAGTCACAAATGGAAATCGAGATCCAAATAAGAACCAAATATGCAGTACACATATTATACATTACAATCACACAGTTGGTATAATATCGTTACAACCAGTACAATACCAGCACTACCGATTGTTGTGAGTGCTACCTCACTTATTTAATCACAAATGTTGGAGGGTCAAAAAACATTTTCGATATGTTGACCAGGGATGTAACTGCCAAGCCCTCTCCCAGTACTACTCCCCTCACTCCTGCCGCCAAGCCCTCTGTTGGTCCCGCTGGGCCTTCATACCCCGTCATCCCTGAGAGCTCCACCATGGAGACAGATGTCAATCCAATCCTTGATATCTCAGATTCTGTCGAGGCAGACGTTTCTCCCAGTGGCTAGGTGACGCAAGAGAGTACCTCCTCCAAAGTCGCTGAAGCTCTGGCTAAGGATGCCACTAAGAAAGGGAAGCAGTCACTAGAAGGGGAGGAGGCGGAGGTAGTTGTGGCAACAGACAAGGCGGGAGCCTCTGAGCCATCAACTGCTATGATAATGCAGCAGGCGGCTAGGGCATCATCCATGCGTCTGGCTTCAACAACTCCCTTGGCTGCAACCCCTCCGACATTGTGCTTGGATGACCTCATCAAGAAGGCGGATGCCGTGTATAACAATGCTGACGTCTTCCATACTGCATATGCCAATTTGGCCAACAATCTCAAGATTATTGCTATTGTAAGTTTTCAAACTTTACCTTTACCGTCCAATATATCCCTCTATAGCCCCCGAGCTCTTAGGCGGATAAACAATAGTTATTGGCCCGAGTGCTCCCATGAACTAACAGTAGAACTTGATTGTGTAGCCCCCAAGCGTCTAGGTGAAACTAGAAAATTTCCGGCTAAATGCTCTAAGAGTAGCATACTTGTTTTTGAAATTTAATCCTGCAGCCTCCGAGCTTCTAATAAAAACCTTTAAGCAAAGTTCCGACTAGGTGCTCTAGAAGAACTAGCCATAGATAAAAATGTCATATTATAGCCCCCGAGCTTCTAGATGAAACCAAAATAGTTTCGTCTAGGAGCTTCTAAGAGAAACTAAACACTTTTGTTTACACAGAATCAGATTGTCCGAAGGAAGAAGGCCAATGAGAAGTATGACAAGCTGTAGGCGGTCCTGCAAGCTGAAAAGGGTAAAACAACTTTCCTCAAGGAACAAATCACGAATAGCAAGAGTCTATTTTCCTCCGACTTTTCCTTGTTATTGCTCATAGTCAATTTCTTCCGCACTCTCATAATGTACTTGTTTTTCCGTCTTACAGAACTTATTGCCAATGCCAAGGGCATCATCGAGCAATCCAAGCATATTCAAGAGCTTGACGATGATAATAAGATCTTGAAGAAAGACAGGTCCGATGTTGTCAAGGGCTATGAGTAGGCGATGAAGGTGCTTCAAGAGTCTACTGACGCCGAGATGCAACGCCTGAAGAATGAAATTGCACAACTTAAGGAATAGAACCAAGCTGCCAAAGAGCAGAATGAGAGGAACCTTGAGATGTACAAGACAGTTTAGAAGGAGCAGGACGTCTTGGCGGAGACGTGCAAGCAAGCTGAGACGAGCATCTTTGGTAACTATCTTCCAACTTTGTCAATTCTGTAACTTGCAAAAATATTTGATGTACTTGTACTCATGATCCCTATATCTTATGCAAACCACAACTTCCATTAGCTTGGGCAACTTGGGCGAAGGTTCTCTAGATCCCAAGGAATGCTTGATTCTTGCTGGCCACTTCGTCAGCACCGACATTGCCTAGGCCAAGGAGATAGCCTAGCCTCTAGGAATAAACATCAAGGCGGCAGACTCAACTGCCACGTACTTAGAAATCCTGCGCTAAGCCCCCGAGAAAGTCAAGGATTGGAAAGTCTCTTGCATCCGGGCTGGTGCAAGGATGACCCTGTCATTGGTCAAAGGCACACTATGACAATGCCGACATCGACTTGGTGACCTCCGGCATGCCCAAGCTGGACGAGGAAGGGAAGGTGATTGATAGCGATGCTATTTGGAACTCCCTCCCCAGCTACAACACCAGAGTTGCCAAGATGGTCAAGGTAGATGTCTTTGTTCCTGCCGAGATTCTTGATGAAGACATGGCTTCTTTTGAGTCTAGCCCCTCTCCTTCCGAGTTTGACGAGCTATCCTAGCCTGGCTCTCCTTTTACTGATGATGCCACCACGAAGTCCCCTGCAACAGAGCCATAAAAACAATATTTGTATTAAATGTATCTTTGCAAATGTGTATGCGGAAAAACTTATGTGTTTGCAAGGAGGAAAGACTTGTACTCAAGTTTCCTACTACTTATCTGTATCCAGCATGTATATATTTTTAAGCCAGTGCAAGCTTATCCATTATTTTGGTTCGTATGCTTGACCTTTTGTGAGACGGAAGACTCGCAACATAGAATTATGCTCCCAGGTGATGATGCTTAATAGCACCATCAAGAAGCTAAGAGTAAAATCGCCGGCTTTGAGTGCCGAGAAGTCACTACTCTGGAATCCACACAAAAACTTCAGAAAATGTGTAGACCAGAAAACTTAAGCTAACGCCAGTAGGTGGAATTTCCACAAGTACAAATGCAAACTTGCGCATAAAGGGTTTATATGATCCAACAATGAACAACTAAAGGAGGTAAAAGACTCAGAAAGTATGAGTGAACCAAATTCTTTGTTTCATTGATCATATAAGAAACTTATTACATAATATAAATATGCTAAGTGTAAAGGGGACGTAGCTGTGGTATGTTCCATAGCCGATCTGTCTTCAGGTAGTCATCATCGGAGTCACGTTGCTTGCACTTGCGATTTTTTGGCCTATCTTTCAACTCGTGAATATCGACGAGGTAATAGGAACCATTGAGCAATGCTTGGATTATATCGAACGGTCCTTCCCAAGGCGGGGATAGTTTGTGTGACTTCTCCTGCTTGAGTCTAAGCACTAGATCCCCTTCTTTAAATGAGCGATGCTTAACATGGCGACTATGGTAGCCACGTAGCTTCTGCTAGTAGACGACAGATCTCTGGCATGCCAGCACATTCTCTTCCTCGAGTAGGTCCACAGATAAGCGTGTGGATTCTTCAGCGTCATCCTCCTTGTAGGCGGCGACTCTTGGTGCATCGTGGAGGATGTTGGATGGTAGTACGGCTTCTGCTCCATAAACCATGAAGAAAGGAGTCAAGTCGGTTGATATGTTGGGTGTTGTTCGTAAAATCCACATGACAGATGGTAATTCCTCCACCCAGGCTCCCGCTGCTCTACGTCGTGGTTCTTCTAAGCGTGGCTTGACTCCGTGAAAAAATAGTCCATTGACCCGTTCAACTTGTCCATTTAACTATGGGTGTGCCATAGATGCTAGGTCAAGGCGGATGCCTGATAGTACTCCTCAACTTCTCTGAGAGACAAATTTATGCCATGGTCGGTGATGATGATGTGTGGGAGGCCAAACCTCACCACTAGATCCCGGGAAAATTTTAGGGTAGTGGCCCCATCAAGCTTTCTAATGGGTTTAGCTTCAATCCATTTTGTGAACTTATCCACTTCTACTAGCAAGTGTGTAAATCCATAGGGTGTTGTCTACAAAGTTCCCACCATGTCTAGCCCCTAGACTGCAAACGGCCAAGTTATTGGTATGGATCGCAATTCTTCCGCTGGAACACTTGGTTGCCTTGCATAGAACTGACACCCAAGACATGTTTGTACTAACTTGTCAGCGTCCGCCTTGGCAGTTAACCAGTAGAATCCTTGTCGGAAAGCCTTAGCTACCAACGATCGGGGAGCAGCGTGATGCCTGCAATCTTCGAGATGTATCTCTCTAAGGATTTCAATACCTTGCTGTCGTGAAACGCATCGAAAGAAAACTCATGTGGTACTTCTTTTGTATAGCTGGCCATCACTAATGACATAGCCTTTTGCTCTGCGTACTATTTGCCGGCTTTCGACTTCGTCAGTGGGCAAAGTTCCGGCTTGTAGATAGTCCATGAATGGTTTCGTCCAAGTCAGAGAGGTCATTGCTACTGTGTTAATGAATGAGTCCACTCTATCCGGGTTGTCGGGGTCCGTTCCCTTCACGGATGGAGTCTGTAAGTGTTCCAGGAAAATGCCTGGGGGAATTGGTCGGCGGGCTGACCCACGCTTTGACAACAGATATGCCGCCTCATTTTCTTCCCTTTTGACATACTTGACTTTGTAGCCATCGAAGCACTTGGCTATTTCTTCTACTTCGTCTTGATATGCTGCCATCATAGGGTTCCGCGTGTTCTTGGTGCCAGCTACTTGTTGGGCAACCAAGTCGGAATCTCCACATCAAACTATTCGCTTGATGCCAATATCCTTTGATACTCGAAGTTCGTGACTGAGGGCCTCATATTCTGCCATGTTGTTGGTAGCGTTGAAGTGGATCTACAGGATGTATTGCAAGTTATCCCCTGTTGGTGATTCTAATAATACTCCTGCCCCCGAGCCATTGAGTAGCTTTGATCCATCAAAGTGCATGACCCAATATTCTGGCTCTAGCATAGGAGTGTCTTCTGGCAGTTCTATTCAATCTACAATAAAATCCGCCAATGCATGTGATTTGATAGAGTCACATTTCTTGTCGGTGATTTCAATAGCGGCAAGTTCAATGCCCCACGGTGCCACTCTTCCCGTAGTGTCGCTGTTGTTGATGATGTCGGACAGTGGAGCTTTGCTCACCACCGTGATAGGGTTCTCCTAGAAATAGTGCCTTATCTTGCGTGTAGAAAGGAAAACTCCATAAGCTATCTTCTGGTAGTGCGGGTAACACTGCTTGGATTCCGTCAAGACCTCGCTTACATAGTAAAATGGTCGCTGAACTCCGTGTTCGTGCGTTTGCTCCTTGCGCTCCACCACGATGATGATGCTAATGACATGGTTGGTTGCTGCCATGTAGACTAACATAGGCTCCCTTAACACCGGTGCTGCAAGTATTGGCGGGGAGGAGAGTATTCTCTTCAACTCCTGAAGTGCTGCATCAGCTTCGTCTGTCCATATGAATTTGTCCGCCTTTTTGAGTAACTTGTAGAGCGGCATAGCCTTCTCCCCAAGTCAGCGGATGAACCAGCTTGCTGTTGCTACGCAGCATGTGAGCCTTTGTATGTCCTTCAGGCATGTCGGACGCTTGATGTTCAGGATGGCCTTGATTTTCTCCGGGTTCACCTCAATTCCGTGGTGCGAAACGATGAAACCCAACCGTTTGACGAAGGGTACCCCGAAGACACACTTCTTGGGGTTCAGCATCATGTTGTATTTTCGGAGATTGTCGAAGGTTTCCTCCAAGTCGGCGATAAGATCATTTGATTTCTTTGACATTACCGCGATATCATCCACGTAAGCGTGTACGTTGTGACCTATTTGGTCATGTAGGCAATATTGCATTGTCCACTGGTAGGTAGCACTAGCGTTTTTTAGCCCAAAAGGCATCGTGACATAGCAATATGTGCAATAGGTTGTGGTGAATGAAGTGGCCAATTGGTCTGACTTTCGCATCCGGATTTGGTGGTAACCTGAGTAAGCATCAAGAAAACACAGAAGTTCCGAGCCAGCCGTCAAGTCAATGACTTGGTCAATGCGAGGAAAAGAAAACGACAGGTTGTCAGGCAAAGAAGTCCCTGTACTCACGGAGGAACTTGAAAAACGCGCTTTCCTATTTGGGATCCAGGTCCGTACCAATGGCGGTGGTCTTGGAGGAATCTTCTTCAACAAGCCCACCTGCTTGGTCTTGATGGCGGCCTTGAAGGCGGCTTCGGCAGCAGTAATCTGCTTCTTCAAAGCTGACATCTCCGATGCATCGACCTGGTTTTAGATCTCCTTGAACTCATCACCATAGAGAACTGCTTCAACCAAGGCGGCTTCACTAAGCTCTCAGTCCCATGCCTTGGTGAAGCTTCCATCAACGGTGATGATGTTGTTTTGTCCGGGTATCTTGAGCTTGTTATAGACAAAAAGAATGGCCTTGCGACAAAGGATTGGAAGATGTCGCATCCAAAGATGACGTGGTACACGCTCTTGAAAGGCACCACTTTGAAGGTCATGCGTTCTTGGCGGTAATTGTTAACATCGCCAAGAGTGACCAGAAGGGTGATGCAGCCTAGGAAATAGCTTGTCGGCCAGGGACAACCCCATGGAACACGGTGTTGCTATTCCTTAGCTGGGTTTCCATCAGTTCATCTTGTGAAGTGTATCCAAGTACATGATGTTGATGTTGCTTCCACTGTCCACGAGGCACTTGGTTAACTCCGTGCCGTCAATCAAAGGGTTGATGACCATGGAATACTGGTTCTCTGTTGGGATAAGGTCTGGGTGATCCTTCCTATCCCAAGTAATTGGAATCTTTGACCACCTGACGGGAGTACTAAGAAAAGTGTTGTAAACAGGCTGGAGCCTTCTTCTCAAAGGGGTTTTTCCCTTTACCCTCTCCCTTGTCAGAGGATTTGGGTTCCACGTCTTCATCCATATCACTTGATTCCTTGGATTCCTCCTCCTTCTTCTTCCTTTTGCCCTTTCCGCGGGGTCTGTTCTTCTGACTTCGCTTGTAGCCGGACTCAGGGTCTTCCTTGAGATCTTTGACAAACTTGCATTGGCAGTTGGTGTGGGTGGCTTTGTCGTTTGTGTCAAGGTGGACGAAACACGACATATCACGGTACTCTTCGTACGTTTAGGGAATGTGGGGCAATGAGGGTGCAGAATCACTCTGCTGCTGGCCATGGCTAGCCCCCGGCCATGTCCATGTTGTTCGCCTCCGCCTCTGCCAGTGAACGTAGTGGCGACCATGTCGGCTATTTTCTTTTCTTCGGGTGGAGTCTTCTGCTTGTTATTGTTGTTCTTCTAGGCCTGGGTAGGGATTGCTATTCCTGGCAACGATCCGCGCGCGTCGTCATTAGCAGCGCAAACTCGCTAGCCATGGTGATCATTGTGTTGAGGTTGAGCTCATTGTTGTCTTGGTTGCGCTTCAACGTATGCCGAAGGAAAGTTCCCTTTTCCAGACTGTCAATGAAAGCGGCCATAGCGGTTTGTTCGTGTACCCCTGCACAGGATTTTTTCATATCCAGCGAACGAGAGAGGTAGGCACGTGAGGTTTCATCCTTTTCTTGTACGCACCACTATAGGTCTCCGAAAGTGTAAGGATGCTTGTATGTACCCTCAAAGTTCTTGGTGAACGCTTCATCATGTCCAACCAATTTCATATTGATTTCTCCGGCAAGTCGTCAATCCATTGTCGGGGAGTGCCAGTGAGCATAAGTGGGAGGTACTTGATGGCGACATTGGGGTTTCCCCCTGCGATGTGAATCGCTTCGCTGTAGTCCTGCAACCAAGTAACAGTTCTGGTGGTGCCGTCATATGGTTTGATAGTCTTGTCTATCCGGAGGCCCTGGGGGTAAGTTGTGGCCCATATTACTGGTCCAAAACAATGTGGCCCCAGGTATGGGAGCTCCCATGCTTCTTGGATCTTGTCCAACCGCGAATGTGCATCGTACGGCTCTTGTTGCTTCCCATTTCTGTCATGGCGAGCGTAATTATGGTGCGATCTACGAGATCCACCGTGCCCTCTGCGGTGATGGCTGCTAGGTGACAATGGTGGCGGTGGAGGCGGTGGGTTAGCCTTCTTGCTGCTCCCTCCATGCGACTCCTCGCGCCTGTCGCGGTTAATTGTCGGACGCGGTGCCTGTATGGAGTGGCTTTTATCGGTTTGGATCCGCCATATCCCAACTTAAGCCATACGCCGGGGTCTTTAACGACGTGAGTTGGTGCTTTCTTTGCTTTTTTCTTCAATAGCAACTGCTTGTACTCAGCCTCCATAGCTCTTGCCGCCTTGATGGATTGCTGCGTGCTAGCAATGTCTTTGTCCAGCTTAGCGCCCTGCTCCACGATGCATTTGGCCTCCACTAAGATTTCTGCACGCTTCTCATCAAGCTCCATAATGCTCCGTATATGGGCGACGGTAATAGGCACAACGAGGAGTGCACCATAGATTGCCTTGTCGGCAGGAGTAACCAATGGGTTGCCAGCTGCCGACCTTGACGGTGGCGGTGGTGGCTGATTTGTTTGTTTGGCAGTACTAGGGGTCGTGGTGAGTTCCTGCACCGGTAGCAGGCAGATAACCGGAGGAGGCAAGGCCTTAGCCGGAGCCGGATGCTCAGTGGCTTTCTTGGCTGCTGCTGCTCTGGTGACCGCCGGCGTGGGCGGAGCTCTCTCATGACCCAGTCCTGTCTGTCTTCTTCCATCATGCTCCCAATGGCGACTAGCACCTAGTGAGACGTGTTGGTCTTCTCGGCATGCTCCTCGTTCTTGATCTCCTACTCGATCTCCATCATAACAACATCGTATTCCTTTGAGCCGCCGCCATCCATATTGATGTTGGCGTATAGCGCGTCAAGGACGGAGTCGAAGTTGGCTTCGGTGTTGCCGATGGCGGATGTGGAGGGTGATGGAGGCGGGCCGTTGTTGTTGTTGTTGTTTTTGTTGTTGTTTTTGTTGTTGTTGTTTCCTCCTCCGCCTACAATGGCGATTGTGTCCTCAACCTCCTCGTTGGCGTTCGCATATTCGTTGACGATAGCAACCATCTCACCAAGGGTGAGATAACCTGTGGCCTTCCACCTTTGGAGGGTATGCCGGAGGAGCGTTCCAGGTGTGAGCCCCCATGATGTGGTACACGAGCTCGTCAGCACGGTCGCCATCTAGGGTTTCCCTCACCCTCATCCATCTGGTGAGGTATTTGTGGGGAGGGTATCCATCCCTTTGAACGCATCTGGCCAGATCGAAGATGGTGACAACACCGACAAAGTGTGACCTACGCATCTCTAACACTCGGGGAAGCCAAGCGGATTTGCGGGATCCTTCCACCTTTATATCATGCACAGGGGCGGTTTGGGTGGGCCTTGAATTTTCCTGATGTGACCCATCATACTCTAGAGAGAGGTATGGCCTAGATCCTTCCGCGAACATATCCTGCCCATAGGCGGCCCGTGCGGGCCTTGACAAGTTTCGGACTTCCTGGGAGCTAGGACTCGAGATGAAGATGTAGATGTCTCTAAAGGGGATGACGAAGTAGTGTGTAGGGTTCGTCTTTGTCAGCACCCAGAATTCATCTAGAGGGACGATCGGGACGTTGTAGGAGAAGAGAACGCGTCTGATCGCTATGGTGTCGCCGATTCCTACGAAGAGCTTGGACCTCACCTGTTGTAGAGCTCGTAGCACCTCTTGCCCCATTGTGGGCGCCAACTGTCATGGTATTGCCAACGAGTACCCCATGGAGGGGTCCTCACACTGCATGTTTAGAGATGTGGGGTAAGGCGGAGAGTTGGTGGGTATGAGGTGGTGGAACACAGCTTACCCAGGTTCAAGTCCCACAACGGTGGTGGAACTCTACTCCTGCTATAAATCCCTATAATGGCGATACGCCGAGTTATAGAGATAGGTTCGCTATGCGAGGTGTTGCATGTTGTATGTAGCAATCGTTGTCTGTTCTGCCCTAAAGGCTCCCATAGGTCCGATTTATAAAGACACCAGAACCTAGGGTTTATAGGAAAAGGTCCTTGCCGGACAAGGTAAAGAGTCCTACACTAACACAAACTAGTCTTTCATGTATTGTACTCGAAGGATTCGAGTATGTCGGTGACTCCTGCGTAGCCTTCCTTTATCCGGCATGGGCCTCCCTTCTGGATCCGTCTAACTGGGCCGCCCAGCAGGCCATAGGCCTTGCTACCAACTGTGGCCACCCGCGTTAGCCGGATTAAGGATGTGCTATGGTGATATGCATTTAGCATATCCCCAACACGAGGCATGTGCAAGGAATCCGGGCGAGTCCATACTCCCCCTCTTGAGGGTGGTATATGGGGAACCTGGCGAGGTTCTAGCGGAGGTAGCATCCCTGGGCTTCCCACTTGAGGCCGCCTGCTGTCGTGCCTTCCCCTTCGGGGGAGGTGTGGCCCCACGGGTTGGCTCGTCGACCGTAGGATCGTGGTACCCTATGTGTCAAGACTCCGATAGTATCCCCCGGGCACTTGTCGTGCACGCGTCTCCTCGAAGACGTGAAGGGGCAAGGGCCCCACTGATGGGTCCGCAGCATAGAAAACAAAAAATTCCTACAGTGTGAACTACACGCCAAGATCTATCTACTAGGTACAAAGCAATGGGTGGACATACAACCAACGAGAACTTACCCTCGAAGACAACGAGTTTTGTTAACGAGTAGGAACTCGTGGTTGATGTAGTCGTACACTTGCCGATCTCAAGATCGTGAGGAAGTCCGAGCGCCGCAACTCAGCAGCGCATCCGCACTCGCACACACGTTCAAGCCACCGGACAACCTCCACCTCCTCACTCCAGCGATCCAGCGGAAGCAGCAACTCCCTGCAGACGAAATGCCACCGGGAACATGTATCTCGCTAATCCGAGAGCATGGGGAATAATTCTAGAGGGGGAGAGAGATCCTTCACAAGGAGGTGTGAGGATGAAGGAGGAAGAGGGTGGGCTTTTATAGGAGGAGGGGGGTGCCCCTCCTTCATGGCCGGCACATGGAGGAGGTGTCTCTTCACCTTCTCCATTCATGTGGTGGTAACCCCTCCACATTATAATGCCTCTTCACATTCCCTTTTAAAGTCTCCACTTTAAATGCATTAAATTTCTCCAAATTTAATGCTCTCTCATTTAATAAAACTCTTTTATTAATTTTATTCAGAATTTTGTTAATTACTTTAATTAACAAACATTCACATAAAACCCCATGCAATATTTCAATATCACATGCAGAACCATTTTCTGCAATTTCACCCGAAACAATTTCCGGTTTCTATCGAAACAATTCCTGCGCTTTGCAATTCTTTCGTCTGAAACATATGTGCTCCAAAATGGTGTCCGGTAACTCTTAAGTGTGTCACCCTATGGTTCGCGAATATTGCAGACATGATCGAGACCCCTCTCCGATCAATAATCAGCAGCGGGACCTGGAGATCCGTACTGACTCCTACACATTCAACAATGACTTCTGTGATCGTGAGAACCTTTAACGCTAGTAACTAAATCCCTTTGTCTCGTGATATATTACATGTCCGAGATTCGATCATCGGTATCTCCATACCTAGTTTGATCTCGTTACCGACATGCACTCTTTTCTTGTTCCCGTGATATAACATTCTAGTGATCACATCACTTGCTTGCAAGCTATTTCAATGTGATATCACCGAGAGGGCCTAGAGTATATCTATCCGTCATCGGGATTGACAAATTCCACTCTTGATCCATGAGCCTCAAGATAACACCTTCGTAGCACTGAACCCATCTTTATAGTCACCCTGTTACGGTGTGACGTTTGATGCTATCAAGATACTCTTCCAGTGTAAGCAATTAACATGATCTCATGGTCTAAGGATAACGATTACTTCGTATGATGTCATAGAAATATAAACATAATGACTTTGATAGTAATTCTATACTTCCGATGAATCTTCATCACATCATTCCACCAATGTTGTGACCTCGTTATTAACAACATCCAATGTCCATGATCAGGAAACCTTGATCATCTTGTTAATCAACGAGCTAGTCTATAAGAGAGGCATAACTTAGAACCTTTTATTTGTTTATTAAACACACATGTATTGACGTTTCCGGTCAATAAAATTATAGCATGCAAAATAAACATTTATCATAAACATGGAATAAGATAATAACCACTATAATATTGCCTCTCGGGCATATTCCCTTCAGTCTCCCACTTGCACTAGAGTCAATAATCTAGTTTGAAAAACTTTGTGTATTGAACACCTATGGCTTTCTGGTGTTGCATATACGCTATTGCTAGTGGTTAACATAATCTCCGGATCTGACAGTTTCAGGTCCGTGTGTATTTGCATGTCTTTGCGTGTCTACGCATCACTCATTCTCAAATGAGATGGCATTGTATAAATTTGGTCCTTTGGTGAGACCTTTAGTTCGTTCCGGTGAAAATATGTTGATATTATTGTCACACAATATATCTTCATAGTATTAGCCCACTTTGAACCACACCTAGTTTGATAACAAACTACTTAACACAAATGGCCTCCTATGCTGCTACTATAGTAGTCATATACTTAGCCTTTTGTTGTAGTATCCGTCACAATGTCTCAACTTTGGAACTCATCAGAATCCATCATGGAACATCCTTTCCATTACATTGTGCCACCCATAGTCTAAATTGAGATAAATTTAATTTGTATCTTGTGACAAAACTAGTATCAATGCAACACTTTACAATGAACTACCTTTAACTATTTGTCACTTATACATTATATATTCTTAGTTCTTCCAAAGCTCATAAGAATATCTTTACTATCGTCCAATGATCATCTCATGAATCATTCTAGTATGTGCTCATAACATTTAGAGCATAGGACATTCTGGATATATACATATCATGGTATAATCGATCAAAATCTTCATGTGATTTTACTCACCAAGTGTTGAAACACTTGAATTTTGATACAATCCTTTGCATGCAGCAAGAACCCTTCTTGTCGTTTCCATATTGAACTCTTTCAATATCTCATATATGTATGTCTGGCACAACCATATTAGCGCCTTAATCTATCCATATAGATATTGATGCCTAATATTCCGGTTTTGCCCAAGTCTTTCATCGAAATCTTATTTTAATGAAATTCATAACTTGTGTCAATACAAGATACATCATTTCCAATCAACAATATTTCCTCTACATAATGTATTAGAAATTTGTCTCAGTGCTCCCACTTAATTTCTTGCAAATGCAAGCATCTTCATCATCTCCGATGAATTTAAACTCTTTTAACAGTTTCACCATGGTGAAGATTCCAACTCTGCTATGCTTACTTCAACTATTCAAGTTTGCATGCCCTTTTAGCACCCTTTGAATTATGAAAACCCTTTGGACAGTGTCATGTACACGTCCTAGGTAACCGTTCTATTAAAAGAACATTGTTTTGTTTATTGAATTAGCATATACCAAATTATATGTAGTGGTTGCTACATTAATCTGTCAGGACTAAATATTGCTATGAAAGATCAAATCTTGTCATAGTCAACTCCTTGAACATTGTCGTAAACTTATTTCCGACATGTCGACTATTTCATAGATGTTAAACATCCATGTCTTATTTCTTTATAGATCCAAACATGTCCGATAGGCTTCACGCCTTTCCGGAGGGTCTTCCAAGTTCAGAAACTTGATTTCTCATGTATGGATACTATCACGGATTCTATGACTTCTAGTCATTTTATGGAGTCAGGGCCCATCATCGCTTCTTTGCATATAGTCGGTTCATCATTGTCAAAACAAAAACGACTTGCTTATCAAATCTTACTATTTGATTCTTACCGACCCACACGGTTCTATAGGAACTCTAATCTCCGAGATCACCGCTTTTGTAATCATGAGAGCCATGAGCATTGTGGCCGCTACCGGGACACTTTCCAGCGCTGCGCTACTTAGCACATATACCTAAGGTCAACAACCTTATCAGAGTTCTATTGTCCTCCCACTTAACTTTTCAAGAAAAATTCCTTCTCAAGAATCTTGACATTCCAAGTAACAAACTCTTTTGTCCTCGGTGTGATGGAGAAATTCCCAACAAATTCTTTGCGATAACCTACAAAGACGTGCTTATCCATCTTTGGTTGTAAACATTTTACTTATGCATAGCATACCAAAATTTAAGAAAAGACAATTCGGGTTTTATCCCAAACCATAACTTATATGGTGTCATTTCAACGGATCACGATGGTGCTCTTTTTAGTGTAAAAGCGGTAGTCTCTAAAGCTTCAATCCTTAAAACATAATGGCAGTTTTATAAATGACACCTTTGATCTTACCATGTCAAACATGGTTTGATTTCATCTCTCGAATATGCCATACTCCTATGGTTTACCGGGAAATCCAAATTCATGGAACAATTCCTCAAATCTTAGGTGTTTTGCTAAACATGTAACTCAAATATCTTCCTTTATGATCAAATCATAAACTCTTTTATTTTCTTGTTACAATGATTTTTCACTTCATCTTGAAAGTCTTTGAACAACTTTCAAATGTTTCATACTTCTTCCTTATTAAGTAAATATACATATATATTCACTCAAATTTTCGAAGAAAGCATATGAAGCAAAAAAGATCCATCGCATATGGCTACACATAATGGACTATGCACATCAGCATGCACAATTTCCAATAAGCTAGTCATCCGTTCCTCTCTAGCCTATGGACGGAGTTTCAATTATCTCGAGGAAAGTCTCACAGGCGTCAATTGATCAAAATCAAAATACTCCAAAAATCCATCAACATGGAGTTTCTTTATGTTTTCTTTCCAATATAATTTAAACAGGGATGTCACTTCATAAGTGATCTTTCAATCATTTGTCTTGCGACATTTTAGCAATAGTGTTTATGGATGCGATTTCTCCCACTAGACTTGTAAAAGTTCATCCATCCTATATGGAATACGGTAATTATTTGAACAACCATTGTTCTTGTAATACCGGAACAAAATAACAATTATTAAAACAAATCTTGAAGGCTAGGTTTGATGACAACGAAAGGCACAATAACACTTTATTTGTTTTTGATGATCATCATCACTTATTCTTTTGCTAGTTACTTAGGCCATTGTAGTTCATGAATTGCGTTGTCCTATATGACACTTCATACCAACCAATTCGGTATCCAATACCTAAGAACCACATTGTTTAATAAGCAAGGAATACAACCATAACATGTATATCTTCTATATACCCAAGTTGGACATCTCCAACCTTTTATTTTCTGCCAAATATTTTATAGATTCTCTTTCAACAATTCCTTTTCTTTTAAAAGAATCTATCAACATCAATAGTGGTGTCATCAACATGACACATGGTACAAAGCTTGTATATAGTCAAATACTAATACCTTTGGACTTGCACTTTGAAGTGGATCACCATCATCAAATGTTTGGCATTCCTTCAAAAATCCATTCTTTAGTAATCTATTAGTGTAGTAAACATTTTACTTACATCTTCTATTCATCCTTATCATGACAACTTTCATGATCAAGCTACTATAGCCTATAAGGACGAATCGCGAGTATAATATCAGTTCCCAAAACCTTTTTGGTAGATTCAGATGCCTAGCATCTCCAACCTTCACAAATTCTCATACAATATGAGAACATGTATTCTGCTAAATTATACTCTATCATAATGCAACCAAAAACATTGTTTCAGATATCACAATATCTTTCACACATGATGGTTTCTGAAACAATTTTCAGCTCCAATATAATCTTGATATTAAAACAACTTTTCAATATCAATAATCATGGAGGCAAACATGATACTTTAGATACTAACATTGGAATTCTTACTCCTGATTTAATACTACTTATTAAACTTCATGGAGTAAATAGAGTTTGCTGAAAGTTTGCAATAGGACTTATAAACTTTAAATTGACATTCAAAACAATACGATACTAGTTCGTAAAGTAAATATCCAGAATTCTATAGTTCTATCATCTCAAATAAAACTAAGCATAAGGTAGAAAACAAATGTCAATGACTACAACAAACTATCCAAATTCATTTTGATTTAATTTATGACAAATTTGGTTCGACTAATCCAAATTAGAAATGAACTCCCACTCAAAAACGACATCCCTCGTGTCTTTTTGGTGATTACATGAACCAAATCCACTACATCAAGTCCGATCATCACGTGAGCTGATGTAGCTTCAAAGGCGAGCATCTATATGGGCATCATATCAACTATATGACTCATGCTTAACCTTTTGGTCCGTGATCCGAGGCCATGTCTGTACATGCTAGGCTCGCCCAGTAAGAACCTTAGTACTCGCATGTGTAAAACTGTCTTTCGCCCGTTTGTATGAAAGTGTAGAGTCGATTACACCCGATCATCACGTGATGTCTCGAAACACGATCCATAAAACAGTGCATACTTAGAACACATTTTTATCTTGATATCTAACTGAGGGATCATCTTACAATGCTACAGAAAGCGCCAAACTAGAAGTATAAGATGCCAACATCTAATGTGTAAAGTGAGATGATATGGTCCATGCATTTGATCTCTATCACTTGCATCGTGGTATGATCTCTATCATTCCTTTGTGTGTAAGGCCAAGGTCTATGGAACTTACACGTTGAGTGTGTTGTAAGAGTATCTATCATACATCTACTTACAACAATACCATATCAAGACACTAGCCCAGCAACGATCTAAACTAGACGCCTCTAATTTATCAATTGCAAGTTTTACGTGGCTTAGGGCTTTCGGAGATAGAACTGTTCTCACCTACGAACATGAACCACAACGAGGATAACCAAGTTATTATCAACTCGTTGTAAATCAGATATTGACTATAGTAGGAGAGACAGCCACCCGCCAGCCACTTATGCAAAACAAGTTGCATGTCAGTCGTGGAACTGGTCTCATGTACGATGACATGTAAGGTTGGTCCGGGCCACTTCATCCCACTATGCCACCAATATCCAAAATACATGGAAGATGCAATAACATGATCATCATATCCCACATATAAACATATGTGTACTACCCGTGCAAAGCACCTACGCATAGATCAGGCTCTGATACCACTGTTGGGTCCGCATCATAGAAAACAAAAAATTTCCTACGGTGTGAACTACACGCCAAGATCTATCTACTAGGTACAAAGCAACGGGTGGACATACATCCAACGAGAACTTACCCTCAAAGACAACGTGTTTTGTTAACGAGTAGGAACTCGTGGTTGATGTAGTCGTACACTTGCCGATCTCAAGATCGTGAGGAAGTCCGAGCGCCGCAACTCAGCAGCGCATCCGCACTCGCACACACGTTCAAGCCACCGGACAACCTCCACCTCCTCGCTCCAGCGATCCAGCGAAAGCAGCAACTCCTTCCAGACGAAATGCCACCAGGAACATGTATCTCGCTAATCCGAGACCATGGGGGAATAATTCTAGAGGGGGAGAGAGATCCTTCACAAGGAGGTGTGAGGATGAAGGAGGAAGAGGGTGGGCTTTTATAGGAGGAGGGGGGTGCCCCTCCTTCATGGCCGACGCATGGAGGAGGTGTCTCTTCACCTCCTCCATTCATGTGGTGGTAACCCCTCCACATTAAAATGCCTCTTCACATTCCCTTTTAAAGTCTCCACTTTAAATGCATTAAATTTCTCCAAATTTAATGCTCTCTCATTTAATAAAACTCTTTTATTAATTTTATTCAGAATTTTGTTAATTACTTTAATTAACATTCACATAAAAACCCTTGCAATATTTCAATATCACATGCATAACCACTTTCTGCAATTTCACCCGAAACAATTTCTGGTTTCTATCGAAACAATTCTTGCGCTTTGCAATTCTTTCGTCTGAAACATATGTGCTCCAAAATGGTGTCCGGTAACTCTTAAGTGTGTCACCCTACAGTTCGCGAATAATGCAGACATGATCGAGACCCCTCTCCGATCAATAATCAGCAGCGGGACCTGGAGATCCGTACTGACTCTTACACATTCAACGATGACTTCTGTGATCGTGAGAACCTTTAATGCTAGTAACTAAATCCCTTTGTCTCGCGATATATTACATGTCCGAGATTCGACCATCAGTATCTCCATACCTAGTTTGATCTCGTTACCGACATGCACTCTTTTCTCGTTCCCGTGATATAACATTATAGTGATCACATCACTTGCTTGCAAGCTATTTCAATGTGATATCACCGAGAGGGCCCAGAGTATATCTATCCGTCATCGGGATTGACAAATTCTACTCTTGAACCATGAGCCTCAACATAACACCTTCGTAGCACTGGACCCATCTTCATAGTCACCCTGTTACGGTGTGACGTTTGATGTTATCAAGATACTCTTCCGGTGTTAGCAATTAACATGATCTCATGGTCTAAGGATAAAGATTACTTCGTATGATGTTATAGTAATATAAACATAATGACTTTGATCGTAATGCTATACTTCGGATGAATGTTCATCACATCATTCCACCAATGTTGTGACCTCATTATTAACAACATCCAATGTCCATGATCAGGAAACCTTGATCATCTTGTTAATCAACGAGCTAGTCTATAAGAGAGGCATAACTAGGAACCTTTTATTTGTTTATTAAACACACATGTATTGACGTTTCCGATCAATAAAATTATAGCATGCAAAATAAACATTTATCATAAACATGGAATAAGATAATAACCACTTTATTATTGCCTCTCGGGCATATTCCCTTCACCCACCGGTCGGTGGGTTATGTCGTGGTTGCGGCTAACACGGTGCCTGCCCCCAGGCGCATCTGTGTCGTGCACTCGGAACAACATAGCTCTTTACTTCCATTAGCAGTGAACGACTCTGCCCTGCTTTGGGAACCGCTCCCACGATGTGACGGCATGCAATTGTGGCCTACCACTCGTGCCATGCATCCATCATAATGACGCGACCCCTTGCCTTGTTACATCTGGGCACGAGACTGCTGCCTTCCCCTCGATGCCACCTCTTCTTCCCCATGGATCATAAGCGCTTCTCGACGAGCGAGAAGGGCAATTCCATGGTGGTGGGCGCTACAGAGACCCCGCTGGTGAAGCATGGACATGGGGGGGGGGCGCAGAGGCCGCGGTGCTGGTCGAGTCTACGCCTCGTCCTCCAGGGCCATCGTGGTTGCTGAGGGTGAGGTGCCGGTGAGGCGTGGCTAGGGATAGCCCCGCGAGAGCGGGCATGGTTGCCATGAGGGGCATGTCTGGGGGCCGAAGTTGTCAACACCCGGATTTTTAATCCCAAATGGCTATTATGCCATACCTCGCAATCCCAGGATTACCATTTTTGCGAGACATAACAGATTGGATATCACAGTACATCATCCATTACAAACCATACATAAGGTCTTACACAAATAAGGATCTCATGATCTAGTCTTAATACAACAATCAGCGGAATAAATAAGAAGCGTAGCGGTGGGGTCCATCTTCAGGGGCACAGGCAATGCCGACGAAGGCAGATAGTCCTAGTTATCATAGCCGTCCTGCTGACTGTCATCTTTGTAGTCTCCTTCATAGTCTGGCCATAGTAATAGCCAGGGATAAAAGCCAAGAGTACTCTTTAAGTACTCGCAAACTACCACTAACAAGTCATATAGTTCTAGTGTAAAGTGCTAACTCTAAGTTTAACTATAAGGTTAAATTTGAAACCTAAGCTGAGTTGAGAAACAAAGAAAGATAAAATAAATTTCTAGAATCACTTAAGTTGGGAAGCTAGTCTCATAGTCACAACCCTGTTGTGGTCAAGTCAAGATTCATCATTCATTTCATAAGTCATTTTGAAAACATCTGACAACAAAACAGTATGGCCACTCGAACTTTCCATACCCGTGGACGCGGCTATTCGAATAGTTTGACACTCTACAGAGGTGGTACACTTTCACCACAAGATTCGATACATCTGTCAGGGATAATCCTGAATCATCATACTTAGTATG
This sequence comes from Avena eriantha, assembly GCA_910589775.1. Classification (NCBI taxonomy): domain Eukaryota; kingdom Viridiplantae; phylum Streptophyta; class Magnoliopsida; order Poales; family Poaceae; genus Avena; species Avena eriantha. The sequence goes on from OU342745.1 coordinate 109,472,208, forward strand.
AAGATAATCAAACATAACCTTTCCTTTACACACCCTAGTATAACCACCTCTCCTATGAGCATGGCCTCCCAACCATGACCATC